>CM069859.1:218122596-219328846 GCA_036172795.1 Pelodytes ibericus
AAGAAAATACCCCCCCCCCTAATAAATGATTCCCAAACCCCAATACTAACACTAAACCCCAATACTAACACTAAAATTAACCCCAATACAAAAATTAACCCCTTAAACCCTAATACTAACCCCCGACCCCTAATACTAACCCCCGAGCCCTAATACTAAAATTAACCCCCTAAACCCTAATACTAACCCTAATACTAACCCTAATACTAACCCCTGACCCCTAATACTAACCCCGAGCCCTAATACTAAAATTAACCCCCTAAACCCTAATACTAACCCTAATACTAACCCCCGACCTCTAATACTAACCCCTGAGCCCTAATACTAAAATTAACCCCCTAAACCCTAATACTAACCCTAATACTAACCCCCGAGCCCTAATACTAAAATTAACCCCCTAAACCCTAATACTAACCCTAATACTAACCCCCGAGCCCTAATTCTAACCAAACTAAAATCGGTAAAATACTTTCCTTTAGCGATGAAATGTCCCGCGATGAAATCTCCAGCGACGATCTGTCTTGTGCTGTGTAGAGTCGGCGGTGAAGCGGCTGCGCGGAAGCAGCCGCGATGAAGAGTCCCATCCCCAACATTTTGTAGGTGATGGTGTCCCTATAATGTCCAAACTTAGGGAGGTGACATCTATATTGACAGTCGGTGTGTATATCTCAGAAGCTGTATTTAACAGAAGCCCTACAGATGCAATCAATAGAAACCAAGCTTTGGGGACAGATTTGATCCAATTGATAACACATCACAGTAGATTTTGTTGGCTTTTCAGACGGCATGGGAAATCTATGCAAAATATGTGAAGTTTTAAAAACATCTGCAGTTTCCACAGCTTTAACTACCATCATCAAAGGGCTATTTTGCATGACTCGCAATAAGCCAGTTACTGATTTTAAGGTATTTAAATGTCATTTAGTGAATTAAGAGATCATTTGATCGGCACCAGCGATTAGGGAAAGATTAAGTCTTGTTCCAGTCCAGGATCTTGTCAGTATACAGCACTGGCTGATGTCAGCTTCTGACTTGGTTCTAAGTCTCTCCAGTCAGTCATAATCTTAGCGGATCTTCTCAAAGCCGCCTCTTATGATGTCACTGACCTTCTCTGCTTTTCCATAAGACTGCTTTTCTGGCAGACGGTTGCAGGACATCATGGAGGCAGAACGTAAAGAGGGCGGGGCCCGTCACGCTGCGTAGCTGCGCCATCAGGTTCATAGATTCAATTATGATGGAACAAAACCCGCCAAAAAAAAAAAGAAAATTTGGGATTTTTGGAAAACTTTGAACGTTTGTCCAAAACTATATTTAATATTTAGGTTAAAGTGTACTGACGTGGTATATCACTTTATACATAACAGCCTTTTGTCTGTATACCGTATTTGCTCGAATATAAGCAAAATGCAAACGCTCTGAAAAAGACCCCTCGTCTTATATTCAAGGTCGTTTTATAATCAGACCTCAAATCGAGGTCTGACTATAAGACTGGGATCCAGGTCCCCCGCTGAGCTGCAGGGGACCTGGATCTCCCTTGCAAGCAGCCGGTGGATGTCTGCGCAATGTGAGCAGACATCCTCCACTGCTGCCCGGCACGTCTGTCGGGACTTCTATGATGGAAGCCGGGAGGTCATGTGACCTTCCGTCTTCCGTCATAGAAGTCTCGGCGGAAGTGCCAGGCAGCAGCGGAGGATGTCTGCGCGTCTTATCCACTGCCATCTTCTGGACTGAGCTTCTGTGCCAATGCATTAAACTTTACACCTTTTTAAAAAAAAAATCTATACATTCGTGAGCAAATTAGCTAACACATCGGATAGGAATCTATTTTTTTCTGTGTGATTTTTACATGGCAGGTATACTTTAAACATTGAACATGGACCTCTGTTTCTCTGGGGATGTGTTTAACAGTAAAACAGTCTTTAAAAAAACATTAGTCAAACCTTTGACCCCCAAAGTCCAGAGATCTGACCCAACAGCATGATTATTACAAACACAAGGAAGGAGTAAACAGTAAGGATTGTAGATCCAGATCTGGCGATGGTCTAAGACACAATGAGGTCTATTCATTGTCTAACTATCGGGAACTGATCACTGAACTGCAAATATCAGGAATTAGCAGCCGAGTTTGAAAGATGTACAGAAGAATTATTAATCAGCTTTTAATGTCTGATTTTGGTAATTCAGTTCTGTGGGGAAACCATATAATTTGGGTCTGGGACATTGCTAGGTTTCCAAATGATCTGGGGCTAGAGATGGGCTCTCACACACACCATCCCTCACCCATACAAACACTTGTCTTTCACACATACAAACACACACTGTCGCTCTCTCTCTCTCTCTCTCTCTCTCTCTCTCTCTCTCTCTCTCTCTCTCTCTCTCTCACACACACACACACACACACACACACTGTATCTCACACATACACACACAAACTGTCTCTCTCACACACATATATATAGGCACATATATTTAGGCACAACTGTCTCTCTCACACACACCCCGTCTCTGTCACACACACATTGTCTCTTTCTTACACACACACACACACACACACACACACACACACACACACACTGTCTCTCACCCCCGTCTCTTTCTCACACCCTCTTGTTCTCTCTCACACACACTGTCTCTTTCACACACATGCACCATCTCTCTCTCACACATGGACCATCTCTCTCTCTCACACACACACCGTCTCTGTCACACATGCACCGACTCTCTCTCACAGGCACCAACTCTCTCTCAAAGGCACCGACTCTCTCTCTCTCACATGCACCATCTCTCTCTCTCTCACAAGCGCCATCTCTCTCTCTTTCAAAAGCACCCCCCCTCTCTCTAACAAGCACCATCTCTCTCTCTCTCTCTCCCAGACGTACCGTCTCTCACATGCACCGTCTCTCTTTCTCTCTCTCTCAGACGTACCGTCTCTCTCTCTCTCTCTCTCTCTCACATGCACATCTCTCTTTCTCTCACAAGCACCATCTCTCCCTCTCTCTCACAAGCACCGTCTCTCTCTCTCTCAGACGTACCGTCTCTCTCTCTCTCTCTCTCTCACATGCACCGTCTCTCTCTCTCTCTCTCTCTCTCACATGCACCATCTCTCTTTCTCTCACAAGCACCATCTCTCTCTCTCTCTCTCCCTCTCTCTCACAAGCACAGCCAGTGCTGTATTTACCGCGAAGCATCCTAGGCGGATGCCTAGGGCGGCAAATTTTGGGGGGCGGTAGCGCCCCCCAGCACTGAAATTTTTTTTTTTTTTAAATTTAAAATTTTTTAAAAAAAAACTAAAAAAAAACGCGGCCCTTTAAAAAAAAAAAAAAAGACCGCGCTTGCAGGCAGAGACAGAGGTGAGAGGGGATCAGAAGATCCCCCCTCACCATCGCTCTGCCTGCCAGGCTGCACGGGGAGCCGAACAGGCAGCACAGAGAAACCTCCGTGCAGTGTGACAGAGAAACCTCCGTGCTGCCTGTTCGGCTCCCCGTGCAGTGTGCCGACACGGAAGTGCCGACAGTCACGTGACGGGCGCGCTGATGGGAGACAGTGTGTGTGATTGAGTGTGATGGGAGTCAGAGTGTGTGTGATGGGAGACAGTGTGTGTGATTGAGTGTGATGGGAGTCGGAGTGTGTGTGATGGGAGTAGGAGTGTGTGACTGAGTGTGATGGGAGTAGGAGTGTGTGACTGAGTGTGATGGGAGTGTGAGCTTGATGTGAGTCTGAATGATGGGGCATGTCTTAGGTGTGTAACGTGGGTGTGCAGCTTGGGTAGGGGGGTGCCCGGATTTTGTCTGCCTAGGGCAGCACAAAATCAAGATACACCACTGAGCACAGCCTCTCTCTCTCAGACGTACTGTCTCTCTCTCTCTCACAAGCACTGCCTCTCTCTCTCTCTCTCTCTCAGACGTACTGTCTCTCTCTCTCTCACAAGCACTGCCTCTCTCTCTCTCTCTCTCTCAGACGTACTGTCTCTCTCTCTCTCACAAGCACTGCCTCTCTCTCTCTCTCTCTCTCTCAGACGTACCGTCTCTCTCTCACATGCACCGTCTCTCTCTCTCTCTCTCTCACACGCACCATCTCTCCCTCTCTCTCACAAGCACCGCCTCTCTCTCTCTCTCTCTCTCTCTCAGACGTACTGTCTCTCTCTCTCACACGCACCATCTCTCCCTCTCTCTCTCTCACAAGCACCGCCTCTCTCTCTCTCTCTCTCTCACAAGCACTGCCTCTCTCTCTCTCTCTCTCTCTCAGACGTACTGTCCCTCTCTCTCACAAGCACTGCCTCTCTCTCTCTCTCTCTCTCAGACGTACTGTCTCTCTCTCTCACAAGCACCGCCTCTCTCTCTCTCTCTCTCTCAGACGTACCGTCTCTCTCTCTCTCACAAGCACTGCCTCTCTCTCTCTCTCTCTCTCTCAGACGTACTGTCCCTCTCTCTCTCACAAGCACTGCCTCTCTCTCTCTCTCTCTCTCAGACGTACTGTCTCTCTCTCTCACAAGCACTGCCTCTCTCTCTCTCTCTCTCTCTCTCTCAGACGTCCTGTCTCTCTCTCTCACACGCACCATCTCTCTCTCTCTCACAAGCACCGCCTCTCTCTCTCTCTCTCTCTGACGTACTGTCTCTCTCTCTCACAAGCACTGCCTCTCTCTCTCTCTCTCTCTCTCTCTCTCTCTCTCAGACGTACCGTCTCTCTCTCTCACAAGCACCGCCTCTCTCTCTCTCTCTCCCTCTCTCTCACAAGCACCGCCTCTCTCTCTCTCTCTCTCTCTCTCTCTCAGACGTCCTGTCTCTCTCTCTCACACGCACCATCTCTCTCTCTCTCTCTCTCTCTCTCAGACGTACTGTCCCTCTCTCTCACAAGCACTGCCTCTCTCTCTCTCTCTCTCTCTCTCTCTCTCAGACGTCCTGTCTCTCTCTCTCACACGCACCATCTCTCCCTCTCTCTCACAAGCACTGCCTCTCTCTCTCTCTCTCTCTCAGACGTACTGTCCCTCTCTCTCACAAGCACTGCCTCTCTCTCTCTCTCTCTCTCTCTCAGACGTACTGTCCCTCTCTCTCACAAGCACTGCCTCTCTCTCTCTCTCTCACAAGCACTGCCTCTCTCTCTCTCTCTCTCTCTCTCAGACGTACTGTCCCTCTCTCTCACAAGCACTGCCTCTCTCTCTCTCTCTCACAAGCACTGCCTCTCTCTCTCTCTCTCTCTCTCTCAGACGTACTGTCCCTCTCTCTCACAAGCACTGCCTCTCTCTCTCTCTCTCTCTCTCTCAGACGTACTGTCCCTCTCTCTCACAAGCACTGCCTCTCTCTCTCTCTCTCTCTCAGACGTACCGTCTCTCTCTCTCTCACAAGCACTGCCTCTCTCTCTCTCTCTCTCTCAGACGTACTGTCTCTCTCTCTCACAAGCACTGCCTCTCTCTCTCTCTCTCTCTCTCTCTCTCTCTCAGACGTCCTGTCTCTCTCTCTCACACGCACCATCTCTCTCTCTCTCACAAGCACCGCCTCTCTCTCTCTCTCTCTCTCTGACGTCCTGTCTCTCTCTCTCACAAGCACCGCCTCTCTCTCTCTCTCTCTCTCTCAGACGTCCTGTCTCTCTCTCTCACACGCACCATCTCTCTCTCTCTCACAAGCACCGCCTCTCTCTCTCTCTCTCTCTGACGTCCTGTCTCTCTCTCTCACAAGCACCGCCTCTCTCTCTCTCTCTCTCTCTCTCTCTCAGACGTCCTGTCTCTCTCTCTCACACGCACCATCTCTCTCTCTCTCACAAGCACCGCCTCTCTCTCTCTCTCTCTCAGACGTACTGTCTCTCTCTCTCACACGCACCATCTCTCCCTCTCTCTCTCTCACAAGCACCGCCTCTCTCTCTCTCTCTCTCACAAGCACTGCCTCTCTCTCTCTCTCTCTCTCTCAGACGTACTGTCCCTCTCTCTCACAAGCACTGCCTCTCTCTCTCTCTCTCTCTCAGACGTACTGTCTCTCTCTCTCACAAGCACCGCCTCTCTCTCTCTCTCTCTCTCAGACGTACCGTCTCTCTCTCTCTCACAAGCACTGCCTCTCTCTCTCTCTCTCTCTCTCAGACGTACTGTCCCTCTCTCTCTCACAAGCACTGCCTCTCTCTCTCTCTCTCTCTCAGACGTACTGTCTCTCTCTCTCACAAGCACTGCCTCTCTCTCTCTCTCTCTCTCTCTCAGACGTCCTGTCTCTCTCTCTCACACGCACCATCTCTCTCTCTCTCACAAGCACCGCCTCTCTCTCTCTCTCTCTCTGACGTACTGTCTCTCTCTCTCACAAGCACTGCCTCTCTCTCTCTCTCTCTCTCTCTCTCTCTCTCTCAGACGTACCGTCTCTCTCTCTCACAAGCACCGCCTCTCTCTCTCTCTCTCCCTCTCTCTCACAAGCACCGCCTCTCTCTCTCTCTCTCTCTCTCAGACGTCCTGTCTCTCTCTCTCACACGCACCATCTCTCTCTCTCTCTCTCTCTCTCTCAGACGTACTGTCCCTCTCTCTCACAAGCACTGCCTCTCTCTCTCTCTCTCTCTCTCTCTCTCAGACGTCCTGTCTCTCTCTCTCACACGCACCATCTCTCCCTCTCTCTCACAAGCACTGCCTCTCTCTCTCTCTCTCTCTCTCAGACGTACTGTCCCTCTCTCTCACAAGCACTGCCTCTCTCTCTCTCTCTCTCTCAGACGTACTGTCCCTCTCTCTCACAAGCACTGCCTCTCTCTCTCTCTCTCTCTCTCTCAGACGTACTGTCCCTCTCTCTCACAAGCACTGCCTCTCTCTCTCTCTCTCACAAGCACTGCCTCTCTCTCTCTCTCTCTCTCTCTCAGACGTACTGTCCCTCTCTCTCACAAGCACTGCCTCTCTCTCTCTCTCTCACAAGCACTGCCTCTCTCTCTCTCTCTCTCTCTCTCAGACGTACTGTCCCTCTCTCTCACAAGCACTGCCTCTCTCTCTCTCTCTCTCTCTCTCAGACGTACTGTCCCTCTCTCTCACAAGCACTGCCTCTCTCTCTCTCTCTCTCTCAGACGTACCGTCTCTCTCTCTCTCACAAGCACTGCCTCTCTCTCTCTCTCTCTCTCAGACGTACTGTCTCTCTCTCTCACAAGCACTGCCTCTCTCTCTCTCTCTCTCTCTCTCTCTCTCTCTCAGACGTCCTGTCTCTCTCTCTCACACGCACCATCTCTCTCTCTCTCACAAGCACCGCCTCTCTCTCTCTCTCTCTCTGACGTCCTGTCTCTCTCTCTCACAAGCACCGCCTCTCTCTCTCTCTCTCTCTCTCAGACGTCCTGTCTCTCTCTCTCACACGCACCATCTCTCTCTCTCTCACAAGCACCGCCTCTCTCTCTCTCTCTCTCTGACGTACTGTCTCTCTCTCTCACAAGCACTGCCTCTCTCTCTCTCTCTCTCAGACGTACCGTCTCTCTCTCTCACAAGCACCGCCTCTCTCTCTCTCTCTCCCTCTCTCTCACAAGCACCGCCTCTCTCTCTCTCTCTCTCTCTCTCTCTCAGACGTCCTGTCTCTCTCTCTCACACGCACCATCTCTCTCTCTCTCTCTCTCTCTCAGACGTACTGTCCCTCTCTCTCACAAGCACTGCCTCTCTCTCTCTCTCTCTCTCTCTCTCTCTCAGACGTCCTGTCTCTCTCTCTCACACGCACCATCTCTCCCTCTCTCTCACAAGCACTGCCTCTCTCTCTCTCTCTCTCTCTCAGACGTACCGTCTCTCTCTCACATGCACCGTCTCTCTCTCTCTCTCTCTCACACGCACCATCTCTCCCTCTCTCTCTCTCACAAGCACTGCCTCTCTCTCTCTCTCTCTCTCTCTCTCAGACGTCCTGTCTCTCTCTCTCACACGCACCATCTCTCCCTCTCTCTCACAAGCACCGCCTCTCTCTCTCTCTCTCTCTCTCTCTCTCACAAGCACCGCCTCTCTCTCTCTCTCTCTCTCTCAGACGTACTGTCTCTCTCTCTCACACGCACCATCTCTCCCTCTCTCTCACAAGCACCGCCTCTCTCTCTCTCTCTCTCACAAGCACTGCCTCTCTCTCTCTCTCTCTCTCTCAGACGTACTGTCCCTCTCTCTCACAAGCACTGCCTCTCTCTCTCTCTCTCTCTCAGACGTACTGTCTCTCTCTCTCACAAGCACCGCCTCTCTCTCTCTCTCTCTCTCAGACGTACCGTCTCTCTCTCTCTCACAAGCACTGCCTCTCTCTCTCTCTCTCTCTCTCTCAGACGTACTGTCCCTCTCTCTCACAAGCACTGCCTCTCTCTCTCTCTCTCACAAGCACTGCCTCTCTCTCTCTCTCTCTCTCTCTCAGACGTACTGTCCCTCTCTCTCACAAGCACTGCCTCTCTCTCTCTCTCTCTCTCAGACGTACCGTCTCTCTCTCTCTCACAAGCACTGCCTCTCTCTCTCTCTCTCTCTCAGACGTACTGTCTCTCTCTCTCACAAGCACTGCCTCTCTCTCTCTCTCTCTCTCTCTCTCTCTCAGACGTCCTGTCTCTCTCTCTCACACGCACCATCTCTCCCTCTCTCTCACAAGCACTGCCTCTCTCTCTCTCTCTCTCTCTCAGACGTACCGTCTCTCTCTCACATGCACCGTCTCTCTCTCTCTCTCTCTCACACGCACCATCTCTCCCTCTCTCTCTCTCACAAGCACTGCCTCTCTCTATCTCTCTCTCTCTCTCTCAGACGTCCTGTCTCTCTCTCTCACACGCACCATCTCTCCCTCTCTCTCACAAGCACCGCCTCTCTCTCTCTCTCTCTCTCTCTCTCTCACAAGCACCGCCTCTCTCTCTCTCTCTCTCTCTCAGACGTACTGTCTCTCTCTCTCACACGCACCATCTCTCCCTCTCTCTCACAAGCACCGCCTCTCTCTCTCTCTCTCTCACAAGCACTGCCTCTCTCTCTCTCTCTCTCTCTCAGACGTACTGTCCCTCTCTCTCACAAGCACTGCCTCTCTCTCTCTCTCTCTCTCAGACGTACTGTCTCTCTCTCTCACAAGCACCGCCTCTCTCTCTCTCTCTCTCTCAGACGTACCGTCTCTCTCTCTCTCACAAGCACTGCCTCTCTCTCTCTCTCTCTCTCTCTCAGACGTACTGTCCCTCTCTCTCACAAGCACTGCCTCTCTCTCTCTCTCTCACAAGCACTGCCTCTCTCTCTCTCTCTCTCTCTCTCAGACGTACTGTCCCTCTCTCTCACAAGCACTGCCTCTCTCTCTCTCTCTCTCTCAGACGTACCGTCTCTCTCTCTCTCACAAGCACTGCCTCTCTCTCTCTCTCTCTCTCAGACGTACTGTCTCTCTCTCTCACAAGCACTGCCTCTCTCTCTCTCTCTCTCTCTCTCAGACGTCCTGTCTCTCTCTCTCACACGCACCATCTCTCTCTCTCTCACAAGCACCGCCTCTCTCTCTCTCTCTCTCTGACGTACTGTCTCTCTCTCTCACAAGCACTGCCTCTCTCTCTCTCTCTCTCTCTCTCTCTCTCTCTCAGACGTACCGTCTCTCTCTCTCACAAGCACCGCCTCTCTCTCTCTCTCTCCCTCTCTCTCACAAGCACCGCCTCTCTCTCTCTCTCTCTCTCTCTCTCTCAGACGTCCTGTCTCTCTCTCTCACACGCACCATCTCTCTCTCTCTCTCTCTCTCTCAGACGTACTGTCCCTCTCTCTCACAAGCACTGCCTCTCTCTCTCTCTCTCTCTCTCTCTCTCTCAGACGTCCTGTCTCTCTCTCTCACACGCACCATCTCTCCCTCTCTCTCACAAGCACTGCCTCTCTCTCTCTCTCTCTCTCTCAGACGTACCGTCTCTCTCTCACATGCACCGTCTCTCTCTCTCTCTCTCTCACACGCACCATCTCTCCCTCTCTCTCTCTCACAAGCACTGCCTCTCTCTCTCTCTCTCTCTCTCTCTCAGACGTCCTGTCTCTCTCTCTCACACGCACCATCTCTCCCTCTCTCTCACAAGCACCGCCTCTCTCTCTCTCTCTCTCTCTCTCTCTCACAAGCACCGCCTCTCTCTCTCTCTCTCTCTCTCAGACGTACTGTCTCTCTCTCTCACACGCACCATCTCTCCCTCTCTCTCACAAGCACCGCCTCTCTCTCTCTCTCTCTCACAAGCACTGCCTCTCTCTCTCTCTCTCTCTCAGACGTACTGTCCCTCTCTCTCACAAGCACTGCCTCTCTCTCTCTCTCTCTCTCAGACGTACTGTCTCTCTCTCTCACAAGCACCGCCTCTCTCTCTCTCTCTCTCTCAGACGTACCGTCTCTCTCTCTCTCACAAGCACTGCCTCTCTCTCTCTCTCTCTCTCTCTCAGACGTACTGTCCCTCTCTCTCACAAGCACTGCCTCTCTCTCTCTCTCTCACAAGCACTGCCTCTCTCTCTCTCTCTCACAAGCACTGCCTCTCTCTCTCTCTCTCTCTCTCTCAGACGTACTGTCCCTCTCTCTCACAAGCACTGCCTCTCTCTCTCTCTCTCTCTCAGACGTACCGTCTCTCTCTCTCTCACAAGCACTGCCTCTCTCTCTCTCTCTCTCTCAGACGTACTGTCTCTCTCTCTCACAAGCACTGCCTCTCTCTCTCTCTCTCTCTCTCTCAGACGTCCTGTCTCTCTCTCTCACACGCACCATCTCTCTCTCTCTCACAAGCACCGCCTCTCTCTCTCTCTCTCTCTGACGTACTGTCTCTCTCTCTCACAAGCACTGCCTCTCTCTCTCTCTCTCTCTCTCTCTCTCTCTCAGACGTACCGTCTCTCTCTCTCACAAGCACCGCCTCTCTCTCTCTCTCTCCCTCTCTCTCACAAGCACCGCCTCTCTCTCTCTCTCTCTCTCTCTCTCTCTCAGACGTCCTGTCTCTCTCTCTCACACGCACCATCTCTCTCTCTCTCTCTCTCTCTCAGACGTACTGTCCCTCTCTCTCACAAGCACTGCCTCTCTCTCTCTCTCTCTCTCTCTCTCTCTCTCAGACGTCCTGTCTCTCTCTCTCACACGCACCATCTCTCCCTCTCTCTCACAAGCACCGCCTCTCTCTCTCTCTCTCAGACGTACCGTCTCTCTCTCACATGCACCGTCTCTCTCTCTCTCTCTCTCACACGCACCATCTCTCCCTCTCTCTCTCTCACAAGCACTGCCTCTCTCTCTCTCTCTCTCTCTCTCTCTCTCAGACGTCCTGTCTCTCTCTCTCACACGCACCATCTCTCCCTCTCTCTCTCTCACAAGCACCGCCTCTCTCTCTCTCTCTCTCACAAGCACTGCCTCTCTCTCTCTCTCTCTCTCTCAGACGTCCTGTCTCTCTCTCTCACACGCACCATCTCTCCCTCTCTCTCACAAGCACCGCCTCTCTCTCTCTCTCTCTCTCTCTCTCACAAGCACCGCCTCTCTCTCTCTCTCTCTCTCTCAGACGTACTGTCTCTCTCTCTCACACGCACCATCTCTCCCTCTCTCTCACAAGCACCGCCTCTCTCTCTCTCTCTCTCACAAGCACTGCCTCTCTCTCTCTCTCTCTCTCTCAGACGTACTGTCCCTCTCTCTCACAAGCACTGCCTCTCTCTCTCTCTCTCTCTCAGACGTACTGTCTCTCTCTCTCACAAGCACCGCCTCTCTCTCTCTCTCTCTCTCAGACGTACCGTCTCTCTCTCTCTCACAAGCACTGCCTCTCTCTCTCTCTCTCTCTCTCTCAGACGTACTGTCCCTCTCTCTCACAAGTACTGCCTCTCTCTCTCTCTCTCTCACAAGCACTGCCTCTCTCTCTCTCTCTCTCTCTCTCAGACGTACTGTCTCTCTCTCTCACACGCACCATCTCTCCCTCTCTCTCACAAGCACCGCCTCTCTCTCTCTCTCTCTCACAAGCACTGCCTCTCTCTCTCTCTCTCTCTCTCAGACGTCCTGTCTCTCTCTCTCACAAGCACTGCCTCTCTCTCTCTCTCAGACGTACCGTCTCTCTCTCTCTCACAAGCACTGCCTCTCTCTCTCTCTCTCTCTCAGACGTACTGTCTCTCTCTCTCACAAGCACTGCCTCTCTCTCTCTCTCTCTCTCTCTCAGACGTCCTGTCTCTCTCTCTCACACGCACCATCTCTCTCTCTCTCACAAGCACCGCCTCTCTCTCTCTCTCTCTCTGACGTACTGTCTCTCTCTCTCACAAGCACTGCCTCTCTCTCTCTCTCTCTCTCTCTCTCAGACGTACCGTCTCTCTCTCTCACAAGCACCGCCTCTCTCTCTCTCTCTCCCTCTCTCTCACAAGCACCGCCTCTCTCTCTCTCTCTCAGACGTCCTGTCTCTCTCTCTCACACGCACCATCTCTCTCTCTCTCTCACAAGCACTGCCTCTCTCTCTCTCTCTCTCAGACGTCCTGTCTCTCTCTCTCACACGCACCATCTCTCCCTCTCTCTCACAAGCACCGCCTCTCTCTCTCTCTCTCAGACGTACCGTCTCTCTCTCTCACAAGCACCGCCTCTCTCTCTCTCTCTCAGACGTACCGTCTCTCTCTCTCACAAGCACCGCCTCTCTCTCTCTCTCTCAGACGTACTGTCTCTCTCTCTCTCACAAGCACTGCCTCTCTCTCTCTCTCTCTCTCAGACGTACCGTCTCTCTCTCTCTCACAAGCACTGCCTCTCTCTCTCTCTCTCTCTCTCTCTCTGACGTCCTGTCTCTCTCTCTCACAAGCACCGCCTCTCTCTCTCTCTCTCTCTCTCTCTCTCTCTCAGACGTCCTGTCTCTCTCTCTCACACGCACCATCTCTCTCTCTCTCTCTCTCTCTCTCTGACGTACTGTCTCTCTCACAAGCACTGCCTCTCTCTCTCTCTCTCTCTCTCTCTCTCTCAGACGTACCGTCTCTCTCTCTCTCACAAGCACTGCCTCTCTCTCTCTCTCTCTCTCTCTCTCTGACGTCCTGTCTCTCTCTCTCACAAGCACTGCCTCTCTCTCTCTCTCTCTCTCTCTCTCTCTCTGACGTCCTGTCTCTCTCTCTCACACGCACCGCCTCTCTCTCTCTCTCTCCCTCTCTCTCACAAGCACCGCCTCTCTCTCTCTCTCTCTCTCAGACGTCCTGTCTCTCTCTCTCACACGCACCATCTCTCTCTCTCTCTCACAAGCACCGCCTCTCTCTCTCTCTCTCTCTCTCTCTCTCTGACGTACTGTCTCTCTCACAAGCACTGCCTCTCTCTCTCTCTCTCTCTCTCTGACGTCCTGTCTCTCTCTCTCACACGCACCGCCTCTCTCTCTCTCTCTCCCTCTCTCTCACAAGCACCGCCTCTCTCTCTCTCTCTCTCTCTCTCTCTCTCTCTCTCTCAGACGTCCTGTCTCTCTCTCTCACACGCACCATCTCTCTCTCTCTCTCACAAGCACTGCCTCTCTCTCTCTCTCTCTCTCTCAGACGTACTGTCCCTCTCTCTCACAAGCACTGCCTCTCTCTCTCTCTCTCTCTCTCTCTCTCTCAGACGTCCTGTCTCTCTCTCTCACACGCACCATCTCTCCCTCTCTCTCACAAGCACCGCCTCTCTCTCTCTCTCTCAGACGTACTGTCTCTCTCTCTCTCACAAGCACTGCCTCTCTCTCTCTCTCTCTCTCAGACGTACCGTCTCTCTCTCTCTCACAAGCACTGCCTCTCTCTCTCTCTCTCTCTCTCTCAGACGTACTGTCCCTCTCTCTCACAAGCACTGCCTCTCTCTCTCTCTCTCACAAGCACTGCCTCTCTCTCTCTCTCTCACAAGCACTGCCTCTCTCTCTCTCTCTCTCTCTCAGACGTACTGTCCCTCTCTCTCACAAGCACTGCCTCTCTCTCTCTCTCTCTCTCAGACGTACCGTCTCTCTCTCTCTCACAAGCACTGCCTCTCTCTCTCTCTCAGACGTACTGTCTCTCTCTCTCACAAGCACTGCCTCTCTCTCTCTCTCTCTCTCTCTCAGACGTCCTGTCTCTCTCTCTCACACGCACCATCTCTCTCTCTCTCACAAGCACCGCCTCTCTCTCTCTCTCTCTCTGACGTACTGTCTCTCTCTCTCACAAGCACTGCCTCTCTCTCTCTCTCTCTCTCTCTCTCTCTCTCAGACGTACCGTCTCTCTCTCTCACAAGCACCGCCTCTCTCTCTCTCTCTCCCTCTCTCTCACAAGCACCGCCTCTCTCTCTCTCTCTCTCTCTCTCTCTCTCTCAGACGTCCTGTCTCTCTCTCTCACACGCACCATCTCTCTCTCTCTCTCTCTCTCTCAGACGTACTGTCCCTCTCTCTCACAAGCACTGCCTCTCTCTCTCTCTCTCTCTCTCTCTCTCTCAGACGTCCTGTCTCTCTCTCTCACACGCACCATCTCTCCCTCTCTCTCACAAGCACCGCCTCTCTCTCTCTCTCTCAGACGTACCGTCTCTCTCTCACATGCACCGTCTCTCTCTCTCTCTCTCTCACACGCACCATCTCTCCCTCTCTCTCTCTCACAAGCACTGCCTCTCTCTCTCTCTCTCTCTCTCTCTCAGACGTCCTGTCTCTCTCTCTCACACGCACCATCTCTCCCTCTCTCTCTCTCACAAGCACCGCCTCTCTCTCTCTCTCTCTCACAAGCACTGCCTCTCTCTCTCTCTCTCTCTCTCAGACGTCCTGTCTCTCTCTCTCACAAGCACCATCTCTCCCTCTCTCTCACAAGCACCGCCTCTCTCTCTCTCTCTCTCTCACAAGCACCGCCTCTCTCTCTCTCTCTCTCTCTCAGACGTACTGTCTCTCTCTCTCACACGCACCATCTCTCCCTCTCTCTCACAAGCACCGCCTCTCTCTCTCTCTCTCTCACAAGCACTGCCTCTCTCTCTCTCTCTCTCTCTCAGACGTACTGTCCCTCTCTCTCACAAGCACTGCCTCTCTCTCTCTCTCTCTCTCAGACGTACTGTCTCTCTCTCTCACAAGCACCGCCTCTCTCTCTCTCTCTCTCTCAGACGTACCGTCTCTCTCTCTCTCACAAGCACTGCCTCTCTCTCTCTCTCTCTCTCTCTCAGACGTACTGTCCCTCTCTCTCACAAGCACTGCCTCTCTCTCTCTCTCTCTCACAAGCACTGCCTCTCTCTCTCTCTCTCTCTCTCTCAGACGTACTGTCTCTCTCTCTCACACGCACCATCTCTCCCTCTCTCTCACAAGCACCGCCTCTCTCTCTCTCTCTCTCTCACAAGCACTGCCTCTCTCTCTCTCTCTCTCTCTCAGACGTCCTGTCTCTCTCTCTCACAAGCACTGCCTCTCTCTCTCTCTCAGACGTACCGTCTCTCTCTCTCTCACAAGCACTGCCTCTCTCTCTCTCTCTCTCTCAGACGTACTGTCTCTCTCTCTCACAAGCACTGCCTCTCTCTCTCTCTCTCTCTCTCTCAGACGTCCTGTCTCTCTCTCTCACACGCACCATCTCTCTCTCTCTCACAAGCACCGCCTCTCTCTCTCTCTCTCTCTGACGTACTGTCTCTCTCTCTCACAAGCACTGCCTCTCTCTCTCTCTCTCTCTCTCTCTCAGACGTACCGTCTCTCTCTCTCACAAGCACCGCCTCTCTCTCTCTCTCTCCCTCTCTCTCACAAGCACCGCCTCTCTCTCTCTCTCTCAGACGTCCTGTCTCTCTCTCTCACACGCACCATCTCTCTCTCTCTCTCACAAGCACTGCCTCTCTCTCTCTCTCTCTCAGACGTCCTGTCTCTCTCTCTCACACGCACCATCTCTCCCTCTCTCTCACAAGCACCGCCTCTCTCTCTCTCTCTCAGACGTACCGTCTCTCTCTCTCACAAGCACCGCCTCTCTCTCTCTCTCTCAGACGTACCGTCTCTCTCTCTCACAAGCACCGCCTCTCTCTCTCTCTCTCAGACGTACTGTCTCTCTCTCTCTCACAAGCACTGCCTCTCTCTCTCTCTCTCTCTCAGACGTACCGTCTCTCTCTCTCTCACAAGCACTGCCTCTCTCTCTCTCTCTCTCTCTCTCTCTGACGTCCTGTCTCTCTCTCTCACAAGCACCGCCTCTCTCTCTCTCTCTCTCTCTCTCTCTCTCTCAGACGTCCTGTCTCTCTCTCTCACACGCACCATCTCTCTCTCTCTCTCTCTCTCTCTCTGACGTACTGTCTCTCTCACAAGCACTGCCTCTCTCTCTCTCTCTCTCTCTCTCTCTCAGACGTACCGTCTCTCTCTCTCTCACAAGCACTGCCTCTCTCTCTCTCTCTCTCTCTCTCTCTGACGTCCTGTCTCTCTCTCTCACAAGCACTGCCTCTCTCTCTCTCTCTCTCTCTCTCTCTCTCTGACGTCCTGTCTCTCTCTCTCACACGCACCGCCTCTCTCTCTCTCTCTCCCTCTCTCTCACAAGCACCGCCTCTCTCTCTCTCTCTCTCTCAGACGTCCTGTCTCTCTCTCTCACACGCACCATCTCTCTCTCTCTCTCACAAGCACCGCCTCTCTCTCTCTCTCTCTCTCTCTCTCTCTGACGTACTGTCTCTCTCACAAGCACTGCCTCTCTCTCTCTCTCTCTCTCTCTCTCTCTGACGTCCTGTCTCTCTCTCTCACACGCACCGCCTCTCTCTCTCTCTCTCCCTCTCTCTCACAAGCACCGCCTCTCTCTCTCTCTCTCTCTCTCTCTCTCTCTCAGACGTCCTGTCTCTCTCTCTCACACGCACCATCTCTCTCTCTCTCTCACAAGCACTGCCTCTCTCTCTCTCTCTCTCTCTCAGACGTACTGTCCCTCTCTCTCACAAGCACTGCCTCTCTCTCTCTCTCTCTCTCTCTCTCTCTCAGACGTCCTGTCTCTCTCTCTCACACGCACCATCTCTCCCTCTCTCTCACAAGCACCGCCTCTCTCTCTCTCTCTCAGACGTACTGTCTCTCTCTCTCTCACAAGCACTGCCTCTCTCTCTCTCTCAGACGTACCGTCTCTCTCTCTCTCACAAGCACTGCCTCTCTCTCTCTCTCTCTCTCTCTCTCTGACGTCCTGTCTCTCTCTCTCACAAGCACCGCCTCTCTCTCTCTCTCTCTCTCTCTCACAAGCACCGCCTCTCTCTCTCTCTCTCTCTCAGACGTCCTGTCTCTCTCTCTCACAAGCACTGCCTCTCTCTCTCTCTCTCTCTCTCTCTCAGACGTACTGTCCCTCTCTCTCACAAGCACTGCCTCTCTCTCTCTCTCTCACAAGCACTGCCTCTCTCTCTCTCTCTCTCTCTCTCTCAGACGTACTGTCCCTCTCTCTCACAAGCACTGCCTCTCTCTCTCTCTCTCTCTCAGACGTACCGTCTCTCTCTCTCTCACAAGCACTGCCTCTCTCTCTCTCTCTCTCTCAGACGTACTGTCTCTCTCTCTCACAAGCACTGCCTCTCTCTCTCTCTCTCTCTCTCTCAGACGTCCTGTCTCTCTCTCTCACACGCACCATCTCTCTCTCTCTCACAAGCACCGCCTCTCTCTCTCTCTCTCTCTCTGACGTACTGTCTCTCTCTCTCACAAGCACTGCCTCTCTCTCTCTCTCTCTCTCTCTCTCTCAGACGTACCGTCTCTCTCTCTCACAAGCACCGCCTCTCTCTCTCTCTCTCCCTCTCTCTCACAAGCACCGCCTCTCTCTCTCTCTCTCTCTCTCTCTCTCTCAGACGTCCTGTCTCTCTCTCTCACACGCACCATCTCTCTCTCTCTCTCACAAGCACTGCCTCTCTCTCTCTCTCTCTCTCTCTCTCTCTCAGACGTCCTGTCTCTCTCTCTCACACGCACCATCTCTCCCTCTCTCTCACAAGCACCGCCTCTCTCTCTCTCTCTCAGACGTACCGTCTCTCTCTCTCACAAGCACCGCCTCTCTCTCTCTCTCTCAGACGTACCGTCTCTCTCTCTCACAAGCACCGCCTCTCTCTCTCTCTCTCAGACGTACCGTCTCTCTCTCTCACAAGCACCGCCTCTCTCTCTCTCTCTCTCTCAGACGTACTGTCTCTCTCTCTCTCACAAGCACTGCCTTTCTCTCTCTCTCTCTCTCAGACGTACCGTCTCTCTCTCTCTCACAAGCACTGCCTCTCTCTCTCTCTCTCTCTCTCTCTCTGACGTCCTGTCTCTCTCTCTCACAAGCACCGCCTCTCTCTCTCTCTCTCTCTCTCTCTCTCTCTCAGACGTCCTGTCTCTCTCTCTCACACGCACCATCTCTCTCTCTCTCACAAGCACCGCCTCTCTCTCTCTCTCTCTCTCTCTCTCTGACGTACTGTCTCTCTCTCTCACAAGCACTGCCTCTCTCTCTCTCTCTCTCTCTCTCTGACGTCCTGTCTCTCTCTCTCACACGCACCGCCTCTCTCTCTCTCTCTCCCTCTCTCTCACAAGCACCGCCTCTCTCTCTCTCTCTCTCTCTCTCTCAGACGTCCTGTCTCTCTCTCTCACACGCACCATCTCTCTCTCTCTCTCACAAGCACTGCCTCTCTCTCTCTCTCTCTCTCTCAGACGTACTGTCCCTCTCTCTCACAAGCACTGCCTCTCTCTCTCTCTCTCTCTCTCTCTCTCTCAGACGTCCTGTCTCTCTCTCTCACACGCACCATCTCTCCCTCTCTCTCACAAGCACCGCCTCTCTCTCTCTCTCTCAGACGTACTGTCCCTCTCTCTCACAAGCACTGCCTCTCTCTCTCTCTCTCTCTCAGACGTACTGTCTCTCTCTCTCTCACAAGCACTGCCTCTCTCTCTCTCTCTCTCTCAGACGTACCGTCTCTCTCTCTCTCACAAGCACTGCCTCTCTCTCTCTCTCTCTCTCTCTCTCTCTGACGTCCTGTCTCTCTCTCTCACAAGCACCGCCTCTCTCTCTCTCTCTCTCTCTCACAAGCACCGCCTCTCTCTCTCTCTCTCTCTCAGACGTCCTGTCTCTCTCTCTCTCAAGCACTGCCTCTCTCTCTCTCTCTCTCTCTCTCTCTCTGACGTCCTGTCTCTCTCTCTCACACGCACCATCTCTCCCTCTCTCTCACAAGCACCGCCTCTATCTCTCTCTCTCTCTCTCAGACGTCCTGTCTCTCTCTCTCAGACGTCCTGTCTCTCTCTCTCACACGCACCATCTCTCTCTCTCTCTCTGTCTCTCTCTCTCTCAGACGTCCTGTCTCTCTCTCTCTCAGACGTCCTGTCTCTCTCTCTCTCAGACGTCCTGTCTCTCTCTCTCTCTGACGTCCTGTCTCCCTCTCTCTCACACGCACTGCCTCTCTCTCTCTCTCTCTCTCTCTCTCTCTCTCACAAGCACCGCCTCTCTCTCTCTCTCTCACACGCACCATCTCTCCCTCTCTCTCTCTCTCTCTGTCTCTCTCTCTCTCAGACGTCCTGTCTCTCTCTCTCACACGCACCATCTCTCCCTCTCTCTCTCTCTCTCTCTCTCTCTCAGACGTCCTGTCTCTCTCTCTCACACGCACCATCTCTCCCTCTCTCTCTCTCACAAGCACCGCCTCTCTCTCTCTCTCTCTCACAAGCACTGCCTCTCTCTCTCTCTCTCAGACGTCCTGTCTCTCTCTCTCACACGCACCATCTCTCCCTCTCTCTCACAAGCACCGCCTCTCTCTCTCTCTCTCTCTCTCTCTCACAAGCACCGCCTCTCTCTCTCTCTCTCTCTCTCAGACGTACTGTCTCTCTCTCTCACACGCACCATCTCTCCCTCTCTCTCACAAGCACCGCCTCTCTCTCTCTCTCTCTCACAAGCACTGCCTCTCTCTCTCTCTCTCTCTCTCAGACGTACTGTCCCTCTCTCTCACAAGCACTGCCTCTCTCTCTCTCTCTCTCTCAGACGTACTGTCTCTCTCTCTCACAAGCACCGCCTCTCTCTCTCTCTCTCTCTCAGACGTACCGTCTCTCTCTCTCTCACAAGCACTGCCTCTCTCTCTCTCTCTCTCAGACGTACTGTCCCTCTCTCTCACAAGCACTGCCTCTCTCTCTCTCTCTCACAAGCACTGCCTCTCTCTCTCTCTCTCTCTCTCTCAGACGTACTGTCCCTCTCTCTCACAAGCACTGCCTCTCTCTCTCTCTCTCTCTCAGACGTACCGTCTCTCTCTCTCTCACAAGCACTGCCTCTCTCTCTCTCTCTCTCTCAGACGTACTGTCTCTCTCTCTCACAAGCACTGCCTCTCTCTCTCTCTCTCTCTCTCTCAGACGTCCTGTCTCTCTCTCTCACACGCACCATCTCTCTCTCTCTCACAAGCACCGCCTCTCTCTCTCTCTCTCTCTGACGTACTGTCTCTCTCTCTCACAAGCACTGCCTCTCTCTCTCTCTCTCTCTCTCTCTCTCAGACGTACCGTCTCTCTCTCTCACAAGCACCGCCTCTCTCTCTCTCTCTCCCTCTCTCTCACAAGCACCGCCTCTCTCTCTCTCTCTCTCTCTCTCAGACGTCCTGTCTCTCTCTCTCACACGCACCATCTCTCTCTCTCTCTCACAAGCACTGCCTCTCTCTCTCTCTCTCTCTCTCTCTCTCTCAGACGTCCTGTCTCTCTCTCTCACACGCACCATCTCTCCCTCTCTCTCACAAGCACCGCCTCTCTCTCTCTCTCTCAGACGTACCGTCTCTCTCTCTCACAAGCACCGCCTCTCTCTCTCTCTCTCAGACGTACCGTCTCTCTCTCTCACAAGCACCGCCTCTCTCTCTCTCTCTCTCTCAGACGTACTGTCTCTCTCTCTCTCACAAGCACTGCCTCTCTCTCTCTCTCTCTCTCAGACGTACCGTCTCTCTCTCTCTCACAAGCACTGCCTCTCTCTCTCTCTCTCTCTCAGACGTCCTGTCTCTCTCTCTCACAAGCACCGCCTCTCTCTCTCTCTCTCTCTCTCTCTCTCTCTCAGACGTCCTGTCTCTCTCTCTCACACGCACCATCTCTCTCTCTCTCACAAGCACCGCCTCTCTCTCTCTCTCTCTCTCTCTCTCTCTCTCAGACGTCCTGTCTCTCTCTCTCACACGCACCATCTCTCTCTCTCTCACAAGCACTGCCTCTCTCTCTCTCTCTCTCTCAGACGTACCGTCTCTCTCTCTCTCACAAGCACCGCCTCTCTCTCTCTCTCTCTCAGACGTCCTGTCTCTCTCTCTCACAAGCACTGCCTCTCTCTCTCTCTCTCTCTCTCTCTCTCTGACGTCCTGTCTCTCTCTCTCACACGCACCGCCTCTCTCTCTCTCTCTCCCTCTCTCTCACAAGCACCGCCTCTCTCTCTCTCTCTCTCTCTCTCTCTCTCTCTCTCTCTCAGACGTCCTGTCTCTCTCTCTCACACGCACCATCTCTCTCTCTCTCTCACAAGCACTGCCTCTCTCTCTCTCTCTCTCTCTCAGACGTACTGTCCCTCTCTCTCACAAGCACTGCCTCTCTCTCTCTCTCTCTCTCTCTCTCTCAGACGTCCTGTCTCTCTCTCTCACACGCACCATCTCTCCCTCTCTCTCACAAGCACCGCCTCTCTCTCTCTCTCTCTCAGACGTACTGTCCCTCTCTCTCACAAGCACTGCCTCTCTCTCTCTCTCTCTCTCAGACGTACTGTCTCTCTCTCTCTCACAAGCACTGCCTCTCTCTCTCTCTCTCTCTCAGACGTACCGTCTCTCTCTCTCTCACAAGCACTGCCTCTCTCTCTCTCTCTCTCTCTCTCTCTGACGTCCTGTCTCTCTCTCTCACAAGCACCGCCTCTCTCTCTCTCTCTCTCTCTCACAAGCACCGCCTCTCTCTCTCTCTCTCTCTCAGACGTCCTGTCTCTCTCTCTCACAAGCACTGCCTCTCTCTCTCTCTCTCTCTCTCTCTCTGACGTCCTGTCTCTCTCTCTCACACGCACCATCTCTCCCTCTCTCTCACAAGCACCGCCTCTATCTCTCTCTCTCTCTCTCAGACGTCCTGTCTCTCTCTCTCAGACGTCCTGTCTCTCTCTCTCACACGCACCATCTCTCTCTCTCTCTCTGTCTCTCTCTCTCTCAGACGTCCTGTCTCTCTCTCTCTCAGACGTCCTGTCTCTCTCTCTCTCAGACGTCCTGTCTCTCTCTCTCTCTGACGTCCTGTCTCCCTCTCTCTCACACGCACTGCCTCTCTCTCTCTCTCTCTCTCTCTCTCTCTCACAAGCACCGCCTCTCTCTCTCTCTCTCACACGCACCATCTCTCCCTCTCTCTCTCTCTCTCTGTCTCTCTCTCTCTCAGACGTCCTGTCTCTCTCTCTCACACGCACCATCTCTCCCTCTCTCTCTCTCTCTCTGTCTCTCTCTCTCTCTGTCTCTCTCTCTCTCTCTCTCTCTCTCACACGCACCATCTCTCTCTCTCTCACACGCACCATCTCTCTCTCTCTCTGTCTCTCTCTCTCTCAGACGTCCTGTCTCTCTCTCTCACACGCACCATCTCTCTCTCTCTCACACGCACCGCCTCTCTCTCTCTCTCTCTCTCTCCCTCTCTCTCACAAGCACCGCCTCTCTCTCTCTCTCTCTCTCTCCCTCTCTCTCACAAGCACCGCCTCTCTCTCTCTCTCTCCCTCTCTCTCACAAGCACCGCCTCTCTCTCTCTCTCTCTCTCTCTCTCTCTCACACGCACCATCTCTCTCTCTCTCTCTCTCTCTCTCTCTCTCTCTCTCTCACACGCACCATCTCTCTCTCTCTCTCTCTCTCTCTCTCTCTCTCTCTCACACGCACTGCCTCTCTCTCTCTCTCTCTCTCTCTCACACGCACCATCTCTCTCTCTATTTTGCTGGTGATTTATTTGTCAGTTCATCACAGTTCAGCGTTTATTGAATAGACCTTGTAGCTTAGAGACTCTGAAACTAAGGCTTCAAATGGTCCAAACAAACAGAAAGAGTATTAACTAAACACAAGGGTGTGGCAGGGAGCACCTCAATCTATAACATTACTGGGTATAGAGGAGTCAGTGACGCCTCAGCTTTGTGGTTCTGTAAGCAACTAGAGCAGTGATGGCTAACCTTGGCACTGCAGATGTTTGGAAACTATATGTTCCATGATGCTTAGTCAGCATAGGATTGCCATCCAGCCTGAATTTTACCTTGCTGCCAATGTTAATCTATGGAGGCGAAAGCTTGGCTGGAATTAAAAAAAAAAAGGTGGCAACCCTTTCAGCAGGGGAGGGCTGGCAAAGGGAGTATCGATGAAGTGCCTTGGCTAGACAACCTAACTTCTAAATCCCTTAGTGCATAACACTTACTATCCCTCTATTCAATTGTCTTTTCTTTCAATCTCTATAACTTATCTGTCAGTATATCTGTCTATCAATCTCTGTACCTTATCTGTCAGTATATCTGTCTATCAATCTCTGTATCTTATCTGTCAGTATATCTGTCTATCAATCTCTGTACATTATCTGTCAGTATATCTGTCTATCAATCTCTGCACCTTATCTGTCAGTATATCTGTCTATCAATCTCTGTACCTTATCTGTCAGTATATCTGTCTGTCAATCTCTGCACCTTATCTGTCAGTATATCTGTCTATCAGTCTCTGTACCTTATCTGTCAGTATATCTGTGTATCAATCTCTGTACCTTATCTGTCAGTATATCTGTCTATCAGTCTCTGTACCTTATCTGTCAGTATATCTGTCTATCAATCCCTGTACCTTATCTGTCAGCATATCTGTCTATCAATCTCTGTACCTTATCTGTCAGTATATCTGTCTATCAATCTCTGTACCTTATCTGTCAGTATATCAGTCTATCAATCTCTGTACCTTATCTGTCAGTATATCTGTCTATCAGTCTCTGCACCTTATCTGTCAGTATATCTGTCTATCAGTCTCTGTACCTTATCTGTCAGTATATCTGTCTATCAATCTCTGTACCTTATCTGTCAGTATATCTGTCTATCAATCTATGTACCTTATCTGTCAGAATATCTGTCTATCAGTCTCTGTACCTTATCTGTCAGTATATCTGTCTATCAATCTCTACACCTTATCTGTCAGTATATCTGTCTATCAGTCTCTGTCCCTTATCTGTCAGTATATCTGTCTATCAGTCTCTGTACATTATCTGTCAGTATATCTGTCTATCAATCTCTGTACCTTATCTGTCAGTATATCTGTCTATCAGTCTCTGTACCTTATCTGTCAGTATATCTGTCTATCAGTCTCTGTACCTTATCTGTCAGTATATCTGTCTATCAGTCTCTGTACCTTATCTGTCAGTATATCTGTCTGTCAATCTCTGCACCTTATCTGTCAGTATATCTGTCTATCAATCTCTGTACCTTATCTGTCAGTATATCTGTCTATCAGTCTCTGTACCTTATCTGTCAGTATATCTGTCTATCAGTCTCTGTACCTTATCTGTCAGTATATCTGTCTATCAATCTCTGTACCTTATCTGTCAGTATATCTGTCTATCAATCTCTGTACCTTATCTGTCAGTATATCTGTCTATCAGTCTCTGTACCTTATCTGTCAGTATATCTGTCTATCAATCTCTGTACCTTATCTGTCAGTATATCTGTCTATCAATCTCTGTACCTTATCTGTCAGTATATCTGTCTATCAATCCCTGTACCTTATCTGTCAGTATATCTGTCTATCAATCTATGTACCTTATCTGTCAGTATATCTGTCTATCAATCCCTGTACCTTATCTGTCATTATATCTGTCTATCAGTCTCTGTACCTTATCTGTCAGTATATCTGTCTATCAATCTCTGTACCTTATCTGTCAGTATATCTGTCTATCAATCTCTGTACCTTATCTGTCAGTATATCTGTCTATCAATCTCTGTATCTTATCTGTTAGTATATCTGTCTATCAGTCTCTGTACCTTATCTGTCAGTATATCTGTCTATCAATCTCTGTATCTTATCTGTTAGTATATCTGTCTATCAATCTCTGTACCTTATCTGTCAGTATATCTGTCTATCAGTCTCTGTACCTTATCTGTCAGTATATCTGGCTATCAATCTCTGTACCTTATCTGTCAGTATATCTGTCTATCAGTCTCTGTACCTTATCTGTCAGTATATCTGTCTATCAATCTCTGTACCTTATCTGTCAGTATATCTGTCTATCAGTCTCTGTACCTTATCTGTCAGTATATCTGTCTATCACGCTCTGTACCTTATCTGTCAGTATATCTGTCTGTCAATCTCTATACCTTATCTGTCAGTATAACTGTCTATCAGTCTCTGTACCTTATCTGTCAGTATATCTGTCTATCAATCTATGCACCTTATCTGTCAGTATATCTGTCTATCAGTCTCTGTACCTTATCTGTCAGTATACCTGTCTATCAATCTCTGTACCTTATCTGTCAGTATATCTGTCTATCAGTCTCTGTACCTTATCTGTCAGTATATCTGTCTATCAATCTCTGTACCTTATCTGTCAGTATATCTGTCTATCAATCTCTGCACCTTATCTGTCAGTATATCTGTCTATCAGTCTCTGTACCTTATCTGTCAGTATATCTGTCTATCAATCTCTGTACCTTATCTGTCAGTATATCTGTCTATCAATCCCTGTACCTTATCTGTCAGTATATCTGTCTATCAATCTCTGTACCTTATCTGTCAGTATATCTGTCTATCAGTCTCTGTACCTTATCTGTCAGTATATCTGTCTATCAGTCTCTGCACCTTATCTGTCAGTATATCTGTCTATCAATCTCTGTACCTTATCTGTCAGTATATCTGTCTATCAATCTCTGTATCTTATCTGTCAGTATATCTGTCTATCAATCTCTTTACCTTATCTGTTAGTATATCTGTCTATCAATCTCTTTACCTTATCTGTTAGTATATCTCTCTATCAATCTCTGTACCTTATCTGTCAGTATATCTGTCTATCAATCTCTGTCCCTTATCTGTCAGTATATCTATCTGTCAGTCTCTGTACCTTATCTGTCAGTATATCTGTCTATCAGTCTCTGTACCTTATCTGTCAGTATATCTGTCTATCAATCTCTGCACCTTATCTGTCAGTATATCTGTCTATCAATCTCTGTACATTATCTGTCAGTATATCTGTCTATCAATCTCTGCACCTTATATGTCAGTATATCAGTCTATCAATCTCTGTACCTTATCTGTCAGTATATCTGTCTATCAATCTCTGTACCTTATCTGTCAGTATATCTGTCTATCAGTCTCTGTACCTTATCTGTCAGTATATCTGTCTATCAATCTCTGTACCTTATCTGTCAGTATATCTGCCTATCAGTCTCTGTACCTTATCTGTCAGTATATCTGTCTATCAATCTCTGTACCTTATCTGTCAGTATATCTGCCTATCAGTCTCTGTACCTTATCTGTCAGTATATCTGTCTATCAATCTCTGTACCTTATCTGTCAGTATATCTGCCTATCAGTCTCTGTACCTTATCTGTCAGTATATCTGTCTATCAATCTCTGTACCTTATCTGTCAGTATATCTGTCTATCAATCTCTGTATCTTATCTGTCAGTATATCTGTCTATCAATCTCTGTACCTTATCTGTCAGTATATCTGTCTATCAATCTCTGCACCTTATCTGTCAGTATATCTGTCTATCAATCTCTGTACCTTATCTGTCAGTATATCTGTCTATCAATCTCTCTATCTTATCTGTCAGTATATCTGCCTATCAATCTCTGTACCTTATCTGTCAGTATATCTGTCTATCAGTCTCTGTACCTTATCTGTCAGTATATCTGTCTATCAGTCTCTGTACCTTATCTGTCAGTATATCTGTCTATCAATCTCTGTACCTTATCTGTCAGTATATCTGTCTATCAATCTCTGTATCTTATCTGTCAGTATATCTGTCTATCAATCTCTGTACCTTATCTGTCAGTATATCTGTCTATCAATCTCTGTATCTTATCTGTCAGTATATCTGTCTATCAATCTCTGCACCTTATCTGTCGGTATATCTGTCTATCAGCCTCTGTACCTTATCTGTCAGTATATCTGTCTATCAGTCTCTGTATCTTATCTGTCAGTATATCTGTCTATCAGTCTCTGCACCTTATCTGTCAGTGTATCTGTCTATCAGTCTCTGTACCTTATCTGTCAGTATATCTGTCTATCAGTCTCTGTACCTTATCCGTCGGTATATCTGTCTATCAATATCTGTACCTTATCTGTCAGTATATCTCTCTATCAATATCTGTACCTTATCTGTCAGTATATCTGTCTATCAATCTCTGTACCTTATCTGTCAGTATATCTGTCTATCAATCTCTGTATCTTATCTGTCAGTATATCTGTCTATCAATCTCTGCACCTTATCTGTCAGTATTTCTGTCTATCAGTCTCTGTACCTTATCTGTCAGTATATCTGTCTATCAGCCTCTGTACCTTATCTGTCAGTATATCTGTCTATCAGTCTCTGTATCTTATCTGTCAGTATATCTGTCTATCAGTCTCTGCACCTTATCTGTCAGTGTATCTGTCTATCAGTCTCTGTACCTTATCTGTCAGTATATCTGTCTATCAGTCTCTGTACCTTATCCGTCGGTATATCTGTCTATCAATATCTGTACCTTATCTGTCAGTATATCTCTCTATCAATCTCTGTACCTTATCTGTCAGTATATCTGTCTATCAATCTCTGTACCTTATCTGTCAGTATATCTGTCTATCAGTCTCTGCACCTTATCTGTCAGTATATCTGTCTATCAGTCTCTGCACCTTATCTGTCAGTGTATCTGTCTATCAATCTCTGTCTCTTATCTGTCAGTATATCTGTCTATCAGTCTCTGTATCTTATCTGTCAGTATATCTGTCTATCAGTCTCTGCACCTTATCTGTCAGTGTATCTGTCTATCAGTCTCTGTACCTTATCTGTCAGTATATCTGTCTATCAGTCTCTGTACCTTATCCGTCGGTATATCTGTCTATCAATATCTGTACCTTATCTGTCGGTATATCTCTCTATCCCTTATCTGTCAGTATATCTGTCTATCAATCTCTGTACCTTATCTGTCAGTATATCTGTCTATCAGTCTCTGCACCTTATCTGTCAGTATATCTGTCTATCAGTCTCTGCACCTTATCTGTCAGTGTATCTGTCTATCAATCTCTGTCTCTTATCTGTCAGTATATCTGTCTATCAGTCTCTGTACCTTATCTGTCAGTATATCTGTCTATCAGTCTCTGTACCTTATCCGTCGGTATATCTGTCTATCAATATCTGTACCTTATCTGTCAGTATATCTCTCTATCAATCTCTGTACCTTATCTGTCAGTATATCTGTCTATCAATCTCTGTACCTTATCTGTCAGTATATCTGTCTATCAGTCTCTGCACCTTATCTGTCAGTATATCTGTCTATCAGTCTCTGCACCTTATCTGTCAGTATATCTGTCTATCAGTCTCTGTACCTTATCTGTCAGTATATCTGTCTATCAATCTCTGTACCTTATCTGTCAGTATATCTGTCTATCAATCTCTGCACCTTATCTGTCAGTATATCTGTCTATCAATCTCTGCACCTTATCTGTCAGTATATCTGTCTATCAGTCTCTGTACCTTATCTGTCAGTATATCTGCCTATCAATCTCTGTACCTTATCTGTCAGTATATCTGTCTATCTATCTCTGCACCTTATCTGTCAGTATATCTGTCTATCAATCTCTGTACCTTATCTGTCAGTGTATCTCTCTATCAGTCTCTGTACCTTATCTGTCAGTATATCTGTGTATCAGTCTCTGTATCTTATCTGTCTATCAGTCTCTGTACCTTATCTGTCATTATATCTGTCTATCAATCTCTGTATCTTATCTGTCAGTGTATCTGTCTATCAACCTCTGTACCTTATCTGTCAGTGTATCTGTCTATCAATCTCTGCACCTTATCTGTCAGTATATCTGTCTATCAGTCTCTGCACCTTATCTGTCAGTATATCTGTCTATCAATCTCTGCACCTTATCTGTCAGTATATCTGTCTATCAATCTCTGTACCTTATCTGTCAGTATATCTGTCTATCAGTCTCTGTACCTTATCTGTCAGTATATCTGTCTATCAGTCTATGCACCTTATCTGTCAGTATATCTGTCTATCAATCTCTGTACCTTATCTGTCAGTATATCAGTCTATCAATCTCTGTACCTTATCTGTCAGTATATCTGTCTATCAGTCTCTGTATCTTATCTGTCAGTATATCTGTCTATCAGTCTCTGTACCTTATCTTTCAGTATATCTGTCTATCAATCTCTGTACCTTATCTGTCAGTATATCTGTCTATCAGTCTCTGTACCTTATCTGTCAGTATATCTGTCTATCAGTCTCTGTACCTTATCTGTCAGTATATCTGTCTATCAATCTCTGTACCTGATCTGTCAGTATATCTGTCTATCAGTCTCTGTACTTTATCTGTCAGTATATCTGTCTATCAATCTCTGTACCTTATCTGTCAGTATATCTGTCTATCAGTCTCTGTACCTTATCTGTCAGTATATCTGTCTGTCAGTATATCTGTCTATCAGTCTCTGTACCTTATCTGTCAGTATATCTGTCTGTCAATCTCTGCACCTTATCTGTCAGTATATCTGTCTGTCAATCTCTGTACCTTATCTGTCAGTATATCTGTCTATCAATCTCTGTACCTTATCTGTCAGTATATCTGTCTATCAATCTCTGCACCTTATCTGTCAGTATATCTGTCTATCAGTCTCTGTACCTTATCTGTCAGTATATCTGTCTATCAATCTCTGTACCTTATCTGTCAGTATACCTGTCTATCACTCTCTGTACCTTATCTGTCAGTATATCTGTCTATCAATCTCTGTACCTTATCTGTCAGTATATCTGTCTATCAATCTCTGTACCTTATCTGTCAGTATATCTGTCTATCAATCTCTGTACCTTATCTGTCAGTATATCTGTCTATCAGTCTCTGTACCTTATCTGTCAGTATATCTGTCTGTCAATCTCTGCACCTTATCTGTCAGTATATCTGTCTATCAATCTCTGTACCTTATCTGTCAGTATATCTGTCTGTCAATCTCTGTACCTTATCTGTCAGTATATCTGTCTAGCAATCTCTGCACCTTATCTGTCAGTATATCTGTCTATCAATCTCTGTCCCTTATCTGTCAGTATATCTGTCTATCAATCTCTGTACCTTATCTGTCAGTATATCTGTCTATCAATCTCTGTCCCTTATCTGTCAGTATATCTGTCTATCAGTCTCTGTACCTTATCTGTCAGTATATCTGTCTATCAGTCTCTGTACCTTATCTGTCAGTATATCTGTCTATCAATCTCTGTACCTTATCTGTCAGTATATCTGTCTGTCAATCTCTGCACCTTATCTGTCAGTATATCTGTCTATCAATCTCTGTCCCTTATCTGTCAGTATATCTGTCTATCAATCTCTGTACCTTATCTGTCAGTATATCTGTCTATCAATCTCTGCACTTTATCTGTCAGTATATCTGTCTATCAATCTCTGTCCCTTATCTGTCAGTATATCTGTCTATCAGTCTCTGTACCTTATCTGTCAGTATATCTGTCTATCAATCTCTGTCCCTTATCTGTCAGTATATCTGTCTGTCAATCTCTGCACCTTATCTGTCAGTATATCTGTCTATCAATCTCTGTACCTTATCTGTCAGTATATCTGTCTGTCAATCTCTGTACCTTATCTGTCAGTATATCTGTCTAGCAATCTCTGCACCTTATCTGTCAGTATATCTGTCTATCAATCTATGTCCCTTATCTGTCAGTATATCTGTCTATCAATCTCTGTACCTTATCTGTCAGTATATCTGTCTATCAATCTCTGTCCCTTATCTGTCAGTATATCTGTCTATCAGTCTCTGTACCTTATCTGTCAGTATATCTGTCTATCAGTCTCTGTACCTTATCTGTCAGTATATCTGTCTATCAATCTCTGTACCTTATCTGTCAGTATATCTGTCTGTCAATCTCTGCACCTTATCTGTCAGTATATCTGTCTATCAATCTCTGTCCCTTATCTGTCAGTATATCTGTCTATCAATCTCTGTACCTTATCTGTCAGTATATCTGTCTATCAATCTCTGCACTTTATCTGTCAGTATATCTGTCTATCAATCTCTGTCCCTTATCTGTCAGTATATCTGTCTATCAGTCTCTGTACCTTATCTGTCAGTATATCTGTCTATCAATCTCTGTCCCTTATCTGTCAGTATATCTGTCTATCAATCTCTGTACCGTATCTGTCAGTATATCTGTGTTTTATAAGTAAAAGCCTCATTATAATAACTTACCAAATGTCATAAGCTCTCAATGGGCGAAGGTCGGACTGGTCCGGGGGGATACAGGGAAAGTATCGAGGGCTGGCTCCAGAATTTGCTCTTTACATTTAACTCATTGTGTTCCTTTCATTTGTCTCTTATTTACAAACAATGTAATTTTCAAGTACGCTTTAAGGATGTAGCGTTACCATATCATGAACAGTAAAATAATGCTTTAACGCTATGGGGCCTGTATACAGTGTCCAGAGCTGCTTTTTCAGTTTACGAACCCGCCTGCCATAAAATCACGTAAAAATGCCACGCCTATAGCCACACCTTCAGCCACAAATATAAAGAGGACCCTCTTTGGCATTCAATTTAAATGCTGGGAGGTATGTGGGCATCATGGGATATGTAGTTCCAGAACATCTTCAGTGCCAAGGTTGGCCATCACCGAACTAAACCAATAGTAAATGAACTGCCAAATTCCGGTCTAGCACCCTCGCCTTACCATGGGTCAGCGAGTAGATTGGTTTAGGAAATCTTACACATTTAAATAAAATTATTTCACTACACACAGGATGTGTTTACAGAATCCCTCAGGCGAAGCTCTGCGTTTTACTGCCCTTCCTTCTCTCATTCCTGCTAGGGTCGCGACTTTTTCTAGTGTTTTCCCATTGTATTCAACAGATCCACGAGAACTGAAAATAAAACATGAGGTGAAAGGGATTCATTCCACTATGCTGCGGGTGGGTTTAGCTGTCAGGGTCATCCAAGGTCCGAGTTCTGCAACCTGGGGTCATTATAACACTCGGGGCTCTCTGGGCTGTAGCCTGCTGGTAAATCAAAATGGCCACCTCCAGCAGCACCTATGATTTCACAGGAATGTTTAAAAATCACAGTAGTCACCACAACTGAGCTAATAACGCATGACACATTTTATAAGGATCTCATTAAACCTTATATTTTGAGTATAAATTCCCTTTACCTGGATTCCAATGAAAATTTGTAATTTGCATATCAAGCATAGTTGCCAACATCGGCCATGTTTCCAGGGACACATATTTGTTCCACATGCTGCAGAAAGAGCATGCAAAGTGCAGCCCGGCAGTAAGTGGGATGTATATACGCACAGACATAATCCAATTAATTAATCAGGGTGGAGATCTTATAGGACCTGCCATGATTAATTAATTGGATTGTGTCTGTGCGTATATCCATCCTACATACTGCCGGGCTGCACTTTGCATGCTCTTTCTGCAGCATGTGGAACAAATATGTGTCCCTGGAAACATGGCCGATGTCGGCAACTATGTATCAAGTCACAGGTGATGTCATAAACAGGAGACACACTGTCTAGAGGAAAGGAATTGATTTAATCTCCCGACACCCTGTCTCTGTACCAGGGGAGCTGGGGTTCAAAATCTCCCCAGGACCCCTTCTTTCTTCCCCTTCATGTACACGTGCATGTACATGCTAACTATGCATGGTGTACAACTGTAAGCAGGCATGCCTTTTGGCTGGCTGAGTGTGATGGGAGTTGCAGCCCCCACTACGGCTAGATCTGGCATCCCCGTGTAGTTCTCTGCCAGGGTTTAATTGAATGCAACGCGAGGCAAAGAGGCTGCAGCTTTAAGACGATGCACATTCCTGCTACATTGGTCATCTGGACCGCACCATCACGGGGACGTTCTGGGGGAATCTCCCTGTGATAGACACGCCCCCCTCCTCCAGCCTGAAATCCCACATTCCTTAGAATAAATAAGTCATTCTGTACGAGTGAGGTATCAGCTATGCTGTAATAATGGTACATAGTACACACAGTCGCATGGCTGACAACCAGGACAGCTATTTATAAACCGCACCGGGCCAAGGGAGTGTCAGATCCAGTTTAACTGGTCTGGGAGGCGCCCCGTTCATCAAACGAATATCAGACCAAGATAGGCATCTACCTGGGCTCACAGGGATGGAGTCAGGGTTACTGACAACATCAGCCATCGGGAGCTACAGTTACAAGTTTCTAAATACTTTTATTAGTCCCCAGTTCCTTATCTTATATCTAGGATAGCCTTATACCTATCCCATGCATGCTTAAACTCCTTCACTGTATTAACCTCTACCACTTCTACTGGAAGACTATTCCATACATCCACTACCCTCTCAGTAAAGTAATACTTTCATTAGTCCCTGGCCTTATCTTATATCTAGGATAGCCTTATACCTATCCCACTCATGCTTAAACTCCTTGACTGTATTAACCTCTACCACCTCTACTGGAAGACTATTCCATACATCCACTACCCTCTCAGTAATGTAATACTTTCATTAGTCCCTGGCCTTATCTTATATCTAGGATAGCCTTATACCTATCCCATGCATGCTTAAACTCCTTCACTGTATTAACCTCTACCACTTCTACTGGAAGACTATTCCATACATCCACTACCCTCTCAGTAAAGTAATACTTTCATTAGTCCCTGGCCTTATCTTATATCCAGGATAGCCTTATACCTATCCCATGCATGCTTAAACTCCTTCACTGTATTAACCTCTACCACTTCTACTGGAAGACTATTCCATACATCCACTACCCTCTCAGTAAAGTAATACTTTCATTAGTCCCTGGCCTTATCTTATATCCAGGATAGCCTTATACCTATCCCATGCATGCTTAAACTCCTTCACTGTATTAACCTCTACCACTTCTACTGGAAGACTATTCCATACATCCACTACCCTCTCAGTAATGTAATACTTTCATTAGTCCCTGGCCTTATCTTATATCTAGGATAGCCTTATACCTATCCCACGCATGCTTAAACTCCTTCACTGTATTAACCTCTACCACTTCTACTGGAAGACTATTCCATACATCCACTACCCTCTCAGTAATGTAATACTTTCATTGGTCCCTGGCCTTATCTTATATCTAGGATAGCCTTATACCTATCCCATACATGCTTAAACTCCTTCACTGTATTAACCTCTACCACTTCTACTGGAAGACTATTCCATGCATCCACTACCCTCTCAGTAAAGTAATACTTTCATTAGTCCCTGGCCTTATCTTATATCTAGGATAGCCTTATACCTATCCCACGCATGCTTAAACTCCTTCACTGTATTAACCTCTACCACTTCTACTGGACGACTATTCCATACATCCACTACCCTCTCAGTAAAGTAATACTTTCATTAGTCCCTGGCCTTATCTTATATCTAGTATAGCCTTATACATATCCCACGCATGCTTAAACTCCTTCACTGTATTAACCTCTACCACTTCTACTGGACGACTATTCCATGTATCCACTACCCTCTCAGTAAAGTAATAATTTCATTAGTCCCTGGACTTATATTATATCTAGGATAGCCTTATGCCTATCCCACGCATGCTTAAACTCCTTCACTGTATTAACCTCTACCACTTCTGCTGGAAGACTATTCCATGCATCCACTACCCTCTCAGTAATGTAATACTTTCATTAGTCCCTGGCCTTATCTTATATCTAGGATAGCCTTATACCTATTCCATGGATGCTTAAACTCCTTCACTGTATTAACCTCTACCACTTCTACTGGAAGGCTATGCCATATATCCACTACCCTCTCAGTAAAGTAATACTTTCATTAGTCCCTGACCTTATCCTATATCTAGGATAGCCTTATACCTATCCCATGCATGCTTAAACTCCTTCACTGTATTAACCTCTACCACTTCTACTGGAAGGCTATTCCATACATCCACTACCCTCTCAGTAAAGTAAAACTTCCTGATATTACTATTAAATCGTTAACCCTCTAATTTCAGACCATGTCCTCTAGTTGTGATCGTTTTTCTTCCTTTAAATATAATCTCTTCCTTTACTGTGTTGATTCCCTTTATGTATATAAATGTTTCTATCATATCCCCCCTGTTACGTCTTTCATCCAAGCTATACATGTTAAGATGCTTTAACCTTTCCTGATAAGTTTTATCCGTCAACCCATGAACCAGTTTAGTAGCCCTTCTCTGAACTCTCTCCAAAGTATCAATATCCTTCTGGAGATACAGTCTCCAGTACTACGTACAATACTCCAAGTGAGATCTCACCAGCGCTCTGTACAATGGCATGAGCACCTCCCTCTTTCTACTGCTAATACCTTTCCATATACAACCAAGCATTCTGCTAATACCTCTCCCTATACAACCAAGCATTTTGCTAATACCTCTTCCTGTACAACCAAGCATTCTGCTAATACCTCTCCCTATACAACCAAGCATTCTGCTAATACCTCTCCCTATACAACCAAGCATTCTGCTAGTACCTCTCCCTATGCAACCCAGCATTCTGCTAATACCTTTCCCTATGTAACCAAGCATTCTGCTAGCATTTCCTGCTGCTCTATTACATTGCCTACATACCTTTTAAGTCCTCTGAAATTATTACTCCTAAATCCCTTTCCTCAGATGTTGAGGTTAGGACTGTACCAAATAGTCTATATTCTGCTTTTGGGTTTTTATGCCCAAGGTGCATAATCTTGCACTTGTCCACATTAAATGTCAGTTGCCACTGCTCTGACCATTTTTCTAGTTTAGCTAAATCATTTGCCATTTGGCTTATCCCTCCATGAATATCAACCCTGCTGCAAATCGTTGTATCACCAGCAAAAATACATACTTTGCCAACAAGACCTTCTGCAATATCGCTAATAAAAATATTAAAGAGAATGGGTCCAAGAACAGATCCCTGAGGTACCCCACTAGTAACAAGACCTTGCATCCAATATACTCTACAGGGAGTGCAGAATTATTAGGCAAGTTGTATTTTTGAGGATTCATTTTATTATTGAACAACAACCATGTTCTCAATGAACCCAAAAAACTCATTAATATCAAAGCTGAATATTTTTGGAAGTAGTTTTTAGTTTGTTTTTAGTTTTAGCTATTTTAGGGGGATATCTGTGTGTGCAGGTGACTATTACTGTGCATAATTATTAGGCAACTTAACAAAAAACAAATATATACCCATTTCAATTATTTATTTTTACCAGTGAAACCAATATAACATCTCAACATTCACAAATATACATTTCTGACATTCAAAAACAAAACAAAAAACAAATCAGTGACCAATATAGCCACCTTTCTTTGCAAGGACACTCAAAAGCCTGCCATCCATGGATTCTGTCAGTGTTTTGATCTGTTCACCATCAACATTGCGTGCAGAAGCAACCACAGCCTCCCAGACACTGTTGAGAGAGGTGTACTGTTTTCCCTCCTTGTAAATCTCACATTTGATGATGGACCACAGGTTCTCAATGGGGTTCAGATCAGGTGAACAAGGAGGCCATGTCATTAGATTTTCTTCTTTTATACCCTTTCTTGCCAGCCACGCTGTGGAGTACATGGACGCGTGTGATGGAGCATTGTCCTGCATGAAAATCATGTTTTTCTTGAAGGATGCAGACTTCTTCCTGTACCACTGCTTGAAGAAGGTGTCTTCCAGGAACTGGCAGTAGGACTGGGAGTTGAGCTTGACTCCATCCTCAACCTCGAAAAGGCCCCACAAGCTCATCTTTGATGATACCAGCCCAAACCAGTACTCCACCTCCACCTTGCTGGCGTCTGAGTCGGACTGGAGCTCTCTGCCCTTTACCAATCCAACCACGGGCCCATCCATCTGGCCCATCAAGACTCACTCTCATTTCATCAGTCCATAAAACCTTGAGATATTTCTTGGCCCAGTCTTGACGTTTCAGCTTGTGTGTCTTGTTCAGTGGTGGTCGTCTTTCAGCCTTTCTTACCTTGGCCATGTCTCTGAGTATTGCACACCTTGTGCTTTTGGGCACTCCAGTGATGTTGCAGCTCTGAAATATGGCCAAACTGGTGGCAAGTGGCATCGTGGCAGCTGCACGCTTGACTTTTCTCAGTTCATGTGCAGTTATTTTGCGCCTTGGTTTTTCCACACGCTTCTTGCGACCCTGTTGACTATTTTGAATGAAACGCTTGATTGTTCGATGATCACGCTTCAGAAGCTTTGCAATTTTAAGAGTGCTGCATCCCTCTGCAAGATATCTCACTATTTTTGACTTTTCTGAGCCTGTCAAGTCCTTCTTTTGACCCATTTTGCCAAAGGAAAGGAAGTTGCCTAATAATTATGCACACCTGATATAGGGTGTTGATGTCATTAGACCACACCCCTTCTCATTACAGAGATGCACATCACCTAATATGCTTAATTGGTAGTAGGCTTTCGAGCCTATACAGCTTGGAGTAAGACAACATGCATAAAGAGGATGATGTGGTCAAAATACTAATTTGCCTAATAATTCTGCACTCCCTGTATTGACTACAACCCTCTGTTGCCTTTCACCCAGCCATTGTCTAATAAATTCAACAATATTGAAATCCAAACTTAAGTTTATTGATAAGCCTTCTATGTGCGACAGTGTCAAAAGCCTTACTGAAATCTAGGTAAGCAATGTCTACTGCACCACCCTGATCTCTTATTTTAGTCACCCAATCCAAAAAATCAATAAGATTAGTTTGGTATGATCTCCATGATATAAGAAACTTGAGGAATTTAGTAGGGAATATGTCCAGAGCAGACAAATAATAATACCAGGTGAATGATAACTATACTTGCAGTGTGTGCATAAATATATTACACAGGAGTCTGTACAGAGCACACATATAATAATACCAGGTGAATGATAACTATACTTGCAATGTGTGCATACATATATTACACAGGAGTCTGTACAGAGCAGACATATAATAATACCAGGTGAATGATAACTATACTTGCAGTGTGTGCATTCATATATTACACAGGAGTCTGTACAGAGCAGACATATAATATCAGGTGAATGATAACTATACTTGCAATGTGTGCATGCATATATTACACAGGAGTCTGTACAGAGCAGACATATAATAATACCAGGTGAATGATAACTATACCTGCAGTGTGTGCATAAATATATTACACAGGAGTCTGTACAGAGCACACATATAATAATACCAGGTGAATGATAACTATCCTTGCAATGTGTGCATACATATATTGCACAGGAGTCTGTACAGAGCAGACATATAATAATACCAGGTGAATGATAACTATACTTGCAGTGTGTGCATACATATATTATACAGGAGTCTGTACAGAGCAGACATATAATAATACCAGGTGAATGATAACTATACTTGCAGTGTGTGCATAAATATATTACACAGGAGTCTGTACAGAGCACACATATAATAATACCAGGTGAATGATAACTATACTTGCAGTGTGTGCATACATATATTATACAGGAGTCTGTACAGAGCAGACATATAATAATACCAGGTGAATGATAACTATACTTGCAGTGTGTGCATACATATATTATACAGGAGTCTGTACAGAGCAGACATATAATAATACCAGGTGAATGATAACTATACTTGCAGTGTGTGCATAAATATATTACACAGGAGTCTGTACAGAGCACACATATAATAATACCAGGTGAATGATAACTATACTTGCAATGTGTGCATACATATATTGCACAGGAGTCTGTACAGAGCAGACATATAATAATACCAGGTGAATGATAACTATACTTGCAGTGTGTGCATACATATATTATACAGGAGTCTGTACAGAGCAGACATATAATAATACCAGGTGAATGATAACTATACTTGCAGTGTGTGCATAAATATATTACACAGGAGTCTGTACAGAGCACACATATAATAATATCAGGTGAATGATAACTATACTTGCAATGTGTCATACATATATTACACATGAGTCTGTACAGAGCAGACATATAATAATATCAGGTGAATGATAACTATACTGCAATGTGTGCATACATATATTACACAGGAGCAGGAACAGAGCAGACATATAATAATACCAGGTGAATGATAACTATACTTGCAGTATGTGCATACATATATTACACAGGAGTCTGTACAGAGCAGACATATAAGGTTGGTTCTGGAGCTAGAGTTGCCACCTGGCCGGTATTTTACCGGCAGGCCGGTAAAAAATTGTCATCAGGCCAATGTTAAGTCTATGGAGACAGTACCAAGGCCGGTATTTTTCTGAAGAAAAGGTGGCGACCCTAACTGGAGCATGTCCTGTGTGTGTAATGTGGGTGCTGGGGCATGTTCTGAGTGTGCAATTTAGGTACTCTGGCAAGACCTGTGGGTGCAATCTAGCTGCTCTAGCAAGCCCTGTAAATGGAATCTCGATGCTCTGGCAAGACCCGAGAGTGTAAGCTGGGTGCTGTTTCAAGTGCCCCGGGTGCTGCAAAGTAGTGCTATGGCAAGAGATGTGGGAAAATAACAAATGGAGAGCAGGAGAAATATAACGGGGGAGGAGGCCCCACCAATTGTTCTGCAATGAGCCCCAACATCTGTGATAGCGGGCCTGACCGTGACTCAATGTTTAATCCCTGTGATTGTTACCAAGGCTTCTAATGTAGTTTTGTAGTTTCAGAGAGATATATCTTACTCAGCAGTGCACTGCTGCAGTTATTATCTTCATGAGAAGGTTCTGAAGCAATGTTTTAAGTGGTTGCTGAATCTAATGAATCTCAGGTATTCTTGTATCAGTGATGGTAATGTCTGGGAAACGCACATACATATTTTATTGGAATGTCCAGCATCAGAATTTTGCTCGGACCGCAAACATAAAATACATTATGTAATTATTGGATTTTGATTTATTTTTTTTTGCAAACAACCTGCCTGACTAGCTATAGACACATTAGCTGTCACAGTGATGAGCAAAGTATGCTGATCATTTCACATGCTAAGAGCACCTCCCCCCACGCATTGCGTCCCACCCCCACAATGCTTTTGGAATGTCGCATGCATTTGACATCTTTAAAAGAGGAGGATTCATGCCAGGGAAGAAAGCATTAACATTGTAACATAGGTTGAAAAAAGGCACAAGTCCATCAAGTTCAACCCTTCTACCTTTTTATCAGCTATTTTGAATCAGATTTCTCCTTGGATCAATAAGCTCTATTATTAATGCTCATTCTATTATTAATAGCCCTGTATGTTCTGCTTTTCCATGTTTAAATGCATCTATTGTGGTTGATAGCACTACCTCTCTTGGCAGTGAGTTCCATAACTTAATTGTCCTAACCGTAAAGAATCCCTTCCTTTGCTCTTCCAGTCTCAGGGGGTGACCTCTTGTTCTTTGTACATTTCTATTAATGAACAGGTCCCTGGAGAGCTCTTTATATTGGCCCTGCACATATTTATATAATGTTATCATATCCCCTCTGAGATGCCATTTTTTCTAACGCATATAAATACATTTTTTTAAGTCTCTCTTCATAACTAAGATCCTCCAATCCCTTTATTAATTTTGTAGCCCTCCTTTGCACTTGTTCTAGTTCCATAATATCCTTTTTAAGGACCGGTGCCCAGAATTGTACTGCATACAAAAAAAATTTATGTTTTTTTTTAAAGTATTGTAGAAAAATATTTTTAAAAAAAAGAACTGGTTAAACATTAAAGAGTTTACTCAATAAAACAAATTAATTTCAGGGAACTGAGGTGGGATTTTTAAACTTAAAACTAATTGAGTTGGAAAAACAATCCCAGTCAGCTGCGTTGGAGAATTTTTCCAACTCGGCTATTTTGGCCTAAAGTTTGAAATTGCCGTCTCAATTCCTTGCAATTCTCTCTTTATTGAGTAGACCCTTTAAAGTTGTCTTATTCAGTAGTCCGGCCTTCTCCTCTCAGTCAATGATGCAGGAAGCCCTGCTTAGTGACGCCCCCTTTTAAATGTAGTGATGTCACTGGGGCGGCCACCCGCAATAAAGATATTTAGAGAGGAAGTTCCTCTTGGCTTACTTTCTGTATTTGTACATATATTAAATACATCTACAATGCACTTTTTTTTGAACCCTTAGAGAAAGGCAGGACTGTTGCCATGGCGACAACAATAAATCTGTTCCAGTTTATTAATAAGACAGGTCTGTTTCTTTTACTTTGTTTTACACGAAGCAGCACAAATTATTTTTTGGGGACATCGGAAGGTTTCAAATACATTTTCACTTTTTCACACTTGCTCTTGATTTCAATTTATGGGAACTTCAAAAAAGCCGAACCATGTGTTTTTAGACCTTAAATCCCAGCATTGAGTCATCCAGCCGTATGTCAGGTCCTGACATGCAGTCTTGTAAGATGATGGTGCAACATTCTCCATATAGACAATGAATCACCAGGCTTGCAGTCAGAAAATGCAGAACTATTTCTGTACAAAAAAGATAGAAAAGTTTTATTTAAAGGACCTTTTACATGCATATTAAAGTTAATTATAAGAATGTGTATGTATACATTAAAAGACAAGAGAGTAAACCCGACATGTACCTTAATATATACAGCAGAGAGTAAACCCGACATGTACCTTAATATATCCAGCAGAGAGTAAACCCGACATGTACCTTAATATATACAGCAGAGAGTAAACCCGACATGTACCTTAATATATCCAGCAGAGAGTAAACCCGACATGTACCTTAATATATACAGCAGAGAGTAAACCCGACATGTACCTTAATATATACAGCAGAGAGTAAACCCGACATGTACCTTAATATATACAGCAGAGAGTAAACCGGACATGTACCTTAATATATACAGCAGAGAGTAAACCCGACACGTACCTTAATATATACAGCAGAGAGTAAACCCGACATGTACCTTAATATATACAGCAGAGAGTAAACCCGACATGTAGCTTAATATATACAGCAGAGAGTAAACCCGACATGTACCTTAATATATACAGCAGAGAGTAAACCCGACACGTACCTTAATATATACAGCAGAGAGTAAACCCGACATGTACCTTAATATATACAGCAGAGAGTAAACCCGACACGTACCTTAATATATACAGCAGAGAGTAAACCCGACATGTACCTTAATATATACAGCAGAGTAAACCCGACATGTACCTCAATATATACAGCAGAGAGTAAACCTGATATGTACCTTAATATATACAGCAGAGAGTGGGGGGGATATGTTTTGGGAATATTCTTTAATGTGTTGTGTTGTTTTTTTTTGGGGGGGGGATATGTTTCGGATGTAAATATTCTCTATTGTGTTGTGTTTTTTCTTTTCTTTTCCTTCTTCCCCAATACCCTCACAGTATTCCACTATACACTATAGAACTATTTTACAGTATTTACTGTACACAATATTGTCCCACAGGCTTTTCTCTCTCTCTCTCTCTTTTTTTTTCCTATTAACACCATAATTTAATAATTAAACAGAGTATACACATGTAGACAGATTAACTCTAGGGAATAATTCCCCAAGATGCACTACAGTAACACTATATAACCCTATTTCCCTCTCCTTTTTAAGGTGTTTCACTTAATGACATAACCAACTTTCACGGGGGAATCCCCCTAGTAGATACACAAGAGTTACACTATATGATCTTTAACTCTTTCTTTCTTTTTTAGGTGGTCTCACCTATAGTTATAATAATTCTGCGTGTGTTATTTTTTAATTAGATTCCCACTAGCAACACTATTAACAACACTATATAATCTTAAATTTCGTAATATTTTTTTTTCTCTCTCCTACTTTTCCTCCCCCCCGTCTCTTCCTCTCAGTAGGAGGGGAGATGCACCTTACCAGAGATATAAGCCACTAAAAGAAGGTTTGCAGGGGGGCGGATGGGGGGATTCCCCGGATGCGTGGCCCCCACCCTCCCCCGGGGCTCTCCCCCACTAATGTGGGGGCTGGCCCCGGGGGATGGGGGGGCTCACGGGGGTTGTCCTCTCCCTCGCCCCTTGCGCCGGGTGGAGCCTTGGCTCTGCCTGGACAGTAACCTCTGAAAATTTTACACTTGGATAAACATTTACTGAAAATCCATGCGTATTTCTGTAAAATGTATAGTTTAATTAGCGAATCCTCAGTTTTTAACTCCTACCCATTCGCTCTGTATGTATCCTGCGGCGGTAGCAGGATGGTTTGAAGTAACTACCGTATTTATCGGCGTATAACACGCACCTCATTTTAATAAAGAACTTTGAAGCCCAATATGCCATTTAATATTCCAGGATATTGCCCCCAATATGCCATTTAATATGCAGGATATTGCCCCCAATATGCCATTTAATATGCAGGATATTGCCCCCAATATGCCATTTTAATATGCCATGATATTGCCCCCAATATGCCATTTTAATATGCCAGGATATTGCCCCCAATATGCCATTTAATATGCCATGATATTGCCCCCAATATGCCAGGATTTTGCCCACAATATGCCATTTAATATGCCATGATATTGCCCCCAATATGCCAGGATTTTGCCCACAATATGCCATTTAATATGCCATGATATTGCCCCCAATATGCCAGGATATTGCCCCCAATATGCCATTTAATATGCAGGATATTGCCCCCAATATGCCATTTTAATATGCCAGGATATTGCCCCCAATATGCCATTTTAATATGCCAGGATATTGCCCCCAATATGCCATTTAATATGCCATGATATTGACCCCAATATGCCAGGATATTGCCCCCAATATGCCATTTAATATGCCATGATATTGCCCGCAATATGCCAGGATATTGCCCCCAATATGTCAGGATATTGCCCCCAATATGCCAGGATATTGCCCCCAATATGCCATTTTAATATGCCAGGATATTTCCCCCAATATGCCAGGATATTGCCCGCAATATGCCATTTTAATATGCCAGGATATTGCCCCCAATATGCCATTTTAATATGCCAGGATATTGCCCCCAATATGCCATTTAATATGCCATGATATTGACCCCAATATGCCATTTAATATGCCATGATATTGCCCGCAATATGCCAGGATATTGCCCCCAATATGTCAGGATATTGCCCCCAATATGCCAGGATATTGCCCCCAATATGCCATTTTAATATGCCAGGATATTTCCCCCAATATGCCAGGATATTGCCCCCAATATGCCATGTAATATGCCAGGATATTGCCCCTTACTATGCCACCCTCCTCCCCCCCTTCCCCAGACCCCAGTACTTACCTTGTTCCTGCTCTGTCCCCCGGTGCTTTGAAGGTGCGTGGCTATGAGGGAAGCGTTGTGAGCTCCCCTCCAGCCGCGCGGAACAATAAACTTTATTGACCGCGCGGCTGGAGGGGAGCTCACAACGCTTCCCTCACAGCCACGCAGCTTCAGAGCACCGGGGGACAGAGCAGGAACGAGGTAAGTTTTAGATTATTTTTTTTCCCCAGCCACCGATCGGCGTATAACACGCACCCATCATTTGCTCCCTATTTTCAGGGAGAAAAAGTGCGTGTTATACGCCGATAAATACGGTACTTCATTTTTTGATTTGAATGATATGTGATTATGTGATTATGTTTTTATGTAAAGTGGCATATTAAAATAATATAATATTACTAATGTAATTATGATGGGTATCTTCTACCTTGGGACCCCTATGCTTGGGAATACAAATGACTCACTTGGTGACAGACAGGTCGGAATACAAATTAAAAACAGATGACGCTTGAACTTTTGTCACTGAACGCGCGGGGTCTCAATTCCCCCGTAAAAAAAGGAGCCACCTTTATTACTTGCTAAAGCAAAAAAAAAACATAGATATAGCATTTCTACAAGAAACTCATTGGCAACTTCCAGCGGACTTACTCTGGAAATATTCTAGATATCAAGTAGTAACGCAAGCTAACTTTAGTGATGGTCATAAAAAAAGAGGAGTAGCCATAATTACCTCTAATAAGCTAAAAATAGAAACCCTCTATGAAGAAAAAGATCTAAATGCTAGATACGTTATATCGATTTGTAAAATTAACGACATGACATATACTCTGGTAAATGGTTATAGCCCTAATCAGTCCCCAACCCGTTTTCTTAATGGGCTTTTTGAGAGAGTGGAACAACTGATGAAAGGAACCTTGATCTTTGGGGGGGATAAGAATTGTGTACTGGATAGTAAACTAGACAAAAGTTCACCTAAGGGTAATAAAATTGATCATACGATTAAAAGAGCAGCTAATGCCTTTCAGAACTTTCTAGATAAAAATTTACTCTATGATGTCTGGAGGATCCAACATCCAAAATCTCGGGATTATACTTTTTACTCTAAAGTACACGGTTCATACTCGAGGATAGATCTGATTATGACCTTAGCGGTAAGCATGAGTCAATTCATATCCTCGGGTATAGGCCCAATTTCGTGGTCGGACCACGCTCCTATCTTCTATACAGTTAAAAACAATCCAGATTACAAACAGAGGAATAGATGGCGGTTAAATGAATCCTTAATTAATGATAACTCTGAAATACAAGCACTAAAAAAAAACAAATAGCTGACTTTCTTGATAAAAATGACAACGGGGAAGTCACGGAGTTTACCTTGTGGTAAAAATGCTTTTTTTAAGAGGTCTATTTATTAAAAAGGGAACGGAGAGGAAAACTATAAATGATACACCTCTAGAAGATCAATATGTAGAACTGGCTAAACTGGAAAGGATGAATAAATTAGCCCCTAACCCAATTTCTTCACAACTAATCCAAGAAGTTCAAAAAATAATTAAAAAAAAAACTAGAAGAAAAGGGTAAAAAAAGCCTTACGCATCCTTAAACAAAAGTGGTATTTCGGGGCAAATCGAGCAGACAAACTCCTAACAAATAAACTAAAAGATAAAAGAAAAAGGAATAGAATTAATAAACTAATAATAGGAGCAGAGACTCATCTATCCCCCAAGAACATCTCGAGAGCATTTAAAGATTATTATCATACCCTCTACTCCTTAAAACAAGGAGACGGGATCCGACAAGAAACCACCACCTTTCTTCAAAAATTAAATCTTCCCCAACTAAGTAAAACAAAATTGGATATCCTAAATGCCCCATTCACACTAGAAGAGATTTAACATACCATTTTAGGTTAAAAAAAAAAAAAAAAGAAAAGCCTCAGGACCTGATGGCTATACAACTAAATTTTACCAAACATTTGCCCAGGAAATTGCTCCACTGCTTTTAAGGGTCTACTCGAGAATTCCTTAGGGCCACCAGTTACCACAGGAAATGCTTCAAGCTACCATCTCGCCCATCCTCAAACCAGGTAAGGATCCAGCCACCCTGTCGAATTACCGGCCAATCTCCCTGATAAATGTAGATATAAAAATATATTTCAAGATCTTAGCCGATAGACTAAAAATAGTAATGATAGATTTAGTCCATAACAAGCAAACAGGATTTATGAAGGGTAGAGACGCGGGTGACAACATAAGGAAAATTATTAATATTATTGACTATATCAATAAAACAAAGATTCCATCAACAATAATAGCACTAGATGCCGAAAAAGCTTTGGACAGGGTGAGCTGGACGAGGTAATGGCATTATATACAATCCCACAGGCAAAAGTAGTAGGTCCAGGCTTAGAATCTTCCTGGTTTGATATCCGCAATGGCACTCGGCAAGGATGCCCCCTAGCCCCTCTTTTATATTTACTATCAATGGAACCTCTTGCTGCCTTGATAAGGCAATCAAAGAATATACAGGGGATAAGGGTGGCGAATCAAGATATGAGAATCACTCTTTTTGCCGACGATGTCCTCCTTACATTTAGTAACCCTTTAATTTCATTGGCATCTGTAATGAAAGTAATTTCCCAATACAGTAAATACTCCAATTACAAATTGAATTTAAATAAAACCCAAATAATAACAGCTAACATAGACGAAGAAACAAAGAAATCATTAAGACAGTCCTATCATTGGAAATGGGACATTTAAGTTATAGATTATCTGGGGATAAAACTAAAATTAGACCTAGATAACATGCTACAAACTAACTATCAAAGTATGATAGAATGTTTTAGAGACAGCTTCAACAGGTGGAGAGCGCTGGAAATCTCGTGGATGGGACGCTTAAACTCAGTGAAACCCTATTTAATTTCAAAATTAACGTACCTATTTAGATCAATTCCACTTCGGGTACCTAATTCAATACTAAAAACATTTAAAACTCTGATTATGGAATACATATGGAACAGAAAGAAACCCAGAATTGCCTTTTCCTCCCTAACAAGGAAATCTAAAAATGGAGGTCTAGCAGTCCCAAACATTGCTTTCAATGTTCTCCCACTTTTTGAAATGGGTAAACAACATCTCAAAAAACACAAATTGGTATAAGATCGAAAAAGAACATTGTGGCAAACTTGAACCATATCATATGTTTTGGTGCGAGGAACTTCAAACGCATTTCTTTTCTAATCCCATCATTATAGATATTGTCACTACACTGATCAAATTTAAGAAAATTATCCATGTTCCGGATGGTATATTGCGATCATCCCCACTAAACGCTGTATTCTAAAACATGCATAATATAAATTTCAAGGGATGGAAAAAGAGAGGTATGGTGCAAGTGTCGCAAATCCTTCAACAAGAAATTAATGCCCTTTATAGAAATACAGACTAAGTTTAATTTACCGCTAACGGATAACTTTACCTACTTAAGACTGAGAAATAAAATAAACTCTATAAAAGATCCCTCAAAGTTTGCAAATCGAACAGTTTCTGGAGATTCAACATGACAAGAATTTATTTGGTAAGATAACACAATTAATAGACTCCACCATGGATATATCCAAAGATATACCATGGATTAAATGGGAAATTTGACATCGGCAAAGAATTCACACTGCAAGAGTGGTTACAGACCCAAAAAATAATGAAAAAAAAGTATCCATAATCTAACTCTTCATGAGAATTATTACAAAAGTATTTATAGGTGGTATATAACTCCAATTAAAATGAACAAATTCTCTACCCAGCACTCTAGATTGTGCTGGGGATTCCAGAAAAATGAGGGGACACAACTACATATGTGGTGGTCTTGTGAGGAGCTACAACCCTTGTTGATAAAGGTTCACTCTACACAAGGGAATAGGCTCCCTTACACCACAATTGTTCCTTTTACATCTGGATATTCCTAAATGTGAAAAGGAAATACAATACCTAATAGTTCACATTCTCATTGCGGTGAAACTCTGTATAGCAGGAAGTGGAAAAGCATAGAAGTTTCCAATTGGAAAGAAATAACAAAACAAATAGAATACCAGTGTTCAATGGAGGAAGGATTCTTTAATTCTAGGGACCAAATCAAATACTATAAAAAAAAAATTAAAAACGGGGGTGAACTGAAGGACCCAGGAGCGCTCGGTGAAAAAGGACTCGCGTAAACTTAAGACCTGTTACCAAGTGAGTCAAGAACTCCAATAATAGCAAAATGGTACAAATATGAATAAAAGGGAAGAGGGGGGGGGGGGGGTATTCCTAATCATAGGGCTACAACCCGAGAAAAGTATATAAATATGAATCTCCACGGTATATACGCTTTCCCTTCTCCTTTTTTTTTTTTTTTTCTCTCCCTCTCCTCCTTCCCATCCCTTTCTAAATTCAAGATATTTAAGATATCGAGTATATTTTTTGTAGTGGACTCCCCCAATACAAACAGACAAAAGGTTCCTAAGGACAGACCTAAATAAGTAAAACATGCTAAATCACATCTGTCATAAATGAATCTTTATTATAATGAGATAATATGCTGCTAATGTATGCCAAATGTGTCCTGTCTAAACTGTTATGTCTTTTATATCGTTGTTACACTGTTGAAAATAAAATTTGAAAAAATAAATAAATAAATATATATATATATATATACAGCAGAGAGTAAACCCGACATGTACCTTAATATATACAGCAGAGAGTAAACCCGACATGTACCTTAATATATACAGCAGAGAGTAAACCTTACATGTACCTTAATATATACAGCAGAGAGTAAACCCGACATGTACCTTAATATATACAGCAGAGAGTAAACCCGACATGTACCTTAATATATACAGCAGAGAGTAAACCCGACATGTACCTTAATATATACAGCAGAGAGTAAACCCGACATGTACCTTAATATATACAGCAGAGAGTAAACCCGACATGTACCTTAATATATACAGCAGAGAGTAAACCCGACATGTACCTTAATATATACAGCAGAGAGTAAACCCGACATGTACCTTAATATATACAGCAGAGAGTAAACCCGACATGTACCTTAATATATACAGCAGAGAGTAAACCCGACATGTACCTTAATATATACAGCAGAGAGTAAACCCGACATGTACCTTAATATATACAGCAGAGAGTAAACCCGACATGTACCTTAATATATACAGCAGAGAGTAAACCCGACATGTACCTTAATATATACAGCAGAGAGTAAACCCGACATGTACCTTAATATATACAGCAGAGAGTAAACCCGACATGTACCTTAATATATACAGCAGAGAGTAAACCCGACATGTACCTTAATATATACAGCAGAGAGTAAACCCGACATGTACCTTAATATATACAGCAGAGAGTAAACCCGACATGTACCTTAATATATACAGCAGAGAGTAAACCCGACATGTACCTTAATATATACAGCAGAGAGTAAACCCGACATGTACCTTAATATATACAGCAGAGAGTAAACCCGACATGTACCTTAATATATACAGCAGAGAGTAAACCCGACATGTACCTTAATATATACAGCAGAGTAAACCCGACATGTACCTTAATATATACAGCAGAGAGTAAACCCGACATGTACCTTAATATATACAGCAGAGAGTAAACCCGACATGTACCTTAATATATACAGCAGAGAATAAACCCAACATGTACCCTAATATATACAGCAGAGAGTAAACCCGACATGTACCTTAATATATACAGCAGAGAGTAAACCCGACATGTACCTTAATATATACAGTAGAGAGTAAACCCGACATGTACCTTAATATATCCAGCAGAGAGTAAACCCGACATGTACCTTAATATATACAGCAGAGAGTAAACCCGACATGTACCTTAATATATACAGCAGAGAGTAAACCTCGACATGTACCTTAATATATACAGCAGAGAGTAAACCCGACATGTACCTTAATATATACAGCAGAGAGTAAACCTCGACATGTACCTTAATATATACAGCAGAGAGTAAACCCGCGTCTCTCACACATGAGATACAGCAATTCCAGGCTGTTGTGCGCTGGTAGAGTCAGTGTGCGCACAGCCAATGAGAGCGGGGGGCTCGCCCCACTCTGTCTGATGGAATCTGCAGAATGTGGGGGTCTCTCGCTGCTAATGGAGGGACTACTAAACTTAATTTAAATATAAAGTTTAGTGTGCCTTGAAAATCCTTATTGTAAATAAGTTCAATTGACTCATAACTAACAGGTTTGCTGCTTCCACCGATACTCCCACTCAGCTCTCGGCATCTGGCTGGAACCTAGGGGGAACCCTCCCCACCCCCCCCAAAAAAAAAAAAAAACTGGTTCATAAAACACAATAAACATAGTATCGCAAAAGATAACTAATGATCACACGTTATCTAATTAGATTTTATGGATAAATTTTGCAAAGAATCTCTGGGGAGAAAATATGCAACAAATATAAATGAAATTCTCCTGTAGGAATATACCAGCCACTCTTTGTGTTGGGGTATATTATTAATGCCTGATTTTTTGCAGCTTCCCTTGGCAGTTCATTTCAGTGTCTCTGTTTAGTGGATAGGCCTCTCTGAATTCCAGATTTGTTTTTTTTTTTTTTATAGAAGAAGTAAAACTAGAAAGTAATTTAAAGGTTGAGTTGAACTTGGTTAGGCAAATATCTGCAAACATTCACATGTGCAACAGAGGAGACAATATGTGAGCATGTTCCAGAGAGAGTTGGGGTTTTAATTTAAGCAGTGGGATGGGCTGGGCGTGCTCTCTGCAGGAAAAAAAAACCCTAAATAAAACTCTTCTAAATGACCAGATGCAGTAACACCCTGGCTGCAGATAGGGAGCTCTGCGCTGATCCAGGACAAGGAGGAGCTCTGTATGTCCAGAGAAGGATCCCTTCAAACTCAGGGAGGGTCGTGCACAGCTGATTCTGTTGTCCCTTGTGCAGGGGATTAGAGGAGTGGGACATCACACTGCTGCCACCATCAGCATTTTACCAGGAGAATGGAGACCAATGGCACTTTCAACAGTAAGAATCACTGTAAGTCTCTAAACATCATGCATGGCAACTGCTGTGCACTTCAGTGCTGGCTGAGCGTAATGGGTGCTGCGATGCACAGACTGTAAGTGGAGTGCTGAGGATTGGCCAGCTGTGTGTGTGTGTTAATTTGGGTTAGGTGCCCAGCGGAAGAACATGATTGGCTGCACAGATTTTGGCTTGGTGCTGAGTATGATGGGAGTTGTAGTCCTAATTCTAGTCTTTCCAGTTATGTGTGTCTGCTTGTACCTGCCTGTCCAGGATCCATGTAGAGAGATTCCTGGTAGGTTATTATATAAGAGGATTTCTGGGGCAACGTTCTAAAACTGGAACATTTCACTTGTTCCCATGGTGACTGCACCAATTTAAAGCTGTGCCCTAGTTTACCCCTAATGTAATCCTGGTCTAGTGTGGGGTTATAAACAGATTAAGTAATGCCCCAGATCAGTGACATCTAACTCTCCAGCTGTCGGGAACTTGGTACATTGCAGTTGGAGGGGCAATCACCAGCCTTTTGTGCCTGTGGGTGTTCATGGGTGTTGTCTAGTGAGCTAACACTCTAAACGGAATATTGGCCCTGAGAAATAGTCTAGTGAGCTAACACTCTAAACGGAATATGGGCCCTGAGAAATCCTGTTCTCCTTCTCTGGAGTGCTAAAAGGGTGGTGTTTTTATTTCTCACTATGGGTGGGGTGTGTAATCCCCCTGCTCTGCCCCTTAAAGTGCAAGTCACCTGCAGGCTGGGGCTATCTATATGTAGAGCAGGAGAGGAGGGTCCAGATTCCTGGTGTGATTGAGTTAATCAGAGTGCAAGGGAAGGGGGGGCTGCACAGTAAATCTGTCAGTCTGTCACCCCCTCTCTCTTAGAGTGCTAGATGGCTGTGCAAAGTGTGTACAGCTCGAAATCTAAAACTTTACCAGGAAAAATTAACCTCTAGCATGCCAGGAGTTTGGTGTAAGTGGCAAGGTACAGAATGGGTTAATATTGGCCCCAGCCGGCTCCTGTCACTGCCTATCCACGGTATGTGATCAGTGGTGTCACATCTAATCACTCTCAGCCATTGACTTCCTGAGCACAGTGGGAGTTACAGTCCATGGCAGCTGTATTGAAAGATGCCAGTTGGGGGCGCTGTAACGCATGTATGTGCAATGCAGGTGGGAGAAGGGAACATGAGAGCACACCTCAGTGACCTGCTTGGAGGCTTTACCTGGTCAGCAGAGTGACCTGGGGCAAATCCTGGCCCATAGTGTACTCTGTGCTGCTCAGTGTAATCCCAGGAATGTATAAAGTCTCCATATTTGTGATGCCATACACAGGAATAACTGCCAACAAATGATCCAGTCATCTGTCATATACTCAGCGCAGTACTTTATTCCCCCCCCCCCCCCCCCCCCCCCAAAATAAATAAATTCAGCTGAATTTTTGAGAATTATTTCCACCTTGCCCTTAGCTCAGCTGAATTGGAGAATTTCTTTTCCAACTGTGCTATCCTGGCCTGAAGTTTTGAAGTTCCCTTGTCAATTCCCTGCAAAGATCTCTATTATAAATAAAGCCCTATATGTCATTATAACAACTCTATGGAGGTTGTTTGATAAAAATCCGCTCCTGTGGACTAAATGACGGGATTGGTCAGCTTGTTCCCATGGCGACTGCTCCACCTTTAGAACGTGGCCCCAGATTTGACCCATGTAGTTGGTTTTCGTGGGTCACCCCTGAGTGATACTTACTTTACATTGCAATGTAGGAGTGCTGGGTATTCAATCATTGCAGGGTATTTTCTGGATGGGTCACTAGGTATCTATATAAAATAAAAGTATTTGGCTGTGGCTGGCAGGCAAGGTGGGGTGTAGCCGCTCCCTGGAGTCTTTGATCTGATATAATTGGGCTGTAATACTCTTTCTATCTGCAGTAATAATCTGATCAGTCTGCTCCATGTCAGCCTGCAGTATACACACCTTGCAGCACTGACTGTCAGAACTTTTTCATTACAGGATTAAAACAAAGACTGAACAGCTGGCTCTGTATATACCCTGTGTGTATACCCTGTGTGTACACTTCTGTCTTGTGCCCAAATGCTGCATTAAAAGCAGTGGTAACGATGGATCTGTTACTGTGTGCAGAATTCTAGGGCTTCATTTATAAAAGAAATGAGAAGGGAATGCTAAATGGGAGAATTGTTCCAGCTCGGCTACTTTGGCCTTAAGTTTGAAATTCCCATCTCAGTTCCCTGTAATTCTCTCATTTATGAATAAAGTCCATAGGATGATGTAGCCAGGATTTCCTGCATTGTATAATGGCTGTTATCCATCGCAGCTGTATACTTGACTTCGTCAGTCATGTTTTCAGGGACACGTATGTGCTCCACAAAGAGCATGCAAAGTGCAGCCTGGCAGTATGTAGGAGGTATATACACACAGACACAATCCATTTCATGTAAAGTGCAGCCCGGCAGTATGTAGGATGTATATACACACACACACACTATCCAATTCATGTAAAGTGCAGCCCGGCAGTATGTAGGATGTATATACACACACACACACACACACACACACACAATCCAATTCATGTAAAGTGCAGCCCGGCAGTATATAGGATGTATATATACACACACACACACACACACACACACACACACACACACACAATCCAATTCATGTAAAGTGCAGCCTGGCAGTATGTAGGATGTATATACACACACACACACACAATCCAATTCATGTAAAGTGCAGCCCGGCAGTATGTAGGATGTATATATACACACACACACACACACACACACACAATCCAATTCATGTAAAGTGCAGCCCGGCAGTATGCAGGATGTGTATATATATATATACAAACACACACACACACACACACAATCCAATTCATGTAAAGTGCAGCCCGGCAGTATGAAGGATGTATACACACACACACACACACAATCCAATTCATGTAAAGTGCAGCCCGGCAGTATGAAGGATGTATACACACACACACACACACAATCCAATTCATGTAAAGTGCAGCCCGGCAGTATGAAGGATGTATACACACACACACACACACAATCCAATTCATGTAAAGTGCAGCCTGGCAGTATGTAGGATGTATATATACACACACACACAATCCAATTCATGTAAAGTGCAGCCCGGCAGTATGTAGGATGTATATATACACACACACACACACACACACACACACAATCCAATTCATGTAAAGTGCAGCCCGGCAGTATGCAGGATGTGTATATATACACACACACACAATCCAATTCATGTAAAGTGCAGCCCGGCAGTATGCAGGATGTGTATATATACACACACACACACACACACACACACACACACACAATCCAATTCATGTAAAGTGCAGCCCGGCAGTATGAAGGATGTATATACACACACACACAATCCAATTCATGCAAAGTGCAGCCTGGCAGTATGTAGGATGTATACACACACACACACACACACACAATCCAATTCATGTAAAGTGCAGCCTGGCAGTATGTAGGATGTATATACACACACACACACACACACAATCCAATTCATGTAAAGTGCAGCCTGGCAGTATGTAGGATGTGTATATACACACGCACACACACACAATCCAATTCATGTAAAGTGCAGCCCGGCAGTATGTAGGATGTATATATATACACACACACACACACACACACACACACAATCCAATTCATGTAAAGTGCAGCCCGGCAGTATGCAGGATGTGTATATATATACACACACACACAATCCAATTCATGTAAAGTGCAGCCCGGCAGTATGTAGGATGTATATACACACACACAATCCAATTCATGTAAAGTGCATCCCGGTAGTATGTAGGATGTATATATACACACACACAATCCAATTCATGTAATGTGCAGCCCGGCAGTATGTAGGATGTATATACACACACACACACACACACAATCCAATTCATGTAAAGTGCAGCCTGGCAGTATGTAGGATGTATATACACACACACAATCCAATTCATGCAAAGTGCAGCCCGGCAGTATGTAGGTTGTATAGACACACACACACAATCCAATTCATGTAAAGTGCAGCCCGGCAGTATGTAGGATGGATATACACACACACACAATCCAATTCATGTAAAGTGCAGCCAGGCAGTATGTAGGATGTATAGACACACAGACACAATCCAATTAATGTAAAGTGCAGCCTGGCAGTATGTAGGATGTATATATACACACACACACAATCCAATTCATGTAAAGTGCAGCCCGGCAGTATGTAGGATGTATACACACACACACAATCCAATTCATGTAAAGTGCAGCGAGGCAGTATGTAGGATGTATATACACACACACAATCCAATTCATGTAAAGTGCAGCCAGGCAGTATGTAGGATGTATATACACACACACACACAATCCAATTCATGTAAAGTGCAGCCAGGCAGTATGTAGGATGTATAGACACACAGACGCAATCCAATTAATCAAACCTATAGGGTTCCTTGCGTTGATTGGAAATACCGGGTAACTTGGCAACCGTAGCTGTATAGCTTGGTGAAACTCGTGTGCTGTGTACAGGCTCTAGTCCACCATATGTATTCACACATCGCAAGTGTAGTTAATATGTGGGCTAATTTACTGTATTTGTAAAAAAAAAAAAAAAAAAAAATGTTGCTTTTTTTTTTTTCTCCATCTCAGGCTCCAGCTGAATGCAGAGAGCTGAGTGATAGAATCAGTGGAAGCTGCAAAACTGATAAATTAAACCCATTTATACTACAGATATTCAAATTCAATGAACAAAAACATTTTTAGAATTACACTGTAATATTCATGAAATGGTAGGTGATTTCTAAGTCGGAGTGCTCCTTTTTATTAGAATTCCTGGGAGCAGATTAATGTGAACCAATCAGAATCTCCGAGCTTTCTATCGAGGCTACCGATATCCCCTACATACTGTTTGGCACCTTGCAAGTTTGCAGCATGATCAGTGAGGCAGAGACAGTCATCTCTTTGCATGCTCTTTCTGCAGCATGTGGACCTTGCATGACCCTGGAAACATGCCAGATTTTGGCAACTATGTAGCGGCCATCCTCGGCACTGTAGATGCTTGGGACCTACATCTATCACAATGCTCTGTCACTTCTAAGGCAGAGTCTAATGGGATTTTTAGTTCCCAAACAGTAGTGCCACGGTTAGCCATCCCTGTTGTGAAATATATAGTTGAGAGGTGATGGAATTTTTTTTTTTTTTTTTAATAAACATAGTTCTAACTTATTTCATTTATTAGATTCCAATATCGTGACTCTCACTGCTGGATATATTATATATATATATATATATATATATATATATATATATATATATATATATATATATGCAGCTACTTATTATATATTTGTGTAGCTGTGGGCTGTGCATCATGGGAAATGTAGTCAGCATAACAGGTTTCCAATGATTGGCCATCACTGCGTGAACACTGATTCCTTACCTGTAATAAACTGGCTAAGAAATACAACATAGTTCCTTAGGTAAATGTATAGGCGAAAGGGGCAGCATGTCCCCAGGGCCAGATTTAGAGGGGTCAAATCTTTTTAGCAACTCTGTATAGTTCAGCGCAGGTGCAAATGATAGAAAAAGATCTGACTGCTAAATAGTGTAATACCAGAGGACAGAATGAGAAATGACCACAATTTTAATCAGTTACCGAAATATTGAAATAATTTGTTTTTGTTACAGTTTTTAGACTTTTAGATCTTTGCACCAAATATTCAGTTTAAAAAGTGACCTCTCGTCACCCAAATAAAACCCTCTCCCATTTGACTTGTTGGGAGGTAGAGGAATCTGTATAAAATCTAACATTCCCACCGTCCCCGTACGATCTGGAATTTATCTTTCTTTCTAATTGTAGGGATTCATACCTAAATGACTATTCTGTGTAATATAAGTATAACTTCTGAGTGGCAATTTGGGTTATAAATACTCGCGGACAGATGTAGCAGATCCACGTATCTAAGGCTTTGCTTTAAACATAGCCTTGGCTGTCTGGGGAGCGGGTATTATAAACTGCATGGTCTTTATATTTCCCTAAAGAAAGCACAATGCTGAGCCTGTATCATGGTGACCCGTGACCTGTGTTATATATTGTGTAATCAGTCATGCAAAACCAATGTGCACAAATAATAATAATAATAATTATGTCTTGGGGCTGGATGGGCAGCTTCCTCCTCTCCAACTGCTGTTGGCGGCAATTCCCAGCACACTCAGCCAGTCATTTTACTCATGCCATTGAAAAAGATACCAATAGAGAAGTAGTCGTGATTGCATTAAAATATAATTGAGTCATACTTATTGCTATGGTGGGGTGGTCTGGGGGTCCTTCGGTGATCTTCAGTCCAATCTCTGTTCCCTATACTGTTGACTACTTTGGAATCTAATGTATAACCCGGAGGTTTGAACAGGTTCTACAGATGTTGCGTTCGCTCACTGAGCCAAATCAGTCTCTCATCCCGCATAGGTGTATAAAATGAGTACCATTATGTTGGTTAATATTATCATCCTCTTGGATGTTGGGTTATAGTCTCTGTATTCGAGATATCCGAATGTGGCTTATCTGTTATTATTAGTGGCCAATGTGAAAAAAAAGCATTTTCCTTGGTATGGCTTCACCATAAGATACAGGAGATATCTGTACCTTTTTTGTGGGGTGTTTGGGGGGCAGGCAGTTTGAAATACTGTACAATAGCAGCGTAACGGGGGGCTCAGCCTGTGCGTCTGATCAGTGTCTTACAGTCTCTGACTGCACTAGCAGTGAGAGACTGTTATCAACTATGATGCTTCAAAGGATGAACTGGCGTAAAAAGGGCCAGTAGATTTCTATATTATTTTCGTTATAGTCCTTATATATTAGGAACACAGGTGGGGGGTTGGGGGTGTGCAAAGTTTAGTGGTCCTCTAACTTCTTATTTTGCTGGTAGCTGATATGTCTTGGGGAGATGAGCTTACTGCAGGATTTGTAACAAAGACGACCACAAGACTCAATCGAATCTCTGCTCAAATAATATACTGCCAACCTAAAAACGCTGTTACTGAAGAAACCCGGGACAATTTCTGAAGGTCCGTCAAATACGGCAAAAATAACTTACATTTTAAAGAGTAAAAAAAGAAATGAACTTCTTTTTAATAGAATGATTGCATCAGGCGTGGGCATTTTAAATAGAAATGATTTAATGAAATAAAACAAATAAAGTATGCTCTGTATAGCTCTATCAGGAGGCAGACATGTTGTTAAAAATCTTTGTATAGCTCTATCAGGGGGCGGGCATGTTGTTAAAAATCTTTGTATAGCTCTATCAGGGGGCGGGCATGTTGTTTAGAATCTTTGCTCTGTATAGCTCTATCACGGGGGCGGACATATTGTTTAGAATGTTTGCTATGTATATCTCTATCAGGGGGCAGACATGTTGTTTAGAATCTTTGCTCTGTATATCTCTATCAGGGGCGGACATGTTTAGAATGTTTGCTCTGTATAGCTCTATCAGGGGGGCGGACATGTTCTTTAGAATCTTTGCTCTGTATAGCTCTATCAGGGGGCGGACATGTTGTTTAGAATCTTTGCTATGTATAGCTCTATCAGTGGGTGGACATGTTGTTTAGAATCTTTACTCTGTATAGCTCTATCAGGGGATGGACATGTTGTTTAGAATCTTTGCTCTGTATAGATCTATCAGTGGGCGGACATGTTGTTTAGAATCTTTGCTATGTATAGCTCTATCAGGGGGGCGGACATGTTGTTTAGAATCTTTGCTCTGTATAGCTCTATCAGGGGGGCGGACATGTTGTTTAGAATCTTTGCTCTGTATAGCTCTATCAGTGGGCGGACATGTTTAGAATCTTGGGTGAAGACCAAACCACACACAGCAGTGCTTTGCAATGGAGAAATTAAATACCCAAATGACATAACACTGACCTGTAATGGAACAGGGGGACACTGTTTTAAATGAGATTAGAGATTTGAAAGGCAGTGGAGGTGGGGTTACACAACTGGTTTAAATGAATGATATTATGTGTAAAGAGCAAACTTCTAAAAAGTGGAGCAATCGCCATGGATACCAATGCAATGGTAAAGGCCTAAGTGACTCCCTGCTGACTCGACACGTCTAGATCACCCAACTACCGTAACGATTCAATGTAAACACTAGCAGCAGCTGCTCAGCCTGTGGCTATATCTGGAAGAGAATGGACAATGCAGGCTGTTTGATCATCACATATAACCTCACTCTCTATCCCGCTACCATTGCAGGTGCATTGTATGTAAGGGTCACAATGGGGTCCGGTCACTGGACATTACTAGTGGAGATTCCTGGCCATCCTAACTCCATATTGCAGTTCAGTTTAAGTCCATTCTATTCCTCATTTTATGTTTAATTTAAGCAGTGTGGCAATGTATTTTGCTGTGCAGGGTAGGGCTGTCAAAATCAATACTAGGGCATGTAGAAGTGAAAAGTGTTGCACCCCATTGAACTAGAGCAGAGGGCAGCACTCCCTGGGTGCACTATGGCCTCTCTGCCTGCACTAAGGCATTATACATGTATGTATATGTCCTCACTATAAGCAATGTTTAGAGTTCAGTCTGACATTTGATGTGTATGTATATGTATATGTTTGTGTGTCTGTGTGTGTATATGTATATATATATATGTATGTATGTGTATATATATATATATATATATAATGTCAGACAACTCTAAACACTGCTTATACTGATGGGCATCAAATTATCTAATATATACTAATTATCCCTAAAATGTCCAGTTTTGTTTGATTTTTAAACTGGTTTTATTTTGCCTTTGTATTACTGCTTAATAAGCAATCATATTCATATATTTTGCTATGGCTAGCTATCTTTCAACTTCATAATAATAATTAATAATGGTGGGGCCAACTATGGCCTCTAGGCAGCAGCAAACCTAGAGTGTGCATAGGTTCCCCTGGCAACAAGCCACGCCCACTCCAGAGGGAAGTCAGTCTCTCACTCAGAGACTTGATTGGTTCTTCTCTGATCCAACCAGAGCAAGTGACAGAGAGGATTGTGGGAGATCCAGAGAAGGTTGCCATGGCACTGCAGTTTCTAGGTAGGAGCCATTAATGGCTACCACACTGCAAACCTTCACTGGTCGCCTTGCTACGCTACCATCATTGTACCTCTATTTCACTCAGTATTATTTTGGTATTCAAATATTATTTCTAGCCTGGAGTACTAGTTTTATTGTTTCCTAAAGCTCACTAGCTTTACAAGTCACTCTCATGAGCACTGATTGTGCTGGTGGCAGCAGTGGGATACTAGACTGTGCCAGGCATCTAGTAAAAAAATCAGAGGTATTAACCCATTGGGCAGTGACAGGGTTTACAATATAGAATATGTTCACTGTGCTGGGTATACAGAGAGAACCAGTTATAGATTTGAAATATGATGTAACCGATAAAGATATAGAAACTGCTGCTAGTCTCAAACACACAATGACAAATAACAGAGAAAAGGAAAATAAAAGGGTACAAAGAAAAAAAGGAGATAAAAAAAAAAAAAGGATAAGAAAATAAATTATTGTATGCTTTAAAAATAAAAGAAGCAGATAACTATTTTAATATTTGTTTATCAAATATTAATGCAATCCAGGGCATGAAAAATAATAATACATATGGTTCTAAAACCTCTATAATACAGAATAGAAGACACATTTTTGACATATGTATCTATACTTGTACAAATGAATCCTCTTTATAAAATAATATTTGTACTGACACTGTCAACTCATATTATTTACCCAAATGAGGATTCACCTGTACAACTGTATGTTTGTAAATAAATCAGTGTGTCACTATTGTATGTATTGCTGTTTCTGGGTATGTCTTGGCCTTGGGGTGGAATTTATTTGTAGTCTGTGTTATGCAAGTTGGTTCACATTATCTGGATGTCATTATCTTACATATATGTGGATTGTAGAAGAGCAGAATGAAATGGATACATAGAGGCGCATGTACTAAAAAAATCGCAAATATATTAAATGTGCAAAACTATTTTTGCGCTTTGCTCCTATTGCAATGTAATAAACATGTAACACTCAAATAGTACATCCGAGCAAATTGAGAATAAAACTAGGTAAACTCGTTAAAAGCTGGTGTAATTTTCACACGCAAATAAGAATTATTTTTCACACAAAATTCGCAAACCTCTTCAGCGTGCGCAAATATAATCGCAAATATAATATTAGCGCAAACCGGAAAAATGCACGCTAAATAAAAATAAACGGAAGAGGCGCAAATCGGGGGAAACAAGCGCAGAATGTTACAAATAGTCGCACATTGCTCCTTACTCGTATTTTAACTACTTGTACAGGACCCCCATAGTGTTCATTGAAGGCCCACTCCAAGCAAACACTCCCCCACTTTTATATATTACTTGTACCCAAATTACAACCTTGCAATGTGTGCCTACATATATTACACAGCTAAGGATACATGCACAGACAGGAGCTCTCCAGACGAACCATACTACCATTTCTTTATTGCATATCAAAGTATAAAACAAACATATAATAATAATATAATAAATAATAATATATACATTTTCAACTTAATTTAAATTCCACATATATAAAGACATACATTTATTTTGTCAAATGGCAACTGGGGTGGGGAAAGTTTGAGACTGGAGATTATCATACCCAATTTCTGGAAGTAGAACTTCACAGAAGAACACCGGCAGTATGTAGGATGGATATACGCACAGACACAATCCAATGAATACATCACGGTGGAGATCTCATAGGACCTACCATGATTGAATAATTGGATTGTGTCTATGCGTATATATCCATCCTACATACTGCCAGGCTGCACTTTACATGAATTGGATTGTGTCTGTGTATATACATCCTACATACTGCCGGGCTGCACTTTACATGAAATGGATTGTGTCTGTGTGTGTATATACATCCTACATACTGCCGGGCTGCACTTTGCATGCTCTTTCTGCAGCATGTGGAACAAATATGTGTCCCTGGAAACATGGCCGACGTTGGCAACTATGGTATGGTTTTCACAAGCTTTGTACATTGAGAAGGAACCGTGAGCTTTAATTAGGCTTTGGGTTAATCTGTTATGCTAGGTTTTTACACTGGGTGTCACTATTTAAATGGTTTAGCATTTTATTGACTTTCACATGTTATCTTAACTTCTAGAATTACTCAGAGTGGTGTTAAAGTGACAGTCAGTCTAAACATGGCTTATACTGTCAATGCAGAGAATAAAAATGCTAAATAATTATCTAGACCTTCTTGGTAAATATCGGGATATAATCTAGACCTTCTTGGTAAATATCGGGATATAATCTAGACCTTCTTGGTAAATATCGGGATATAATCTAGACCTTCTTGGTAAATATCGGGATATTATCTAGACCTTCTTGGTAAATATCGGGATGTTATCTAGACCTTCTTGGTAAATATCGGGATATTATCTAGACCTTCTTGGTAAATATCGGGATATAATCTAGACCTTCTTGGTAAATATTGGGATATAATCTAGACCTTCTTGGTAAATATCGGGATATAATCTAGACCTTCTTGGTAAATATCGGGATGTTATCTAGACCTTCTTGGTAAATATCGGGATGTTATCTAGACCTTCTTGGTAAATATCTGGATATTATCTAGACCTTCTTGGTAAATATCGGGATATTATCTAGACCTTCTTGGTAAATATCGGGATATAATCTAGACCTTCTTGGTAAATATCGGGATATAATCTAGACCTTCTTGGTAAATATCGGGATATAATCTAGACCTTCTTGGTAAATATCGGGATATAATCTAGACCTTCTTGGTAAATATCGGGATGTTATCTAGACCTTCTTGGTAAATATCTGGATATTATCTAGACCTTCTTGGTAAATATCAGGATTTAATCTAGACCTTCTTGGTAAATATCGGGATATTATCTAGACCTTCTTGGTAAATATCGGGATTTAATCTAGACCTTCTTGGTAAATATCGGGATATAATCTAGACCTTCTTGGTAAATATCGGGATTTAATCTAGACCTTCTTGGTAAATATCGGGATGTTATCTAGACCTTCTTGGTAAATATCTGGATATTATCTAGACCTTCTTGGTAAATATCGGGATATAATCTAGACCTTCTTGGTAAATATCGGGATATAATCTAGACCTTCTTGGTAAATATCGGGATGTAATCTAGACCTTCTTGGTAAATATCGGGATGTTATCTAGACCTTCTTGGTAAATATCTGGATATTATCTAGACCTTCTTGGTAAATATCAGGATTTAATCTAGACCTTCTTGGTAAATATCGGGATATTATCTAGACCTTCTTGGTAAATATCGGGATTTAATCTAGACCTTCTTGGTAAATTTCGGGATTTAATCTAGACCTTCTTGGTAAATATCGGGATTTAATCTAGACCTTCTTGGTAAATATCGGGATTTAATCTAGACCTTCTTGGTAAATATCGGGATGTAATCTAGACCTTCTTGGTAAATATCGGGATGTTATCTAGACCTTCTTGGTAAATATCGGGATGTTATCTAGACCTTCTTGGTAAATATCGGGATGTTATCTAGACCTTCTTGGTAAATATCGGGATATAATCTAGACCTTCTTGGTAAATATTGGGATTTTTTTTCATATGTATATAATATGAATTATTTTTAATATTCTGAATTCCTTGTTAAGGGATCAGAGTCACAGAATCCGCTATTAGTTTTAGCTGCCCCTGTACCATTATCCTGCAGTCCTGGCGATGTTCCCAGGTTTTAAACCTGTTCTTGTTTGGAAAGGTGAAGCACGCCAATGTTTTCCCAACATGGGTTTTAATATTGTTTGTTTATTTCGTTTTAAATGGTGTTTGGTGTTCTAATGTTAGTGTATAATCTACAGGATGTATCTATGCATGTTACAGGGCCATACATTCAATTACCAGTGCAGAACATAAAAAACCAAATAGCATTTTTCAATTTTTGTTTATATTTCCATAAAATCCACACTTTACAGTTAGAAACACAGGCAGAATTATTAATTAAAACTGAACTGACAAGGGATCTGCAACAATCAGGCATTTATGGCTGACCTGAAAAACCTGTCTTATTTGCCTGTTTGTCCAACCCAGCCCAGTGTCAGGTCAGTGATAGTAAATCTCCACCAAATGATTTATATACAGAGTTATTCTGCTTCTCAAATCGAATCTTCCTGCGAATCCCATAAAGTGTGACCACCACTTATATAGCCTCAAACTGATTTTTACCTTTTATTCCCTTTAGTTAGTTAAAAAGATTAAAACTTTATTCATGAAAAAGGGAATTTCAAACTAAGACCAAAGTAGTTGAATGGGCTTAATTTTTCAATTCTCTTGTCAATTCGCTCTTTATGAATACCGCCCGTAGTATTGATAACAACAAAGTTTTTTTTTATTTTTTTAGTTGTGTTTTTTTTTTTAACTACGTGTAACTTTTAACCAGTACTCTCAGGCTTCCATGGGGTCTGGGCGTGATGGGAGTATACTCTCTGGCTTACATGGTGTCTGGGCGTGATGGGAGCATACTCTCTGGCTTCCATGATGTCTGGGCGTGATGGGTGTAAACTCTTTTGGCTTACATGGTGTCTGGGCGTGATGGGAGTAAATTCTCTGGCTTACATGGTGTCTGGGCGTGATGGGAGCATACTCTCTGGCTTACATGGTGTCTGGGCGTGATGGGAGTATACTCTCTGGCTTCCATGGGGTCTGGGCGTGATGGGAGTATACTCTCTGGCTTCCATGGGGTCTGGGCGTGATGGGAGTATACTCTCTGGCTTACATGGGGTCTGGGCGTGATGGGAGTATACTCTCTGGCTTACATGGTGTCTGGGCGTGATGGGAGTATACTCTCTGGCTTCCATGGGGTCTGAGCGTGATGGGAGTATACTCTCTGGCTTCCATCGGGTCTGGGCGTGATGGGAGTATACTCTCTGGCTTCCATGGGGTCTGGGCGTGATGGGAGTAAATTCTCTGGCTTACATGGTGTCTGGGCGTGATGGGAGTAAATTCTCTGGCTTACATGGTGTCTGGGCGTGATGGGAGCATACTCTCTGGCTTACATGGTGTCTGGGCGTGATGGGAGTATACTCTCTGGCTTCCATGGGGTCTGGGCGTGATGGGAGTATACTCTCTGGCTTCCATGGGGTCTGGGCGTGATGGGAGTATACTCTCTGGCTTACATGGGGTCTGGGCGTGATGGGAGTATACTCTCTGGCTTACATGGTGTCTGGGCGTGATGGGAGTATACTCTCTGGCTTCCATGGGGTCTGAGCGTGATGGGAGTATACTCTCTGGCTTCCATCGGGTCTGGGCGTGATGGGAGTATACTCTCTGGCTTCCATGGGGTCTGGGCGTGATGGGAGTATACTCTCTGGCTTACATGGTGTATGGGCGTGATGGGAGTATACTCTCTGGCTTCCATGGGGTCTGGGCGTGATGGGAGTATACTCTCTGGCTTACATGGTGTCTGGGCGTGATGGGAGTATACTCTCTGGCTTCCATGGGGTCTGGGCGTGATGGGAGTATACTCTCTGGCTTACATGGTGTATGGGCGTGATGGGAGTATACTCTCAGGCTTCCATGATGTCTGGGCGTGATGGGAGTATACTCTCAGGCTTCCATGATGTCTGGGCGTGATGGGAGCATACTCTCTGGCTTACATGGTGTCTGGGCGTGCTGGGGGTAGGCGTCCTGGGCATTCTCCGCTCCCTGTCCGTGTACATGTTCAGTCCCCTGCACTCCACCCCTCTCACTCTCTCCTCCCCTCTCCTCTCTCGGGCTCAGACAGCCCTGAGGTTGCAGTCAGTGGGGTATCCTGGTTTTGGGGGGGTCTCAGCATGCAGTGTATCCGCAGGCAGCCCACCCACAGTAAATCTGAGGAGCTGATCCTCCAGGAGCACAGCAAGAAGGCTTTCCAACTCAACTGCACCCAGCTGGGTAAGAGACACGGGGGTCCTGCCACGTACAGGGTTAACTCCTGGCTGATCTACACTCCCTGCAGGGGATTTATTGTCTGGTAGTAACCGGGTGTCTCTCCTGCTTTAAGCAATGCATTACCGTATACTAGTCACCGATATGCTGGGACTAGGTGAGGCTTCTGCTGGGTACTGCACGTCCTGTGACTCTCAGCCACCCATCTAGCGCAGCAGTGACAGGTATGTCTGCACCTTGTTGATGGACTTCAGTTCCCATGCTGCTCAACCAACCAGACTGCTCCCTGAGCATGATGGGGGATGTAGTCTGCATCAACTGGAATGTAAAATGTGGACCACCCCCAGTCCTACAGTGTGGTAGGACTGGGGGTCCTCATGTCTGGATACTATACTTTCTTCCAAGTCTGGCCAGCCCTTCCCCTGAGTGAGGCTTCCTGGATGTTCTTGTTTTGGTTTCTCTCCTCCAATCTCTGTGCAGGTATGATGCACACTACTTGCATGACACATGCATGTATGTGGAGGCAGTCATGTGATATCATGGGTGACTGGATTCAGGGGGTACTGTGCTAATATTAATAATAATAACATATAGTGTGGATTAAATGTATTAAATAATAACATGGAGATCATTAGATCACAATACACAGCCTCTTAGCATGCATGGTTTTAATAATCAGAGTGATGGGTTAGGGGTGGGGTGTATACTTGGAGAAAGGGGCTCCAGGGAGAGTCATACCCAACCAATCCACAGCCCTAGGACATTATAAAGGGGGGGGGGGGGGGGGCTTTTCAAGGTGTTAATACTCAGTGAGCTAATGCAAATCCACTAGAATCTGTACAACTCTTGGGGGTTGCAGGTTTAATTCACAGGAGGACATGAGCTTTACAGTCTTCAGAGGTGGATACAATTATTAAAGGATAGCTGTCCTTGGGGGGGAAAAAAACGACATTTTCTTTCATTGAAAGATTGCATCAGATGTAGACATTTTAAATAAAAATACTTTAATGAAAACGTGTAAATAAAGTGCCATTATAGATCCCTCTATTCTTTTGTAAATCTCCTCAGGGCTGACATCATGGGTCAGATGTTCCTTCACCTGACCCAAGATTCCAAACATGCCTGCCCCCTGACTGCGCTCTAAAAACCAGAGGGCTGAATAAGACATTTTATTGTCTGCGATACTACGTTACTTCCAGTTATTGCCTTCTAACTTTGCAAAAAAACAGAAAGACATGTAAACATTGGGTATTTCTAAACGTGTACCAGGATTTGTATTGCTGTTTTGTAGATGTGCAAATGGTTTTTCATGTAAACATTAGTAAATTATTTTCATTATTTTTAATATTTCATAAATAAATTACGATATGATAAAAAAAAATAATGGTATCTAAAGGAAAAAAAAAAAAAAAAAAATATATATATATATATATATATATATATATATATATATAATATATGTGTGTGAGTACAGTAAATGAGAGCAGAAAATTGCAGCTAAACACAAACACCGTAGAAGTGTTAAAACAGCCTCTGTTCTTAAGGGGCTAAATGTAACTTCATTGTTTGCTGATCGTTGTGCATTAAATTGGGTAATGGTAACATCACCATGAGGTGCTTGAAAATCAGAGAATATCTCTGGTAGCCTTCCTGGCTAACCTTTTCCTATTTCTAAGGTAGCCCATGATTAAGTGCCGATAGGCACGAAATGCGTAAGGCGGATTTTTTCCTGTGTGCGGTGTTTCCAGGACTGTGCAAGCCATCATCTACTTCACAATAAATGACCCTCATTGGGAATCGTCTGGTCTGGTCACTCCGCAGTCAGTTTTTCTTTTTGATTTATATGTTCATGGGCTGAGGTTGCCCAACGTCTGAGTGTTAACAGCAAACAGCCGTACAGTCATTAATCATCGAGTCTGCAGTGAGACCCGGATACAACTTCTCTTTTCTCTATTTTTTATTTCTTGTTCTTGAAATTCACCTAATGTTTGTATTGTATACATGTTCTATATTTGTGGTACCTTGGTAGAGAGTAGTAAGACTGATCAACTGGGACTGTTGATCACTCTGCATTATCCATGGCCAGCTGAGCTCTTCTATATATTCTTCTATACATTGTGCAGGGTCTGGTGAGTTTCTCCTGCTAGAAGAACAGAGTTGGCCCTGTATAATGCATTGTTATAAAGTGACAGTGTGTAAAGATGTAACTCTGCATTATCCATGGCCAGCTGAGCTCTTCTATATATTCCTCTATACATTGTGCAGGGTCTGGTGAGTTTCTCCTGCTAGAAGAACAGAGTTGGCCCTGTATAATGCATTGTTATAAAGTGACAGTGTGTAAAGATGTAACTCTGCATTATCCATGGCCAGCTGAGCTCTTCTATATATTCCTCTATACATTGTGCAGGGTCTGGTGAGTCTCTCCTGCTAGAAGAGCAGAGTTGGCCCTGTATAATGCATTGTTATAAAGTGTCAGTGTGTAAAGATGTAACTCTGCATTATCCATGGCCAGCTGAACTCTTTTATATATTCTTCTATACATTGTGCAGGGTCTGGTGAGTTTCTCCTGCTAGAAGAACAGAGTTGGCCCTGTATAATGCATTGTTATAAAGTGACAGTGTGTAAAGATGTAACTCTGCATTATCCATGGCCAGCTGAGCTCTTCTATATATTCTTCTATACATTGTGCAGGGTCTGGTGAGTTTCTCCTGCTAGAAGAACAGAGTTGGCCCTGTATAATGCATTGTTATAAAGTGACAGTGTGTAAAGATGTAACTCTGCATTATCCATGGCCAGCTGAGCTCTTCTATATATTCTTCTATACATTGTGCAGGGTCTGGTGAGTTTCTCCTGCTAGAAGAACAGAGTTGGTCCTGTATAATGCATTGTTATAAAGTGACAGTGTGTAAAGATGTAACTCTGCATTATCCATGGCCAGCTGAGCTCTTCTATATATTCTTCTATACATTGTGCAGGGTCTGGTGAGTTTCTCCTGCTAGAAGAACAGAGTTGGTCTTGTATAATGCATTGTTATAAAGTGACAGTGTGTAAAGATGTAACTCTGCATTATCCATGGCCAGCTGAGCTCTTCTATATATTCTTCTATACATTGTGCAGGGTCTGGTGAGTTTCTCCTGCTAGAAGAACAGAGTTGGCCCTGTATAATGCATTGTTATAAAGTGACAGTGTGTAAAGATGTAACTCTGCATTATCCATTGCCAGCTGAGCTCTTCTATATATTCTTCTATAGATTGTGCAGGGTCTGGTGAGTTTCTCCTGCTAGAAGAACAGAGTTGGTCCTGTATAATGCATTGTTATAATGTGACAGTGTTTAAGATGTAACTGTGCATTATCCATGGCCAGCTGAGCTCTTCTATATATTCTTCTATACATTGTGCAGGGCCTGGTGAGTTTCTCCTACTAGAACAGAGTTGGCCCTGTATAATGCATTGTTATAAAGTGACAGTGTGTAAAGATGTAACTCTGCATTATCCATGGCCAGCTGAGCTCTTCTATATATTCTTCTATACATTGTGCAGGGTCTGGTGAGTTTCTCCTGCTAGAAGAACAGAGTTGGTCCTGTATAATGCATTGTTATAATGTGACAGTGTTTAAGATGTAACTGTGCATTATCCATGGCCAGCTGAGCTCTTCTATATATTCTTCTATACATTGTGCAGGGCCTGGTGAGTTTCTCCTACTAGAACAGAGTTGGCCCTGTATAATGCATTGTTATAAAGTGACAGTGTGTAAAGATGTAACTCTGCATTATCCATAGCCAGCTGAGCTCTTCTATATATTCTTCTATACATTGTGCAGGGTCTGGTGAGTTTCTCCTACTAGAACAGAGTTGGCCCTGTATAATGCATTGTTATAAAGTGACAGTGTGTAATGATGTAACTCTGCATTATCCATGGCCAGCTGAGTTCTTCTATATATTCTTCTATACATTGTGCAGGGTCTGGTGAGTTTCTCCTGCTAGAAGAACAGAGTTGGCCCTGTATAATGCATTGTTATAAAGTGACAGTGTGTAAAGATGTAACTCTGCATTATCCATGGCCAGCTGAGCTCTTCTATATATTCTTCTATACATTGTGCAGGGTCTGGTGAGTTTCTCCTGCTAGAAGAACAGAGTTGGTCCTGTATAATGCATTGTTATAATGTGACAGTGTTTAAGATGTAACTGTGCATTATCCATGGCCAGCTGAGCTCTTCTATATATTCTTCTATACATTGTGCAGGGCCTGGTGAGTTTCTCCTACTAGAACAGAGTTGGCCCTGTATAATGCATTGTTATAAAGTGACAGTGTGTAAAGATGTAACTCTGCATTATCCATAGCCAGCTGAGCTCTTCTATATATTCTTCTATACATTGTGCAGGGTCTGGTGAGTTTCTCCTACTAGAACAGAGTTGGCCCTGTATAATGCATTGTTATAAAGTGACAGTGTGTAAAGATGTAACTCTGCATTATCCATGGCCAGCTGAGCTCTTCTATATATTGTTCTATACATTGTGCAGTGTCTGGTGAGTTTCTCCTGCTAGAAGAACAGAGTTGGTCCTTTATAATGCATTGTTATAAAGTGACAGTGTGTAAAGATGTAACTCTGCATTATCCATGGCCAGCTGAGCTCTTCTATATATTCTTCTATACATTGTGCAGGGTCTGGTGAGTTTCTCCTGCTAGAAGAACAGAGTTGGCCCTGTATAATGCATTGTTATAAAGTGACAGTGTGTAAAGATGTAACTCTGTATTATCCATGGCCAGCTGAGCTCTTCTATATATTCTTCTATACATTGTGCAGGGTCTGGTGAGTTTCTCCTGTTAGAAGAACAGAGTTGGCCCTGTATAATGCATTGTTATAAAGTCACAGTGTGTAAAGATGTAACTCTGCATTAACCATGGCCAGCTGAGCTCTTCTATATATTCTTCTATACATTGTGCAGGGTCTGGTGAGTTTCTCCTGCTAGAAGAACAGAGTTGGTCCTGTATAATGCATTGTTATAAAGTGACAGTGTGTAAAGATGTAACTCTGCATTATCGATGGCCAGCTGAGCTCTTCTATATATTCTTCTATACATTGTGCAGGGCCTGGTGAGTTTCTCATGCTAGAACAGAGTTGGCCCTGTATAATGCATTGTTATAAAGTCACAGTGTGTAAAGATGTAACTCTGCATTAACCATGGCCAGCTGAGCTCTTCTATATATTCTTCTATACATTGTGCAGGGTCTGGTGAGTTTCTCCTGCTAGAACAACAGAGTTGGTCCTGTATAATGCATTGTTATAAAGTGACAGTGTGTAAAGATGTAACTCTGCATTATCCATGGCCAGCTGAGCTCTTCTATATATTCTTCTATACATTGTGCAGGGTCTGGTGAGTTTCTCCTGCTAGAACAACAGAGTTGGTCCTGTATAATGCATTGTTATAAAGTGACAGTGTGTAAAGATGTAACTCTGCATTATCCATGGCCAGCTGAGCTCTTCTATATATTCTTCTATACATTGTGCAGGGCCTGGTGAGTTTCTCCTGCTAGAAGAACAGAGTTGGCCCTGTATAATGCATTGTTATAAAGTGACAGTGTGTAAAGATGTAACTCTGCATTATCCATGGCCAGCTGAGCTCTTCTATATATTCTTCTATACATTGTGCAGGGTCTGGTGAGTTTCTCCTGCTAGAAGAACAGAGTTGGCCCTGTATAATGCATTGTTATAAAGTGACAGTGTGTAAAGATGTAACTCTGCATTATCCATGGCCAGCTGAGCTCTTCTTTATATTCTTCTATACATTGTGCAGGGTCTGGTGAGTTTCTCCTGCTAGAAGAACAGAGTTGGCCCTGTATAATGCATTGTTATAAAGTGACAGTGTGTAAAGATGTAACTCTGCATTATCCATTGCCAGCTGAGCTCTTCTATATATTCTTCTATACATTGTGCAGGGTCTGGTGTGTCTCTCCTGCTAGAAGAACAGAGTTGGCCCTGTATAATGCATTGTTATAAAGTGACAGTGTGTAAAGATGTAACTCTGCATTATCCATGGCCAGCTGAGCTCTTCTTTATATTCTTCTATACATTGTGCAGGGTCTGGTGTGTCTCTCCTGCTAGAAGAACAGAGTTGGCCCTGTATAATGCATTGTTATAAAGTGACAGTGTGTAAAGATGTAACTCTGCATTATCCATGGCCAGCTGAGCTCTTCTTTATATTCTTCTATACATTGTGCAGGGTCTGGTGAGTTTCTCCTGCTAGAAGAACAGAGTTGGCCCTGTATAATGCATTGTTATAAAGTGACAGTGTGTAAAGATGTAACTCTGCATTATCCATGGCCAGCTGAGCTCTTCTATATATTCTTCTATACATTGTGCAGGGCCTGGTGAGTTTCTCCTGCTAGAAGAACAGAGTTGGTCCTGTATAATGCATTGTTATAAAGTTACAGTGTGTAAAGATGTAACTCTGCATTATCCATGGCCAGCTGAGCTCTTCTATATATTCTTCTATACATTGTGCAGGGTCTGGTGTGTCTCTCCTCCTATAAGAACAGAGTTGGCCCTGTATAATGTATTGTTATAAAGTGACAGTGTGTAAAGATGTAACTCTGCATTATCCATGGCCAGCTGAGCTCTTCTATATATTCTTCTATACATTGTGCAGGGTCTGGTGTGTCTCTCCTCCTATAAGAACAGAGTTGGCCCTGTATAATGTATTGTTATAAAGTGACAGTGTGTAATGATGTAACTCTGCATTATCCATGGCCAGCTGAGCTCTTCTATATATTCCTCTATACATTGTGCAGGGTCTGGTGAGTTTCTCCTGCTAGAAGAACAGAGTTGGCCCTGTATAATGCATTGTTATAAAGTGATAGTGTGTAAAGATGTAACTCTGTATTATCCATGGCCAGCAGAGAAACTCACTAGATTTGTCCCTGAACAACCAGGTTTGCCCCCCGGCCGGTATTGTACTGGCAGGCTGGTAACAAATTGGTTTGAAGACAATGGTAAGTCCATGAAGATAATAGCATGGCCAGTAAAGGTGGACGCACTATGCTAGAGTTCCCATCCATTCTCTTTTGGCCGGACATTTGAGAACTTAAATGTCTGTTTTGTGTTTTGTTTGTTTGTTAATAATTTGCCAAAATGTCTGGGTTTGTTGTAGTGTTTTTTTTTGTGTGTGAAAGATGAACATGCTGCTACCCTGTTGGGCTGGCGCCAAAGGAGCATGTTTTAAAGAACAAACCGATCTCCTCTCTCCAGCCCTCTTTGTGAGGATGGCAGGCAACTAATCTGAGGCATGAGAGTGTCTGGGGTCACACGACTTCTTGACTCTTAGACTCTACAAGGCGTGGGATGCAGGTCTTGGGGGCAAGTCTTGTCAATGGTGGGACATCCTACGGGGGCAATGGATGCTTGGGCTTCTTTTTTTTCTTCAGTTACCACTTTTTGGTAAATCGGAGTTGTCCAACGTATGGCCCATTTGACAGGAAGGTGCGGCCCACGTTCCTTAACTGAAAAATAAACTTTTAGTTGTTCTTTAAACGTGTGTGTGTGTGTGTGTGTGTGTGTGTGTATATGTATGTGTGTGTGTGTGTGTGTGTGTGTGTGTGTGTGTGTGTGTGTGTATATATATATATATATATCCAGTGGTTGTTCTCTGCTGGCATATTCTATGTTTCTATGAATGCGTGTACTGTAAACCTTTCCATGCTTTCTCTGGGGGATTGCTCAAGCAAAAAATAAGGACCCCCAGCATTTCTTGAGAGCCAATCAGTGGACCCCCATAGAGATGCACATGTTCTGCCCTTACAGGATATATTTTTCGCTAGACATGTACTTTGGTTTAGGACGGCACATTTTTCACATCCCCCCAGCTCTCTGTGTGGAGCAGCATGGTTTGTAACTGCACCCAAGCTTGGGAACCTGTTAGACAGGCTTTGGTACCTTTATGTCCTAGAAAAAGGACTGTATTTACAGCGAAAAGTCTGCAGTCACGTGTTATAAATGGGGGTATGGCTGAAAGCCATGTTTGAATAATGCATGTATTATATTGTATTTCATTTTATTGATTTTATTTAAACTTTCTGAGCGTGGCAAGTGGCGTGGCAAATTGCCCCTTTGGGTTGAGATTTGTTTGATGTGGTCCCCCGCTATGACAAGTGGCACGTGTCTTGCAAAGAATGTCATAGCTTTAAAGGGTAACTTTCTGTGCGCGTGGTAGATGGATGTTATAGTCTCTTCTCATTCTGTCTCTTTCCACATCCTGTTTCCCTACAATTCTCCTAACAGGAGAGGCTTTCCAAACCCGGAGCAGAGATCTGCCAACAGACACTTGTGTCAGGGGCTTCAGGTACATAACAGTCCGAGCCCCCCCCCTGCCCTGAGAGGGTTGTTCCTCTATCGGATGACACATTTATTATCCCTGTGTGGAGATCTAGGATGTTATTGAATTCAGGGAGTAGTCCCTTCATCTGCCAGAGCTCAAACTATTGTTATTGAAGGGACAACTTTTGGCAAAAAATTTTTAATTATGTTTAATTGAAAGTTTGCATCAAGTGTAGGCATTATATAATTGCTTTGAATGAATATAAATAAAGTAGCGTATTAAGTCATCTTTGCTCTGTATAGCTCTATCAGGAGCGGACATGTTGTTTAGGATCTTTGCTCTATCAGGGGGCGGACATGTTGTTTAGAATCTTTGCTCTGTATAGCTCTATCAGGGGCGGACATGTTGTTTAGAATCTTTGCTCTGTATAGCTCTATCGGGGCGGACATGTTGTTTTTGAATCTTTGCTCTGTATAGCTCTATCAGGGGGTGGACATGTTGATTTTGAATCTTTGCTCTGTATAGCTCTATCAGGGGGTGGACATGTTATTTAGAATCTTTGCTCTGTAGAGCTCTATCAGGGGGCGGACATGTTATTTAGAATCTTTGCTCTGTATAGCTGTATCAGGGGGGCAGACATGTTGTTTAGAATCTTTGCTCTGTATACCTCTACCAGGGGGTGGACATGTTGTTTAGAATCTTTGCTCTGTATAGCTCTATAAGGGGGCGGACATGTTGTGTGGTCAGATGAAGAAGCTCTAACCCTGATATGTGTAGCAAAGAGGGCTCAATAAGACCTTTTATTTACAGTCTTTCATTAAAGCATTTCCAGTTACATTTTGTACACTTGATTCCATTTTTCAATTAAACAGAATTGCAAGAAAATGCACAAATTAAATAAAAAAAAAATGTGCTTTTCATGTGTTTTTGGTGTCTTCTATTTATGACATCACCTTGTTGCTCGATATGCAAATTAACTGCTTTTAAACCCCTTCCCGACATGAGAGACAGAAGTGATAAGTAATCAGTTTGGAAAGAAAAAAGTAAAATCCTAACTGTAGATCGAGGGTCAGGGTTACAATTTGGGTTAGGAAAAGAGTTTCAGTTAGGGTTACAGAGGGGTTGGGTTTAGAATTTAGGGTAAGTGCAAGGGTTGGTTTCAGGGCTACGGGTAGATTTAGTGTTAGAGATGGGGTTGATATCAAAAGGTTACTGTAGGAGAAAATGGTTAGTAAATGAAAACACTACTTAACACTTAAAATTTGCGTTGTGCATGCCTGTGTCACTGGAAGCGTTAGATGAGCAGTCCTCTCATAAATAAAAAAATTTCCAGCAATTATAAAATAGTCAGACTGCGTGAGAGAGAGAGAGAGACGGGTCAGCAGCCTGTGGCTGGAGTTACTCGCTCACCCACTCGCTGACAATCCATATGATAAAGATATAACGCGTGAAATGTGATCTAATCCTGAATTATTTATTGGACAATGGCAGAACGGTACATTGCATTCCTCCTTTTGTACGTTTTAATATCTGCTGAAGTCTTGGAGCCTTTTGTATACAACGAAGCTCTATAGCGAAGACAAACATTGGGCAAAGAGTTCTAAAAATAATCTGAACAGCCGAAACTTTCCATTGGTTTCCACAGTGACTGCTCCACTTTTAAAACTTTTTGTCCTGGGTTTCACCCCGATTGGGCCCTCGCACACTTTGGGCCCCATTTGGTAACCCCCCCCCCCCCCCCCCCTTGTAGATCAGTGGTGTAATTTGAAAAATAAATTCAGGATTTCTCCATATTTTTGTTGATTTCTGAGCTGTCGGGCTGAATATCTTTGAATTAACTGATGGGCAGTATAGCTCTTCACAGGGGTCTCTGTTTTTAAGTGATACCAGATCCCCTTATCCAAGTAGTGTATTGGTTTTATTTCCTATCACAATAGAATAAATGATTATTATTAATAATACAAATACGGTCTTGTTTAAACAATGGAACTCAATGTAATGATCCTTTTTTTTTTTAGAAACATGAGATTATTTTTACTTGGCAGTGGATTTCACAAACCTCTAGCACCGGGCTTGACAAATCCCCAGGAATCCTGGCTTCTTCAAATCCCTACTGCTGGCTCTTTAAATAACCGAGCTGGCTCCTGAATTAGTCTGTCTGGCTCGTAAAGTCTGCAGAAATTTGTCAAGCCCTCTTCTAACACCTAAGGGTTAAATAATGCCCCTGCCTGCGGTAGACGACCGATAGGTGTTGATTTATAGAGTATTTCGGGGGCACAGTTCTCAATGTGGAGCAGTAACCATGGAGACCAATGGAAGGTACTTGCAGACAGCTCCACATAAAGATCCCAATAATTTGGTAGCATGCATCTCTCTGTAAGGATGTTGCCCCCTACGGATCTGTCACTATGGATTAGTAAACCTGCGTGTATTCAGAGCGTGTGCCCTCATTTTGTCTGTTCATATTTATTAAACTTCACTGACCTTTGCAGCCTGGAAAAAAAATAAAAAATAATAATAAACCAAATAAAAATGATTAAATCTGACCTTTAAAATAAAAAAAATGTCCTTTCTTTTTTTAGTTATATATCCACTGCTGTGATGTATGGATGTATGTCTGTACGGATGTTACGTATGAATAAAAGTTAGTGTGCCATTAAGCAACCAGCAATAACTTAAAAGGAATCAAAGTAAACAAGATACCACATTTAAAAAAAATTGTAATCTATATTCAACATTTTTTTTATCATTTCTGTAACTTGTCTTTTTTAAAACTCAATAAAAAAATATTTGGAAAAATAAAATATATGTATGTATTGTATGTGGGGGGGGGGGGGGGGGGGGGGGGGGTTCCTTTTCTCCTGGTCAGTGTTACAAGTTTTCTAACACCCAAAGCTACCCATTAGAATTAAGTTTTGGTTTTCTTTTTTTTTTTTTTTTTTTTTATTTAAGATGGATTTAAACACTTAGTTTGCAGGTAGTGGCTGAAATCGTACAATTTGTTAATTTGTGAAGTTATTTAATCTCTTAGCACTGACTAACGGAGAGCTTTTCCTGTAACTGCTCTTTTGTTCTGGGTTCTAATTTCCTGTTTTTCGTATTCGTGTTTTGGTTGCAGTGTTATTACAATGACTGTAATACATAGACTGGATAACAGTGATCACTATTACCTGTACACAGGCCTGGTGATGATTGATCTAGTACTATATAACATATCCTGACCCATGTGTCATGCAGAGCCTGTAATTACTCACTGTCTGCATTACATTTGCTAAAGATCTTAGTACTTTTATCTCCTGTGAATTACAATTCCTTCTTCCCCAGAGTGAAGCATGATGGGTTTTGTAGCCCTTCCTATCCCAGCTTTACACCACTCATAGTGTTTCGGGCTGGCTCCTGAGTTTGTCTGTTTTTGGCTCCTAAGGTCTTCAGACCTTTGTAAAGCCCTGTTGTATTTAGATAATTTCCCTATGAATGTTTATATAAGGAGATTATTCTCTAAAATGTTAAAATTCCAACCGCCGGCTACTAATATTTGTGATATTTTGTTTTACATAGAACTCTATGGAAGCAGCATTTCCCCGGCAGCAAAAATAAATACATAAATAAATAGGGAGGCTCCTTAATTTCACTCCTTAAGTATATGTATTAGACATAGGGTCGCCACCTTTTCTTCAGAAACATACCGGCCTTGGTACTGTCTCCATAGACTTATCATTGGCCTGAAGCCATTTTTTTCCCCGACCTGCTGGTAAAATACTGGCCAGGTGGCAACCCTAATTAGACAGGGTCTGACAAATTTAATTTAGTTTTAGGAGCCAGCTAAAAAAAATCTAGGAGCCAGACAACAGCACATACACAGACAATCATGTTCACACAAACGGACAGTCTGAAGCAAGCGGCTTTTAAAAAAAAAAAAAAAAAAGAAAAAAATTGTTTTAAAGGCGGAAAAAATCGCTTCATTCAATTTGTTACCCTTCCTGCTACTTTACCTCATTGCTGGTGTGTGTGTGTGTGTGTGTGTGTGTGTGTGTGTGTGGGTCACTTTGATTCCAGCCTGGTCTGTGCCTGGCAGGACCATCACAGACCATCTTCAGGTCTTGTCCTGCTGAGCACCAGGATGTCATTGGACACCAGGCGCTCCGCCTTTAAAGTGCTATGCAAGAGGGGGGCGGAGCTGGCAGTCTGTGCAGCGGGCACAGCCTTTGCCCCCTCGTACTCCACTGAAACAATTCAATAAATAATGGCTAAGGGAGGCCATGTAGCTGGCAATACCTGGTACCTGGGCTCATTTCCTGATCTCCGACGACCTAGTGCCTGCGATTTGTCTCATATAAAGTGATCCATTTAATATTTAGTCCTTTATTTCATATCACATAGTGTTTTATTCAAGAGAGGATTGCAGGGAATGGAGAAATGACTTTCAAACTTAAGACCAAAGCAGCAGAGTTGGAAAAATTCTCCCGTTCTGATGCATTGGAATCTTTTTCTTCCAACTTAACTACATTGGCCTTAAGTCTGCAATTCCCTTGTCAATTTCCCAGCAGCTCCCTCTTATATGCATAAAGCCCATAGGATTTTCATGATTTTAACCTTCTGTTTACCTGCACATTGTGCTTTTTTTTTCCTTCGTGGGGTATTCCGAGCGCCGTTTGCGAGTTTTAACGCGTTGCTGTCTTTTTCACGCAGGTTTGGAAGAAGACGAGGATTTGAAATTCCTTCTGAAAGGCAGCCGGCTGTTCAAAGTCAAGTCCGAATCATGGCGGAAGGAGCGATATTACAAACTGCTCGATGACTGCAAGACCGTCTGGCATGACTCCAAGAAAATCCTGCGCTCCTCCGATTCCCAGACATGTGAGTAGGTGGCCGTACTTGCCAACAGACCCAGACCTGCCAAGACAGTCCTGCAATTTGGGGTCTTGTTTACACCATGACTATGAGACCTAAAAAGGTCTAAATGCTAAACAGTTGAGCTCCTGACCCCCAGTATCTGGTATTCAATCTTTGGGAGTCACATAACCCTGACCCCTTTTTGCTCCGCCCACTCGCATGCTGCAATGCTGGTATGTTGGTGTCAAGGAGTCGCTGTCGCATGTCCAATTTTTTTTAAAATTTTATATTTCTTATTTATTTAATCCTTTTCATAAAAACATGCGCATGTTTTACTTCATAACTATTTGACAAACCATTACATATTTTTAAATATTATTTCACCTACCAAACAACAAACAAAAAAAAAATACAGCAGCTTGCCTCCCCCCAGTGTACACCACTGTGCACAGTACAGCAGCTTGCCTCCCCCCAGTGTACACCACTGTGCACAGTACAGCAGCTTGCCTCCCCCCAGTGTACACCACTGTGCACAGTACAGCAGCTTGCCTCCCCCCAGTGTACACCACTGTGCACAGTACAGCAGCTTGCCTCCCCCCAGTGTACACCACTGTGCACAGTACAGCAGCTTGCCTCCCCCCAGTGTACACCACTGTGCACAGTACAGCAGCTTGCCTCCCCCCAGTGTACACTACTGTGCACAGTACAGCAGCTTGCCTCCCCCCAGTGTACACCACTGTGCACAATACAGCAGCTTGCACACCCCCCAGTGTACACCACTGTGCACAATACAGCAGCTTGCACACCCCCCAGTGTACACCACTGTGCACAATACAGCAGCTTGCACACCCCCCAGTGTACACCACTGTGCACAATACAGCAGCTTGCCTCCCCCCAGTGTACACCACTGTGCACAATACAGCAGCTTGCACACCCCCCAGTGTACACCACTGTGCACATTACAGCAGCTTGCCTCCTCCCAGTTTACACCACTGTGCACATTATAGCAGCTTGCTGACTGAACCAAGTAATGGGGATTGCCATTTTGATTAATTATCCAGTTTGCTCATGGTGTTAATTAGAGATTAGAAAGGAGATATTTGGAAAGTTGATTAATCTACAACTGGCATGTATTAAAGTAATAATAATACAATGACATGGCACAGATAAGCTGGTTAAGTTGCACAGTTAGTCACTTTGCTCTGGGTAAAGCCTTTCTTCTGCAGGGATTACTGCCAGCTCTGGTGTCCTACCTTACCCAGTTTGGCTCTCCTCCTATTGTCCTTACCGTAAGCAGAGGATAATCTTCTGGCCACTATCTCACCCATGTTTCTGGTAATGAGGATACGACCAAAGTGTGTTTTTATTTTCACAAATCCTCCGTATAATTATAGTCCCTAGTTGTCCCTTGCAAACTGAAAGTGCTAAAAATAATACACAATTACCATATTACCATGTTTACTCTCTCTTTAAGGAAAGTGAACAAACCTCTGTAAATTCCAGATATTGAGCATTATGGGACTTGTATAAGATTTAAAAAACAAGCTGTCAAACCTTTCTTCCAACAACAATAAACCGAAAGGAAGGAAAGTGCTATGTTTTGTCATCATTTCATAGATTGCGTTTGATGTTTGGACCCAGCGATATTGAAGTATTTTGACGCAGTGGGTGGGTTTAGCATGATATGGCCGTATAGTGTGACCTTTTTAATCTAAGCTAAATGTACTTTTAAAATAGCTTTAAAGAACAATTAGCAGCTTTTGCTTGTGCGCTGATCTTTCTATGTATTGTGTATACATTTTGGACACCTCAGTAGCACGTTGTATTAAATATACTAGTTTAGGGTTGTATTTTCTGTATGCATTATCAGTGCACAATGTAGTGTTATATTTTTTTTTTTATTAAATAGTGTCCGCTCCCTCCACATGCAGGTCTTTAAGATGAGCAGAACCGCAGTGAATCTGTTTATTTTTTTTTTTTATTTTTTTTACACACCAGCCTGTCTGTAAAATACAGACTAAAGCCGAGGACCCCTCACTCTCTGTGTATTATATATAAAGAATAAATGCCTGGCCTGAACTCTCACACTGCTAGGCATTATATTGCCCGGCTCCATCCTGGAAGGATTGTTGAATCCGCTTGGATGTGGCAGATGTTTTAAATAGCAGAAGAAAAAAAAAAAAATATATATATATTTACTCATGAACTACTTTTCAGAGAGCCTTTGCATACAAGTCTGCAATGTGATGTCATAAACAAAGAACATTTCTTTCTCTTGATCCATGCGTTTCCTTCCAATTCTGCCAGCACAATGTACAGTTTTTTTTTTTAGATGAATAGCCTAGCGAATGTCAGTTTTCAGCCCTCTGGCACACGTAACTAAGCAGAGTATATGAAAGCTGCTATCTGGCTGGGTATTACAGGGTTAGGCCATTCTCACAGATCCACCTCCTGTAGTGATAGGTTCAGTCTCTCCGTATAGATAGAAATGATTATCTACGGGGTCCACATGTTACAAGCCAACACCCAGCCAGAAATCCCACGATTAAAACACTTTCCTGTGTTTGTGATCCTTGCTGGTTATCATGAAAGCTTTTTCTCTCCTGTCGGTTTCTATTTGGACGTCTTTTTAGATTTTGGATTTGTGAGAAGTTCCTTTTTGGCATTTTACTGCATAGTGTCCAGATCTCTGAATTGATGCCCTACTTTCTGGGTAAGAAAAAAAAATCCGTCATGTGGCATATTCTAAACAAACGATGGCTAACCTTGGCAATATTAAGGAACTACAAATCCCAGGATACCCAGTCTGCCATTAAGGCATTTAGAGGGCAACTTTCAGCAACACATATAAGTTATGTTTGAGTTGAAATATTGCATCAAGTAGAACTTTAAAAAAAAAAAAAATAGAAATAAACAATTTACAAGTAAAGTATATTATTGAGCCCCATAGCGCTATCAGGGAGCAGACATGTTTAGAATCTTTGCTCTGTATAGCGCTATCAGGGAGCGGACATGTTTAGAATCTTTACTCTGTATAGCGCTATCAGGGAGCGGACATGTTGTTTAGAATCTGTGCTCTGTATAGCTCTATCAGGGGGTGGACATGTTGTTTAGAATCTGTGCTCTGTATAGCTCTACCAGGGGGTGGACATGTTGTTTAGAATCTGTGCTCTGTAGAGCTCTATCAGGGGGTGGACATGTTGTTTAGAATCTTTGCTCTGTATAGCTCTGTCAGGGGGCGGACATGTTGTTTAGAATCTTTGCTCTGTATAGCTCTATCAGGGGGCGGACATGTTGTTTAGAATCTTTGCTCTGTATAGCTCTGTCAGGGGGCGGACATGTTGTTTAGATTCTTGGTTCAGATGGGTGAGATCTTATTTGATCTTTCCCGAGATGTCAGCCTCTATATAGAGGTCTCTGTAAAGTCTTTTTATTTGTATTCTTTCATTAAAGCATTTCTATTTAAAATGTCTGCACTTTATTCAATCTTTCAAATAAACACAACTTAAATTTTTACCCTTTTCCCCAAAGACCCGCAGGACCAAATCTAGCCATCGGTCCTCATCTTACTATAAGAACTCCTCATTAAATGTGCAATATTTCTGCTTAGATTCACCTCATATCTCCGTTTGAACTCAAAAGCCATGATAATGTACTGTAACAATGGGGGAAGGGGTGAGCAGAGAGTGTGTGGTGTTCCTCTGGTCTCAGTCAGGAAGCGTGTAGAAGTGTCTGTCGGGGTCCGTGATCGGACAGTATTGCTGTTTCAGGGGTCAGAGGATGTACAGACATTTGGGGTGATCAGCAGATCAGGCGGTAGGAAGGTTATTACATTTTGAAGGGTGTTTTGTTAGTAGTGGTGGTGGTGGGCTGAGTGGTGGGTCTGATTCCAGTAACCTGCAGAGCTGGAGGCTGTGTTCTTCCTGCTGTAGATAGAATCACATTGCAGCATACAGGTGGTAGACGTATTCTATGCTAAATGTGTGTCCTTTGCACATCTTAAGCACTAGAATATGCTAAATGTGTAGCTAAGAAGAGGCAGCCATTATACATAGCATGGCATGACTATTGTACAGGACACTTCTTCACGGCTGTTTCACTGCTGACAGTTCACCCTAATACTAAGAGCTAACCCCCCTGAACCCTAATACTAACATTAACCCACCCCAAAACCCTAATACTAATACCTAACCCCCCCCAACCATAATACTAATACCTGACCCCTATTAAACTAATTAATAATACTTACCTTCAGCGATCCCGTGATGTACTATCCCACGATGGACCGTCCCATCCCCTATTGTAGAATGTCTCTGTATATACCGTATGTTCAGAGGTGACAGGTTTGATAGATTCTGCACGGTGAAAGCTATAATTCCCAACTTTGTTTTTATTTTCCCCTAGGTTTTGTAGCCCCGATTCTTGCTGTTTTGCATGAATGAAATCGAACGCTTTATAAATAAATAAACATGTTTTTCTGAACAAGCCCTTAAGGTCTTTATAAATCTCCTCCATTATTTATGGGGTATAATTTATATCCAAGATATGATTTCGGTCTAGTTTTCTTCGCAAAAAAGTAGCCAATCACGTGTAAGGTTTACCTTTTCCGCCAACCAAGAATGGCTACTTAATTTCCCACAAATTGGATTAATTCTAGCTACTCTCTCTTTTTTTTTTTTTGGACAGAATATCTGGAAAAATTAATATTTTAAATGGAAGGTGTACAATTTAATATTAATATTTATTACGAACAAGGAGCTAGAATAGTGGCTCTTATTATAACATGCAGTCGGTAGGCTTCAAGAACATCTGATCCTCCCCTGCCCTCCGATTGTTTGTCTTCTATCGGACAATATATTTATTATCAAGGATTTTATTGAAGTCGGGGAGTATTGTCTTGATCTGCCAGAGCTCAAACTATTGTTATTTAAAGGACAACCGTTGGCAAACAATTTTAAGTGGTGTATAATTAAAAGATTGCATCAAGTGTTGCCATTTTAAATATTCTTTTAAAAATAAAGGAATACAAATATAGCACTGTTTTATTGAGCCCTCTTATATAGTTTTATCGGGGGCAGATATTTTGTTTAGAATCCTGGGTCATGTGATTGGAGGATTCTAAACATAACTTTTTGTGCATAAAGTATTGACAATTAGATTGTCAGCCCTGCTGTTTGCTTTTTATTTCATTGACTCCACTTAGACTCAGGACAAAAGCAGCAGTAATGGAAGATCTGGTTCTTTTTTATATAACAATCCAGATGTCTGCCATTTAAGCTGCACAAATACGGTTTACGGTGTGATACAAAGACATGAAGGGATTCTTTATTTGTTTTAGTTTCCATTGAACATGGAATTTCCTGGACGAGATAGCAAAGTGGCGTTTTATCTGGCCAGGATTCGGACATTATCACTCAGCGTTTCCTCTACTGCACCAGGTCTCAGCGGGGCTGATAGCGGAGGAGCCTGGCGCAGTGATTACATTCTGCTGGGTTAAGCCAATAAATGAGAATTTGTTTGGATATCGGAGATGAGCAGACTTCCTTTTCAAAGGAAAACTGAATAATATTGCATGAAAATCAAATAAAGAAAAAAATATGCAAAGCAAAAAAAAATAATAATATAAATAATAAAAAAGTAAAGCAAAAAATACAATAAAACACACAATTAAAATAAAGCTAAAAAAATTGTTAAGTACGGTAAACTACAAAAATAAATAAAATAAAACAAAACAAGATTTTTCTTGGTGGGACAGATCATGATTGGGTTCCAAAAAGTTGGCAGAAAGCAGGGCAACATGATGGGGATCCGAGCTGCATCTTTTCAGTCCCCTACCCATGGTAGCCTGTTAGATAGGTTTGGGTGCCAAAGGAAAAGAGGATGAACCAAGGAATTTGACTCAAATGCTTCCGGTAGTTCCTTGGGAACTGAAGTGAGCACAAAGTTCGCACCTTATGTGTTCGTCTCTGCTAAATTGTCCACGAGAGTAATATTTTAGTAAATTGCTGCTTTATTTAAGTTTCATTAACACCATATAGGAACATGTGAAATGTGTTGGCGCAATGTCCCACGCGTTTCACCTGGTTAATAATTGATCAGGCTGGGTAAGACGGGAGCCGGCAGCACTCGTGTGTTAAACTTGGTCACAATTTGCTGTTATTGTTCTTTTTGTTTTGGTCGACACTACATGAAAAGAGGAATGTTGTGTAATTGTGTGTAATACCAGGTGGTACAGCCACTGATGCGCTTTGTATGTTCATTTGCTCGTAATCGTTGCTAACACAGATTATAGGTGAGGAGAGATGCATTGTATCGGACTCAAATAACACAATCCTGAAATAGATCCACCTTGCAAATTGCTGCAAACAAATATCTCTGTGACCTGGAACCATAGAAAGTAACCACAAATTTACATATGGAAAAAAAAAACCCCAAGCAGTGTTCTTCTATGTTACAGCCGGGCGTGGGGATTAACTGGCCTTAATCTAATCAGCATTATGATTATCTAGATCTTTCTGTTAATATTATACATTTTATACAGTTACCTTTTTTTTTTTTTTAATAAAAATCTATTTTTTTTGTAATTATAAGAGAACTACCGTATATGGTACATCTCTATCCATCTTATTTGGCAGCCATTTTCCCCCCTGCAGACTATTTTAACCCTGGAGGGCACAGTTTGATGAGGTTTTTTCGAGATGAGAAAGGTGGCCACCGATAACCCCGGATTGACGGCTTCTCCTGATTGGTTGATCCGTCTTTTGCACATAGCTCAATATAGGGTTCCTGCCTGCAGACGGCAGCAGGGTAGTAACCTATACAGCGTGCTTACCTGCAAACTATACTGCCTGGCGATCCGCGACGCAGTAGGAGGAGCTTCAGAGGTTGATGCTATCGCGGTGACTGTGTGATTACACACACACAGGCATCTGTATATGCATTTGTACAAAGTGCATTGTGTTTTTTTTTTTTTATCTTGTTTTCATTTCTAGCAGCAAGTTTTCTAAATAAGTAATCTGCAGCGTAAAAAGGTTTTATATCCTCTTTTTTTTTTTCTTCTCTCTGTCTGATCTGTAACATAACCGGTTGTAACAATGCCACGTGTTCTTGCTTCTCTGTTGTGACTTTTTTGCAGCCAGACCCACACGATGACCAGTTTCTTACTTTGCACGCGGCCTTGGACTTGTTCTAAATTAATTCTGTGACTCACCCTTTCCCATCCGGTTACAGGCTTTATTTCACTCCTCACGTCTGGCATGGGGCAGGAGCTGTAAATTATACTTGTCATGTAAAGTGACTAGGCCTCAAATCCATCTGTTTGCAGTTTAAACAACCCAGGCCGCTTTAGAGGTAAATGGGATTGACACCTAGAAGACCCCGCCAGGGTAATGATTCCATAGACTTAACACTGATCTCCAACCAAACTTTGACTAGCTGCCAACCAGCCGGTACTTTATCGGCAGTCCTGTCAGAGGAAAGTGTGACAAGCCTACAGGTAAAATGCCTTGGGGAATGAAGATATTTGCCTGATGGTGCAATATAACTAGAGAACCATTTTATGTTTACAGAAGTCATACAGTGCCCCCTGTAGGAGGGAGAAGCGGCCTGATCTATAGGTCCTGCATGCGGTGTCTTTCCCCCAGCGCAGCATCACAGCTGTCAGTGTGTGTGAGATTCTGTTCCTTATATTTTCTATGCGTAAACACGGACTATTTGACACCGCAGGAATATTACTGAACAACCATCTGCGACTGTCAGTCAATGCTTTACAACGGGTCCAGTTTTTGTTTTTGCTGCAGGAACCAATGGGATTAATTTCATTCAAATTAATGTAATTTCTTGTCTCTCTAGTGATGTCATCAGACAATGTTTTAAACTTGCTCTTATACAGAGTAGGATCTCTTAACAGTGTATCACAGTCCACACAGTAATTTCTACTCCAGCAGCACCGGATGTGACTAAATGAAACAAAACTTTAGTTTTTCAGTGTATATAATCAGTGCTGCCGCACCTGCAGTAAACATGCAGAGTAATCACTGGGAAGGGCTTGGGTCAAATATTAAAAATGTTATTTATACAGAATGCCTGCATCAAATCACACAGGGATAAAAGCCTGTGCACTATACAAGCAGTGATCTTCATCTTGCACCAAAGTGATTTTGGTGACTAGACTGTGTCTCTTAAGGCTGATTAGTTTTACTGGCGCCTACCTTCCTAGATAAGCTTTCCAGTTTTCTTCTTATGGAACTTTTTTTCAGTTTGTCAGTTGCATAATACTGTGTAACCTGAGCCAAGTAGGATATTCAAAAACTGTTTGTAAGGGTTCTGGACTCTCTCTTACATAAATATAAATTTTCTCACAATCCTCAGACTCCTATCCCAAGAGAAATACTGTTTAAGGTGCACTTAAAGCAAACGTTTTTAAAGCCATTTTTGCCTTCTGTCCAGAATAATCCTGATTTTGTATATTTACAGCAACAAACTCTTTTACTCGTAACTCTGTCTCGGCTGCTGGCAGCTAATCCGTGTGGGGTCTCACCCTGCGTGTCTGTCGGGGGGCTGACGGTCTCTGTCTTTGTTAGGCAGACCTTTTTGAATGCCGCCAACAGAGGGGACCGTCTCTCGCTGCGCTAGTCGAGAGACTGTTGGCGGCCGCTGTAACCATGATACCGTCTCAGGATGCATCCTCGCTGCCTGTCGGAGAATGAGCTGACATGTACCTGCCTGTGTAGCGTACCCTCATACTCGGGCCGGTGGTCTTTTCACTTGTGAGTCTAACGTTAGAAGCAGAAGTGGTAAAATAAGAAGTGTTAGGGGATCTTTAATATGGGTGTAGCAGCTCCTGGTGAAATCAAAAACCACTCCTTCCCAGGAATGTTTACTTTGTGTTTTATGACTGGACTTTGACTTTGGCAATGGAAGAAATAACCCATCAGTAGAAACCCAGCATGTCCCTCTGTTTTCATTCCCAGATCAGCCCTGGATGCCTGGCTCGGACACAGATCTGTGTCCTACTTTGTAATATTTGGCTTGGTTCTCCTCTGTACCCTGCAGGATTCAATGGGAAATTATTCTAATCATGTTCCAAACTGTTATAAATGCAGAATCAAACCAGATCTTGCTTAATTTGTGCAGAAAAACTGCCAAAAAATGCACAATCTTAGATTTATTTGTTTTATGGTTCAAGCAATACAGCCTCCTAGCGATTCTTAACCTCTTAAGGACCAGGGATTTTATGGGCCAAGGATCAGAGCGATTTTTCAATGTTTGGCATGCAGTTGAAATGTAATTTTCCTCTCTGTCATTCAGGGCCGCCATCAGAAATTTCAGAAAAAAATCTGTCCTCCACCACCCCCTTGATAGTTTTTCAGTTAATATGTGACTAAAAGCCGGGTCTGCATACGCTGAATGCAGACTGCCAGCTTCAGGGCCGATCCTAGGGTCACGGATGTCAGTTAGTTTGCCCATTAATATGCCACAGCCAATTTGCCCATTAATATGCCAGTGTCAGTTTGTCCATTAATATGCCTGTTCATTTGCCCATTAACATGCCACCACCTGTTTTCCCAGTAAAAGCATTAGCCCCTCTCCCCCATTCCCCAGTACTCACCAGTGCTCTCTCGTGTCTCCTCCGCATAGTGTTCCCTCCATGCACGAAGATGGAAATAGCTGGATGCAGACTACTGCACTCTTTGTGACAGTCACGCGGGCAGCAGGAGCATGTTGCGGCCAGTGGCGGTCCCTTTAACCTGTGGGCCCTGGGAACTGGCCACTTTGCACATCGGTTAAAGCGGCCCTGCCTACACACAGACACAGCCACACTTACACACTCACGCATAAATACACACAGTCACACTTACACACACACTTACACACTCACGCATAAATACACACAGCCACACTTACACACTCACGCATAAATACACACAGTCACATTTACACACACTTACACACACACACACACACACACACACTTACACAGACACGCACTTAGTCATCATTACACACACACACACATACATACTCTTACATACACAACCTTATACACAAACAGAAATACACATACAGTCACACTTACACAGCTCTCTTCCCTGATCCCTCCTCCCGGCTAGCGCTAGCAGCACCTCTAGGACGGGGGATCAGGGAGAGAGATGCGAGTGAGACAGTCACACGGGCAGCGTGTGAATGAGTGGGCCCAGGGCAGCTGCCCTGTTTTGCCGATCGGGAATAGCGAAGTTATAACACGCGAGTAACAAGCATGTGTGTGAACAAAAATGTGCAAAATGACAATAATATGTGCGATCAACTAGAACACAGCCCCCTACCGCACTCTCCCAGGTGCAAAAGTGTACAGATAAAATGGGGGGGGGGGTCCTCGGAAGGTTCAATTTGTTACTGCCCCCCCCCCCCCCCCTTGTTGTAATAGTGAAGGTATCCTGCTGAATTGTAGACGGCCTCCATCTGCAATATATTGGTGGCAGAATTCACAGTTTGCACATAACGACCCTATGCTGGACTAGATTCATTAAGCATAAAGTTGCAGAAAAGTGGGGCTGAGAAGCCTACGCGATTCGCACCTGCCTACTGGCGCTCCAGCAAAGCGCAGTTTTGCATCTGCATCGAGAGGTGTGGCCAGCTTCACAACACGGGAACAGTGAGTGCTGTATGTTTAATTACTGCAGTATATTATATTTCAGTATATGTGTGAATATGTATGTGTGTATTGTTTGTGTTCTTTACAGTTGGTAATATGTTTTGCGCGCTGACATATAGTGTGTATGTATATACTCAATGTATAGATACATTTTGATCACTTTTTTTATTCTCTGTATAAATAATGTTTGTAGGTGATGGAATTTCCTTAATCATTAAAAAGTCTGCAAAAAATGTACTTCTTGTTAACTGAAGGTTGCATCAAGTGAAGGCATTCTAAATAGAAATGCTTTAATAAGAGAATACAAATAAAGTATTGAACTGAGCCTGCCTTGCTCCATATATATGTCTGTTAGGAGGCTGACATGTTAGATAGTATTTTAGGTTGAAAAAAGACTTGCGTCCATCAAGTCCAACCCTTTTCCTGTCCCATGTTACCGCTGTTGATCCAAAATAAGGCAAATAAAATCTCTTCAGCAAATTCTGCAGATTTCTCCTTGGATCAACGAGCACTAAATAAATATTACTGCCTATACTAACATGCATAGCCCTCTATGCTCCGGGCCATTACTGCCTATACTAACATACATAGCCCTCTGTGCTCTGGCTCATTAACAAAGTATCCAGGCCGCTTTTACAGGCATCTAATGTATTTGCTACAACCACTTCTTCAGGCAGTGAATTCCATATCTTAATTGTCCTTACTGTAAAAAAATCCCTTCCACTGTCATATACTAAATCTCCTTTCTCCAAGTCTTAGCGGGTGATCTCTTATCCTTTGTACTGTTCTGTTAATGAACAGGTGTTTAGGAAGCCCTTTGGATGGGTCCTGTACATATTTCTATAACATTATCATATCCCCTCTAAGCCACCGTTTCTCTAGCGTGTACAGATTTAACTTTTCCAATCTTTTTTTTCTTAACTAAAACCATCCATTCCCTTTTATTAGTTTTGTAACTAATTAAACCTTCTTTGCACATTCTCTAGTTCCATGTCTTTTAAAAAAAAAAAAAAAAATATATAATTTTTTAAAAGGCGCCCAGAATTGAACCGCATATTCAAGATGAGGTTTTACCATGGACCTTTAAAGAGGCAGAATAATATCTTCCTCCCGTGAGTCAAAACGCCTTTTAATACACCCCAATATCATATTGGCCTTTGCAGCTGCCATCTGACACTGTGCACTACTGCTAAATCTTTTGTCTACAACTACTCCCAAATCTTTTTCATTAGTAGATTTCCCCAAGGAAACACCATTTAAGCTATATGTTGCACTTTTATTATTGTACCCAAATGTTTTATATCTTTCATCTGAGCCAAGATTCCGAACAATATGTCCGCTGCCTGATGGCTTATATTAACATGTATAGCTTGGAGGAAAGACGTAACAGGGGGGATATGATAGAAACATTTATATACATAAAGGGAATCAACACAGTAAAGGAAGAGAGTATATTTAAAGGAAGAAAAACTACCACAACTAGAGGACATACTTTTAAATCGTTGCCCCTCTAATTTAAGACTAATATCAGGAAGTATTACTTTACTGAGAGGGTATTGGTTGTATGGAATAGCCTTCCAGCAGAAGTGGTAGAGGTAAACACAGTCAAGGATTTTAAGCATGCGTGGGATAGACACAAGGCTATCATAGCTATAAGATAAGGCCAGGGACTAATGAAAGTATTACTTTACTGAGAGGGTAGTGGATGTATGGAATAGTCTTCCAGTAGAAGTGGTAGAGGTTAATACAGTGAAGGAGTTTAAGCATGCGTGGGATAGACACAAGGCTATCATAGATATAAGACCAGGAACGGGGGACTAATAAAAGTATTCCGAAAAATTGGGCAGACTAGATGGACCGAATGGTTCTTATCTGCCGACACATTCTATGTTTCTATGGCTTAAGTAGCTGAATGAAAATAATTTTTCCAACTCGTCTACTATTGTCTAAAGTTTGAAATCGCCGTCCCCATTGCCTGAAATTCTCTATTTATCGAGTACAATCTAATTTATATTTTCTTCCATTAAAGGATTTCGGTTTTTAAAATTTTAAGTTCAAAAAATGATTTATTGTCTTTGTTAATAAAAGTCTCTCTCCCGTAACATGTACTAATGGTATTGATGTGTCCACGTGACAGGTGTCTTTGTGTTTCTGTGTTGACAGTTTGCATTGATGACATTGAGGATGTGCGGTGCGGGCATCAGACGGAAGGGATGCAGAGGTTTGCCAAAGATGTCCCGGTCCAGCGCTGCTTCTCCATCATTTTTAAAGGCCAGCGGAAAAACCTCGACCTTTTTGCCGTCACTGAAAAAGATGCCGCCCAGTGGACGTCCGGCCTGGACAAAATCTTAACCAACAGCCGAACCATGAACCAGAAACAGAAACTCAAACAGTATCCTTTCAGCCGGGTCTGCCATGGAAACTAAGTGGTTCACTGTTTAGGGTCCTGTGGCTGAGCACCATGGGCAACATAGTCTATAGTGGCCGGACAGCCTGGGTCCTAGCAGTAATCTAACACTGGTTTAAGATTTGAATCCTTCATTTCTGCCCTTTTTTTTTTTTTTTTTTTTTTTTTAAGGACAACTACATTTTTTTCTTAAACCTTTTATTACTTGGAATACACAAGGGTTTCAATAGTGTCCCCCTTCTCACAAGTCAACCTGACCATGCATGCTTACTCTCTGCTCTGCCTCAGAGCTGGGGCAGAGCTGATCTGAAGGCACAACCAATCAGAGCAGTGGCTGATCCACTGGGGGGGGGTCTGTATGTGCTATATTAGATGCACAAGTGGGAAAAAAAATGACATTTTTTGTTGTTCATAAGCCGTTGAGAGAGAGCCCAGTTGGTAAATGCTCTCACTGCATTATCTGTTTGAATGCCAGCAGTGTCATCTCAGCTCTTTGTTAGGCTGTATATGGTACTCATTTTACTAACCTCGCAATATGTCAGGAATGCAATTGTGTATGATAGCCAACATTGTGTGTGACCAGAATCAATGGAATTCCCATGATTCTGCAGTGGAAGAAACCAAAATCGAGTATTGCGCATAATTCGCCAGTCAGGTATCTTCCGAATGGCCCTGGCGATACAATTGTCAGCAGTTGCAAAGGCTGGGGACTCTATGATTGAAATAAAGTATGCCCCTACAAAAAAAAAATATCTCAAGTTAATTATTTTCTCATTGTTGATCACAGGGTCACAAAAACCACAAACGTTAGGTTAAGAAAAAAAAACAAAAAAACGTGGCGCAGCACGATCATTGCAGCGTGGACGGGGGCCAAGGGGGTAGTCCCTCCGAGCTTTATTTTCTGTATGTGGAATGTGTGTTTTAATACAGGTGAAATACACTTATTTTTACTTTATAAAGATTATCAGCTCTCCTGCAGTTTTATATTGAAAATCATTTCAGCGGGGCTTCTAAATTCAGAGACATTCCAATAAGGAGGGGCTTGGAGAGGGAGGCAGAGTTGTTGCTATAGCAACAGCAAAGATGGGAAGAGTTAGAGTAAAGCTGAGGAGACATATATTACACTAGAAAGCCTTGCAGCTAGAGAATACTCGTCAGTCATTAGTAATTAACCGGTAGATGCATTATTCTGTACATAACAAAAAGGAAAATAATCTAGACATGTTTATTAAACAGACAGGAGACTGATTCATTCATTATTCAGACATCCCTGTTATATATACAATATTATGAGGGTTAAATATCTTCTGTCAAGAAAGCAAATTGTTTAAAGGGACAGGTAACAATATATGCCACATTTGCTTATTTGTATGTCTGGATCATTCCCATATTTTCATTAAAGGGAAACTGTACCAACAATTAACTTGTTATGCTTATTAAAAGATTGATTTAAGTGTAGACTTGCTTTTATGCAATAATGCAAGTAAAGTACCTTTATTGAGTCCTCTATGCTCTGTATAGCTCTATCAGGGGCAGACATGTTGTTTAGAATCTTTGCTCTGTATAGCTCTATCAGGGGGCAGACGTTGTTTAGAATCTTTGCTCTGTATAGCTCTATCGGGGCGGACATGTCGTTTAGAAACTTTGCTCTGTATAGCTCTATCAGGAGGTGGACATGTTATTTAGTATCTTTGTTCCGTATTGCTCTATCAGGGGGCGGACATGTTGTTTAGAATCTTTGCTCTGTATAGCTCTATCAGGGGGCAGACATTTTGTTTAGAATCTTTGCTCTGTATACCTCTATCGGGGTGGATATGTTGTTTAGAATCTTTGCTCTGTATAGCTCTATCAGGGGGTGGATATGTTGTTTAGAATCTTTGCTCTGTATAGCTCTATCAGGGGGCAGACATGTTGTTTAGTATCTTTGTTCCGTATTGCTCTATCAGGGGGCGGACATTTTTTTTAGAATCTTGGTTCAAATCTAAATTCACCTTGGATTACATGAAAGATGATTTGACCTGAGATTTTAATCAGTATGCCCGCCCCCTGATAGAACTGTACTTAGCAGAGAAGCAGGGTTTGTATTTTTACATTTAAGCATTGCTGTTTAATAAGTCTACACGTAATGCAATCTTTCAATTAAACAGAAGTTAATTTTATGATACATTTTAGTAGCAAAAATAACCAAAATATATCTTTTTTTTTATTTTTTTTATTTTTTTTGTGTGTGAAGTTGTTTCTGACGATTGTGGAACCTGTTATTTGATAGTCGGGTAACCTAGAAAGCAGCTTATTTACTCTCTCCAGAAACAATACTTTCCCTTCTTGTTTTCTTTCTCAGTTCTTAAATATGGACAGACGAACACAATGTCTTGCTGGGGTAGTATCGATTTGATTACAAAAGGGCCACATGGAGCCAGTGATTTAACCCTTTTGTGAGAATCCATGTATCAGGTATATCATGAAATTCACTACAGTTCGTGACCAAGGACTTACTTGGTATGGCCTCAACATTGAGGCATTCGTCAACACCTAAAACTGAGGGTGCAATGGGATCACTGTGAAAATATATGATTTTTAAATTTGTTATTTAAAATAATGGTATCTAAAGAAAGGCCTTGTTATCCCCCAAAAAACAATGTAGATTTTATTTTTTTGTGGGTGGACCAAATGAGAGAGAGAGAGGAAAATTACAGCTAAATACTAACACCACAGAAGTGCAAAAACAACCATTGTCAAAAGGTACAAAATGTCAATAATGCCCCCCCCCCCCAAAAAAAAGAAAAGCGGTTAAGAGTGTGTAGCCAGTACAGAACTGTAACTAAATCTTCTATGCTTTATTTAAACCACTGTTATCTGCCAAACGTCAGACTGCACATTTGTCCTTAATTATAGACCATTCTAGAGAGTAGGCGTAGGCTCCAAGATAAATATACAATGGGGAATTATCTGTTTTTGTAAATATGTCATTCGGTTCTAATCTGGTGTAGTGATTACAGGCAGAGGGAAATATAATTATGTAGGTTTAACCACTAACATTGCTGCAGAAGATTTTGTAAAAAGTAGAAAATCTTTTTAAAAATCATAAAGTTATAAAAATAAAACCTCCCTTATTTTGGTGACTTTAAAAATCTTCAAGTAGTCCACATTGTAATGCAACAATCAATAGATGTTAAATGCCTCCTTATTAATGAGCAAATAATGCTCATAATGCATAATCCATGATCAGCGGCCTATTAATGAGCACATGATCAGCGGCATATTAATGAGGACATGATCAGCGGCCTATTAATGAGCACATGATCAGCGGCCTATTAATGAGCACATGATCAGCGGCATATTAATGAGCACATGATCAGCGGCCTATTAATGAGCACATGATCAGCGGCCTATTAATGAGCACATGATCAGCGGCCTATTAATGAGCACATGATCAGCGGCCTATTAATGAGGACATGATCAGCGGCCTATTAATGAGCACATGATCAGCGGCCTATTAATGAGCACATGATCAGCGGCCTATTAATGAGGACATGATCATCGGCCTATTAATGAGGACATGATCAGCGGCCTATTAATGAGCACATGATCAGCGGCCTATTAATGAGGACATGATCAGCGGCCTATTAATGAGGACATGATCAGCGGCCTATTAATGAGGACATGATCAGCGGCCTATTAATGAGGACATGATCAGCGGCCTATTAATGAGCACATGATCAGCGGCCTATTAATGAGCACATGATCAGCGGCCTATTAATGAGCACATGATCAGCGGCCTATTAATGAGCACATGATCAGCGGCCTATTAATGAGCACATGATCAGCGGCCTATTAATGAGCACATGATCAGCGGCCTATTAATGAGCACATGATCAGCGGCCTATTAATGAGCACATGATCAGCGGCCTATTAATGAGGACATGATCAGCGGCCTATTAATGAGCACATGATCAGCGGCCTATTAATGAGGACATGATCAGCGGCCTATTAATGAGGACATGATCAGCGGCCTATTAATGAGCACATGATCAGCGGCCTATTAATGAGGACATGATCAGCGGCCTATTAATGAGGACATGATCAGCGGCCTATTAATGAGCACATGATCAGCGGCCTATTAATGAGCACATGATCAGCGGCCTATTAATGAGGACATGATCAGCGGCCTATTAATGAGCACATGATCAGCGGCCTATTAATGAGACTGTCTTCTTGACATATCTCTCCACTCCTGCGATACTATGCTACTGATGTAACCCTCTCCACCCCCGCCCCCCCTGCAGCTCTGCCGCCCATCTTGGACATGGCAGTCATTTTTTGGAACACAAGATGTGCCCACATCCTTTTTTTGGCTTCGCTGCCAGGTGGCCGCCTCTCCTATACTTTACTCTTTCTCTTACTTATTCCCCCTTAAATCTATTGTTTTATTCTCTTTCAGTAAATATTTGTGCTTTAATCCTCTCTTCCATTTGTACAGTTCACATTAAGTATAGTACTCAGCACTATTTGTTTGCTCTGTATTCCTTACTGTTATGATAAGTGTCCTGACCGCTACATTATTAGGTCCACCGAATAACTGAGATTCTAATCCAACAAGACGCATTTGCAAAAGGTTTTGATATACATGACCCCAGGTCTGTTTTTATTTTATCCAATACATGGCGATGCAGGGCAGTGGAATTCTAGAAATAGTCCATTTTTACTCTCCCTACAGAAAGTTTGTTTAAACCAATAATATACACTGCAATACTGTTCCTTAACTACGTTTTTATATATTTGAGTTATGGGGTTTGGACCACATTTAGTCTGTAGTAGAAATTTATGCCATATATACAGACCTGATCTATGTTATCATAGAGGTAAAAATACAGTTCATCATTCGGTATGTGCAATATACTATTTATATGCCTATTTTTTCATATCCAAAGTTCCAGTTTATTAAGATTATTTACGTTTCAAAATCCTGGAAATGGGAATTGTTGTACTTTTTTTACATTCTTGTGAATGCCTGTGAAGATGCCAAATAAAATTTTAATTTAAAAAAAATAAACATCCACCATTTATTTTAAAATAAAAAAATAATAAAAAAATTAAATTAACAATATGTATTTACATTTAGTATCTACTGTATACTACCAGTAATGTGTACACGGTAATAACTAAAAAAATATATATTTAAAAAATAAACATTTTAATGGTACCTTTTTTCCACTTGTGTATTTTTGGAAAATTTGTATATATTTATTTATTATAAAAATTAAATGATAGCCTTATAGTTGTTGGCGGGCCCCTTCTGTCTCCTGGAAATCAATATTTTTCGACCCAGTCCGCCACTGACCACAGACACGAAACATTTTATGCCAGGCACCTTCCTTGTGGGCCACTACTGGCGTCAGTTTGGGCGCCCTCCAGTCTTGCTCTACAATCGTAGTTTTTTTTTTTTCTTTTTTCCGTGGTTCGGCCTAGTGGGCCCAGTGTCCACTGTCAATGCTCGATCTGTCCTCCTTAACGCTACACCCAGCTGGATCCACACGTGCCTCCAAAAGTCCGACAAAAACCACGACAACAAGATGAGCTTGAAAGAGCTAAAGAGCTTCCTGCAGGAAGTCAACGTCCAGGCCGATGATAACTACGCTGCTACTATATTTACGGTAGGATCTCTACCTTCCCACTCCCGACCTGAAGCTGGACTCTTTTTAAAGAGTCCGTTCCACCTAGCTTACTTCCTGTATATTGTACAGGTGTTTTATTATGGGTTAAGGGCACTTATTTTTTCTTTTTAAAACAAGTTACATTTCTCCTGCAGTTTAACATCGAAAATAATTAAGGCGGGGCTTCTAAATTCAGTGACGTCATTAAGGAGGGGCTTGGAGTGATAGGCGGGACTGTCGCTAAACCTCCAAAGTTTCCCCTGCTAATCAAACTCTACACAATGTAAAACTAAATTGGTGAGATTAAATGTTCTTCTCGCCTGCAACTCACCTGAAACACGCCTTTTAGTGAACAGTAGATACTTTATATCGGACTAGAAGTTGGAAGAATATCCTGCCCTGATAGAACAAAGAAATGAACTGCAGCAAAGCTAGTTATATATGGCTGTAGCTTTCTGTTTCTGTATACACTGTGCAAGTTCAACAAAACCCCACCTGCCAACAATCAACACACAACGATAATGAAATAGAAACTCCACAGCTGCTCAGTGACTTGAACAATACAATAAATACAACTACTGTCCTGACTCTCCACCTCACCATCAGATTTCTCATCAGGAGATCGACCGATCTACCAAGTGTAGCGCTATTTATCTAGAGGAAATCATTCTATTATAATATTGTGTTTATTCATCTCTGGTTCATTTTTCATGGATCATAATATTTGGATTTTTTCGCACGTTTAGGATTACATTGCACTTCATTATTTTGTGTATTATTGCAGCTGTAGAATATAGAAAATACAAATAAATTCTATGACAAGTGTATTTATTAGTGCTCTCCCTTCTGATTGTTTGTTTGTTTTCTTTTGACGCATAAAGGAGGGGGCTTTTTGTGTTTTATGCGATTGTAGAAGTTTATCGCAGTGAATATTTCATGACTGTAGTGATGATAAATACTTTCTAATGTCGTGTTCTATTTTCTAGAAATGTGACCGATCCAGGACCGGGACTCTGGAACATGATGAGATTGAGGAGTTTTACAAGATGCTGACCGAGCGAGAGGAGATCGATGTTATATTTAAAACTTACGCAGGCGGCAATGACCTCATCTCCGCCGACGTCTTGAAGAAATTCCTGCAGAAGGAACAGAATGAGATCCTGAGTCTGGAGCGTGTAAAGGCCTTGATCGACACTTATGAGCCCAGCGAGCCCGGTAAGTAGTACAACGAATGCAGGATCAAAAAAATGTATGGAAAAGACACGGGGTCTAAGACACTTCCTCGCGACTGCTTCGCCGCTGACAGTTCAGTGCGGCAGTTTGAACGATGAACTGTCAGCGGTGAAGATGAACGCGGCCGATTCATCGCTGCTATGTAAGTGCTGAGCTGTCAGCGCTTACAAACATACACCCCCCAATAAATTAGCCCTTAACTAATAAGTGAACCCCCCCTAAAAGTGACCCCCCCCGAACCATAATACTAAAATTAACCCTAATGCTAATTCTACCCTCCCAGAACCCTAATACTAAAATTAAACCCCCCGAACCCTAATACTAAAATTAACCCCCCTGAACCGTAATACTAAAATTAACCCTGATACTAATTCTATCGTTAGTATTAGCGTTAATGCAGGCACGATGAATCCCCAAACACACTTACCCCATTGTAAAATTAGTTTTATTACAGTGTGTTGTCTGCCAGCACTACTGCTTTTGTCTGTGAATTCTGCATTTTAACTGTCCTTTCTGTAAAAGAAAAGCTCAAATAGTTTAAATGTATCACCTGATTGTAAGTAACTTACTAAAGTTACTAAAGAGTTGTTAAACTGTGTATGCATTGTGCTAGCAGAATTTACAGCATGTAAAAGGGATAAGACAATGGACTGTTTTTAAAGGTGTGTGTGTGTGTGTGTGTGTGTGTGTGTGTGTGTGTGTGTCCAGGAGGTAGAGACGTAATCATCCAAGGGTTGAAACATAAATTGATTATTTAAAAATGTTTTTTTGTGTTTTAGTGAATGGCTACTACATACTTGTTACATTTTATTTATTTGATGTACCTGCTCATAGATATTAAAGTTTTATCGCCACCTGTGTCTTGTATGACAACCGTGCTTACTGCCCAGATTCTTGGTGTGTCAGTCTTCATTCTACATTTGGAGATATATTTGTATTCTCCAAAGATTCTTTCTTTTTTCTTTTTACGTGAAGTTGCATCATTTGTTCACATGGACATGTACCAAACAGCTGAACCACGTGAAGATTGACACATTAAAAGGTCACTTGGGAATCCGCTGAATGCCTGCAGTAAGCACAGTTTGTGAAATGGAAACTCTGGTTAGAAAGAAAGTTGTAATATCTTGGGAACAATGCATCATAGAAACAAAATCAAAAGGCGTTTTATTTTAGCGGTGATGCCGTTGAAGTATACGTGATATTAACCCAAAGGGTAATGTTTTCTAGTATAAGATCTGTAAACTCAAGCTGAGGTAATGGCTTAAACAGTCGACGTTGGGTAATTTCCTCACTCTTCAAATAAACCTCAACCTTTATTTTGGGATGCAAATCACTGTAAAGGGACTGTCTAGTGCCTAAAATGCATCTTAAAAATATTAACGCATATTAATGTGCTTTCAAAGTACTTTAAAATGCATGTCATACATTTTTGCATTGCTTAAAATATAAAATACTTACAGCTAGAAGAAATTGTGAAATTACAGCAGTTTGCAAGAAACAAGGACTGCCCACACTAGACAAGTAAAAGTAATTTCCCTTTTTTTTTGCTGCAGGAACCAATGAGAATAATTTCATTCAAATGAATGTAATATCCTGTCTCTCTAGTGATGTCATCAGACAATGTGTTGCACTTTTAAGAGATCCTACTGTGTACAAGAGCAAGGTCACTCATAGGCCACTCAATAGACTCAATTTGAGGAGGACAGGAAGTGACTGTATGAAACAAAACTTTATATCCTCAGTGTCTATATACCGTATTTGCTCGAATATAAGACTAGCCACCAGGGAGAATCGGGCAGCTGAGGGATGTCTGCACGATACGTGCAGATATCCTCCATGCTGCCCGACACGGCAGTCTATTATGACGGACCAGCTGTCCGTCATAATAGACTGCCGTGTCGGGCAGCATGGAGGATGTCTGCACGTATCGTGCAGACATCCCCCGGCTGCCCCCACTAGCCACCAGGGATCGAGGTAAGGGGGGGGGCGGGGGGGGGGGGACGGAGGACACAGACAGACAAGGGGAGGGGGGGATAGAGAGAGACAAAGGGAGGGGGACAGAGAGAGACCAAGGGAGGGGGAGGACACAGACAGACAAGGGGGGGGGGAGGGGGGAGACACAGACAAGGGGAGGGAGGGGGACAGAGAGAAAAGGGGAGGGGGGGATAGATAGAGACAAGAGAGAAGTTTTGGGGGGAGAGAGAGACAACGCTGGGGGGGGAAAGACAGCTGGGGGAGCGGGAGAGAGGCCGCATTGGCACATAAAAGCAAATAAAAACAAGAAATGCATTTGTATAATATAAACTTTTTATTAAATATTAAAAAGCAATTTACATATATACAAGTTAAACTTTTTTCCTATAGGGTAGTCTTATAATCAGGCTTTTAGTTTTTTTCCTAAAGGAATGTACTAATTTGGGGGGGTCGTCTTATAATCAGGGTCGTCTTATAATCGAGCAAATACGGTAATCAGTGCTGCTGCACCTGCAGTAAACATGCAGAGTAAACACTGGGGGAGGGCTTGAGTCAAATATTAAAAATGTGATTTATACAGAATGCCTGCTTCAAATCACACAGTGATAAAAGCTTGTGCACTATACAAGCAGTGATCTTCATCTTGCACAAAAGTGAGTTTGGGGACTAGACTGTGCCTTTAAGTGAATAAGTTCCCATGCCTCTGGGTCACAGTTATGCGGAGATTGTACTTGGTTTTACATACAACTGATCATCTGTTGTATTTTTCATTCAGCCAAAAGGCAAAATTCCATGACCAAGGATGGACTTCTCCTTTATCTGCTGTCAGACGATGGGAATGTGTTCAACCCAGCGCACCACAAGATTTACCAGGATATGTTTCAGCCTCTCCATCATTACTTCATCTCTTCCTCGCACAATACATACCTGATGGAAGACCAGCTGAAAGGTCCCAGCAGCACGGAGGCCTACATAAGGTTAAAAGGGGGCTGTTATTATTGGCGCTGTTTTTCTGGGGGTTCCCTAGTAAGGTTATGAACAAAAATGGAATTACGGGGTGCGGGAACTGGATGACGACATCACAACAGTGCTAAAAATGTCACCTAAATACAAATTCTCTCCATTGTGTTGGCAAGGGAAGACAAAGAGACAAAAAAATAGGGTTACTTTGGATGACATTTAGCACCTCCTAATGCAGGTGAATTATTCTCTGTGCAACAGTTGGTTTGTATGTAGAGTCAGGATCAGGTGGAGCCAATAGTGTTAATACTATATTGATCGTACAAGGCTCACGGCACTGAGAAGGATACCAGCTATGCCCCACTGACTAGGCCCAAACCTATATCTGTGGTTGCTGTGTTCCATCTGCAGTGAGGTCTCGCCATGCATATTGAGACTGCACTTATGGGTGGGATTAGTCTGATGTCAATGGAGAGGTCTCCTCGGTGATGGTGACAGTGAGCAAAACTGGTGGATGCCCCTCCCGGGTAGGACAGGCTGTTTCAGTGCTCTCACTGCCCCCCTTTTATTTCCCCTTTAAAGTTTTTGACTATTCCACTCTCCTACAAGTTCTGCAAAGCCAGAGGTTATTTCCCATACCTGACATACATGTCTGGACATACATGACTGTCTATCAAGCAGTACAAACAATGGTGTTTCCCAAATACTTATAAAAGTTACCTGCTGGGCCTCTGTTTCATTACGTATTTCTCAACAGCAGATACAGAGGTGCCGTTTGCCGCAAACTGCTACGCAGCTTCTGTTGACACTTAATGCTCAAAGCCGGAAAGTTTGTAAAAAACGGGGGGGGGGGGGGGGGGAATAAAATCTTGCCATATTAAAGTGTTCCCCTAATACCTTCCCTTTAGTCCTGGTCTAATGTGCTGCAACAAACCACTTACCTGTGAATTTTCAGCATGTTCTGAGCTCCCTCTTCTACTACAGTGCTGACAACTTGTCAGACTGTGGCTCCTCCCTCTTCTCACTGTCTGTATGTTACCCCCTCCTTCAGGGCTCTGATGCGGGGTTGCCGATGTGTGGAGCTGGACTGCTGGGATGGAAATAACGGAGAGCCGGTTATTTATCACGGTTACACTCTCACCTCCAAGATCCTCTTCAAGGACGTCATCACGGCAATTAAAAAGTACGCCTTTAAAGTAAGTCAGGAGCCCAGCTAAACCAGATCCGTCTTGTACATCCAAATAGAGCCTGCCTGTGAACAGACAACACCAGCAATGACCAATGCTATGCAATCCTAGCAAGAGAGGAGGGCTAGAATGTGTGATGTCATTGTGCATGAACTGCTGCAGGGGTAATTAAAGGAACACTGCATCTAATAAATGTAGACTAAAGCTGATGCTTTAAATATATTTGTTTCATTTTTTTTTATATTTCTAATTTTTGCATTACCGGCCTATAAAATAATAATATATATAAAATCCCATATATATTATTGTGCAAGTGTGTCGATCTTGGATATGTGCGTCATGTTCTTGTGCATTAAGCCCTGTAAGGACACGTGGCATACATATACATCATGAATGTAAACAAAGGATGTGGCCATTTAAACAAAATCATAGTAAATTCTGCTTCATAAGCCTAATACATTGCTTACACTGTGAATGTAAAAATGAATGAAAAATAATCTATACATTGTGTTACATTGTAAGCAAAAATGCATAAAATTAGAAAAAAATATGTCCAGCTTATGATATCACCTGTGGTTTGATATGCTAATGAGCTACTTTTTCGATGGTAAATATTCCATCTGCATATCAAGTCACAAAATTATGTCATAAACACATTGCAAATATTTTTCTGAGAGTCATTGGAGTCACAGTCTACAGCTGCAGTATTAACCAACTCTAGCTGGAATACTTGTTTGAATAAACTACATTGTGTCTCTGCCCAGGCAGGGGACCAGAGTGAAGAGCAGACCAAACCACTGACAACAAGGGGGTGTGTAGAATTAGAGAGCAGAAAAATACAAATAAAAACTTTTATCTATGTTTAATTAACCTACCATAAACAACCTACCCCATCTCCCTCCCTTGCTGGATGAGCATTTTATCAGTGTGAAGTCTCAATCCAGCCCCTTTGGCTTCAGGGACCAGTCCTGTGAATAGGGGGTAAATGGTGGCTCTGTCCTAATTAGATTGGTGATGTCCTTCTCCTGGGGGCTAATTATGTTCCATCCTAAAGGGAAACGATCCCTCCCTAGCGACGGTACAACTGCCAGCTCCTACGGAGAGTATTTGTAAGTGGAAATTATTGAAGATGCTTTCTAGCAAGTCCTTTTTTTCAGGTTCAGGAGGTGCTGTGTACTAAACAGGGAATTTAAAGAGCCACTGAACTGGGTTTGTTTTCCATTTTTACTGTTATCATAGGAGCAAAAGTGAAATGCTCAATGGCCCTCGTATAAGGATATAATGGTTCATACCTTAAAACATACATTACATTTTATCCTCGATATGTGCCATTTTATCCCCAAGATGTGTGCCATTTTATCCCCAAGATATGTGCCATTTTATCCACAAGATGTGTGCCATTTTATCCCCAAGATATGTGCCATTTTATCCCCAAGATGTGTGCCATTTTATCCCCAAGATGTGTGCCATTTTATCCTCGATGTGTGCCATTTTATCCCCAAGATGTGTGCCATTTTATCCCCAAGATGTGTGCCATTTTATCCTGTTTCCCTGTGAATGAGTTAAGCTAGTCTGGTTGCCCAGAAACCCTTCCAGCAATCACTGTTCCTGTACTAATACCAAGATATTTATTATCGCAGTTATGACTAGATAATTATCGTTATTATTTATTTCTTACCAGCACAATGGGGGTTATGTATAAATACTAGTGCTGTTTTTTTTTACATTACCATTTATTTATACAGCGCCAACAATTTACATAGCGCTAGATACAGAGCATAAAGGGGGACTACATACTAAGTTAGACAAACTAGAACAGACTGATACAGAAGGTAGAGAGCCCTGCTCACAGAGCTTACAATCTAGAGGGACAGACTGATACATGAGATAGAAAGCCCTGCTCGCAGAGCTTACAATCTAGAGGGACAGACTGATACATGAGGTAGAGAGCCCTGCCCGCAGAGCTTACAGTCTAGTGGGACAGACTGATACATGAGATAGAGAGCCCTGCTTGCAGAGCTTACAATCTAGGACAGACTGATACATGAGATAGAGAGCCCTGCTCGCAGAGCTTACAATCTAGAGGGACAGACTGATACATGAGGTAGAGAGCCCTGCTCGCAGAGCTTACAATCAATAGGGACAGACTGATACATGAGGTAGAGAGCCCTGCTCGCAGAGCTTACAATCTAGAGGGACAGACTGATACATGAGATAGAAAGCCCTTCTCGCAGAGCTTACAATCTAGAGGGACAGACTAATACATGAGGTAGAGAGCCCTGCTCACAGAGCTTACAATCTAGAAGGACAGACTGCTACACAAGGTAGAGAGCCCTGCTCACAGAGCTTACAATCTAGAGGGACAGACTGGTATGTGAGGTAGAGAGCTATTTTTTATGTCTAGTCTTTATTCCTTCAGTCAGGTTTTTGCTCTTGAGCCTGGGTAGTATGTGTAACCTGCCTGTACGTGTTTTATACATAGGAAAAAAGGACAAAACTGTGAATTTTTATTTTCAAAGATCTACAGTAGATGTAATTTTATACATAACCTGTGACAAGATTCTTAAGAATTCAATCACTTTTCAAGTAATTTTATACATAGTGTTAGACCATTCATGGGACAAAACACCTTGATACATAAAACTCCTTAAACCCCAGTGTTAATTTAAGATCTACAACTTGGAACCTGCAGTCACCAGCATTGCTCAAGGTGGACTTTTACTGGGGTCTGTGACGGACAATGTAATGATCACTCCTGTCTCTTGCACAGACATCCCCGTATCCTGTCATCATCTCACTGGAGAACCACTGCACCCTCGAGCAGCAGATCACAATGGCCAGGCACATGAAGGACATTCTGGGGGATATGCTATTGATGGCCCCCTTCGATGGAAAGATCAAGGACTTCCCATCTCCAGAGGTTAGAATCACCTCACTGATAAACTGCCAACTTACCAACCTAGCTTCTTCTGTTTAACTGAAAGTGTAGGCATTTTAAACGGAAATCCTTTATCGAAAGAATACAAATAATGTATCTATAGAGGGCTCTCTGCTCCATATAGCTGGATTAGTGGGCGGACATGTTGTTTAGAATCTTGGGTCTGATCGGTCTTCATCAGACCCAAGATTCTTAACAACATGTCCACCCCCTGATAGAGCTATACAGAGCAAAGATTCTAAACAATATGTCTGCCCCCTTATAGAGCTATACAGAGCAAAGATTCTAAACAATATGTCCACCCACTGATAGAGCTATACAGAGCAAAGATTCTAAACAACATGTCCACCACTGATAGAGCTATACAGAGCAAAGATTCTAAATAGTCCGCCCCGATAGAACTATACAGAGCAAAGATTCTAAACATGTCCACCCCTGATAGAGCTATACAGAGCAAAGATTCTAAACAACATGGCCGCCCCCTGATAGAGCTATACAGAGCAAAGATTCTAAACAACATGGCCGCCCCTGATAGAGCTATACAGAGCAAAGATTCTAAACAACATGGCCGCCCCCTGATAGAGCTATACAGAGCAAAGATTCTAAACAACATGGCCGCCCCTGATAGAGCTATACAGAGCAAAGATTCTAAATAACCTGTCCGCCCCCTGATAGAGCGATACAGAGCAAAGATTCTAAATAACCTGTCCGCCCCCTGATAGAGCGATACAGAGCAAAGATTCTAAACATGCCTGCCCCCTGATAGAGCTATACAGGACTCAATAAGGTACTTTATTTGTATTCTTTTATTAAAGTATTTCTATGTAAAACATGTACATCTTTTAGTTAAACAGTATTAAATATTGTTCCTCCATTTGTCCTTGCCCTAGAGGCTTTCTCATGACTGATTTCCCCCTTTAATCAGCAACTGAAGGGGAAGATATTGGTGAAAGGCAAAAAACTGAACAAACTGGAAGACAGTCTGAAGAGACGGGAGAGCGTCAACCACACTGAGGCCGACGACGTGTCTGATGAAGACGAAGCGGCCGAAATGGAGGACGAGGCCGTGAAATCCACTGTAGAGGCGAAAAAGAGCACAGTAAGTACAGGCCGTCCTGCTCACCGCCTGCGATGGGTCTCGTCACCTCCACGCTGGAGCCAAGTCAAATTCAGCACCCGAGTAGTGACTAGACCCATGAGTGTTAGTGTAAAACCTCTGAACCGAAGCGAGGTCCCAAGGCCTGACACCGGTTTATAGACCAGAGGGGCCAGCCTAGTTATTTTAAAGATCCGGAGGCCCTTCTTGTATGTAAAACAATCATAGACGTTACGAGCCAGAAGTAGGGAGAAGTCCTGTCTCCTGGGCCATGTCTCTATCATTACATTGCATCTCTCCTTTCAGCCACTTGGGGTGCTGCACTGTGTCCTGAGATCAGCACCACCTGAGGCGTGAAAGGGGTGTGGCTTACCTAGAGACCTTCCCCCATTGGATGAGCAACACCCACTTCAGGCTGAACCCCGCCTCGTCTCTTGGGAATATGCTCCAGCCAAACGATCAGTCCACGCAACAGACAAAGCCCACCTTCTTTAGCTCCCAGCATTATTATTTTATTATGTTCTACCCACTTCACACACACACACCACCCTATTGGGCAAACTTGGTTATATAGTGCTTCTATTCGATAAGATTCCTTTATCTGATAATATAGATCTACCGCTGGGATCTTTTTTTTTTATATGCTGTCCGCTGGGATCTTTTTATATGCTGCCCGCTGGGATCTTTTTATATGCTGCCCGCTGGGATCTTTTTATATGCTGACCGATGGGATCCTTTTATATGCTGCCTGCTGGGATCTTTTTATATGCTGACCGATGGGATCCTTTTTTATATGCTGACCGATGGGATCCTTTTTTATATGCTGACCGCTGGGATCTTTGTATATGCTGACCGCTGGGATCTTTGTATATGCTGCTTCCAAGTAGTCTGCACATGCAATGCATGTAGCTCTGACATGGTGTTTGCTAGGCACAATTCTCCCATATTAACCCTTGCTGCTTCCTCCTCAGAGTGCAAAGCTCAAGCTGGCCAAGGAGCTGTCGGACACGGTCATATACTGTAAGAGCGTCCACTTCAAAGGCTTCGACTATGCATCGGAGCATCAGTCCTTCTACGAGATGTCGTCCTTAACGGAGAGCAAAGCCATGAAGCTGGCTGGCGAGTCGGGTGAGATTCTCCATATATGTCAAGCAGACTTCTGTCTGGAGCCCTGCGCTGCCTCTGGATTGTGCCAGCGCAGCCCACGTAGAAACGATCAGGGCAGAAAAGTGTCTGAGAACCTCCGCCAAAGGTTCCTCCCGGCACTGGAAAGTGTTGGTATATATATAAAAAAAAAAAGTGCAGACATATTCTATGTTTCTGTGTCCATCTAGTCTGCCCAATTTTCTAAATTATTAGTCCCCATTAGTCGGACGGATAGGGGGAGGGGGCGGGGGGCAGACGGGTTGGGGTAGATAGGGGGGGAGGGGCGAACGAGTTGGGGAGGAGGGGGGGCTGGGCTGGGGTGGGGCACTGGCATGGGCCTGTAGCTCTTCCTGTAGCACTTCTTTGAAGTTACTCCTCCCACTGGCTGCCCCTAGTTTTGCACTAGTTTTGCACTGCACTCCCTCATATCTAACACTTCACCATTACGATCTGATTTCAAGCCAGGTTTATTGCTTATTAGGGTCTTAACATATCCGGTTTCCCCCTCCCTCTCTTGAAATAAGGGACCAACTTTGTTCGGCACAACACCAGACAGCTGAGCCGCATCTATCCCGACGGCAGGAGGACGGACTCCTCCAACTACAGTGCCGTGGAAATGTGGAACGTGGGCTGCCAGATAGGTAAGAATATCATCGCGCTGGCTGATAATGGGTTAATGTGCATGGAGCACGGGAACCAATCTGTATAGATCGAAGGAAATCACTGATATGTTAGACATAGGACTTTATTCATGAGAGGGAATTGACAAGTGGATTTCAAAGAGAATTTTCCAACTCTGCTATTTTGGCCTTAAGTTGGAAATTCCCTTCTCTGCAATTCACATTCCAAACATTGTGGAACTGCAAATGGTAATTAAGCAAATAGAACATACTGGCACTAGATCAAGGATAGCTCACCTTGGCACTGCAGATGTGCCAAGCCTTTAGGCTGTGTGAGCATTATGCTAGCTCCCAAGCATCTACAGTTCCAATGTTGGCTATCCTTGGTCTCGTACCAGTATCTTCTATTTGCTTAATTACCCACGACCTGCTACTACCCACGACCTGCTAGTACCCACGACCTGCTAGTACCCACGACCTGCTAGTACCCACGACCTACTACTACCACCACTTACAATCCTCTATTACAGGGCTCGACAAACCCCGGGCGCCAGGTCGCCATGGCGACCTGGAAATGGAGCCTGGCGCCCGGGTGCCGTTGCCCTTATGTTCCCCTTGCCACTGCCATCCGTCTTTTGCAGCGCGAGGGGACAGACAGCAAGCTCCGCCCCCTCGCGCAACACGTTTGTTAGTGTTCAGCCGAAAGAGCCATGAGGATCGGCTGCGGCACGAATGTTCCCCCTCCCCAGCAATGAGGTAAGGCAGCAGGGAGGGGAAACATTCGTGCCGCAGCCGATCTTCATGGCTCTTTCGGCTAAGTGCTGGGTTGTCAACCCAGCACTCAGAAGTTAAGAAGGGAAAAAAAAAAAACTTGTGTATGTTTGAGTTGTATATGTGAAGGGGGGGGAGGGATGTATATGTGAAGGGGGGGTATATATGTGAAGTGTGGGGGGGGAGGTGTATATGTGAAGGGGAGGTATATATGTGTGAAGTGTGGGGGCAGGTGTATATGTGAAGGGGGGAGGGATGTATATGTAAAGGGGGGGTATATAGGTGAAGTGTGGTGGGGTATATATGTGAAGGGGGGGTATATATGTGAGGTGTGGGGGGAGGTGTATATGTAAAGTGTGTGTGTGTGTATATGTGAAGTGGGTTGGTGTGTGGGGTTTGTATATGTGACGTGGGTTGGTGTGTGTGGGCTGTATATGTGACGTGGGTTGGTGTGTGTGGGGTGTATATGTGACGTGGGTTGGTGTGTGTGGGGTGTATATGTGACGTGGGTTGGTGTGTGTGTTTATGAATTGCGTGTATGTTTGCGTGATTGTCTGGCTCCTAAAAATTTTTGCTGGCTCCTAGAATAAAATAAATTTGTCAAGCCCTGCCCTATTACCACTACCACCACTCAGTCTTCTACAACTACTACCCAGGACCTGCTAATACTACCACTACCACCACTCAGAACCTAGAACTACCCCTGCTGCTACTACTACCACTCTTGACCTCCTACCACCACACACGACCTACTACTACTACTTCTACCACTCACGACCTACTACTACTACTACCACTCACAACCTCCTCCTACTACTAGTACTACAGAAACTCAGATGTGCTTACATTATCTCTCGCTGGCCAGGCATGGGGTCTTTAATTTAGGTTCATTGAGATTTGTATAAATCTGAATATTCGCTTAGAGCCGAGTACTCTTACCGCTGACCAATCAGACGTCTTTATACTCCAGTGTCGTGTTTCTGATCTCCCTGCAGGCGAGGTGACACCCGCCGCTCAGTGTCTGTCTCTCATCCTGTCTTGTATTTATTTTCAGTGGCTTTAAATTTCCAAACCCCCGGAGCGGAGATGGACCTGTACCAAGGTCGATTCCAGGAGAATGGTTTCTGCGGCTATGTGCTCAAGCCAGAGTTCCTCCGAAACAGACACTCCAAATTTAACCCCAAGTTTATTCAGGAGGGGGAGTGGTGGACCCCCAAAAAGCTGCATGTTATGGTTTGTACTGACGTTTTGTCTTTAAAACTATTGCATTCTTTCTTTTCACTTTTCCATCCTCCTTTCCACATTCTTTCCTCTCTATTAAATCTCTTCTCTATTTTTTCTAAGTGCGTCCTTCTCCTTTGCTTTCCCTCTCTCTCTCTCTCCTTTGCTTTCCCTCTTTTTTTTTTTTTCTCCTCCCCCTTTTTTCCTCTCTTCATTGTTCTTGGTTTAAATGTTTGTTTTTCTTGCCGGTTTCTGCAGATCCTCTCTGGGCAGCAACTCCCAAAACTGAACAAAAAGAAGAGCTCTATAGTGGATCCAATGGTGACCGTGGAGCTACACGGCGTGGCCAGAGACAATGACAAGAAGACCACCAAAGTCATTGACAATAACGGTGAGAAGGAAGGGTGAGCGGGGTCACTGGCGGTGGCTGACACTGCAATCACATTTACATAGGTCAAGCTTCCATTGGAACATCACGGTCTCTTTAAAGAGACCCGGTCAGGAGAATGGGATATTTTATAGTGCGCTTAGCACGTCCATGGGATCTGGGATAACTACATGTTTAGATTGGTTGGTTCGCAAAGATGTTTAACCATTTATCTCCCTCCGTTTGCAGGTTTTAACCCTGTGTGGAATGAGCAGTTTGTGTTCGATGTGGACGTCCCCGCCCTGGCGCTGGTTCGGTTTCTGGTGGAAGATTATGACGTGGCTTCGCGCAATGATTTTGTCGGCCAGTTCACGATTCCGCTGACAAGTTTACAAATGGGTAAAATTAGTTCTCTTCGGGAATTCGATTGCTGACCTACAGAGCTTAACATCCTATAATGAAATGTCACCTCCTGCACCTGATATAGGGCAGAAGATGCTATTACCCCAAACAGACCTTACAATTATCTGGCAGTAGCGCTAACCAATAATCTATACATCCAAATTGAAATGTGTCAATACATTGATAAAACAAATAATAATAACTTGTAGGAACTAGATATTACATTTTCTTTTCTTAAGTTCTTGGGTAGTGTTGGGTAATAGTGACATGCCCTGGATGGTGCGTAATAGTGACATGCCCTGGATGGTGCGTAATAGTGACATTCCCTTGATGGCGGGTAATAGTGACATTCCCTGGATGGTGGGTAATAGTAACATTCCCTGGATGGCGGGTAATAGTAACATTCCCTGGATGGCGGGTAATAGGAACATTCCCTGGATGGCGGGTAATAGGAACATTCCCTGGATGGCGGGTAATAGTGACATTCCCTGGATGGCGGGTAATAGTGACATGCCCTGGATGGCGGGTAAAAGTAACATGCCCTGGATGGCGGGTAATAGTAACATGCCCGGGATGGCGGGTAATAGTAACATGCCCGGGATGGCGGGTAATAGTAACATGCCCGGGATGGCGGGTAATAGTAACATTCCCTTGATGGCGGGTAATAGTAACATTCCCTGGATGGCGGGTAAAAGGAACATTCCCTGGATGGCGGGTAATAGTAACATTCCCTTGATGGCGGGTAATAGTAACATCCCCAGGATGGTGGGTAATAGTAACATCCGCTGGATGGCGGGTAATAGTAACATCCCCTGGATGGCGGGTAATAGTAACATCCCCAGGATGGCGGGTAATAGTAACATCCCCAGGATGTTGGGTAATAGTAACATCCCCAGGATGTTGGGTAATAGTAACATGCCCAGGATGGTGGGTAATAGTAACATCCCCAGGATGGTGGGTAATAGTAACATCCCCAGGATGGCGGGTAATAGGAACATTCCCTGGATGGCGGGTAATAGGAACATTCCCTGGATGGCGGGTAATAGTAACATGCCCTGGATGGCGGGTAATAGTAACATCCCCAGGATGGTGGGTAATAGTAACATCCCCAGGATGGCGGGTAATAGTAACATCCCCAGGATGGCGGGTAATAGTAACATCCCCAGGATGGCGGGTAATAGTAACATCCCCAGGATGGTGGGTAATAGTAACATCCCCAGGATGGCGGGTAATAGTAACATCCCCAGGATGGTGGGTAATAGTAACATCCCCAGGATGGCGGGTAATAGTAACATCCCCAGGATGGCGGGTAATAGTAACATCCCCTGCATGGCGGGTAATAGGAACATTCCCTGGATGGCGGGTAATAGTAACATGCCCTGGATGGCGGGTAATAGTAGCATCCCCAGGATGGCGGGTAATAGTAACATCCCCTGGATGGCGGGTAATAGTAACATCCCCTGGATGGCGGGTAATAGTAACATCCCCTGGATGGCGGGTAATAGTAACATCCCCAGGATGGCGGGTAATAGTAACATCCCCAGGATGGCGGATAATAGTAACATCCCCAGGATGGCGGGTAATAGTAATATCCCCTGGATGGCGGGTAATAGTGACATGCCCTGGATGGCTGGTAATAGTGACATGCCCTGGATGGCTGGTAATAGTGACATGCCCTGGATGGCTGGTAATAGTGACATGCCCTGGATGGCTGGTAATAGTAACATCCCCCGGATGGTGGGTAATAGTGACATGCCCTGGATGGCTGGTATTAGTAACATGCCCTGGATGGCTGGTAATAGTAACATCCCCTGGATGGCTGGTAATAGTAACATCCCCTGGATGGTGGGTAATAGTGACATCCCCGGGATATACTTGGAAACCAGAGATGATCTGAATGTACCTTTCCTGGTTTATAACTTTTTATTATCTTGCTAGAGCAGGGAGGGGTAGGCAACCTTCGGCACTCCAGATGTTCTGGACTACATCTCCCATAATCCTCTTACTTCTGTAAAGCTTACAAAGCATCAAGGGAAATGTAGTCCACCACATCTGGAGTGCCGAAGGTGGCCTACCCCTGGTCTGATTCCTCATCCTCCACAGACTTGGCCAGTGAACTCCCTATTAGGGTGTCATTTAGCTGCCCCCCCCCCTTTACCCTGTATCTTCCCCGCCTATTTAACATGCACTATAGACAACATCCCATGAGTTTTGTATTGCAGACTCGCCCTGTTTTATTTGATTGCATTAACGTTAAACACTGACGGCTTCTCTCTCTCCTGCTCTTCAAGGTTACCGACACATCCATCTCCTGACGAAGAGTGGAGACCGGTATCCATCCGCCACACTCTTTGTACACACAGCGCTTCTGTGAAACCTTCAATGCCTGATTTTTAAAAACTTTTTTAATAACTTTTTAAATTTGTTTTAAAATATATATATATATATATATATATATATATATATATAATTACACTGACATTTCCAGGTCCAAGTAGAAAAAACTGCTAGACCTTGTTTATTTTAAAGTCTACTAAAGGAGTAGATCGTACTAGTAGGGAAAGTGGTCTTAAGTTTATTTTTAACCCCCCCCCCCCCCCCCCTTGTATTTTATTCTGTTTTTGATGGTGTTTTATTGAACACTGCATGGTTATGTCCGGTCTCCATCTTTCATGCTGGGAATGTATTATGTAAAGGAAGCTCTTTGTAATTCCCATTTACACAGTGTCCATACTACTAAACCTCTGCTACTCTTAGACAACCGAAATACATCTAATTACTGCATGTGCCTTACAAGAACCTGCCCACCAGGGCTACCAAGTACATTTTAGGGTTTTTACAAAGCTTTACGCCACAGGGTAACAGAGTTTTCACCTCTACCTCTTAGTAAATACACAGACTAAAGTAGAGTCACTCAGTAAAAAGCCCTGTTGTGTTTCTCTCGGTGCTAGAGAGGATTTATAGTCAACGCTGGATGTAAAGTGCTACTAAATGTTATTTTCCTTCTTTTACAGATGCACTGTGACATCTCTTACTCTATGTACATCATAGCTGCCAACATTGGCCATGTTTATAGGGACACGTATTTCTTCCACATTCTGCAGAAAGAGCATGCAAAGTGCAGCCCGGCAGTATGTAGGATGTATATACGCACAGATACAATCCAATTAATTAATCAGGGTGGAGATCTCCAAGGACCTACCATGATTAATTAATTGGATTGTGTCTGTGCGTATATCCATCCTACATACTGCCGGGCTGCACTTTGCATGCTCTTTCTTCAGCATGTGGAACAAATATGTGTCCCTGGAAACATGGCCGACGTTGGCGACTATGATAGACATAAAAACCTTCCCAGGGTACCCAGAAAACAACGCTACTTCCTGTCACATGACATAGTACATTCCAAAGATGGCTTCCCTGGGCTGACCATTAAAGAGGTTTTTAAAAGAGCCTCACAAGAATAGGATTTAAATATTTTATTAAATAGCCTCCATCACTTAAACATTGATTATACTGTGAACATAAAGAAACGAAGAGTTGTTACCTATGCATTGTATTAGCAGAAATAGAAGCACATGCATAGGTTACGGGAAAAATGGATATGAAAAAAGTCTGTGGTATCTCCAGTGTATAACCGCAGTGTGGCTTGATTTGCAAATGCTTTCAATTGAAAATATATCATTTGCATATCGAGCTTCAACGTGATCCAAGAGATGCGCAGACCCATTTTAAACCTAAACAATGCATGTGAACCAGTTTCTGCTCTCTGTATTCACAGTATTATCTATATTTAGGTGATGGAGCCCCTTTAAGATCTCAGGAGCTGTGTGGAAGGTGAGAGTTACTAATCTGACACACGCAGTCTAATACTTCTAGAGAAACAAATAATGCTGCTCCGTCCTTTCCTTTTAAACTTCCCAATAGTTAACGCTATGGGCTTTATTCGTGTAAGGGAGAATGGCAGGGAGAATGGCAGGGAATTGAGATGGGAATGTGAAACTTAAGGCCCCAAATTCTCCAAGTCTGCTGAATGTTTGAAATTCTCTGTCTTCCATCCTCTCTTCCATGAATGAAGCCCAATATTAATGATGATAACTGACATTCTAGCTCCTGACACTACATGAAAAGCTTCGATAAGCTGCACAGTCAGAATGACATTAAATAGAAGGCAAATACTCATTTCTGAAAAGGGATTTTGCTTTTCGATAAGAATTGTTTACATTAAGCTTTAGATCTCAGATCCTCATTGCTGTTTTTCTGTCACTATCATTATTTTTATAGTTTTACTTTCTTTTATGTTGGCTTTTAAATATTTTTAAGTTAATCAGGAATAGAGGATTATCTGCTGAGATTTCCTGGATAAAATCTATAAATATCTATATACAGGCTTAACTGAAAGATTACATCCAGTGTATATGTTTTTTACTAGAAATGCTTTAATGAAAGAGTACAAATAAAGTACCTTACTGAGCCCTCTTTGTTCCATATTGCTGTCTAATGGGGCGGCCATGTTTGGAATCTTGGGTTCTTTCATCTGATCTAGATTCTAAACATGTCCGCTCCCTGATAGAGCTATACAGAGTAAAGATTCTAAACATGTCCGCTCCCTGATAGAGCTATACAGAGTAAAGATTCTATACATGTCCGCTCCCTGATAGAGCTATACAGAGTAAAGATTCTAAACATGTCCGCTCCCTGATAGAGCTATACAGAGTAAAGATTCTAAACATGTCCGCTCCCTGATAGAGCAATACAGAGTAAAGATTCTAAACATGTCCGCTCCCTGATAGAGCTATACAGAGCAAAGATTCTAAACATGTCCGCTCCCTGATAGAGCTATACAGAGCAAAGATTCTATACATGTCCGCTCCCTGATAGAGCTATACAGAGTAAAGATTCTAAACATGTCCGCTCCCTGATAGAGCTATACAGAGTAAAGATTCTAAACATGTCCGCTCCCTGATAGAGCAATACAGAGTAAAGATTCTAAACATGTCCGCTCCCTGATAGAGCTATACAGAGCAAAGATTCTAAACATGTCCGCTCCCTGATAGAGCTATACAGAGCAAAGATTCTATACATGTCCGCTCCCTGATAGAGCTATACAGAGCAAAGATTCTAAACATGTCCACTCCCTGATAGAGCTGTACAGAGCAAAGATTCTAAACATATCCTCCACCTGATAGAGCTGTACAGAGCAAAGATTCTAAACATGTCCTCCCCCTGATAGAGCTATACAGAGCAAAGATTTTAAACATGTCCGCTCCCTGATAGAGCTGTACTAACATTGAATCCTCTGCTGATTCTGTATGCAGTGCGACCTCTAGTGGTTGTCATGAAAGATGACATGTAACATTCTCCCTGGGCTTTCTACAGGAGCCAGACCTACTCAATTACAATCCATGTACTAACATTGAATCCTCTGCAGATTCTGTATGCAGTGCGACCTCTAGTGGTTGTCAAGTGGAAATGTCTGTTAAGCTTTGGTTCTATACTTTATTAGGACATGTTGCATGTGTATAACAGGATGGGCCTCCCCTGTGCCAAACTAGGTCTGCAAAATCCAGGGAGGAAGTTTTTACAGGATTTCAGTGTGAATTAACCCCATAGTGACAATATGTGTATTACACTATGTATTTTGTAGTTCTCTTACTATTTAATGTATGTTTATACAGCCTGTGTTTAAGCCAGGGTGGGAATCTGCCGTCTGACACTCCTGTTCTTTGTTAGCACTGTTTATATACATTATTCCTAAATCTTTAGAGCGATCCAATGTGCCTTTCTCATTACTAATACCCATTACCTGTTGTTTTTTTTTTCTTATTTGAGAATCCAGTGCCCCAAAATTGCCTTATTCTTAAATACGCACAGTTAGTTGTTTTTTTTAAAGAATATTTGTTAAAAATCTATTTCTTGTACCAGTTTTTTTCTTCCAAATGAACCTTAATTTCTGTAACAATACAGCATATTCTAGGTTTTAATCTGTTTGAATACACGAAGCTTGTAAAATGCGTTGGGATGACTATATATATATTTTCTTCAGGCTGTTTTTATAAGCAAGACAATGTGTAATGTTATTGTAATACGTTCATGCTTAAAGATGATGATGTAGACCATATGATATGTTCATTTTTTTGTTATTTTTTTTTAAGAACAGTCATTGTGAAACATTGCAGGATTCCTATCTGTTGGATTCGAGGGCCATGTTACTGAAGATTCCTTGTTTATACATGTTAAGTGGAATTTCTGTTTAATGGACATGGAAGGTTTGATCAACACTTTTGGAAATAAAAGTTACAAAGCCTGTGATCTGACTTATTTGTGTAAATGTTTGGTTGAATGTCTGTGAAAGCCTGAGAGAGCCAGACACAGCATGAGCACATACATTCAATAAACTTTATTGTTGCACTGACGGAGGGGGTCTGGAAATCAAGATGAAACACCCAACGCGGTTGATAGGGGTCAACTGAGAGCCAATTGGACTCCAATGCCTCGCATTCATATTGAACTCCTGAAAATTGGTACAGGGGCGTGATCTCAAAAAATGTCGGGATCCACTGCTATACTGGGATTCCCCTGAGCAAGTCTACTTATGGGTGAAACGCGTTGGGTTAGTACCAGTTGATTCTGTTCTTTGGAAGCCCCTGTACATATACCTGCTGCTTTCATCATCATAGACAATCTGGATCCTGATACTCAGCTGGAGTAGTAATCCTGATGCTTTAAATGTTAAGGTTACCTGCCAGTTACCAGGTCTGTCTGTGGCTGTCGCCGACAGTCTCTCACTGCTAGAGCATTGATTAGGTCTCGTAACTGAGTCAGATAAAAAAAGGAGTAGACTCCCCACATAAGAATAGCACAAAACATAAAGCATCAGTATGTGCTAATATAAAAAGATGATACTTTGAATAAAATACAATAAATCAACACACAGTACAGATCTTTAATACATAAGGCAATATATAGTGTAATACAGTCCTAGTAAAAGCACAGGTCCCTCCTCTAATACAGCGATATCAGGGGGCAGACATGTTGATTAGAAGCTTGGTTCCAACTAAAAAGTGCATTATAAAGAAACCAGGAGTAGAATCCCTACAATGTTAATAAACGTGATTTTTTTATTTTTTATAATTCTTTATTTAAAACAATAGGGTTTTTTTTTTCAGCAACTTTTCACTTTTACAATAAAATATATTAAAAGCAGATTTTGTTGCCTTTTTCCCCCCACACAATGACCTTTACATCACACATGACATACCCAAAACTCATATTAAGTATATTTCCTGGGAAAGAAAAAAAAGGATATATCTGTATCAATCAATTGTACATCAATGTTGGGTGCACCACCACGCAACAGCTGACCAATCTCTTTTTTTCATTCTCCTTTAAACTCCCGGGGGAAATTAAATAGATGTAAACCCATTTTTCTATTTCTCTCCTTTCTAAACCACTATGTGCTGGATTTATTCGATTAAGGGAAAGCGAGCAAACCCAGATGACCATCTTTTGTTGAACTTCCCAATACTTCCATCATGATACGCAATATTTTGTTCCATTTTATATTGGTAAATAATTTGATTCTTTATCTGCATCCATGACAGCTGTTTGTTTTGGTTCCAATTACCAGCGATGGTCATCTCGGTGGCCATCATAATATGAATTAAAAGATATATATTTTTTGAAATATTAATGTCGGGGGGGGGGGGGGGGGCATATGAAGAAGAGCGACTGCTATTGTTTTTTCCAACTTAACTTTTAGGATTGCATCCAATATTCCAAACATTTCCTCACATAATTTTGTAATCGTGGAGCAATCCCACCATATATGACATTTTGGGAACATCTCCAGCACATGTCCGAGTTATTGCTGTTAAATGTATTCATTATTCTGGGGACCCTGTGCCATCTGTAGATAATCTTTATTTGGAGTTCAACAAATGTAATTGACCTCTTAACATCTGTAATTGAGGAGTACCATTGTTTATTCTCATATATCCTACCCATGTCCCTCTCCCATGAGATCCACGATTTCATTTTTTTATCTATTCTCAATAAGTTGTATAGTTTGGGCATTATTGTCTTAATTTTTGGGTTTTGATCAAAAATCTTATTAGTTTCACTTTCAATCAGGTCTGCGTTTCTGATGAGTATTCTATTTTTTTAAATAGTGTTTTAATCTTCAATAGGTAAAGAGTTCCCTTGATGGTAGGCCCAATTCAGCTTGTAATTTCACGAAAAGGTTTTATTTTACCACTATCCACATTAGATCTACAATTTTAAATTTTTTTTGTTCCAATTTGTTAATGATACTTCTTCCATATTGTATTCCAAGATTTGTATTGGTTCTGCTCCTGAAATCTTATGGAAGATCTTTTTTTCAATCCATTCCAGGATCATAGTACAAATGATGGTGCTTCCTGCTTTATGATCGATTCCCCTATCTAACCAAAGAATTGTTGATGGCTCTTCTACCCCTATTAAATCGGATTCACTTTGATACCATGGATTTGATACTTCAGAGCTATCTTGCCGTTTATGTATGTGATTCAGTCTACTGGATTCCTAATATTCCATTTATAGAACATAAACAGTTTCTGAACCATCGGAAGCTTGACTTTTGAAATTTTTAATGGTAGCATTGTAAATAGGTATAACCATTTCGGCAACACATTAATTTGAGTTGTGTGTCTTGATACAGCGTTTCGAAGTTTTTATCCATCAGGTTCTGGATGCTCGCCGAGATGTATATTCCCTATGCATTAGCTAGATTAAATAGCGAATGCATGGATTAAATAGCCAATACGTAGATTAAATAGCGAATCTATGGATTAAATAGCGAATGTATGGATTAAATAGCTATTGCATGGATTAAATAGCGAATGCATGGATTAAATAGCGAATACATATATTAAATAGCGAATGCATGGATTAAATAGTGAATACATGGATTAAATAGCGAATGCATGGATTAAATAGCGAATGCATGGATTAAATAGCGAATGTATGGATTAAATAGCTATTGCATGGATTAAATAGCTATTGCATGGATTAAATAGCTATTGCATGGATTAAATAGCGAATGCATGGATTAAATAGCGAATTAATGGATTAAATAGCGAATGCATGGATTAAATAGCTATTGCATGGATTAAATAGCGAATGCATGGATTACATAGCGAATGCATGGATTAAATAGTGAGAGCATAGTTTAAATAGCGAACATGTTTTAAATGTACCTGTGATGTCCCTTGTTTATGACATCACCTATGGCTTCATATGCAAATTAACTACTTCAAATTAAAAATGCATCATTAGCAGCTCAAGCCACATTGTGATGTCATTAATAGAGGACCAGTAAATCCAATAGCTTCCAAATTAAAAAGAACATTTCTTTGAATAGGGCATTCATTGGGTTAATTTTCCTTTGCTTCGTATGGATCCAAAAGATCAGTCCTTGAAAGTTATTGATTTCTTTCTATTTGATTAATGACCAGAAGCTCTGGCTGCATCCATCAGTGGGCAATGGGTATGTTTTCTGTACCTGCATTTCCCTCTCTGACCACTAGATGGCATTGAATATTTATTTTTCTAAAGTATTACATTACATTACCATTTATTTATATAGCGCCAATAATTTAAGCAGCACTGGGTACAGAGCATAGAAGTGAGCTACATACTATGTTACATGAACAAGAACAGACTGGTACAGACTGGTACATGAGGCCAGGGCCGCCATCTCCCCCATATCTTCCTCTCAACCCCCATTGCACACCCAGGACTTACCCCTGCACCCCAGGACATGCCCCATCACCCACATTGCACACCCATGACTTAGCCCTGCACCACAGGACATGCCCCATCACCCACATTGCACACCCAGGACTTAACCCTAGCCCCAGGACATGCTCCATCACCCACACTGCACACCCAGGACTTACCTCTGCACCTCAATACATGCCCCCTCACCCACATTGTATGCCCAGGACCTACCCATGCAGTCCATCACCCACACTGCACACCCAGGAATTACCTCTGCACTTCAATACATGCCCCATTACCCACATTGTATGCCCAGGACTTACCCATGCAGTCCATCACCCACACTGCACACCCAGGAATTACCTCTGCACCTCAATACATGCCCCATGAACCACATTGCACCTCCAGGAGTTACCCCTGTCCCCCAGGACAGTCTTTAACTGTTGTCTGGAAGAGGCAGCTGGACGTCATTCACAGACATTCCCCTGCTGCTTCTCGTGCTGCCTGCTTTTTTCTGAGGCTGAGCACGGCAGGTCACGTGACTGCTGACGCTCTGACCTCAGAGCAGTGCGCGGGGAGTGAGAGGCAGCATGGGAATGTCTGTGCTGCTTCTGCGTTAGCGTGTATAGACCCTGCACCAGTGGGAAGGGGCAGTGGTGTATCTTGGTTTTGTGCTGCCCTAGGCAGACAAAATTCAGGCACCCCCCCACCACCACCACGTTGCACACCAACGACATGCTCCATCACCCACGTTGCACACCCACGACATGCCCCATCACCCACGTTGCACACCCACGACATGCCCCATCACCCACGTTGCACACCCACGACATGCCCCATCACCCACGTTGCACACCCACGACATGCCCCATCACCCACGTTGCACACCTACGACATGCCCCATCACCCACGTTGCACACCTACGGCATGCCCCATCACCCACATTGCACACCCACGACATGCCCCATCACCCCTTTATGATATATTACACACACTACATTACAGTATAGAATGCTGATAGGGTCAGCTAATGTTGGCTCAGGAAGGTCTCACTGCCTTGGACTCACGGAGGATGTTCTTACGGTTTCTGTTGCCTGGATCAGCAGATATTATAGGCCTGTGCAAGGGTTGAACTTGATGGACTGTATGTCTTTATGCAGGGTAATTATCTGTGTAACTATGGGTTTTATTATTGAGAGAGGGATCGGAAGGGAATTTCAATCTTAAACTGTCAGCAAAACATCAAGTTCTGTTTAACTGAAAGAAGTGTAAACATTTTAATAGAAAGAATATATATAAAGTACAATACATCGCCTTACTTGCTCCTTATAGCTCTATCAGGGGGCAGACAACATGGGTCAGATGACTCAGATCTTTCTTAATCTGACCAAAGATTCTAAACAACATGTCCGCCCCCTGATAGAGCAAAGATTCTAAACAACATGTCCTCCCTATGACAGAGCTATACAGAGCAAAGATTCTAAACAACATGTCCACCCCCTGATAGAGCTATACAGAGCAAAGATTCTAAACAGCATGTCTGCCTCCTGATAGAGCTATATAGAGCAAAGATTCTAAACAACATGTCCACCCCCTGATAGAGCTATACAGAGCAAAGATTCTAAACAACATGTCCACCCCCTGATAGAGCTATACAGAGCAAAGATTCTAAACAACATGTCCGTCCCCTGATAGAGCTATACAGAGCAAAGATTAGAAACAACATCTCCGCCCCCTGATAGAACTATACAGAGCAAAGATTCTAAACATGTCTGCCCCCTGATAGAGCTGTACAGAGCAAAGATTCTAAACAACATGTCCACCCCCTGATACAACTATACAGAGCAAAGATTCTAAACAGCATGTCCGCCCCTGATAGCTATACAGAGCAAAGATTCTAAACATGTCTGCCCCCTGATAGAGCTGTACAGAGCAAAGATTCTAAACAACATGTCCACCCCCTGATACAACTATACAGAGCAAAGATTCTAAACAACATGTCCACCCCCTGATAGTTATACAGAGCAAAGATTCTAAACATGTCCGCCTCCTGATAAAGCTATACAGAGCAAAGATTCTAAACATGTCCACCCCTGATAGAGCTATACAGAGCAAAGATTCTAAACAACATGTCTGCCTCCAGATAGAGACGCTACATAAATGAGAGAGTGAGAGAGACGCTACATAAATGAGAGAGATGATACAGAAATATGTACATAAGGATATGTCTCCCACACTGCCCTGATATATACCTCTGCACAGGGCAATTCATATAACTCTGTGTACATACTGGAGATATACCGGTATATTGCCCTAGGCAGTCTTTTATATCAGTCTTATCTATAAATAATACACTGTTCAGATGTGTTTTTAAAATGCATGGTTTCCCCTTTTATGAAATTTTTTTTTATATTATGCTATGCGGTTGGTTTAAAAATGTTATGCTGTGGGGCTTTTTCCAGGGCTGGTTTTTGTTCCCAGTCCGGCCCTGACTGGATATGACGATCGTGACTGTCTCCGTGTGACTGATCATGACTGACTTGATCGTGACTATCTCCGTGTGACTGAGCGTGACTGTCTCTGTTTGACTGATTGTGACTGTCTCTGTGTGACTGTCCCGTGTGACTGATCGTGACTGTCTCTGTGTGACTGATCGTGACTGTCTCCGTGTGACTGATTGTGACTGTCTCTGTGTGACTGATCGTGACTGTCTCCGTGTGACTGATCGTGACTGTCTCTGTGTGACTGATCGTGACTGTCTCCGTGTGACTGATTGTGACTGTCTCCGTGTGACTGATCGTGACTGTCTCCGTGTGACTGATTGTGACTGTCTCTGTGTGACTGATCGTGACTGTCTCTGTGTGACTGATCGTGACTGTCTCCGTGTGACTGATTGTGACGGGCTACCAGCTGCCCTGTTTTTTTTTTAAAGGGCCGAGTGGGCCCCCTGGGCCCAGGACAGGTGTATCGCCCGTCCCCCCGATGACGATCTGGACAAATACTAATAATCTCTTCCAGGTAGGGGGGATTTGTAAACATTTCACCCTCATTTTCTGTTTGATTATATTTATTTTTGTCGCTGTCTGTGGGAGTTTTGATGTTTGTCAGAAGCCGACAGTAACCACAGGAACAAACCACACTGACAGCCATACATTCTGTATCATATATTATTTATTATTGGCTCACATTGTGTCAGTAACAGAGCAAACGGACTTGTTTCACCCCAAAATGTGGCCCTAAGAGACACGGTCCCCGTAGACCTACAGAGAGAGCTAATCTCCAGGCCCCTCTCATCCACATCATTTCCTATTGCCAAACGGCTGTATTCTCGACAGAGGGAATATCAAACTTTAGGCCAAAGTAGCCGAGTTGGGAAATTTATCCCATTCAGCTGGGAATTTTCCCAACTCGCCTACTTTGGTCTTGAGTTTGAAATTCTCTCTCTTGTGAGCAAAACAGGACAGAAGACACAATACACACTATGACTCTAGCATTTGGCAAGATTTTTTTGACCCTTTTATGTTGGCAAACTGCACATTGGCAAAACTGTGTGACGCCGAGAGATGTTTATAAAAGTTCAAGAAGGGAAGTTTCACCATGGAAAACAAGGGACTCTTCCTGCCGATTATTCCATTTCAGAACATTGCACCAGGTAGATCTTCATCCCCTAACCCCGGTGTGCTCCCACGAGTGGACCACTCATTGCGCCCTCTCCCTGCGCGTTCTACCTCGCTCTGTGATTTATAGAATTGCCAAAGGCCTGTATACTGGGCCGGTTAGCAAAACTGCACCATCATACATCTGACTTTATAACGTCTTATAAAACATAGGGACCCCAGCTATATCAGCAGAAACCCCACACATGGCCCTCCGGCTGCTGTGGATCTACAACTCCCATCAAGCTGGACACAACATTGCAACATGCAAATTAGATATATAGGATTATGGCTGCTGGAACATGATGGGAATTGTAGTTCCCAATGTGGCTTAAAACTTCCCCCCTTCTCTTTCCCTCTTGCTTTATATATATATATTAAATGTGTTAACGTACAAGCTGACGTGGGACAAAGGAATCCAACTGATAATTTTGCAGGCTGGGGTATAGATTTATACTCTAAAAACAGGATAGAGGGGCACCAACTGTGAACGCATTGAGAATTTGGGTGTGGCTAAGCATTGGCCACCCTCCATTTTGCCCATGCCCCTTCCCCATTCCTGACAATTTTATTTTTATCATTCCAAAGGTTTAATGTGATTGTTGCAGGGACAGGGATATGTTTGTATGGTTTTTTTTCTGCACCTATAGGTGTAAATCCAGTTATTTGTTTGAGGGGTTAAACATGTGTAGGTTAGTAGACAATATGACAAGGGGTTAAAAAATATATATAAAATGTCATGTGACTGCACAGCTCTAAGCTCTGGAGGTTCAGTGGTCTGCTGGGTCGGAACTGCCCCTCCTTCTGCCCTTCACAGCTATGTGCCTATGGGCGCTCTGCGCTGGGCAAGATGGTTAGGGGTAAAACTCATGGCCATTTAATACAGGGACGCTCCGGAAAAACAAAAATACACCGTAAGGCTGACATTTCACACATCACAGCCCTGAAATACGGATCCCTCACGGGTGACCCTGAATTAAACGGGGATGTGCTCTGCCCAGCGGGGCGGGGGGGGGGGTACACACAACAGAGGGGGGAAATCACAAATGTTATACCTACAGAAACCCATAAAGAATATGAAATAAGAACTGCGCAGAGTTACACGGGGGGAAAGGGGGGGGAAGCGCAGCCTCTTATTTCAGATATAAACACCTGGAAATGAATCATATTGTCAATGATCTTTTGGATGCAAAAAAATAAAATAAATGCAAAGCTCTTGGTTGGTCGGTTGTATTCTGCTGGAGAATGAAAAACAGGAAGGGATTATTTATTTAAAAGAGGCCAGACTCTTTCTTCAGATTCTGTTGCTTCCATTTGGGTAACTGAGAAAAACTGGCTTTGCTCATCCCCAAGATACTGGCAAAGTCTTCCTCCGACAAGTATATCTGCAAAAAGAATGGGAAACGAAGGTTACATGTGCCTACCAGTGGTGTATTTAGTGTTTGTGATGCCCTAGGCCTGACTAAAACTCATACACCCCCCCCATCCCGCAGTTGTCACATCCCTTCCTGGTATAACCTTTCTACTACACCAGATTGCACCCACATACCTTACAACAGTGCCAGGTTGCCCCCACATACCTTACAACAGTGCCAGGTTATCCCCACATACATTACAACAGTGCCAGGTTAACCCCACATACATTACAACAGTGCCAGGTTGCCCCCACATACCTTACAACAGTGCCAGGTTAACCCCACATACATTACAACAGTGCCAGGTTGCCCCCACATACCTTACACCAGTGCCAGGTTAACCCCAGATACATTACAAGAGTGCCAGGTTAACCCCCACATACCTCACAACAGTGCCAGATTGCCCCTGCATCCCTCACAACAGTGCCAGATTGCCCCTGCATCACTGTCTCACAGATGTCTGGGCAGGCAGCCAGTGAGGGAGCTTTAGAAGGCAATGATAGTGCTGGCTCTGCTGCCGCCCCCTGCGGTCTGCTGCCGCCCCCTGCGGTCTGCTGCCGCCCCCTTTAACCTGCTGCCCTAAGCCTGGTTGGACAAGGCAGAAATACGGCCCTGGTCCCCACATTCTGCAGGTAACTTGGAAACTTGATTATCGAAGTATTGGGAGGGGAGTAAACAGACATCCTCTGGGACTCTGTAAAGTCTACACGTTTTATCACACTAGGCAGCTGAAAGCGGGTATGTATAGCGTCCGTTTCCCTTCGTGTGTCTCTCACCTCCTTTCTTGTTGGGTCCACTCCGTCAGGTAAGTCCTCGGCGACTTTGTTAAGCAGTAGGGATGGATCAAAGCATTGGTTCCCATTGCTCACCGTGTGTGACCCGGCGTTCGGTTTGGGCTGGCTCTGTGGCTGACTGCCATTGGTGGTTGCCAGGTTACCGTTGCTATGTTGCTGGCTCCCGTTGCTATGACTCTTATACACTGTGGGGGCGCTGCCATTTTCTGAATTGGCGGGGGCGCTGGGTTTGTTGGCGTTGGGCTTGCTGGCGTTGGGCTTGTTGGCGCTGGGCATGTTCAGGTTTGTGTTTTGTAAATCCTGATAGAAAGATTAAGAGAAAAAAAAAGAAACCTATTGTGTTATTGTGGACAATGATTAATAAAACTAACACTATATTATTATATATTATATTATAGAAGACATATTCAGATTGGTCAATGACAGCAGGCCTCATCCTGCTGTCACCGAACACATCCTGTCAGCCACCATCTTGTCCGACCCCATCTTGTCCGCCCCCATCTTGTCCGACCCCATCTTGTCCGACCCCATCTTGTCCGACCCCATCTTGTCCGACACCATCTTGTCCGACACCATCTTGTCCGACCCCATCTTGTCCGACCCCATCTTGTCCGACCCCATCATGTCCGACCCCATCTTGTCCGACCCCATCTTGTCCGACCCCATCTTGTCAGACACCATCTTGTTACAAAGCATCTTGTAAAGCTGTAAACTTACCACATTTATCTGTGAAATTGCAGAGACATCTCCCAGGTTTTTCTTCATATTTTCGTAAGAGCAATCAGACTAAAAGAAAGAGAAATACATGGGAATCTGACAGCAGGACACGGGATTACGCAGATTAGAAAATGGCGCAACTTTCTCCACGCAGATTGGAATGAAGTTGATTTAAATGGGATTACCTGTATTCTAAATGTGTTTATCTCACTAGAATATATCAGTTTATACTGATCCTCACACTGTGCATCTCACATACTGATCCTCACACTGTGCATCTCACATACTGATCCTCACACTGTGCATCTCACATACTGATCCTCACACTGTGCATCTCACATACTGATCCTCACACTGTGCATCTCACATACTGATCCTCACACACTGCATCTCACATACTGATCCTCACACTGTGCATCTCACATACTGATCCTCACACTGCATCTCACATACTGATCCTCACACTGTGCATCTCACATACTGATCCTCACACTGTGCATCTCACATACTGATCCTCACACTGTGCATCTCACATACTGATCCTCACACTGTGCATCTCACATACTGATCCTCACACTGTGCATCTCACATACTGATCCTCACACTGTGCATCTCACATACTGATCCTCACACTGCATCTCACATACTGATCCTCACACTGTGCATCTCACATACTGATCCTCACACTGTGCATCTCACATACTGATCCTCACACTGTGCATCTCACATACTGATCCTCACACTGCGCATCTCACATACTGATCCTCACACTGCATCTCACATACTGATCCTCACACTGTGCATCTCACATACTGATCCTCACACTGTGCATCTCACATACTGATCCTCACACTGTGCATCTCACATACTGATCCTCACACTGTGCATCTCACATACTGATCCTCACACACTGCATCTCACATACTGATCCTCACACTGTGCATCTCACATACTGATCCTCACACACTGCATCTCACATACTGATCCTCACACTGTGCATCTCACATACTGATCCTCACACTGTGCATCTCGCATACTGATCCTCACACTGTGCATCTCACATACTGATCCTCACACTGTGCATCTCACATACTGATCCTCACACTGTGCATCTCACATACTGATCCTCACACTGTGCATCTCACATACTGATCCTCACACTGTGCATCTCGCATACTGATCCTCACACTGTGCATCTCACATACTGATCCTCACACACTGCATCTCACATACTGATCCTCACACTGTGCATCTCACATACTGATCCTCACACACTGCATCTCACATACTGATCCTCACACTGTGCATCTCACATGCTGGTCCTCACACTGTGCATCTCACATGCTGGTCCTCACACTGTGCATCTCACATGCTGGTCCTCACACTCTGATCTCACATACTGATCCTCACACTGTGCATCTCACATACTGATCCTCACACACTGCATCTCACATACTGATCCTCACACTGCATCTCACATGCTGGTCCTCACACTCTGATCTCACATACTGATCCTCACACTGTGCATCTCACATACTGATCCTCACACTGTGCATCTCACATACTGATCCTCACACACTGCATCTCACATACTGATCCTCACACTGTGCATCTCACATACTGATCCTCACACTCTGCATCTCACATACTGATCCTCACACTCTGCATCTCACATACTGATCCTCACACTGTGCATCTCACATACTGATCCTCACCCTGAGCATCTCACATACTGATCCTCACACTGTGCATCTCACATACTGATCTTCACACTGTGCATCTCACATACTGATCCTCACACTGTGCATCTCACATACTGATCCTCACACACTGCCATGGGCATCCGCAGAAATTTTTTCAGGGGGGGGGCATAATTTTACCGTCATCCTTTCTGCACCGCGCCTCTTTTTGACAAGTTATCATGAAGTGGAGGAGCTTTGTCATTATCAGTGAAGGCATGCAAAGGGTTGATAAACCCTGCACCAGATACAGATCCACAGCACCAGATATACACCAACCACACTAGATATAGCCTCACTGCACCAAATATAGATCCACAGCACCTGATATAAACCAACCACATTAGATATAGCCTCACTGCACCAGATACAGATCCACAGCACCAGATATAAACCAACCACACTAGATATAGCCTCACTGCACCAAATATAGATCCACTGTGCCAGATATAGACCCTCAACACCAGATATTAACCCACGGTACCAGCTAAAAACCCATGACACAAGATATAAACCACAGCACCAGATAAATATCCAGAGCTCTAGCTGAAACTCCACAGCAACAGATAGAACAACATAGCAAAGATATAACCCCAAAGCACCAGACACAACACTATAGCACACAATATAACCCCACAGCACCAGATACAACACTATAGCACACAATATAACCCCACAGCACCAGACACAACACTATAGCACACAATATAACCCCTCAGCACCAGACACAACACTATAGCACACAATATAACCCCACAGCACCAGATACAACACTATAGCACACAATATAACCCCACAGCACCAGACACAACACTATAGCACACAATATAACCTCTCAGCACCAGATACAACACTTTAGCACACAATATAACCCCTCAGCACCAGACACAACACTATAGCACACAATATAACCAAACAGCACCAGACACAACACTATAGCACACAATATAACCCCACAGCACCAGATACAACACTATAGCACACAATATAACCCCACAGCACCAGACACAACACTATAGCACACAATATAACCCAACAGCACCAGATACAACACTATAGCACACAATGTAACCCAACAGCACCAGATACAACACTATAGCACACAATGTAACCCAACAGCACCAGATACAACACTATAGCACACAATATAACCCAACAGCACCAGATACAACACTATAGCACACAATGTAACCCAACAGCACCAGACACAACACTATAGCACACAATATAACCCCACAGCACCAGACACAACACTATAGCACACAATATAACCCCACAGCACCAGATACAACACTATAGCACACAATATAACCCCACAGCACCAGACACAACACTATAGCACACAATATAACCCAACAGCACCAGATACAACACTATAGCACACAATGTAACCCAACAGCACCAGATACAACACTATAGCACACAATGTAACCCAACAGCACCAGATACAACACTATAGCACACAATATAACCCAACAGCACCAGATACAACACTATAGCACACAATGTAACCCAACAGCACCAGACACAACACTATAGCACACAATATAACCCCACAGCACCAGACACAACACTATAGCACACAATATAACCCAACAGCACCAGATACAACACTATAGCACACAATGTAACCCAACAGCACCAGATACAACACTATAGCACACAATGTAACCCAACAGCACCAGACACAACACTATAGCACACAATATAACCTCTCAGCACCAGAGACAACACTATAGCACACAATATTACCTCACAACACTATAGCACACAATATAAACACAAAGCAACAGATACAACACTATAGCACACAATATAAACACAAAGCAACAGATACAACACTATAGCACACAATATAACTCCACAGCACCAGATACAACACTATAGCACACAATATAACCCCACAGTACCAGATACAACACTATAGCACACAATATAACCCCACAGTACCAGATACAACACTATAGCACACAATATAAACACAAAGCAGCAGATTCCCTAAACACCCGATATCCTAAATCCATGACATTTCTTTCTCTTTCCCCATCATTTTATGTGTTTTATTCCTCCATGTCAGTGACCTCTTTTCACCTACAGTTTATCTTTTCTGCCCCATGTCACCATGTTGTCTGTATTCTGCTCCAATCAATCACCTCTTTTCATTCTCTATTATCTTTTCTGCCCCATGTCATCCCATTTTGTTTGCAATCTGCCTCCATCTATCACATCATTTTATCCTCCATTATATTTTCTGCCCCATCCACTTGTCACCATGTTGATGTGAGCAGAGCCTGGTCAGAGGAGCTGCTCAGACTGGACAAATGGAGACCTCAGGGAAATGGGAGGGACCTCCTTGGATTTACCCCACTCTACCATGTACCTTAAAGCTATTATAAGCTCTTCCTACCTGTTACAGGGGCTCAGCTATGGTCTCTGAGTATCTGCCCCTGCAGGCTCTCTTCTGTCAGTCATGCTGCCACATGGAGGGGCTATAACTTCATATCCCCAGGCACCCCTGTCATTGGCTCTCCATGCAGCATGACTGACAGCTGCAGAGACCTGCACCAATGTGCAGACCAGTATTACAGCAAGCAGAGTTGCAGAGAGCAACAGCTTTGGGTGCCACCTCCTACCCCAACAACTGGTGTGCAGTCCCCTAGGGACAACTAGAGGCTACATACTGAGAAAAAAATAATAATAATTAATTTTTAATTTAATTTTTTTTTTTTTTTTAAAGGAGAATTGCAAAAATCCAGGGGGGGGGGGGGGCAAGCGCCCCCCCTTGCCCCCCCCTGCGGACGCCCATGCACACTGCATCTCACATACTGATCCTCACACTCTGCTCTCAACATCCGGTTGGAGCCTGGCACATCATGTACATCACAAGCGATCACTCCCCCCCCTTCAGCACCCCCCCCCCCCCCCAAAAAAAGCCCTTGTTCCTCACGCACCCCAAGGATTTGGGTAAGTGCTTTAGGTATATATCACTTTATCATCGGAAGCTGTAATCACTGATAGTAACGGGCAACCTGGCATTAAATAATGAATTCAAACGGCAAAAAGAAAAATACAATATAAAATGTCCTGGAGTGATGGGGCATGTAATGGGTGGTGGTGATTGGACATGAAATGGTGTGCAATGTGGGTGATAGGGCACGTGCTATGTGTGTGTGTATGCAGGGGAAGGGGCCGATGCCTGACTTTAGTCTGCCTAGGGCAGCACAAACTAGACTGTCTGCTCTTTATGTATCTGACAGTTCTGTAAGTGCTGCTCCTTGGGGGTGTGACAATTCCCCCTTGTGTATGTACACTGCGTAAGAAGATCGGCTAGCAGTTTGATCGGGTGCAGGAATCTGGATGTGTTACAGTACATATGTTTTGAAATAAAGGACATCGTCCTTATAGATGAGATATGTGTGTGTCTGGTGGAAGAACAGTGTGAGAATGAGTCCTGTAATAGTTTCAGTACGTATTGTTACTGTATTGAAAGATATATTACACCGATAACAATACACAAAAGAGATGAAAACCAGCCAATGGTAGGGCTGGGATTAGAAAGATTCTGATTGGCTCACTTAGTCAGCCAATCAGATGCGTTCTTTAGCAGTGATTTCATTCTTTGCTATTAGATGAACACATTTCTACCAGTTGAAGCATGCTTACACTCCATTTATGTGAGTCCCAAGCATCGAACCAGCCAGTAAAGGTGGGAGGCTCGTGCCCTTGTTTCACCGTTATTATGGGGGTAGCCAAGTCGCGGCCAGCTGGGTGACTCTTCAGATATTCCTTTGAAGAATTAATGGCTTCGTTCTTTTCATACTCGTTAGCGGATTTACCGATCCACAGGAACAGCTGGAATGGAAATACAAGGGGTTTAATACGATCTGACCCCAAACTGGGGCAATAAATCCCAAACACCATACTGACTGAGGCCCAACATGTCCACCCCCCTGATAGAGCTATACAGAGCATGGATTCTAAACAACATGTCCACCCCCCTGATAGAGCTATACAGAGCAAAGATTTTAAACAACATGTCCACCCCCCCTGATAGAGCTATACAGAGCAAAGTATTTTTTAACCGTTGCTTTCTTTAACTGTTCAAGCATTTTTTTTAGCAAGGGTTAAAAAAAGTGTAATTTTCCTTTAATTTGGGCAGTTGTACCATCCTCCCTATTAATAATAATAATAATAATAATAATATTATTTTGTATTATTATTCTCTATAAAATAACAGAGGGCAGGGAAACCATCTGTGCATTTGACATATGCTTTGCATTCAGTATAAATCCAGTTACTGACCTCTTCCCAAGTGTCGAGTAACATGACATCATCCTCATCAAGGTCACTTTGGGAGAACTCCACCACTTCGGTCATGATGAAGCGGCCCGTCTGATTGGAGCATTCAAAGAGGCGGGGTTTATACTGCACAATGGCCTCTTGGAATCTGAAAGAGCCGTACCCCAAATTACAATCCGCTTAATCAACATGACCCCACCAACAAGGATTTATTAAATTAGGGTCCGCGCAGCTAAGTGAGAATGTGTTGCTATATCAAATTGTCTGCCTTTAATAATAGTAATAATTATCTGAACAAAAGCGGTATTATTTAGAGTGCAAAGAGACGCCACATTGCTTATACTGTGACTGTTAGAATGAAAAATGATCTATATACATTGTGTTAGTGGATGCATTGAACAGTCTTCCAGTATAAGTGGTAGAGGTTAATACAGTGAGGAAGTTTAAGCATGCGTGGGATAGGTATAAGGCTATCCTAGATATAAGATAAGGCCAGGGACTAATGAAAGTATTACTTTACTGAGAGGGTAGTGGATGTATGGAATAGCCTTCCAGTAGAAGTGATAGAGGTTAATACAGTGAAGGAGTTTAAGCATGCATGGGATAGGTATAAGGCTATCCTAGATATAAGATAAGGCCAGGGACTAATGAAAGTATTACTTTACTGAGAGGGTAGTGGATGTATGGAATAGCCTTCCAGTAGAAGTGGTAGAGGTTAATACCGTGAAGGAGTTTAAGCATGCGTGGGATAGGTATAAGGCTATCCTAGATATAAGATAAGGCCAGGGACTAATGAAAGTATTACTTTACTGAGAGGGTAGTGGATGTATGGAATAGTCTTCTAGTAGAAGTGGTAGAGGTTAATACAGTGAAGGAGTTTAAGCATGCGTGGGATAGGTATAAGGCTATCCTAGATATAAGGTAAGGTCAGGGACTAATGAAAGTATTACTTTACTGAGAGGGTAGTGGATGCATGGAATAGTCTTCCAGTAGAAGTGGTAGAGGTTAATACAGTGAAGGAGTTTAAGCATGCGTGGGATAGGTATAAGGCTATCCTAGATTTACGATAAGGCCAGGGACTAATGAAAGTATTACTTTACTGAGAGGGTAGTGGATGTATGGAATAGCCTTCCAGCAGAAGTGGTAGAGATTAATACAGTGAAGGAGTTTAAGCATGCATGGGATAGGTATAAGGCTATCCTAGATATAAGATAAGGCCAGGGACTAATGAAAGTATTACTTTACTGAGAGGGTAGTGGATGCATTGAACAGTCTTCCAGCGGAAGTGGTAGAGGTTAATACAGTGAAGGAGTTTAAGCAGGCGTGGGATAGGTATAAGGCTATCCTAGATATAAGATAAAGCCAGGGACTAATGAAAGTATTACTATACTGAGAGGGTAGTGGATGCATGGAATAGTCTTCTAGTAGAAGTGGTAGAGGTTAATACAGTGAAGGAGTTTAAGCATGCATGGGATAGGTATAAGGCTATCCTAGATATAAGATAGGGAACTGGGGACTAATGAAAGTATTACTTTACTGAGAGGGTAGTGGATGCATGGAATAGTCTTCCAGTAGAAGTGGTAGAGGTTAATACAGTGAAGGAGTTTAAGCATGCATGGGATAGGTATAAAGCTATCCTAGATATAAGTTAAGGCCAGGGACTAATGAAAGTATTACTTTACTGAGAGAGTAGAGGATGTATGGAATAGTCTTCCAGTAGAAGTGGTAGAGGTTAATACAGTGAAGGAGTTTAAGCATGCGTGGGATAGGTATAAGGCTATCCTAGATATAAGATAAGGCCAGGGACTAATGAAAGGATTACTTTCCTGAGAGGATAGTGGATGTATGGAATAGTCTTCCAGCAGAAGTGGTAGAGATTAATACAGTGAAGGAGTTTAAGCATGCATGGGATAGGTATAAGGCTATCCTAGATATAAGATAAGGCCAGGGACTAATGAAAGTATTACTTTACTGAGAGGGTAGTGGATGCATTGAACAGTCTTCCAGCGGAAGTGGTAGAGGTTAATACAGTGAAGGAGTTTAAGCAGGCGGGGGATAGGTATAAGGCTATCCTAGATATAAGATAAGGCCAGGGACTAATGAAAGTATTACTATACTGAGAGGGTAGTGGATGTATGGAATAGTCTTCTAGTAGAAGTGGTAGAGGTTAATACAGTGAAGGCGTTTAAGCATGCATGGGATAGGTATAAGGCTATCCTAGATATAAGATAAGGCCAGGGACTAATGAAAGTATTACTTTACTGAGAGGGTAGTGGATGCATGGAATAATCTTCCAGTAGAAGTGGTAGAGGTTAATACAGTGAAGGAGTTTAAGCATGCATGGGATAGGTATAAAGCTATCCTAGATATAAGCTAAGGCCAGGGACTAATGAAAGTATTACTTTACTGAGAGAGTAGAGGATGTATGGAATAGTCTTCCAGTAGAAGTGGTAGAGGTTAATACAGTGAAGGAGTTTAAGCATGCATGGGATAGGTATAAGGCTATCCTAGATATAAGATAAGGCCAGGGACTAATGAAAGTATTACTTTACTGAGAGGATAGTGGATGCATGGATTAGTGTTCCAGTAGAAGTAGTATCGGTTAATAAAGTGAAGGAGTTTAAGCAAATATATATATTGCCCCATTACAAAAAAAAAAGAAAAGCCAAACAGCTTAATAGCTGACCTTTTATCACTGGCATAAGGACCTTTCCCCCCGAGGGCGACCCAGAATTCAGCTGGCTCCTGACCCTCCAGCACGGTCTGCTTGTCTCGTTTGGATATGACATTCGCCACCGTCTTTGCCATTTCCCGCTCGTCTCCACTGCAGCCCTTCAAACAAATAAATTCAGATCCGTGGTCAGCTAAAACTTTCTGATACTGTCCAGCATGATGGGAACATCGTGCTCAGCCAGCCCTGACACAAGAACCGATAAAGGAGATTATAGCATGCCATGCTTCAAAAAGGCATAGCGGAATTCAAATAGACCGCTTGAAGTTGGGATACAGGTTAGGTAGCCAATGGCCGAGCGTGTTAAACATTTGTGGCCCATCACAGCTTTGAGAGTCTGAAAGATTGACAGGTTATTATGCTGCCAAGTCATTTCTTACACCACCCTCCTGGCAGTAGTGTATCTTCCGCAAGACAAACAAGGCAATCGCCTAGGGCGGCACTTTGCCAGAGGGCGGCACTTTGCCAGAGGGTGTTAAAGCACACTTCTGGGGCCTCAAACATTTTCACTCCCTCCCCAATCCTTCAGCAAGCTTTAGCTCCTTCCAATTAATGAGGGTGATGGGGGCATGTAATGGACGTGGTGGGGGTATGTAATGAGGTTGATGGCGGCATTTAATGGTGGTGATGGGGCATTTAGTGTGTGTGCAATGTGGGTGATGGGGCATGTAATGGGGTGATTGGGCATTTAATGTGTGTGCAATGTGGGTGATGGGGCATGTAATGGGGTGATGGGGCATGTCGTGGGTGTGCAACGTGGGTGATGGGGCATGTTGTAGGTGCGCAACATGGGTGGGGGGGTGCCCAAATTTTGGCTGCCTAAGGCAGCACAAAACCAATATACACCACTGCTTCCTGGGGTAGAGGAGTCACTGGCGATGTCCATGGTAGACATTTACTGATCATGGTGGACAATTTGATGATGTTCTATGGACTGCCCTCTAGCTGGTCTTGCAGGTAATTATCTTGATATTATGTAGCTGGGTTCTGTAGGTCAATCAAGCCGGACTTTGAGAGATTGAGTAATGAGAGAGTCCGGGTACCTTTCCGCACCACAAGTAACACATGGATTCACTTTTTAGTACAAAGACATCGTTGGAGTTCAGAGAAGACGATCGGGCAGGGACCTCCGTGGCCTTCGTGTTAAATTCATCGGTTCCTCTCACTTGGAACAATCGGACTGGTGGCTCCGGCTCCTTCTTGTCAGCTCGACTGGTTCCTCCCTATTCCCAGAAAAACAAAACAAGATCAAATATATATTCAATGAAGGGCAGGAAAATAATCAGTTTATAATAATAATAATAATCAGTAATTAATATTTTTCTCCCAAAAGGTATAATCTCAAAACATGATTATCTCTTTCACATGATACAATGGAGGGTGACATATAAAGTTCATTTCTGGGCCAAAATTCTAAAAGTGATGTAATCAACAGGAACATTCCACTGGTTTCCATGGTGACTGTGGAACATTCCACTGGTTTCCATGGTGACTGTGGAACATTCCACTGGTTTCCATGGTGACTGTGGAACATTCCACTGGTTTCCATGGTGACTGTGGAACATTCCATTGGTTTCCATGGTGACTGTGGAACATTCCATTGGTTTCCATGGTGACTGTGGAACATTCCATTGGTTTCCATGGTGACTGTGGAATATTCCATTGGTTTCCATGGTGACTGTGGAACATTCCATTGGTTTCCATGGTGACTGTGGAACATTTCATTGGTTTCCATGGTGACCACTTTTAGAACTTTGCCCCACACAGCAAAGTGTCAGAAAAGTAAAAAAAAAACAATACAGCTATACAGAGCATAAACATATAAACATGTCCACCCCCTGATAGAGCTATACAGAGCAACGATTCTAAACAACATGTCTGCCCCCTCATACAGCTATACAGAGCAACGATTCTAAACAACATGTCTGCCCCCCTCATACAGCTATACAGAGCAACGATTCTAAACAACATGTCTGCCCCCTCATACAGCTATACAGAGCAAAGATTCTAAACAACATGTCTGCCCCCTGATAGAGCTATACAGAGCAAAGATTGTAAACAACATGTCCACCACCTGATAGAGCTATACAGAGCAAAGATTCTAACCAACATGTCCGCCTCCCTGATAGAGCTATACAGAGCAAAGATTGTAAACAACATGTCCACCCCCTGATAGAGCTATACAGAGCAAAGATTATAAACAACATGTCTGCCCTCTGATACAGCTATACAGAGCAAAGATTATAAACAACATGTCCACCCCCTGATAGAGCTATACAGAGCAGAGATTATAAACAACATGTCCATCCCCTGATAGAGCTATACAGAGCAAAGATTCTAAACAACATGTACCCCCCCTGATAGAGCTATACAAAAAGAGGGCTCAATAAAGTTCTTCATTCGTATTCTTTCATTAAAGCATTTCTATTTAAAATACTTGGTGCAATCTTTCCATTACACATAAATTAATTTCTTGCCAACAGTTAAACTGTTTAATTAGCAGGTTGATGTGCGAGAAGTGTCCAACATAGAATGTGTCGGCAGATAAGAACCATTTGGTCCATCTAGTCTGCCCAATTTTTTTTTAAGTACTTTTATTAGTCCCCCTTTCCCGGTCTTATAGCTAGGATAGCCTTGTGTCTATCCCACGCATGCTTAAACTCCTTGAGTGTGTTTACCTCTACCACTCTCCTGGCAGGCTATTCCAACATCCCCATTGAGGGCAGATGCACTGTCCAGGGCTGGATATGAACTTGTCGAGAGCACCTAAAAGAGCAATAGCTCTACCCACTTTGCCCACACTATTCCTGTTTTTTGCTCGACCTTTCCCCCTCTAATTACGCAGAGCGAGAGAGAGTTGCCCCAGAGATATTTCCAGGTTTTGACAAGGGGATTATTAAAGCCTTCGTCCAAGACTTTCTTTTCTTTGGGATGGAGAATAACCACGGTCCCCTTTTTTTTCCACGACATACAGAAATAAAACTGTGGCTCCTTATTACCTCATAGATAATCATTTTGCCTTTAAAGATAGCCTGGAAATGCTTTGGCTCCTTCCCCATGGTGACTCGGATTTGGACTGGCTGGTCCTGGTACTTGCGATCCAGTTGCACGGCTTGGTAAGCACACGCGGTGATTTCATCCTGAGAAGCATGACGTCCCTGCAAAACAGTCACAACACGGGTATTTAACCAAGCCTTGGAGGAATCACGTCTCCCCCACTGGAGGTCATTTATAGAGGTCAAGCCTGGGGTGTCCAGGGTGATTGGACCAGGCTTAGAACATCCGCCCCAAATGATCAAATAAACCCAATATGTATCGATATTTGGATTATAACCTGAACCCCATCCAGAGCATGACCTTAGTTCTATTGTAGTCAAATGTTTTTATTTTAAAGGGGCAAATGAAATATATACATAATCCATTCATCTAAGAAGAAATGACTCCTCAACCTTGGCTTCTCATTCGGATTTTCTTCGGGTTAGACTAATTCTAGCTTGTAGTCATGTGACAGGAGAAAGGGCGCTGGTGGGATTTGGTTATGGGTGGCAGAAGTAACCAGTTCCAGAAATGAGTGCCAATACTCCTTTCCTAAATGTTTGTTGGGTTCTATTTATCACTGGTGTGGGTTGCAGTCACGTGCTTTAAAGAGTGGAGATCATTTCCAAAGGAATCATGGATTTATATTTTTAAGCATGTTAAAAACGGTCTGTACTCCGGTAATGGAGTCATATATCTTGCGTTGAACTGGGGGAGCCGGGAGATGATTGGACTCCATTGGACTCTACCCCATAAAATCTAAGGATCGGACAATCTTATCCAAGCTCTGGATAAAGTTATTAATAAATGGGGGCACATGCATTGCTAAGCTTACCAGCCACATGTAGAGAAAATAATTAGGTTTGCCGGATTTTAGGTAGGTGTATAGCACCAAGTAACAGTCTCCTCCGTAGAATCGTCCATAGCTTTTCGGATCAACCTCTTTCAGTTCTAGATTCTCAATCCTCCAGACCTATCCAGAAAAAAAAAAAAAAGGATTCATACATGCTAGTTATGAAAATTAAGAAAAGTTGTGACACAGAATCCTAAAGAAACCCAGTCACCATGGACCCTTGCACTTTCAAAGCCACAAGACTCTCTTACGCAAAGTGAGGTCATGAGAGTGGCCACTCGGGACGACCCTGAAAACGGTGGTGGAGGGAGTTGAAATGGACCATCTGACGGCTTTTGTACAAGACTCTCCCTCCAGATTTCAGAACATTTTGGGGTCCCTGGACCACCCACTTCCCTAGGTAGTTTTCACCGTAGGAAAGAAATTCCTGCTGGTTGGGAAGACCTTTTATCATTTCCCCCGCACTTTACTCCCTTTTTCTTACTGTCTCTTGTCTACCCTCTTATATATATATTTTATTCTGAGTATTTTTTTTACAGTGTTTTAACTTTAAATCATATGGTTTCTAGCTGAGAAAGGCCCGGTGTTCACCGGGATGCTTAGGATAAGTATTCCTGTAGTGTTTATTACATATGCAGTTGGTGTCATGTTTAGAGACATCCGTTAGAGCATTTTACGTGTGCACTGTTAATGTCTGATCTTTTATTTTTGCTTATTTTTTTATTTTTTGTTTGTGAAAATTGAAAAACTGAAAAATAAAGAATTAAAATAAAAAAAATTAAGAAAAGACTGGCACATTGTTTATACTTTGAGTATAAAAAAAAATAAAAAAGATTAGCAGAATCGAAAACTAATGCTTAGATCAAGAGAAAAATGTGTTTTAAATGTGTCTGTGGTCAGTGTTGTATCTTGGTTTTGTGCTGCCCTGGGCAGACAAAATTCGGGAACCCACGTTGCACACCTACAACATGCCCTATCACCCTATTCCATGCCCCATCACCCACGTTGCACACCCACGACATACCCCATCACCCCATTACATGCCCCATCACCCACATTGCATACACACTAAATGCCCCATTACATGCCACTATCACCCTCATAACATACCCCCACCACGTCCATTACATGCCTCTATCACCTTGATTAATTGGAAAGAGTGCTGAACGGTGGGGGAGTTGAGCGAAAATGTTTGAAGCACCACAAGTGTGCTTTAACACCCTCTGGCAAAGTGCCGCCCTAGGCGAGTGCCTTTTGGAAGATACTCTACTGTCTGTGGTGTTTATGACATCACCTTGAATGTAGTTCCTTTGTATATAAAGACACAGGTGATGGTATAAAGAGACTCCAGACCCATTTATAACATTATTTCCATTTGATTTAGGCACTTGTTTGCAATTCTCCTAACACAAAGCATAGATTATTTGTGATCATGTATTCTCTACAGTCCCAGTACAAACAATGGTTAGGTAATGGAGTCCCTTTAGAGCTATGTCACCTAGTATTACATGTTAAAGGAGCAGGTTCAGGTAATCTAAAGATAGGTCCCTTACCTCCACATTTCCAGAGGCATCGTCTACCATCCTCTGCTCAGCGGCCAGATCGGGCCTGGCATACAGCTCATTGATATCAAACTTCACTTGATCTACTTTGGCTGCGAAACAAAATCGGTGACAAAATAACATTATAATTTAACCGGACGGAGAGGGAAAAAAAAGACAAGTAAATAAAAAGCTTGTTTTAAAAACTAGGGGGTCTCCTTACACCTCTGAGAGCAGAGCCAAGTCCAAGAATACGATTCTTTGTGTTTGATTGTTTCTATTCTCGGACATTCTATTTGTTGCTTTATGTTTTGGAACTGAGACCACCCCCTTGCCTCTGCACCCACGGCGACTGCCTGGTCAGGGAGGCCATGTCGGGAGTTATGTGTTTATAGAATAAATCGTATGTGATTTGTATTTGTTCCCGGTCGCATTTTATTGGATTCCCAGGTCAAATATCAAAGTGTCTCACCAATTTTGCCGACGTTGTAGGCCTTTCCCAGGCCCTGGGTCTCTCCCACATCTCGCCAGTTCTGGAACAGCTGCTTAAACATAGTCGACTCAGCACCGTCATTCACCACCTCCACATTGGTGGTAGCAGGATATCCCTTGGCTTGTATGAAACCCTTGAGAAAAAAGGAGGCACTGTCAGGTTACTCCAACCATTGTCACCCAGGAGACTATTGACTAAGGGCCATGTTGGCTTGAATGTGCCTGTAAATGTTATAAACCCCTGGGGTAACAACCTAGGAATCCTCATGCTCGTCATTCACTAAATCTAACTTGGGCTCAACTTTGCCCAACTTGGTAGATTCCTTCAGCACCTAGAACCATAGAGCAATGTTCTGATCGACTCGAGAGAAATGTACGGACATATTGGTTTAGTCACCAGTGGGGAACCTCTTCTTATTTTATACAGCTTTTGTCTTGCACTAGCTCTGCTTTTGGCATCTTAGTCTTGGGTTCTAAAGTGATATTTACCACCGCTCGACTGAAGGCTGCCTTTCTCTCCTCCGGGCTTGAGTCCTTCCCTCTCCAGACGAAGATTTTCACTCCACCTTGATCCAGAATGTGGCAATCCTGCAGAAGAGCAGAACGGACCAAGACTTACAGAAAACTATTGAAAACCCATGGGGCGAAACCACCTGTGCCACCATAGCTCCCTGGCATCCCTTCAACAATATTCCATGATTTAGGGAGAACATCGGAGGCAGATAGTCCACACAGTCTCACCAGCAAGGTTTAAAGTTTGATGCACAATTCTCATTGTGCTAACTCTTTTTAAGGTTAATCAGTTTTTCGATTTTGTGGGACAAAAGAACAAATTAATTACTCTACTTCCAGTCTGTGGTAAAATACCATGTTTGATGTCAACATGCCAGATGTAATGATCAGTTTGAGGCTCTCGAGGGGTGAAAAGGCCCAATAATTATGTTTTAATTGTGCTTATACCACCAAACACAGTCAGGAGTAATAAAAAAAAAAAAAAAGTGTAATCAGCATTATAAATATCAAACAGCGATTGCGCTTTTTTATTAAACACCCGACACTTTGCAGTGAGGGAGTTTTTATACATATTCCCTATTGTGTTAATGTCTGTTTAATGTTTCTTTATCCATACATGGCGGTATACATCAACCAATAAAATGCCCCTTCCTGTCCTGTTTGTAGATACTGGTTGAGTGTTTGTACTGACCTTTTCAGAGTGAGCGGTGCTGCAGGGGCTACGTTTAATTAGACAAATGGCCAAATCATGAGAAGCCACCTTAATTGTGATCTGGCAAAATCATATAACCAAAAATACACCGTGTTTCCACTCTTTAATCATGTAAAGTGCAATATCGTTGTATGTGTTTTGTCTCCGTACATGCCACTATTCCTATAACAAGTCACATGTATTATAATTCACTTCATGAACTTGTCCCCCCTCTGCCATTTGCCCCATCACACCCCCCCCCCCCCCTCCCGCTGTTGACATATACACACCTCGTGCTGGAGCAGATCTTGGGTCAGAGGCTTTGTGGCTATTTCTTGTATCACTAAATCTCCATCTTTTTCAAATACGCTGCGATCAAACGAGAGAGAGAGAATCCACGTTACCCACAAATCATACAATTAGGGGGTCAACAGGCTCAGAATTTGCTTTTTAGGGAACCTAGTGTATTACTTAGTTCCAGGGCTATCTAGAGGGATAACAGTGCTTGGTAAACACTGCATTCTTATTAGAACCAATAAAATAATGTCATTACTACATTGGATTTATTTATGTTGGATTTAAATGTGAACACAGTGGGATCTATTCACTAATAGTGAGACACAGGAGAGCTGAGGTGAGATTAACATTTAACCTCATCAATTTAACAATCCATTGTACAGGGACAAAACTGGTGAGTTAACATAGAATGTGTCGGCAGATAAGAACCATTCGGTCCATCTAGTCTGCCCAATGTTCTAAATACTTTTATTAGTCCCTGACCTTATCTTATATCTAGGATAGCCTTATACCTATCCCACACATGCTTAAACTCCTTCACTGTATTAACCTCTACCACTTCTACTGGAAGGCTATTCCATGCATCCACTACCCCTCTCAGTAAAGTAATACTTTCATTAGTCCCTGGCCTTATCTTATATCTGGGATAGCCTTATACCTATCCCATGCATGCTTAATCTCCTTCACTGTATTAACCTCTACCACTTCTACTGGAAGACTATTCCATACATCCACTACCCTCTCAGTAAAGTAATACTTTCATTAGTCCCTGGTCTTATCTTATATCTAGGATAGCCCTATACCTATCCCATGCATGCTGAAACTCCTTCACTGTATTAACCTCTACCACTTCTGCTGGAAGGCTATTCCATACATCCTCTACCCTCTCAGTAAAGTAATTCCTTCCTGATCTTTCTTTTAAAGCATTGCCCCTCTAATTTAAGACTATGTCCTCTAGTAAGAGAATGATACAGCAAGAGTTTCTCCTGCTAGAAGAGCCCAGCTGGCCATGGATAATGCAGAGTTACATCTTTACACACTGTCACTTTATAACAATGCATTATACAGGACCAACTCTGTTCTTCTAGCAGGAGAAACTCACCAGGCCCTGCACAATGTATAGAAGAATTTATAGAAGCGCTCAGCTGGCCATGGATAATGCAGAGTTACATCTTTACACACTGTCACTTTATAACAATGCATTATACAGGACCAACTCTGTTCTTCTAGCAGGAGAAAATCACCAGGCCCTGCACAATGTATAGAAGAATTTATAGAAGCGCTCAGCTGGCCATGGATAATGCAGAGTTACATCTTTACACATTGTCACTTTATAACAATGCATTATACAGGGCCAACTCTGTTCTTCTAGCAGGAGAAACTCACCAGACCCTGCACAATGTATAGAAGAATATATAGAAGAGCTCAGCTGGCCATGGATAATGCAGAGTTACATCTTTACACACTGTCACTTTATAACAATGCATTATACAGGGCCAACTCTGTTCTTCTAGCAGGAGAAACTAACCAGACCCTGCACAATGTATAGAGGAAAATATAGAAGAGCTCAGCTGGCCATGAATAATGCAGAGTTACATCTTTACACACTGTCACTTTATAACAATGCATTATACATGACCAACTCTGTTCTTCTAGCAGGAGAAACTCACCAGACCCTGCACAATGTATAGAAGAATATATAGAAGAGCTCAGCTGGCCATGGATAATGCAGAGTTACATCTTTACAAACTGTCACTTTATAACAATGCATTATACAGGGCCAACTCTGCTTTTCTAGCAAGAGAAACTCACCAGGCCCTGCACAATGTATAGAAGAATATATAGAAGAGCTCAGCTGGCCATGGATAATGCAGAGTTACATCTTTACACACTGACACTTTATAATAATGCCTTATACAGGGCCAACTCTGTTATTCTAGCAGGAGAAACTCACCAGACCCTGCACAATGTATAGAGGAATATATAGAAGAGCTCAGCTGGCCATGGATAAAGCAGAGTTACATCTTTACACACTGTCACTTTATAACAATGCATTATACAGGGCCAACTCTGTTCTTCTAGCAGGAGAAACTCACCAGACCCTGCACAATGTATAGAAGGATATATAGAAGAGCTCAACTGGCCATAGATAATACAGAGTTACATCTTTACACACTGTCCCTATATAACAATGCATTATACAGGACCAACTCTGTTCTTCTAGCAGGAGAAACTCACCAGACCCTGCACAATTTATAGAAGAATATATAGAAGAGCTCAGCTAACCCTGGATAATGCAGAGTTACATCTTTACACATTGTCACGTTATAACAATGCATTATAGAGGGTCAACTCTGTTCTTCTAGCAGGAGAGACTCACCATTGTTCTCAAACTGAATTGCAATATAGTAATGAAATAATGTTATTGTGTATCATTAGAAATCCACGAATATACCCAATGTACAGTACAATCACCCAGCAGGAATGTTACTGACAGGCCAGTAAAAAAATTAGCTTGAGATCAATGTTAAGTCTATAGAGTTAACCACATGGCCGGTATATATATATATATATTTTAAGAAGATGTGGCTACCCTGATGAGAAGCATGCGGTATTCAAATTTAGCGCAAGCCTAAGGTTCGATATAGTATGGGCAAAGTGTAATAAACTGGCGAGATCGCTGGATATTATCATCATAAACTATGCCTTTTGGTTTGGACCTTCTTGATGGAGAAATTCGGCCAACACCGAGATGACTTGCCATTGGACTGGGAAATGATCACTTTTACTCCAGACAGTTTCATGGAGTAATTCCATAGGTCTTTATTGCGCATAGATACATTCACTTTTCATGTCACTTTACATTACAATCATTACAAACCACTGCCTAGGCTAATGCTATGGGGAAGCGGTTTACCGACTCGACATGTTAAACAGAAGGCGCAATGGCGGTTTGTTACGTATAATGGATATTGCGCTTCATTTGTTTTATATCAGAACAATTTTGCGTGCCGGATTTTGCCAAACTTCCTCTTCTGTGTCCCTGGTCAAAAAGGACCAAGGCCTGAAAGGGGTGGAGCTTCCATACTCACGTTTAGATTATTTAAAAGCGTTTAGACATATTAAAAAGCAAATGCTCTGTGCATAGGCAATACTAATGGCAGGACAGATCTGAATTTGAAGGGACAGGGCCCAAAAAATTCGAGGCTGATAGAATCTATGGATATTCCAATGTTCTCAGTCATCGCGGTACATTCCATCCCACTATCCCTTTCCCAAGATGGGCTCACTGGTAAAGTCGGACATTGGCCTTTTGCTGTTCGTCGGCCTTCTCATCCTGTGTGGCTTGTTTTAATTCTCCCGTCCTGGTCCCCAGCACGGCGGTCATTATCTGCATCAGATCGGGGGAGTCCTGCTCGTTGTCTATAATCCCAATTTGGGCTCGGCCTCCTCTTTCGTCATCACGGATACTCTGAGCCAAGGCGCAAGCCTAAGGTTCGATACAGCATGGGAAAATAGTCAAGATCAAGATGGCGGTATTGTAAATAGTCCAATGTTATTTTTTTTTTTTTTTAGTTAACTCAAAATACGATTAAAAAACTTCCAATTTGACAGTAAAGGTGTTACGTTCAATCCCAAACGGCTGAAACACTGATAGAATTTTCGATTTTTTTTACATTTCTTTTAAAATTTAACATGTAATGTGACAATTCATATTATACCTTACTAAGAAGGCCTGGAGTTTAACAAACCTTATGAAAAAAAAAAAAAAAACCATGAAAAATGTCACCAAATAATAACAAATAATGATCTGTTTTTAACTGTTGTGAATTAAATGGGTGTTAACGGGAGGCTGCCATTGGTTCCCAACTTTACTCTGTTTCAGAACACCAAGCAGCCAATCAGAATGCACCTTTGATTGTTACTATGCCAGTTAGTTGTTTTCTTTCTCCCAGCTTTCCCTCAAACAAAGTAGAGCTTTCCAGCAGTGAAACTAATAGCAACGAAGCCCAGTAACATCTTCACACATATCTAACCTTCTTTTAGGGTTTGCCATCTAAATACCCTTGGTGGCCGTTAAGACAGGTATTTCAGACACTGTATTACTCACCCTTATCCTTTCAGACTTGTTGCTTTCTGGTCCATTCCACTGGATGATCACTTTTCCCATGTCAAGAAGGAATACGTCTCCCTTATTAAAACTGTTCCAAGATAAATCTACCTGCGGCAGAAAGAGAAGGCGGCCATTTTCCAAAAGTCATTTGTACTGACTATTAAACGGGTCATATAATATGCAAATTATTATAAATATTATAAATAATTATGAACCATGGTTATTGCTTACTTGCATTTTGATACACTAGATGATGCCATAAAGAGCCAATTTAAATGGACCAGTCATCACACATTTTTAAATGCCCCATCATTTATCACTTTAAAAAAAAAAAACTGCTTTACCTGGCACTAATCATTTTAAACAGTTTAAAAAAAAAAGAATCGAGTAAAAAAAATGTGGATGTCGCTTTTTTGTGCTTTAAAAAAAAAAAAATCTACTATAATTATATCTATATGAAAATCTCTTTGCCGACATTACTTGCAGTGGACTGCGAGAGGCGTTCTGCAGTGGCGGCCATCTTGCCGTAGAGAGACTTCCATTAAACTGTGGAGTTGGAAACCCTGATTTTTTTTTTTTTGAGAGACTTTCTCCTTATTCTCATGATCTGTCCACTCAGTTAAACCATGTATGTTATGAATTTTTCCGATGACGGGTCTGTGTTGACGTGACCTATGCCTTTATAATCTTTGTACAGAATTTCTCCCAGCATGCACCTAGTATTCTGTTCCTCATTGGCCGGTTTATTCTTATGTATATTTAAATACTTGTCAGCTGTTTTATAACTGAACCAAAACACATTGCTATAAAGCTGGCCAGTTGGAAAGGGGCGATAAGAAAAACCCATCTTAAATCAGTGCCAAAGTGTTTTATTTATAACCGAGGTGTATATATTGCTCTACTTCACATATCGTAAAATATACACACTCACCTCTGTGGCGGTGACGTGTTTCCTTCCTTTTACATGGAGCAGACGCCGTATGTTGTACATATTTGTCTCCACGTGTTTAAATCCCGAAGCGATGCCGCCTTTCTTGTAGCTAGCGGGCAAAAGACACACAGGGATATGAAGGATATGACTGTACTGGCAGCAGGGCTCATGTACCAGTCTGTACTTGTTTGTCTAACTTAGTAAGTAGTCCCCCCACGTATGCTCTGTACCTAGCGCTATGTAAATAAATGGTAATGTAATGTGATATACATGTAATGGAAACCCATTATTATTTGACATATTCGGCCATGTGTGAGGCACTGTGGGAGTGAACAGTCCGTCTGTAGGAGGGGGAATGCACAGCTCACTCTAACGCACAGGGCATTGTTGTAGTTATTATGGATATTTAAGGGAATCTGTCACCTAAATATATTGTGGAAAGAATAAAAGATGGTCAAAAATGACCCATACATTGCGAACGCCAAGCATTTGCATAAATTAAGACAAAAATGTGTTTTAAATAGGTGTGTGGGGTCTACTGCTTATGACCTCACAAGCATCTCGTTATGTCAATTACACACTTACCATTTGATCAGCTGCAGTAACAAAAGTATGCAAAGTGTTGAACTTGATCGAATTAAAGGGCCTCTGTAAACCTAAACAAAACTTAACCCCTTAAGTGGCATGACCTTTTAAACTTTGTCTTTCCCTTGGTGACATGGGCTGTTTTGACATTTCTGGGGTGTTTGTGTTTAGCTGTCATTTTCTTTGTTCTCACATACTGTACCCACAGAAATACTATATTGTTTTTATCACCATAAAAAGGGCTTTAGTTAGATACCATTATGTTCATCCTATCTTATAACTTTCTTCAAAAAAAATCATAAAATATGAGGAAAAAAACAAACAAAAGAAACCATTTTCTAACTTTGACCTAAAAATGAATTTAATGAAAAACCCATTTAAATAGTTTCTAAATTTTAGAAATATGCTTGTTTCTTTGTTTTTCTGCTGGTTTTTGGAAGTTATAAGGCAATAATCAAAAATAGTGTTTTTTTTTGGTTTTATAACCATTTTCCCCTACAGTGACCTTTTGACTCCAACCCGAACCCTAACTTTAACCCTAACTCTAAGCCATTTGCTAAACCTTAATTTATTCTAATTTCAACGTAATTGTAATCCTAACCCTTATGCTAACCCTAATTTAATTGTAACCCTAACCATGATTTACACCCTAACCCTAGATGTTTAGCTAATTAAGTCTTTTTTTTCCATTGCAATGTTGCTGACTGCCTCTAGGGGCAGCCTAGCAACAGCATCAGTGACATTATTTTCCCTTCCAATGCTTTTGCCACAAGAGGGCAGCAGCCATATTGGAGGAGCATATTGATCTCCAATATGGCGCCCACGATTCGCTACCAATTTTGGTGATGCTTAATGCCTCGTTTAACCGCATCACTGGACTAGGTCCGTCCAATGTCGGCAACGCTTTGTCAGACAGGCCTGACCTAGTCCGTCGTATGTGGGAAGGGGTTATACTGCAAATGTAGAGATTACAAGATGATTGTAAATGATCTATACATTGTGTTAGCAGAATTGCAAGTAAATGTCTAAATTAGGAGAAAAATGTATTTTAGTCTTGGTGTCTCCTGTGTATGACATCACCTGTGCCTTGATTTGTAAATGAACTGCTTTTTAAATTTGCATATCAGCCCACAGGTGATGTCATAAGCAGGGGACTCCATATTTAAACACAATTGTCTCCTAATTTATGCATTTGCTGTAATTTTGATAACACAATGTACCGATCATGTTTATTGTCTACATTCACAGTATGGGGTAAATAACTATGTAGCCCCCAGACAAGGTCGGGGAGGGGCAATCATGACAGGGTGCTGAAGGGATATGTTCAGCCTATAGTGGGAGGAGTGGGGAGGGTATAAAAGATAGGAACAGGAAGTTTTGGGGCCATTTTAGGAAAAGTTTTTCCCCATACCTGTTGTCCCACCCGCCCTTCCTAATTTTATGGTTAATGAGCCTTTATTTATTTATTATTTATTTATTTACATGTCACAGCGTTGGTGCAAGCTTGCAGGGTATCCAGGAGGGTTAATGGAAGAATGGATTGGGGAGAGTCAATCGGGAATCTGGTGGGAGGTTCGAGGGGAAAGTGGTACCTCGAACCTCAGGTATTGGGGGCATTGGGATATGCCCAGAACATGGACTTATTCGGCAGCCACATGGATACACTTGCAAGCTTGGTTGGTTTTCTGTTTATGGATTGTTTATGTTTATGTTTAGTCATTGTATAATTATGGATATATATGTGGAATGTATATATGATTGTAATGCAATGACTATTTAAATAAAGTGCTGTGGCTGTTGATTTTACCCCACAGTCTGGTTCTAAGTTTAGTTAGTTCTAGGCAAATACATATCCCCAATATAGAAGCTACCATGTCATGTGATAAACAGTAGACTCCACAGACACATTGAAAAACACCCCTTTCTCTTAATTTAGGCATTTACTGATTAATTATTATGTTTCATATTCTACAATGAAAGTATGTTCAGATGATAGAGTCCCTTTAAGATAGCCTTTACCCAATCCCATGTGAGCAGTTTGGCACAATGTGTATACTTTATGTAAAGCGACACCGTAACATTTTTTGCAAGAAAGGCGCAATCTAAGTCTATTTATTATATTAAAGTTAGATTATTTATGTCGCTAGCATGTTCAGTCACAGGTGTCCCCCCATCACTCACATGACCCCATTCTTGAAGTAACTTTTGAACGTTGCCGATTCAAAGCCTTGCACCTCCCTGTGTTGGATTGGGCTGCCGCCCAAGGCATCATCCAGCTGGGTGGTGTAGAGAGCAGCCGCCCCCTGCTCATCCTGAGTGGATTCCGTTCCAATCCAGTAGTGGATGTCACTGGACAGGTTAGTCCCAACTTTCTTGGTCTGTGGAAAACCAAGAAGTAGCCTGTTAGGTCATTTCCTATTGGTCATCTGTCCTCTCCAAAAAATGAACTTTAATTGATAATATAATAATGACATAGGCACCTGTGATAATCATACATCCACCTGTGCTAAAGGAATATCCACCTGTGATAATGACATATGCACCTGTGATAATCATACATCCACCTGTGCTAAAGGAATATCCACCTGTGATAATGACATATCCACCTGTGATAATCATACATCCACCTGTGATAATCATACATCCACCTGTGCTAAAGGAATATCCACCTGTGATAATGACATATCCACCTGTGATAATCATACATCCACCTGTGATAATCATACATCCACCTGTGCTAAAGGAATATCCACCTGTGATAATGACACAGGCACCTGTGATAATCATACATCCACCTGTGCTAAAGGAATATCCACCTGTGATAATGACACAGGCACCTGTGATAATCATACATCCACCTGTGCTAAAGGAATATCCACCTGTGATAATGACATATGCACCTGTGATAATCATACATCCACCTGTGATAATGACATATCCACCTGTGATAATCATACATCCACCTGTGCTAAAGGAATATCCACCTGTGATAATGACATATCCACCTGTGATAATCATACATCCACCTGTGATAATCATACATTCACCTGCTGCCTGCCACCAGGGTAAGTGCCAGGAGGATGGGATCATGTAATGGGGGGGATGCGTGTGCAGCGTAGTTATTGGGGTGCCGGGAGGATGGGATCATGTAATGGGGGGGGGATGCGTGTGCAGCGTAGTTATTGGGGTGCCGGGAGGATGGGATCATGTAATGGGGGGGGGGTGCAGCGTAGTTATTGGGGTGCCAGGAGGATGAGATCATGTAATGGGGGGGATGTGTGTGCAGCGTAGTTATTGGGGTGCCAGGAGGATGGGATCATGTAATGGGGGGGTGCAGCGTAGTTATTGGGGTGCCAGGAGGATGAGATCATGTAATGGGGGGGGGGATGCGTGTGCAGCGTAGTTATTGGGGTGCCAGGAGGAGTGGATCATGTAATGGGGGGGATGCGTGTGCAGCGTAGTTATTGGGGGTGCCAGGAGGATGGGATCATGTAATGGGGGGGGGGGTGCAGCGTAGTTATTGGGGTGCCAGGAGGATGAGATCATGTAATGGGGGGGATGTGTGTGCAGCGTAGTTATTGGGGTGCCAGGAGGATGGGATCATGTAATGGGGGGGTGCAGCGTAGTTATTGGGGTGCCAGGAGGATGAGATCATGTAATGGGGGGGGGGATGCGTGTGCAGCGTAGTTATTGGGGTGCCAGGAGGAGTGGATCATGTAATGGGGGGGATGCGTGTGCAGCGTAGTTATTGGGGGTGCCAGGAGGATGGGATCATGTAATGGGGGGGATGCGTGTGCAGCGTAGTTATTGGGGGTGCCAGGAGGATGGGATCATGTAATGGCGGGGGGGGGGGGATGCGTGTGCAGCGTAGTTATTGGGGTGCCAGGAGGATGGGATCATGTAATGGGGGGGATGTGTGTGCAGCGTAGTTATTGGGGGTGCCAGGAGGATGGGATCATGTAATGGCGGGGGGGGGGGGATGCGTGTGCAGCGTAGTTATTGGGGTGCCAGGAGGATGGGATCATGTAATGGGGGGGATGCGTGTGCAGCGTAGTTATTGGGGTGCCAGGAGGATGGGATCATGTAATGGCGGGGGGGGGGGGGGGGATGCGTGTGCAGCGTAGTTATTGGGGTGCCAGGAGGATGGGATCATGTAATGGGGGGGGGGGGGGGGGGATGCGTGTGCAGCGTAGTTATTGGGGTGCCCGAATTTTGTCTGCCTTGCACAAAACCTAGATACGCCACTGACTTGAAGCCCTCTAGAACAGAGGCACCGAGAGGAGCTAGTGTACTGCGATATCATAAATGACCCAGAATTTGCACACTGACAGCCTGCCAGACCTCCTTGGGCAGATTCCAAATAAATCTCCTAGTGCTGGCTGCCTTCCCTACTCAACTAGCCATAACTTCTAAAAGGAACAAGATAGAAAGAAATTGTAAGAACAGATAAACTTCCGTTTATTTAATCCTACACCCTGCAATCTGCAGAGGGGTCTTAGTAAAGGTCCATTTTGGCCATGCTCCATCAGAATCACTGATGTGCAGGACCCCATCCCGGCTTGTGAATCTAGTCTCCCGCGTACAGACTGATTCCCACGGGCGTGTTCACATATGAGTCACGTATTCTGAGTCATCAGGTAGGAATGATGGCTTAGGGGATGGATGTGTGTTGGTTTGTCCCATAGCAGGATCTACACACAGTAATACATGGCCGTGGCTGGTTAGTGGAATTTGTATGACATTTGGAAGGTTAGGTTGAGTTTCGGCAGGTTCCTTAACCTTTTCTGTGCCAGGGAGGGTAGTAAAGCTTGGCACAGTCTGACACTGAAGGAGTCAGTGGTGGATCTGGCATCACAAGTATACAAGCAACTAGCCAAATAATACTGACTACCAAGCAAACAATACTGTGCGTATTTAATTATTGTGTATCTCTGGTATTGACGTGATTGAGTTTGTAATTCTTATCTCTCCAGCCAGTCACTGCGGCTCTGTATCAACCCTCCCTTACTGTGTTACCAAATACCGGCTCTGATAAACACTAATTAACAGATAGTATTGAATTGCAATGAATATCCGCTAAAGTTGTTCATTTATCCCCTGACTGCACTCACACTCACACTCAGGAAGCCTGCCCAGCAGTGAGTGCTTATTGAGGCTGCTCATTTAGTTAGTGACTGCACTCACACTCACACTCAGGAAGCCTGCCCAGCAGTGAGTGCTTATTGAGGCTGCTCATTTAGTTAGTGACTGCACTCACACTCACTCTCACGCTCACACTCAGGAAGCCTGCCCAGCAGTGAGTGCTTATTGTGCTCTTTGTCCTGGGATTCACTCTGTTTGTCCTACTGTCACCGTCTGTAAACACACACATTCCTTCCTCGCAGTCACTTGAATCATTCAAACCCTCGCTGCCTGGATTATTCCCTATTATATTAATAAATAAAATGTTTTCCATATAAGACAAATGATTAAATAATGTATAAAATATCCCTGTAACAGGACCTGTTAGTTATATACATATATAATATAGAGCATTAGTTACTTACAAACAAGATGATGTAGCAGTCGCCTTCAAAGAAACTCCCATAAGCCTTCTCGGGGAGGGGAACCATTTGCATTTTCTGGAAGGAGATGATAGATGTGTGAAATGATGAATGTTTCAGCCTTGTTTGGGAAGTGATCGGGGATTAGGGTCGCCACCATCAACAATATATTCCGGCCTTGGTACTGTCTCCATAGACCTCACATTGGCCTCAAGCCAATTATTTTACCAGCCTGCCTGTAAAATACCGGCCAGGTGGCAACCCTATAGGGGAGGGATACTTTTACTGTTATCTCTAGTAGGCGAATAGCACAGACTCCAATATCTTGAATTAAAAACCAGTGATAGGGGACAACTCAAGTCATTGAGACTCGTCACATGCCCGCGCTGGAGCTATACACCTAGCTGTGGATGTCACGTTAGAGGGTCACGCTCTCATGTACAGAGTCTCTTTAATAACACACGTTAGTTAATTTAGTTTATTTTCTATAAATCCCTCTTACGCACCATAATCACTTGAAGTGGTATGTATAGATATATATGGTTTTAGGGCTTTTCTCTGGACACTTCCAAATTGTAACACGTGCAAAACGTTTCACTGAATGATCTATTTAATAAAGAGAGAACTGCAGGGGAGTGAGAAGGGAGATTTCAAACTTAAGGCCAAAGTAGCCGAGTTGGAAAAACCCTCCCCTTCAGCTGCATTGGAGAATTTTTCCAACTCGGCTACTTTGGCCTAAGGTTTGAAATTCCCTCTGCATTGAATAGACTCTATAATGTTCTATCTGAAAATATCACACTCTCCTTTATTTTTCCCTTCAAGACATTCCTTTCGGCAGGAGACCCAGCGATTGCTATTGTCGCCGTCTGACCTGCGATATTCTCCTGTGGGTAATTGTCTGTCTCTATTCCTGATAACTGGAGCACACATCTGTCCCTCATTGTATGGAGTAAAGAAAAAGAAAGTTATCTGTATTATTAGTTGTAGTTTTTTTTTTTTTTTTGTTACCTCAGCATTTCCCGTCTCCTAAATACTGCAAATAAGTGAAATAGATGTATTGCTATAGCAACAGTCCCGCCCATCTCTCCAAGCCCCGCCTGATCGGAATGTCACTGAATTCAGAAGCCTCGCTGATATTATTTTCAATGTAAAACTACAGGAGAACTGGACATTGTTTTAAAGTAAAAGTAAGTGCATGTCACCTGTATTAAACACCTGACCCACATACAGAAAATAAGCTGGTACTGCCCCTTTAAAGACACCACTCAATCTACAGAGGTGTATGGTACTCAACTTGAAAAATGTGCCAAACTGTTTTTGCAATTTGCTCCTATTGCCATGTACTAAACATGTAACACTCACATAGTACATACGAGCAAATTGCGAATAAAAACCAGACAATTTTGCGAATATTTTTTCTACCTCTTTTGATAGCGCTCGCTAAAAGCTGGTGTCATTTTCACACGCAAATAAGAATTATTTTTCACCAAATATTCGCAAAGCTCTTCAGCGAGCGCAAATATAATCGCAATTTATTAGCGCAACCGGAAAACTGCACGCTAAATAAAAATAAACGGAAGAGGCGCAAATCAGGGAAAACAAGCGCAGAATGTTACAAATAGTCGCACATTGCTCCTCACTCATGTTTTTTCCACACTACAATTGTTTAGTACATGACCCCCTATAGAATTTTTTTTTTTGATAAAGCCTCACTTTAATCATAAATGTGTCATTTAGGGCCCTATAGATACAGCTGTATGTAGGGTCATAGGTCACGCAGCAGTCACCATGGAGGCCAGTGGCACTTCACCTTATATTTGATCCCCCCATCAGTCTATACTGAGCGCACTGTCTGCATCGACAGCACCCAGGAGTAGACAGAAACATGCTGATAAAACCAAATGACAGGATATTGGCATAACTGGGTGAGGCTGGTATTTATTACACAAACCTTTTAAACTTTCACCTAATTTTAATTGAAGTGTGTAAAAAATGTTACACACCCTATACAATACATTTCATGAGTGAGTGGTCTTTTAGTGTAAGCCTGCTAAACTGGGACCCCCAAGGATATGACAGACGAACAAGGGTGGGCGAGAACTCTTACCTCGATGGACCATATTTGGAGGCCGGGCTTCCTGTTGACATTGCTGAACCCTGGCGTACTCATTTTACTCGTTAGACTGAAAGAAAAAAAGATAAGCAAATGTTTTAATAAACATTTTGAAATAAAGTATAAAATATCCCGGATGGTGACTCATTGAATTACAGAGTGTGATCAGATTATCGCTAGCATGTGTGTGGTCGAGACGGAAGATTAATCCTTTTAACGGTATTATAGTCAGAAATAATCCAACTCTGGCCATTCAAACCGCCGCGAGTTACAAGGCATGGGCCGCCGCTGACACAATACCCCAAGTGGGTGGGGCTTCATTTAGACTTCACCCAGTTCCGCCCGGTCCCCACCCACATCGTAATCTGTGTAGTTACCAAACGAGCGTAACCAATAAAAAGAAAAACAAATGTGATTTCCTTCAGAGGACGAGTCAGTATGTTTTTCATATTTTAATCGGTGTAAATTGATGTATACATTGGTCTATACACTCCGCTGAGGCAAAACATGGGGCATTATTCATGAACGAGGTAATTGCAGGGAATTGACAAGGGAATTTTAAACTTAAGGCCAAAGTAGCAGAGTTGGATAAAATTCTCCCAACAATGTTTCTGCCAAATTTTAATAATAATAATAATAATAATAATAAAGATTTTTTTTAAAGTGTTTAACAAGCAATCATGGCTGGATAGAGGCCATCTAATGCCCAACAATACTCCCTTCCATTGCCTACCTGATAACACATTAATACTCAATAAATGCTGAATGTGAACTAAGAGAGTCAGAATTCCAGGCCCCTGTACGTAACTATTAGATATCATCTTTATTAAATTCTATTCATGTAACACTAAGCAGAGGTAAGCAATATAAGCAAATCCTTTTCTTACATCGAGGGCAACAGAATTTTTGAACAAATTGTTATAAGAGAAAAAAGCCCCCCCAAAAAAAAAATACAATTTTTTTTTTTTAAAACAATTTCTATATCTATGGATATAGATGAAGTTACATTTCTGAAAATCCCCCTGGGATATTGCACAAGACGTTGGCGAATATGCATGAGATTTGCACTGGCGATAGCGCTTCTCTGGTGCGTGTAGATTTATGATTAATAGTGCCCACTACATTTTAAATGGAGAGATTTCCCTTTTCCCGTTACCCCCACCATAACTGGTATTGTGCATGCTTCTCCCCCACACTAGCGTAATGCTGAGAAGGACAAGCAAGCTGTCTGTGAGTGTGTTATCTGGCACTGCCCCTCTGTCTGTGGGCATTAGCTCCAACGGGTTCATGTGTAACGTGGATTTAGAGGCAAAAAAAGGTGATCATTGTTGACCTTATTTGCTTGTGCCTTCCCAGAATCCCTTGCGGTGGTGATAGCACTGTGTATTTCTGATTTCAGTCTTTGGTGTTTGTGGATATGTGTGTAATAATAATAATACCTCTACTTCTCAAGTCACACGAGGCCGAGACTGGATTTATCTACGATACCGAGTGGACGGATTTGCTATCTTTGCTGAAACGACACGAAAGTGTGTCCTGGTAACATGAGGTGTACAGTATCCAGTTTGGTGCTTTGCATACATTTAAATCTAGCAAACGAAGTGTTTGCAGCGTAGCTAGCAAAAAAATAACAGGAAAATATTGTGAGGTGGGGATTTCAGAGTAGTGACCCCCCCACTGATTTTCTATGAAGCTTTGTTTTAAATAAAAATTAAAAAAGAGTGGTATCGGCTGGTATTAGTAAGGAAAAGGGGTTCTGGGTTCTAAACAAAGTTTTCATAAACAATGATCAGTATACATTGTGCTGAGAGAATTTTAAGGAAATTCCTAGATTCCGAGGATGGAATTTAAACATGTCTGTGCTGGCTCCTGTTTATGACATCATTTGGTGCCTTCCTATCAGGCCATCAGGAAAATAATATTATATAACACAGGGGTCGTAAGGCAAACATGGGTAGATCATGCCCCTCTAATGATGCCACTACTTACACAGAGCAAACTTTCCAAAAAACTGACATCACAAACAAACTTATGTCGCAAGCACTGTGCTGAAGAATTGCTCTCACTGAATCTCTGGAGCGGTTCATCTTTATTACCTTACTAGGCGAAACGCATTGGGTACATATAAAGAGAAACAGAGGTGAAAACGCATCAGAACAGCTAACGCCAACTTACAACAAATCTTGCATAACTCCCAAGATTCCCCACCCACAGCGGCTCAAAAGGGGGAGCGTCCGCTCTAATGCACTCGTTCTCCAGCGTGCCTAAATCTTCTACTCTGCTATTAATATCTGATTTTTCACCCTTCCGTTCAGCCCAGTTCACCGGTCTAAGAATAGACCTCAGTAATGGAAAAGAAGGAATTGGTTATATTGCGGCGCAGATACCTATTTATTATTGGAGTCCAAATCTCGCCAATAAATAGAATCATACCCACTAGGCAAACGATTTCTTGGTCTCCACGTTTCCAAAATTTCTAACCTGACATGCCGGGAGATTTCTCCGGAAAAACCATGTATCCGTAAAGCGCCATTATATTTCGCAGCGCTGAACAATCACACATGGTATGCTGCCGGTCACTCAAGGGTTAATCTTTAAAGCTCACATCCTTCGCTGTGCGCTGATCCAATGTCCCGGCACCCAGAGGGTTAAAGGAAGTGTTCCTCTGTTTCCTAAGTCTCCCAACCCGTTGGCACTGGCCCCACCGCGTATGTGGCTGGATAAACAGTCAGTATTCTTTGCAAGCTGGCTCCCAGCCTGCTCTGTACCTGTTACAATGGCCGGACTCAGTCCAGGGCTTATAGCAGTACAGAAGGATACATTCTGTTATTATAGCCCTTGCACAATCCAGCCACATCCCAAGCAAACACTGCCGTCCCAGCAAGAGGCCATTGGAAACACCTTGTCAACTGTGGAATCCGTGTGTAACCCTTGGCATTTCTTTCTTTAAAGGGACGCTACCACTTACATAAGATGTAACTAGATTACCTGTGCATTTAAAACAAACACATATATAAGACATTTTTTTCCCCATGTTTGAATTAATTGCATATAAAAGTATATATATATATATACGCACAGACACAATCCAATTAATTAATCAGGGTGGAGATCTCGTAGGTACTACCATGATTAATGAATTGGATTGTGTCTGTGTGTATATCCATCCTACATACTGCCGGCGCGGCACTTTGCGTGCTCTTTTCTGCAGCGTGGGGAACAAATATGTGTCCCTGGAAACATGGCCAATGTTGGCGACTATGTCTTCAGCACCCATTTTGAGAATTTTACCTATGATGCAACATTCTCCCAGCAAGTCTCACTTTACAACTGTGGTCAGAGCCTGCATGATGAGGTCATAAGATACAGCCCTGCTCTCTTACTGGCTCCTGTGTATCATAGTGGGAAGGACTAGGTGGGTGTGTACAACTTTTTTTTTAACCTGCCTTCCACAAAGAGCGGAGATTGATCAAACAGGGTCATAACTCCGCCCCTTGTGATGTAACACTATATTTCACAAAATGGCGGCGCCCAGTCACACTTGTATAGTAAAATATTTCATAAAATAAACTCACATAACAAAAACAAGAGACATTTCTGAAATCAACAATGCAAAATAAAAAAATATACACCCGATCAGTATACCCTATAGCAGCACACTATATATCACTGACACACCCAGTGCTAAGCACGCTGCTTCCAGGAGGTTTAAATACTAGATATTACATCTTATTATGACATCTCAGCCATGATATATACATCTGCCCTGAAGCATGGGCTTTGCACTATTATGTACGTAACGGCTCGTTTTAAATAATATTTTTTGGGGTTTATTACATTCTTTGCCTGTGTGCAAGCTTTTACTTGTTTAACATTTGTATATGAAATTATACAGGAAAGTCTATATATATATATAGGGTTCACATGCTTCTATTATCTTATTCTCTCACAATGTCTTCTGAGTTTGGAGGAAATAAAACTCACCAGACAGATTTATTTCTTTACTTTGGATTACATTTAACGGATCTAAGAATATTTTTAGTCCAGCCACTGTTCTGACAAATATCTCGAGCAAGTCCTACTGCACAGACGCAGTAGAATTTGCTCATTGCGCACCACAGAGCATGCGCACACAGTTACGACTGTCAATCAGCCGTAACTTTGGCAGAAGTGCGCCTGCGCGAGGGACACACACCACCTCACGCCCCCTCTGGATCAGCTAGGGACACACACCACCTCACGCCCCCTCTGGATCAGCTAGGGACACACACCACCTCACGCCCCCTCTGGATCAGCTAGGGACACACACCACCTCACGCCCCCTCTGGATCAGCGAGGGACACACACCACCTCACGCCCCCTCTGGATCAGCTGCGGTGACAGGCAAAGTAAAAGCGTATTACTGATTATTGTCATTTACTAGCGTAGCAAGCAGTTGGTAAAACTTATATCAGTTACATGCTACGCCAGTAAGTGGAAGACACACACGGGGGACAGAGTGGGACACACGGGAGCCTAAGGTGCCGATCACAACTCCCATCAAGAAGTCCCCCTCTGTCCCCCCCACTTACTAGCGTAGCATGTCACTGATAGAAGTTTTACCAATTGCTTGCTATGCTAGTAAGTGAGAATAATCAGTAATACGCTTATACTTACCTGTCACCGCAGCTGATCCGGAGGGGGGCGTGAGGTGGTGCGTGTCCCTCACACAAGCGCTCGTCTGCCAAAGTTACGGCTGATTGACAGCCATAACTGTGTGCGCATGCGCTGGGTGCAAAATTCTACTGCGCCTGTGCAGTAGAACTTGCTCGAGGAATTTGATAGAACACCACCGCTTAGCGGTAACTGGGATCTAACGTTTGGTAAAAGCTAAAAACCCATCAATATTTTAAACCTACTGATTGTGTTCAGGGATTTACATCTTGTACTGTTAAATGTACATTATAAATTAACAAGGCGCCTGGGGATTCATGTGTATAAGGAAGCCGGCCAATCAGTTATTTGGGGAAAATAAGATAAATGTGTGTTTCCTCTATATCGAAGGTGAGGTTAGGTTCTCACCCTATTGAGAGTGTAGGAGGTGAGCTCTATTATGCTTTGGCCAATTCCCGTAAACAACACCTCTCATTTATATTATGTTTATACATTTGTTGCCAACTTTACAGGGGTGAGAAGCGCAGACATTTCTTTTTTTTTTTGCAATCAACTATTTAGAAGCAGTGAGTGAGTGAGTGAGCATCTGCTGTCTGTGCCCTTAACGTGACAAATAAAATATTTATAACAATAATCGTTTGGATGGCAGTGAAATCCAGGCTTAGTGGCTATTGAACTAGCGGTCGCACGTTAAAGACATTAAGAGGGTCTCTAGCTGGCAAGCTGTTAGTCCTCAGGCTGCAGAACTGGGGGTCTTTTACAGAGGGATTAGATTATAGGTGTGAGCAGTGGTTGTGAGATGGAGGAGAGGCAGGGGAGGGCCAATGCATACTTGCCAACACTACTATTTGTTGGGTACTATCCCATACCTCCCAATATTTCAAATGTCCAAAGAGGGACACTATTATTTTTGTGGCAGTGGCTGTTGGTGGGGCTTTACCGGAAGATTTTCAGTGACTTTATGGCAAAGTTGCCAACATCGGCCATGTTTCCAGGGACACATATTTGTTCCACATGCTGCAGAAAGAGCATGCAAAGTGCAGTCCGGCAGTATGTAGGATGTATATACGCACAGACACAATCCAATTAATTAATCATTATAGGTCCTATAAGATCTCCACTGATTAATTAATTGGATTGTGTCTGTGCGTATATACTTCCTACATACTGCCGCGGCACTTTGCATGCTCTTTCTGCAGCATGTGGAACAAATATGTGTCCCTGGAAACATGGCCGATGTTAGCAGCTATGTGATTGCATTGTATAAACAGATCATCTCCGTTTACTTAGTAGGCATGTAAAATGTCATGGATCGCAGCTATCTTCCAGTGCCAGGAATATGCCGGTAGATGGGTAAGTATGCTACTGCTGTGTATATACAGATTTAAAGCACAAGTGACTCTGATAAAGGCTGCAGCTCTTAGAATAGCAATGATTCTAATGGGAGCCTTACCACAGGTAAGAGGGGTTAATGAATAGGGTCTTGGTTCTGGGAATTGTAAGATGCAGGGTGGCGCCGCCCTGCAGGATGAATCATAGTGTGGTGGTAATCCTGTACACACAGGTGTTTCCCAGTCCTGCAACTCAATATCATTGCAAACAAACTGCCTTCCCAGGCTGTCTGTTATATGAGAAACCAGAGCCACAGCTGCAATCACAGAAAGATAACCTCTCAGGGAGGGGCAACTCCAAAAATCCAACCCTTTCCCTGCGGAGGATGAGAAGCAGGGGTAACTGCATCGGGGAGGATTCATTCGTATATGTATAATGGGGGTATTAAAGGGGTAGCTGCCAACATTACTCTCTCTATTCCATTATCATGCTGGTACTAGGCAGAGGCGTCACTAGGGTTGGTGTCACCCGGTGCGGAAACTCATGGTGTCACCCCCCTGGATTTCCTCCAATACCATGCCAAACAGATTCCTTAGTAATGCCAGTCAGATTAAATATTGCCACATACAGGAGCCTCACAAATTATGTCACACACAGGAGCCCATTAACTATGTCACACATAGGGACCCCATAACTATGCCACATACAAGAGCCCCATAACTATGACACACCAGAGCCCCATAACTATGCCACATACAGGAGCCCCATAACTATGCCACATACAGGAGCCCCATAACTATGCCACACAAGAGACCCATAACTATGCCACATACAGGAGCCCCATAACTATGACACACCAGAGCCCCATAACTATGACACACCAGAGCCCCATAACTATGACACACCAGAGCCCCATAACTATGACACACCAGAGCCCCATAACTATGCCACATACAGGAGCCCCATAACTATGTCACATACAGGAGCCCCATAACTATGACACACCAGAGCCCCATAACTATGCCACATACAAGAGCCCCATAACTATGACACACCAGAGCCCCATAACTATGCCACATACAGGAGCCCCATAACTATGCCACATACAGGAGCCCCATAACTATGACACACCAGAGCCCCATAACTATGCCACATACAAGAGCCCCATAACTATGACACACCAGAGCCCCATAACTATGCCACATACAGGAGCCCCATAACTATGCCACATACAGGAGCCCCATAACTATGACACACCAGAGCCCCATAACTATGACACACAAGAGACCCATAACTATGCCACACAAGAGACCCATAACTATGCCACACAAGAGACCCATAACTATGACACACAAGAGACCCATAACTATGCCACATACAGGAGCCCCATAACTATGCCACATACAGGAGCCCCATAACTATGCCACATACAGGAGCCCCATAACTATGCCACATACAGGAGCCCCATAACTATGCCACATACAGGAGCCCCATAACTATGTCACACACAAGAGCTCCATAACTATGACACACACAGGAGCCCCATAAGAGGGTAGTGGATGAGGGTAGTGGATGTATGGAATAGTCTTCCAGTAGAAGTGGTAGAGGTTAATACAGTGAAGGAGTTTAAGCATGCGTGGGATAGGTATAAGGCTATCCTAGATATAAGATAAGGCCAGGGACTAATGAAAGTATTACATTACTGAGAGGGTAGTGGATGTATGGAATAGTCTTCCAGTAGAAGTGGTAGAGGTTAATACAGTGAAGGAGTTTAAGCATGCGTGGGATAGGTACAAGGCTATCCTAGATATAAGATAAGGCCAGGGACTAATGAAAGTATTACATTACTGAGAGGGTAGTGGATGTATGGAATAGTCTTCCAGTAGAAGTGGTAGAGGTTAATACAGTGAAGGAGTTTAAGCATGCGTGGGATAGGTACAAGGCTATCCTAGATATAAGATAAGACCAGGGACTAATGAAAGTATTACTTTACTGAGAGGGTAGTGGATGCATGGAATTGCCTTCCAGCGGAAGTGGTAGAGGTTAATACAGTAAAGGAGTTTAAGCATGCGTGGGATAGGCACAAGGCTATCCTAGATATAAGATAGGGAACTGGGGACTAATACAAGTATTTAGAACATTGGGCAGACTAGATGTACTGAATGGTTCTTATCTGCCGGTGACACATTCTATGTTTCTAGTTTTGCAGTTTATTTGCTGGTTAGTTAGCAGTTTATTTGCTGGTTAGTTAGCAGTTTATTTGCTGGTTAGTTAGCAGTTTATTTGCTAGTTAATTAGCAGTTTATTTGCTGGTTAGCTAGCAGTTTATTTGCTGGTTAGCTGGCAGTTTATTTGCTGGTTAGCTAGCAGTTTATTTGCTAGTTAGCAGTTTATTTGCTGGTTAGTTAGCAGTTTATTTGCTGGTTAGTTAGCAGTTTATTTGCTGGTTAGCTAGCAGTTTATTTGCTGGTTAGTTAGCAGTTTATTTGCTAGTTAATTAGCAGTTTATTTGCTGGTTAGATAGCAGTTTATTTGCTGGTTAGTTAGCAGTTTATTTGCTGGTTAGTTAGCAGTGTCCCTTGGCGGTTGCCGTTGCAGTGATGATATATATTATGTTCATTATTGTGTCACTTGTCTATCTGCAGTGTTACATTGTGAGTGTTATATTTTTTGCACACAGTGCCAGGCAGCTGGAGTGTAAGATTTGTCTATTGTTGCGAATATAATATACACAGGAGCAGCTGACACACCCGCTGTGGAAAGAGGAGTTACAATGTCACTGTAACCGGCTGCCTTCAATAAACACCAAACAACTACAGCGGGATCACACAGGATTACCAGCTTAAAGGGAAAGCGTCACGGGGGGAGAATTCTCCAACTTGTCCGTCAGTTTTAGTAAATAACCCTTAACCCAATCCCTGGTGATCAGTAAATGGTTATACATTAATTTAAAAGAACCAAAAGATTGTGAACATGTTTGACTGTCACTAATCTAGATTTTTATAAACGGCTGCATGACATACATAACTCTGATAGAGCTGCCCTGGGCTATCCATCTGATCACACTCAGGCATCCTTTAGGAATAGAGAGTCGACTAGAGAAAAAAAGTACCATTAGTGGGCATCCGCCATTTAAACCAACCAAATGATACACCAGGCTAGGGATCCCCATAAATACTCCAGAATCTGCGTTATCCATATCTTTATTTTGTCTTAAATAGTGGCCTGCAGGAGACAAACATGATCCACATGCTGCAGAAAGAGCATGCAAAGTGCAGCCTGGCAGTATGTAGGATGGATATATGCACAGACACAATCCAATTAATTAATCATGGTAGGTCCTATGAGATCTCCACCCCACCATTAATTCATTGGATTGTGTCTGTGCGTATATCCATCCTACATACTGCTGGGCTGCACATTGCATGCTCTTTCTGCAGCATGTGGAACAAATATGTGTCCCTGGAAACATGGCCGATGTTGGTAACTATGCCCTGTGGAAGAAATGCCCTACGCGTTTCGTGGCCAAATTAGGTGTTTAATCATAGGGCTTTAGACGTGGAACTTTATTCAAGAAAAAAAGGGAACCGCAGGGAAACTGACAAGGGAATTTCAAACTTAAGGCCTAAAGTAGCAGAGATGGAAAACATGCTCTCATTCAGCTGAACTGGAGACTTTTTCCAACTTGGTTACTTTGGCCTTATATGTTAAATTCCCTCTCGCATGAATAAAGGCTTATAGCATGTAAGCCCACCGGGGCTGGCTCCACGTACACTGATAACATCATAAAACTCCCCAATTAGCGATAGACAGAACACAATTAACAGAAATGTACAAAGAACAAGAGCCCCCCCCCCCCCCCCCCCGAGACTGGAAGAGCAAAGATTTCATAGACAGCAAAGGAAGGGATTCTTTACGGTTAGGACAATAAAGTTATGGAACTCACTGCCAAGAGAGGTAGTGCTAGCAACCACAATAGATGCATTTAAACATGGTCTGCAGAACATACAGGGCGATTAATAATGGAATGAGCATTAATAATAGAGCTTATTGATCCAAGGAGAAATCTGATTGCCTGGATACATTGGCAGGGGCTTATTAAATGGCAAATAACACTGGCATATTATTGGAAAAATTAGCTGGGCCATATTAATGGCAAAATACTGGCATATTATTGGTCAAATTGGCAGGGGCAGATTAAATGGCAAATACTGGCATATTATTGTTAAATGGCAAATAATACTGGCATATTATTGGGCAAATTGGCTGGGGCATATTAATGGCAAAAAAATACTGGCATAATATTGGGCAAATTGGCTGGGGAATATTAATGGCAAAAAAATACTGGCATAATATTGGGCAAATTGGCTGGGGAATATTAATGGCAAAAAAATACTGGCATAATATTGGGCAAATTGGCTGGGGAATATTAATGGCAAATAATATTGGCAATGTGTATGTAATAGGGTGATGCAGGCATGTAAATGGGGTGATGGGGCATGTCCTTGGTGTGCAACGTGGGTTATGGGTCATGTCGTGGGTGTGCATCATGTACATACAAATGAACTATTCAATGGGAAATGGTTTTTTGGTAAATCAAGGATGATATAATCTGGACAGACATATATTGCTCTTATTTTATGTATTTGCAATGATGCTAACACAATGTACAGACCATTTTTTTTTTTTTTTTTTTTAGTTCTGTACAGTTCTGTACAGTTACAGAATAAACAATGTTTAAGTGATACAGCCCCTTTAAAGTTCCTACCAGTGCCATTTTCAGCTGGAGCACAAAGGGTTATTTTTACACCAACTATCTATGACCTTAGTGGTAATAGGGGACAACTCCCTGACCGAGGATGTTATTAACCATCCCCAGACAAGCTGCGGAGTTTGTGACTTTCCCTGATTTTGCCATGGAGATTTTCTTTCGTTTTCTCTGACTGTGACGGTCTCTCCTGCCAGGCGCCCTAACTACTGTTGCCATGAATTCCTGGCTGACAAAGAATTAACTGTGGCGTCAGATTAGGTAAAGAGGAGGAGGAGGAGGTGGGGGGAGGAAGGCAAGGAAGGTGTATTGTTTACTTTAAAAAAAAAAACTAAAAAAACAAAACAAATGTCAACCTGAGTGTGACTAAGAGCTTGGTAATTTCTGGACCTTTCCAGAAGATCTCATTAAATGGAGGGGCGTGAGCAAATTAGAAAAAAAAAAAAGCAAAATACCAGGCCGACTTTGGTGATATTTCACTAAGTAGCAACAGGTTCTAGGAGATAAAATTCCCAGGATTGTTTTTACTAAGTGGGTTTAATCTTTGCTCCCTGCACGGACGAACGAAACGCCAAGTGTACGTGATGTATTGAGCGAGATTCTGGGGTAAGGTTCTAAAAGACAATAAACGTTCCGCTGGTTTCCATGGCGACACAATGAGCGGGAACATTCCGCTGGTTTCCGCGGCAACACAATGAGCGGGAACATTCCACTGGTTTCCGCGGCGACACAATGAGCAGGAACATTCCGCTGGTTTCCACGGCGACACAATGAGCAGGAACATGCAGGCTTCTAATCTGCCAGGTCTGTGACTTAATATATTACTTATCATGATTAATCTCTGCCCAAAACGGCTTCTTTTCTCTATTGTAACGTGCAGGTATCTGACCGGCTGGGCTGGAAGGTACACTATGGTTTGGGCCCTAACGCCCCAATAATTTGGATTTAAAGGGCGGCAGCAAAAGGGTGGTAAAGGGCCCACAGAAAATGGGGTGTGTCGCCCTCAAAAAGGAATACTGAACTGTGAAAACAATCCTGACATCAGAAATCTTTGCACCATTACAATGTACAATTAAAACGGCCTACACTTTGTACAGATTCTTTAAAAAAAAAAAAAAATCACTATTTTTTTTCATTTGAAATAAACAATTTCAATATTCCATAGGCACAGTGGGCATCCTGCATCAGTAAACCATTTTTTTTTTTGCTTCCTTGTCACTCCTCTCCAGAATGGAATGCCGAGAGCTAATCAGCACAGCTCCTGATTGGCTCTTGGTAGTAGCCATTTTTAAAAATTGTTATCTGTAACTGGTTAAAAATTGTAATACAATTCCAAAATGGACACCTAGACATCATTGTGTGGTCATTACAGTTGCATTTACTCTAGCCCTTACCAGGGCCGTCTTTAATAGTGATTGGACCCTGGGCAAGCATTTGCTTGGGCCCCCTGGACCCTGCCCCCTCCCCTGCATGCAATCCCGCCATCCATCGCAATGTTACCCCCCCCCCCCCCCACACACACACACACATATGCCATAATTGTTGTGCCATTCAGATGCCAGTAATATTGTAACTTTCGGATGCCAGTAATATTGTGCCAGTCAGAGCCCAGTAATATTGTGCCAGTCAGAGCCTAGTAATATTGTGCCAGTCAGATGCCTGCAATATTGTGCCAGTCAGATGCCTGCAATATTGTGCCAGTCAGAGCCCAGTAATAATGTGCCAGTCAGATACCAGTAATATTGTGCCAGTCAGATACCAATAATATTGTGCCAGTCAGATACCAATAATATTGTGCCAGTCAGATACCAGGAATATGGTGCCTGTCAGATGCCTGTAATATTATGCCAGTCAGATGCCTGTAATAGTGTGCAGTCAGAGGCCAGGAATATTGTGCCAGTCAGATGCCTGTAATATTGTGCCAGTCAGATGCCTGTAATAGTGTGCAGTCAGAGGCCAGGAATATTGTGCCAGTCAGATGCCTGTAATATTGTGCCAGTCAGATGCCTGTAATATTATGCCAGTCAGATGCCTGTAATAGTGTGCCAGTCAGAGGCCAGGAATATTGTGCCAGTCAGAGCCCAGTAATATAGTGCCAATCAGATACCCAGTAATATAGTGCCAATCAGATGCCAAGTAATATAGTGCCAATCAGATGCCCAGTAATATAGTGCCAATCAGATGCCAAGTAATATAGTGCCAGTCAGATACCCAGTAATATAGTGCCAATCATATGCCCAGTAATATAGTGCCAATCAGATGCCAAGTAATATAGTGCCAGTCAGATACCCAGTAATATAGTGCCAATCAGGTACCCAGTAATATAGTGCCAATCATATGCCCAGTAATATTGTGCCAATCAGATGCCAAGTAATATAGTGCCAGTCAGATACCCAGTAATATAGTGCCAATCAGATGCCAAGTAATATAGTGCCAATCAGATGCCCAGTAATATAGTGCCAATCAGATGCCAAGTAATATAGTGCCAGTCAGATACCCAGTAATATAGTGCCAATCAGATACCCAGTAATATAGTGCCAATCATATGCCCAGTAATATAGTGCCAATCAGATGCCAAGTAATATAGTGCCAGTCAGATACCCAGTAATATAGTGCCAATCAGGTACCCAGTAATATAGTGCCAATCATATGCCCAGTAATATAGTGCCAATCAGATACCCAGTAATATAGTGCCAATCAGATGCCCAGTAATATAGTGCCAATCAGATGCCAAGTAATATAGTGCCAGTCAGATACCCAGTAATATAGTGCCAATCAGATACCCAGTAATATAGTGCCAATCAGATACCCAGTAATATAGTGTCAATCAGATACCCAGTAATATAGTGCCAATCAGATACCCAGTAATATAGTGCCAATCAGATACCCAGTAATATAGTGTCAATCAGATACCCAGTAATATAGTGCCAATCAGATACCCAGTAATATAGTGTCAATCAGATACCCAGTAATATAGTGCCAATCAGATACCCAGTAATATAGTGCCAGTCAGATACCCAGTAATATAGTGCCAATCAGATACCAAGTAATATAGTGCCAATCAGATGCCCAGTAATATAGTGCCAGTCAGATACCCAGTAATATAGTGTCAATCAGATACCCAGTAATATAGTGCCAGTCAGATACCCAGTAATATAGTGCCAATCAGATACCAAGTAATATAGTGCCAATCAGATACCCAGTAATATAGTGCCAATCAGATGCCCAGTAATATTGTGCCAATCAGATACCCAGTAATATAGTGCCAATCAGATACCCAGTAATATAGTGCCAATCAGATGCCCAGTAATATAGTGCCAATCAGATACCCAGTAATATAGTGCCAGTCAGATACCCAGTAATAAAGTGCCAATCAGATACCCAGTAATATAGTGCCAATCAGATGCCAAGTAATATAGTGCCAGTCAGATACCCAGTAATATAGTGCCAATCAGATACCCAGTAATATAGTGCCAGTCAGATACCAGTAATATAGTGCCAATCAGATACCCAGTAATATAGTGCCAGTCAGATACCCAGTAATATAGTGCCAGTCAGATACCCAGTAATATAGTGCCAATCAGATACCCAGTAATATAGTGCCAGTCAGATACCAGGAATATTGTGCCCCCCCCCCCCCCCCGTACTTACATGAAGCGGCTCCGTGTCCCCCGCCGGATGTCTCCTCCGTGCAGTCTTCCCTCTTGCACGGAGGAGGGAAACAGAAACCGGATGTGACGCGACGTCACATCCGGCGTCAGTTTTTTTTTGTTTTTTTTTCGGCCGTCGCATCCATCGGATGCGGCTTGCCGGAAAAAAGCGTTCACAAGCGCAATGCGCTGTGAACGCGGAAGCAGGGGCTGGGGGCCCACGGGACAGCTGCCTTGGGGCCCCCCAGGAGTAACTGGGCCCAGGGCAGCTGCCCCGTTTGCCCCGCGTTAAAGACGGCCCTGGCCCTTACTCTAGCCCGGCCAGTGGTTCCCAAACCAGTCTTCATGGCCCACTCAACAGTCCAGGATTTCGGGATTATTCAGCTATGTTTAAGGTGTTATTTATTTACACAGAGTTACACAACTGGAAATCCCTGAATCCTGGATGATTGGGTGGGCCCTGAGGACTGGTTTGGGAAAGCACTACTGATTAGGCTGACACCTGATTAGATGCAAAAAAACCAAAGAGGATCTCTTAGTACATGTTGGTTTCGGCCTATTTCCCCAGAGCTGGCCTGAGACTTCTAATTGGCCAAAGAGTCATTAGAAAATGGCTGACTATTAGGTTGTTGATTTACTTCAGGTTCCCATGCATCATCCATACCTGAAGCCAAGTTTGCAGTTTGTTTTTCTTAAAGATTAGCATGGAGCATTAATCATCAACATGCTGCATGTTAATCTTTACAAATACCCTACCCACACACCAGCTGTGCCAGCGCCAGATATCCCCTCAGCAGCCCTCTTGGTGAGGATGATCGGCAGCTGATGTCTGTGCACTGCCCAAAAAGACAGACATCCTCTAAAGCTGCCTCACGCTCATCCCATGTCACAGTGTTGGGGGTCACGAGACCTCCCGCTGCACAATGTGGGTGCTGGAGGCAAGTCATTGGTGCAATATGGGTGCTGGGGGTAAGTCGTGTGAGTGCAACAGGTGCTGGGGCAATTCCTGTGAGTGCAACGGGTGCTGGAGCAATTCCTGTGAGTGCAACAGGTGCTGGGGCAATTCCTGTGAGTGCAACGGGTGCTGGGGCGATTGTACCACTGATCCCCTTGAGCAGAGTTTGAACCCCTTATTCCCAAATGGCCAAGCCCCCCAAAGCGGTACCTGCAAGGTGCAACCTTTTCCATCCTTTCACCTGTCTATAGACTGTGTAATGCAACGGGTGAGTGCAACGGGTGCTGGGGCAATTCTTGTGAGTGCAATGGGCGCTGGGACAAGTTCTGTGAGTGGAATGGGTTCTGTGGCAAGTTATATGGGTGTAATCAGGTGGTGTGGGTGCAATGGCAAGGGATGCAGGGGGTGAGGGTGGCGTGTCCTGTTTTCTAGTCACCAGGATATGGTAGCCCTAGTTAACTGATATCACTATTCTGGTTACTAGATCTCTATAGCGTTCTAGGCATAACTAAATCCAATTACATGAGGCCTTTACCTTCAGGGGACAGATGTCCTGTATGTAAAGGTGAGGAGGTTTGCAATTTGCCGTCAAACAGGGTGTTTCCCAAAGCTAGTGTGCATGAGTTACAAAAAAGATCTATAGATAGATCCAGGAAACACTAGCAGAAAATGTTACTTTCAGCATTTTATTATCACAGTATTACTGTGTGCAAATATAATATCTAATATTGTCTGGAATACACAAGGATAGATGTGGTAAACCCATTGTGTATATATATATATATATACACCTCTTTCTCTGTCTTTCGTAATAATAATTCTGTGGACATGCTATGGGTGTTACTTCTAAAAGTGGAGCAGTCACCATTGTAACCAATAGAATATTCCCACTGATTGTTCCACGCTTAGAACATTGCCCCAGGATTGATTTGTATCTATAAAACCCCAATATATATATAATTTCATGTTGACCCAATGTCAGATAACGCCGGCTGCTACATTTACCACAGAGACGAAGATCACAGAGATTGAGCTATAATAAAGACATTCTATATATCAGCTAACACAGAGCCCCTATATATCTCACTAGCGCAATATGTAACAACACTGCCTGCGCCTCTGTTAAATCTCTGTGACAGCTGGTGTGACCTTCAGGAAAACAGTTTCCTTGCAGAGAAAATAAAATAGATTGCAAGCTCTGTGAAACAAGGTGTGTCTGGTATATGCACCCTTGGTACGCTCCGTAATGGGGAATGTGCCAGTAAACAGAATTATGATGTATTATTATTATTACACAGTCTATAGACAGGTGAAAGGATGGAAAATGTTGCACCTTGCAGGTAACGCTTTGGGGGGCTTGGCCATTTGGGAATAAGGGGTTCAAACTCTTCTCAAGGGGATCAGTGGTACAAAATAGATTAAAAAGAAAGCAAATAAATCTCTTCTTACCTGGAAGCTCAACTCGAAGCAGTACTGCAGCACAGCCACCACTGCCAAAAAAAAGCCAGCTTCCCCAACCTGTAACCTGAGCTCAGAATAATCTGTACTGATCCTCCTACCTGTGCGACCCACCCACTCTGCACCCTACTGACAGAGAGACCAGGAGGCATTGATGGCAATTGAATAAATCCCTGCAGTACAGGGATTACCTTTAGATGCAAGACACATCAGCCATCTAAGTTCTAAAACAGGTCTCATGAAATTATATTGCTCTACTTGATTTTTTAATCAACAATTCCAGTATACACTGAGACTGGCGAGTGCGGATGTTATAAAGCTGGTACCAGGGGATACACATCTTTCTTCCACATGCTGCAGAAAGAGCATGCAAAGTGCAGCCCGGCAATCTGTAGGATGGATATACGCACAGACACAATCCTACCATGATTAATTAATTGGATTGCGTCTGTGCGTATATCCATCCTACAGATTGCCGGGCTGCACTTTGCATGCTCTTTCTGCAGCACGTGGAACAAATAAGTGTCCCTTGGAAACATGGCCGATGTTGGCGACTAGGCCCTATGTACAGGATAGCCATATGCTAGTCCCAATGTGTCTGCGTCACTGTATTAACCTCTACCACTTCAGCTGAGAGGCCATTCCATGCTCTCTCACTCACATCAAAGCCTCTGATCCCTGGTCCTAGCCTTTCTCCTTTTGCTTTCATCCCCTTTTATCAGGGGGAAGCTGGCAACTTGTGGATAATTGGATAGAAAGAATGAAGGGGCTGTGTAGCACCCCCATCCCATCGAGTCAGGTTAGAGAGCAGCCCGGGGGCAATTACTTCTTCTCCTCCCCCTTGCCAGCCCTCCCCTACCCGTTATACCCATTTATATCACATCTGTCAACTTAGACAAGTATTCCACTCCTGATCCATGCATGAGGAGCTGTGTGGATATTGGACTTTCACTGAACCCCATCTAGTTTCCTCGAGACACAATATCCTTCACCCTCTCTCCAGATTTCATTATTCTTTGTCTCCAGTCTTTTTTTGAACAAGGAGTTTTTTGTAATGATCAACCAATTAGGGGAAAAGGTCGATTGCATGGTTAAAAATACAACCTGATGCCACAAAACATGGGCAACAGGCTTGTAATCGTATGTTATTATGTTTTTTTTTATATTATAGATTGTAAGCTCTGCAAGCAAGGCTCTCATGTATCACTCTCTCTATGTAGTCTATTATTTATTTTTTTTGCTCTACCAAACGTTATATAATTAAATGTTAATGTAATCTTTATAATTGGTTTTTTAAAAAATCATCTTAATAATCTACTAACAGCTGACTTTGTATTAAATGCTCTACTGTGCTCGGTATTTGTCAAACCTTCTCTGACTACTTCCAGCAAAGAAATAGTCATCTCACCAATGAGTCAGCCAGCCGACCTGTCTGATCTACTGACATCCGTGTAAAAAGCTCTTCAGAATGAAAGTCACAGCAATAAGATCTTGCTGGAAAACATAGAGATCTAAACACAAGTGACTGGTAGGTCCACAATTTTAGTTTTTTTTTTTACAATTTTGTGACATTTGCTGATTTTTTTTTTTTTACCATATTTTACAACAGGAGAATTATATTGTCATCCCCCAAATATATATATATATATATATATATATATATATATATATATATATATATATATATATATTTTAGCTAAGGGCATTATGTTAAATAAAGAAACAGATCTGGTTCAACATTACCTGTTTCCTAACAACTGAAAATAAAGCGTATTGCTATCCCTCCAAGCCGCTCCTTATGGAAGATCACTGAATATAGAACCCCCGGAGAAATTATTTTCAACATAACATTACAAGGAGTACTGTAAATAGTTTTTAGAGAAAAAATAAGGCCATTTCATATATATTAGAAATATGTACAACATATATATAATAAGCGAGGTGGAGCTGCCCCCTTTTACTATACTGGTTTTGTTGGGGGGGGTTGTATTTTATGTGTATGTGGTCATATCATAATCCTGTTTATATCCCTGCAGGCTCCTCTCTGTTGCAGAGTAAGTATTATACTGTGGTGTTAATGTGTTGTGCTCTATGTATGGGACATACCATTCCTGCTGCGGGTGGGGCCAGTAATGATATAGCGTATCGGTAGAGATCACTGCCACAGGGCCTCGCAAGCTGAGTGGCAGAGAAACATGTTCTCCAGCGCTCACACCCACAGGCCGCTGTTGCGTAATTAAGTTAATACTTGTTTACATTCCTCATTTGTCGGACGTCCAACGAAAACTGCTCTCCGCAACCTAAATACAACAATATATTCTAAAATAACTTTGTTTTGTCTCTCATGATATTAATTTAGGTGTAAAAAAGAACTACATCCATCAAGTTCACCCTTTCTACCTATCATTCCCGCTTTTGATCCAAAAAAAGCCAAAATAAAAACCTTAAACTATTTTTTCGCATTTTCTCCATTAGGGAGAAAAATTCCTTCTTGACTCCAGAAGGCAATCAGATTTCTCCTTTGATCATGACAGCTCATTTATTAAAGGGACTGTCTGGTGCCCAAAATGCATAGTGCAAATGTTAATGAAAGTTAATGTGCTTTCAAAGTACTTTAAATGAGAATGATCATAATGCTTTTCCAATTAATGTCTTTCTAGTGATGTCATCAGACAGTGTGTTGCACTGTTAAGAAATCCTACTGTGTACAAGAGCCAGTTTATCACAGTCCACACAATGTATTCTATTCCAGAAGCACATGAAGTGACTAAATTAAACAAAACGTATATACTCAGTGTCCATATAATCAGTGCTGCTGCACCTGTAGTAAACATGCAGAGTAATCACTACATCAAACGCGATTTATGTAGATTGCCTGCACCAGATCACACAGGGATAAAAGCCTGTGCACTATACAAGCAGTAATCTTCACCTTGCACCAAAGTGAGTTTGGGGACTAGACTGTCCTTCTAATGCTTATTCTATTATTAATAGCCCTGTATGTCCTGCTTTTCTAAAACAAGATCCAGACCCTTTTTGAATGCATCTATTGTATGTGATAGCACCACCTCTCTTGGCAGTAAATTCCATTTACTACAGTAACATTTATTTATATAGCGCCAACAATTTATGTAGCGCTGGTACAGAATATAGAGGTGGGCTACATACTAAGTTATACGAACGAAAACAGACTGATACTTGAAGTAGAGAGCCTTGCTCACAAGCTTACATTTATTGTCCTTACCGTAAAGAATCCCTTCCTTTTTTGTCTATGAAATCTTTGCTCTTCCAGTCACAGTCTCTTCCAGCCTCTTGTTCTTTGTACATTGGACCTGCATATATTTATATAATGTTATCATATCCCCTTTAAGATGCCTTTTTTCTAAGGTATATACATGTAACTTTTTTGCCTCTCTCCAATAACTAAGATCCTCCAATCTCCAATAAATATTGATTTTGTAGCCCTCCTTTGCACTTTTTCTAGTGCCACAAGGACCTTTTTTATGGACCAATGCCCAGAATTGCACCGCAGTTTTACTAGGTCAGATCTTACCATTGACTTGTAAAGAGGCAAGATGATATCCTCCTCCTGTGAATCTATACCTCGTTTTATATATCCTATTGGCCCGTGCAGCTGCTGACTGGCATTGTGCACTGTTGTTAAGTCTGTTATCTACATTTATTCCTAAATCCAACTCATTAGTAGTTTTTCCCAGGGAAATACCATTTAAAGTATATGTCGTTATGGACCAAAGCACCAACCAGCGCCAAGGAGTTAATAAACTCCACTGAATACCTTGGTCCAGTTTGAAGATTTTTTATTTACAACAACTCTCTGCATTCTATCTTTAAGCCAATTTTCAATCCAAATACAATCTATTAAGATACACTTCAAGTTTACTTACAAGTCCCGGGACATGTTTTGTTTAAACCTTGCCTCCTTGAAGAAAGCAAGGGTTAAACAAGTTGGAATGTCCCTTTAAGTAAAGTCTAAATAGATCACATTAATTACCCCACCTGGATCTATATTTTGACTGACTTCTTCATTGAATGCTATTAAGTTGGTTTGACAAGACCTGTCCTGCACACAACCATGAAGATTCCTACTTATTATAATCTAATTCAAGATGCATTCTTGAATGTATACATTTTGCTCCACAGCAATAGAATTCTCAATGAAGTGCAGTGTGTGAGGGTATAACAGAGCTCCCCAGCAATAAAACTTATAGTAATGTGCAGTATGAGTGTACCACAGAATTCACATTGCATTTATCACAGACTCTATAGCAATACAACTCACAGTAATGTGCAGTGTGTGAGTGTATCACAGAGCTCCACAGCATTAAAATACACAGTAATGTGAAGTAGCAGTGCAACACAGAGCTCCACAACAATAAAACACACAGCAATGTGCAGCCTGGGAGTGTATCAGAGCTCCACAGCAACAGACCCCACAGTAATTGCCAGTGTGTGCGTGTATCACAAAGCTCCACAGTAATAAAACTCACAGTAATGTGCAGTGTGTGAGTGTATCACAGAGCTCCACAGCATTAAAATACACAGTAATGTGAAGTAGTAGTGCAACACAGAGCTCCACAACAATAAAACACACAGCAATGTGCAGCCTGGGAGTGTATCAGAGCTCCACAGCAACAGACCCCACAGTAATTGCCAGTGTGTGTATCACAAAGCTCCACAGTAATAAAACTCACAGTAATGTGCAGTGTGTGCGTGTATCACAGACTCCACAGCAATAAAACTCACAGTAATGTGCAGTGTGTGAGTGTATCACAGAGATTAACAGCAATAAAACTCACAGTAATGTGCAGTGTGTGAGTGTATCACAGGCTCCACAGCAATAAAACTCACAGTAATGTGCAGTGTGTGAGTCTATCACAGACTCCACAGCAATAAAACTCACAATAATGTGCAGTGTGTGAGTTTATCACAGACTCCACAGCAATAAAACTCACAGTAATGTGCAGTGTGTGAGTCTATAACACAGCAAAAAAAAAAAAACCTCACAATAGTGTGCATACTATGAGTGTATGTATAGAGTCCCATAGTACCAAAATGACTGTTTAAACTGGTGGTATTTTCATTGTTTATCATTGAATTTTTGTAACTATAATACTTGTTCAATCAGACTATGCTTCTGCCTTACACATTCTTGGTTATGCCCTTCCCCAGTGCTGCACCCAGTGCCTCCCCATAAAAGAAAGGTATTCAGTTATATGAAATGCTGGAAGCTATTCAGAGGTTTTTATGCAAGAAAGCTAATAAAATAAAGTTTCATTCTTATTTTACACCGCAGACGTTCTATGTCAGATCCTCACTGCACATGTGAGCATGGCTGCTATGTCACCATCTCTTGTATCCAGTCCCCAGGGAAATGTACAGATTGTTTTTAATGTACAGCTGTACACTCATAATTTGCTAACTTGGTCCAGGGGGTGGAGCTATTCATAACTGGGCACTGAATGCATCGTTCTCTTGCAGACTATTTTGTTTGTTTTTTAAAGTGTTTGCACGCAACGAAGTTTAAAATTGGGTTATACTAACATTGTCAGGACGTATTCCATGGACATTTCCAGGGGAAATAATGTGAATTATTTTCCGTGAGAATCGAGTAACAGGGTACGGGATGAGCCGCTGGTCTCCTTGGCCCCCAACTTGGTTTGCCACACAGCCGGTATTTTAATGGCAGACCTTGGCTTAAGGCCAGTATTTAGCCTATGAAGGCGGTGGCATGTCTGGTATTATATCCGAAGAGAAGGGGGCATCCCTACCCCCGGACACTATGCTTCCCCGCCCCCCCTGGTGGTGGGATGACTGTTTAAGTAACCAAGGCATTTAATGTTACGGTACATAGACCGCGCCCTGCTTTGCAGCAGAGCAGAGGTGCGGCAGTAAAAGAGACGGATGAGGTTTTTTTTTTATGTGTTTACTGGTGACTTTCTTTACCCAGAACCAGGTGGGGAAAAAAACTGGTAATTCAAGTTTAAATATTTGAAGTATTTCACCCAGTTCACAACTCCACAGAGGACAATGAATATCCTCTGAGGGCTTTAGTACGGTTACCACGTTTTCTTAAAATACCATGCTTTTGTAGCCCCCTAATATAATTGGCCAGGGGCTGTCTTGACAGTGTTACGTGGACATGTCAGTCTATTGGTTTTTAAGGGCTGGTAAAATGACACAATGCTATGGGGCTGGTATAATGACACAATGCTATGGGGCTGGTATAATGACACAATGCTATGGGGCTGGTATAATGACGCAATGCTATGGGGCTGGTATAATGACACAATGCTATGGGGCTGGTATAATGACACAATGCTATGGGGCTGGTATAATGACACAATGCTATGGGGCTGGTATAATGACACAATGCTATGGGGCTGGTATAATGACACAATGCTATGGGGTTGGTATAATGATGTGATGCTATGGGGCTGGTGTAATGACACAATGCTATGGGGCTGGTATAATGACACAATGCTATGGGGCTGGTATAATGACGCAATGCTATGGGGCTGGTATAATGACACAATGCTATGGGGTTGGTATAATGATGTGATGCTATGGGGCTGGTATAATGATGTGATGCTATGGGGCTGGTATAATGACACAATGCTATGGGGTTGGTATAATGATGTGATGCTATGGGGCTGGTATAATGACACAATGCTATGGGGCTGGTATAATGACACAAGGCTATGGGGCTGGTATAATGACGCAATGCTATGGGGCTGGTATAATGACACAATGCTATGGGGTTGGTATAATGATGTGATGCTATGGGGCTGGTATAATGATGTGATACTGTGGGGCTGGTATAATGACACAATGCTATGGGGTTGGTATAATGATGTGATGCTATGGGGCTGGTATAATGACACAATGCTGTGGGGCTGGTATAATGACACGGTGCTATGGGGCTGGTATAATGACACAATGCTATGGGGCTGGTATAATGACACAATGCTATAGGACTGGTATAATGACACAATGCTATGGGACTGGTATAATGACACAGTGCCATGGGGCTGGTATAATGACACTATGCTATGGGGCTGGTAAATTGACACAGTGCTATTGGACTGGTATAATTATGCAGTGCTATGGGGCACTGAATGCATCGTTCTCTTGCAGACTATTTTGTTTGTTTTTTAAAGTGTTTGCACGCAACGAAGTTTAAAATTGGGTTATACTAACATTGTCAGGACGTATTCCATGGACATTTCCAGGGGAAATAATGTGAATTATTTTCCGTGAGAATCGAGTAACAGGGTACGGGATGAGCCGCTGGTCTCCTTGGCCCCCAACTTGGTTTGCCACACAGCCGGTATTTTAATGGCAGACCTTGGCTTAAGGCCAGTATTTAGCCTATGAAGGCGGTGGCATGTCTGGTATTATATCTGAAGAGAAGGGGGCATCCCTACCCCCGGACACTATGCTTCCCCGCCCCCCCTGGTGGTGGGATGACTGTTTAAGTAACCAAGGCATTTAATGTTACGGTACATAGACCGCGCCCTGCTTTGCAGCAGAGCAGAGGTGCGGCAGTAAAAGAGACGGATGAGGTTTTTTTTTTATGTGTTTACTGGTGACTTTCTTTACCCAGAACCAGGTGGGGAAAAAAACTGGTAATTCAAGTTTAAATATTTGAAGTATTTCACCCAGTTCACAACTCCACAGAGGACAATGAATATCCTCTGAGGGCTTTAGTACGGTTACCACGTTTTCTTAAAATACCATGCTTTTGTAGCCCCCTAATATAATTGGGGAGGGGCTGTCTTGACAGTGTTACGTGGACATGTCAGTCTATTGGTTTTTAAGGGCTGGTAAAATGACACAATGCTATGGGGCTGGTATAATGACACAATGCTATGGGGCTGGTATAATGACACAATGCTATGGGGCTGGTATAATGACGCAATGCTATGGGGCTGGTATAATGACACAATGCTATGGGGCTGGTATAATGACACAATGCTATGGGGCTGGTATAATGACACAATGCTATGGGGCTGGTATAATGACACAATGCTATGGGGCTGGTATAATGACACAATGCTATGGGGTTGGTATAATGATGTGATGCTATGGGGCTGGTGTAATGACACAATGCTATGGGGCTGGTATAATGACACAATGCTATGGGGCTGGTATAATGACGCAATGCTATGGGGCTGGTATAATGACACAATGCTATGGGGTTGGTATAATGATGTGATGCTATGGGGCTGGTATAATGATGTGATGCTATGGGGCTGGTATAATGACACAATGCTATGGGGTTGGTATAATGATGTGATGCTATGGGGCTGGTATAATGACACAATGCTATGGGGCTGGTATAATGACACAAGGCTATGGGGCTGGTATAATGACGCAATGCTATGGGGCTGGTATAATGACACAATGCTATGGGGTTGGTATAATGATGTGATGCTATGGGGCTGGTATAATGATGTGATACTGTGGGGCTGGTATAATGACACAATGCTATGGGGTTGGTATAATGATGTGATGCTATGGGGCTGGTATAATGACACAATGCTGTGGGGCTGGTATAATGACACGGTGCTATGGGGCTGGTATAATGACACAATGCTATGGGGCTGGTATAATGACACAATGCTATAGGACTGGTATAATGACACAATGCTATGGGACTGGTATAATGACACAGTGCCATGGGGCTGGTATAATGACACTATGCTATGGGGCTGGTAAATTGACACAGTGCTATTGGACTGGTATAATTATGCAGTGCTATGGGGCTGGTATAATGACACGGTGCTATGGGGCTGGTTTAATGACACAATGCTATGGGGCTGGTATAATGACACAGTGCTATGGGGCTGGTTTAATGACACAATGCTATGGGGCTGGTATAATGACACGGTGCTATGGGGCTGGTATAATGACACAGTTCTATGGGGCTGGTATAATGACACGGTGCTATGGGGCTGGTATAATGACACAATGCTATGGGGCTGGTATAATGACACAATGCTATGGGGCTGGTATAATGACACGGTGCTATGGGGCTGGTTTAATGACACAGTGCTATGGGGCTGGTATAATGACACGGTGCTATGGGGCTGGTATAATGACGCAATGCTATGGGGCTGGTATAATGATGTGATACTATGGGGCTGGTATAATGACACAATGCTGTGGGGCTGGTATAATGACACAATGCTATGGGGCTGGTATAATGACACAATGCTATGGGGCTGGTATAATGATGTGATGCTATGGGGCTGGTATAATGACACAATGCTGTGGGGCTGGTATAATGACGCAATGCTATGGGGCTGGTATAATGACACAATGCTATGGGGCTGGTATAATGACACAATGCTATGGGGCTGGTATAATGACACAATGCTATGGGGCTGGTATAATGACACAATGCTATGGGGCTGGTATAATGACACCGTGCTACGGGGCTGGTATAATGGCACAGTGCTACGGGGCTGATATAATGACACGGTGCTATGGGGCTGGTATAATGACACAATACCTCTTGGGCAGCTCTTTCGTCCTTAATGGGATGAGGTTGGTTTAGTTAAAAAAACCAAACAACATTTATTTCCTTTTTTTGAAGTATAGGTAACATAGTTATAATGTGTTATGAAATAGGTAGCAAACAGGAGATAAGAATATTTGTGAACAAGGATTAGACACAATATCAGTGGAATTATCTGCTTTAAACGTCATCAGTGCTGCTGCAGTGATTTTGAGGTTTGCTAAAGTCAGCACCAGGATTAAAGCCATCCTGTCAGGGTAAATACAGCTCTCATTGCTACGCCTTCTGGGCCCAATCCTGCCTTGTGTTCCTCCTCCCCACCTTAAAAACAAAGTGCAAATCTCTGGACCTCTGCATCTCATGTGATTCATGGTTTTCTTGGTTTGCCCCTGTCAGGGGGAATTGATGCAGCTGTACCATAAACATGACAGGATTGCTAGAAAATGTTTCAATAAAACACTTCACCCAACGCAGCAGATTATATTCATCTCTGGGGTCTTTGGTGGTGCAATACCTTAGTGGTCTCCTTTTTCCTCTTCCTCTGGGGGGCAGGAAGTGGTGGTCCTCGGTGGCAGGATAGAGAGGGGACCAAATACAGTCACAAGGGTAATGTTCTGAAAGTGATGTAATCAGCAGGTAACTGAACTACTTAGAATTAACTTTTAAAAAATAACCCTCTTTTACATAATAGGGAGAGAAAATATATCCAGCCTTTTTGTTGATTGTAATATTGGTGTAATAAATACAACAAACAAAACAAATAGAAACACTAAGTATATAAAATGATTTCCCCAAATCACTGACACAGTACCTCTATGTTCTCAAACAATGAGATGACAAACTATTATCTATAGATTAATATTAATGTGTACAGATTCCATCCAGGGATCCGGTAATTATTAATACCATAGAACAATGAAACATTATTATCTCTACTCACATCTCATAAAGAGAAATACCTGAATCTCTGCCAAAGGTACAGGTGCTGTGTTTACTCTTTGCAGCCATGATTCTATATTTCCACTGATTATTAAAGAAATGATCACCCGTATCTTCCAGAATATACCACGCCTGGCATCCCCATGGGACAACCTGATATCCCCAATGTGCATTATTTAGGAAGTAATATTTGGTGTTACAGTGTGTGGAATGCTGGGACATGGATATTTGGTGTACTAGAATAATGGAATGCTGGGACATGGATATTTGGTGTACTAGAATAATGGAATGCTGGGACATGGATATTTGGTGTACTAGAATAATGGAATGCTGGGACATGGATATTTGGTGTACTAGAATAATGGAATGCTGGGACATGGATATTTGGTGTACTAGAATAATGGAATGCTGGGACATGGATATTTGGTGTACTAGAATAATGGAATGCTGGGACATGGATATTTGGTGTACTAGAATAATGGAATGCTGGGACATGGATATTTGGTGTACTAGAATAATGGAATGCTGGGACATGGATATTTGGTGTACTAGAATAATGGAATGCTGGGACATGGATATTTGGTGTACTAGAATAATGGAATGCTGGGACATGGATATTTGGTGTACTAAAATAATGGAATGCTGGGACATGGATATTTGGTGTACTAGAATAATGGAATGCTGGGACATGGATATTTGGTGTACTAAAATAATGGAATGCTGGGACATGGATATTTGGTGTACTAGAATAATGGAATGCTGGGACATAGATATTTGGTGTACTAGAATAATGGAATGCTGGGACATTGATTTTTGGTGTACTAGAATAATGGAATGTTGGGACATGGATATTTGGTGTACTAAAATAATGGAATGCTGGGACATGGATATTTGGTGTACTAGAATAATGGAATGCTGGGACATGGATATTTGGTGTACTAGAATAATGGAATGTTGGGACATGGATATTTGGTGTACTAAAATAATGGAATGCTGGGACATGGATATTTGGTGTACTAGAATAATGGAATGCTGGGACATGGATATTTGGTGTACTAGAATAATGGAATGCTGGGACATGGATATTTGGTGTACTAGAATAATGGAATGCTGGGACATGGATATTTGGTGTACTAGAATAATGGAATGTTGGGACATGGATATTTGGTGTACTAGAATAATGGAATGCTGGGACATGGATATTTGGTGTACTAGAATAATGGAATGCTGGGACATGGATATTTGGTGTACTAGAATAATGGAATGCTGGGACATGGATATTTGGTGTACTAAAATAATGGAATGCTGGGACATGGATATTTGGTGTACTAGAGTAATGGAATGCTGGGACATGGATATTTGGTGTACTAGAATAATGGAATGCTGGGACATGGATATTTGGTGTACTAGAATAATGGAATGCTGGGACATGGATATTTGGTGTACTAAAATAATGGAATGCTGGGACATGGATATTTGGTGTACTAGAATAATGGAATGCTGGGACATGGATATTTGGTGTACTAAAATAATGGAATGCTGGGACATGGATATTTGGTGTACTAGAATAATGGAATGCTGGGACATGGATATTTGGTGTACTAGAGTAATGGAATGCTGGGACATGGATATTTGGTGTACTAGAATAATGGAATGCTGGGACATGGATATTTGGTGTACTAGAATAATGGAATCCTGGGACATGGATATTTGGTGTACAAAAATAATGGAATGCTGGGACATGGATATTTGGTGTACTAAAATAATGGAATGCTGGGACATGGATATTTGGTGTACTAGAATAATGGAATGTTGGGACATGGATATTTGGTGTACTAGAATAATGGAATGCTGGGACATGGATATTTGGTGTACTAGAATAATGGAATGCTGGGACATGGATATTTGGTGTACTAGAATAATGGAATGCTGGGACATGGATATTTGGTGTACTAGAATAATGGAATGCTGGGACATGGATATTTGGTGTACTAGAGTAATGGAATGCTGGGACATGGATATTTGGTGTACTAGAATAATGGAATGCTGGGACATGGATATTTGGTGTTCTAGAGTAATGGAATGCTGGGACATGGATATTTGGTGTACTAAAATAATGGAATGCTGGGACATGGATATTTGGTGTACTAGAATAATGGAATGCTGGGACATGGATATTTGGTGTACTAAAATAATGGAATGCTGGGACATGGATATTTGGTGTACTAGAATAATGGAATGCTGGGACATGGATATTTGGTGTACTAGAGTAATGGAATGCTGGGACATGGATATTTGGTGTACTAGAATAATGGAATGCTGGGACATGGATATTTGGTGTACTAGAATAATGGAATCCTGGGACATGGATATTTGGTGTACAAAAATAATGGAATGCTGGGACATGGATATTTGGTGTACTAAAATAATGGAATGCTGGGACATGGATATTTGGTGTACTAGAATAATGGAATGTTGGGACATGGATATTTGGTGTACTAGAATAATGGAATGCTGGGACATGGATATTTGGTGTACTAGAATAATGGAATGCTGGGACATGGATATTTGGTGTACTAGAATAATGGAATGCTGGGACATGGATATTTGGTGTACTAGAATAATGGAATGCTGGGACATGGATATTTGGTGTACTAGAGTAATGGAATGCTGGGACATGGATATTTGGTGTACTAGAATAATGGAATGCTGGGACATGGATATTTGGTGTTCTAGAGTAATGGAATGCTGGGACATGGATATTTGGTGTACTAGAATAATGGAATGCTGGGACATGGATATTTGGTGTACTAGAATAATGGAATGTTGGGACATGGATATTTGGTGTACTAGAATAATGGAATGCTGGGACATGGATATTTGGTGTACTAGAATAATGGAATGCTGGGACATGGATATTTGGTGTACTAGAATAATGGAATGCTGGGACATGGATATTTGGTGTACTAGAATAATGGAATGCTGGGACATGGATATTTGGTGTACTAGAGTAATGGAATGCTGGGACACGGATATTTGGTGTTCTAGAGTGATGGAATGCTGGGACATGGATATTTGGTGTACTACAGGATTGGAATGCTGGGACATGGATATTTGGTGTACTAGAGTAATGGAATGCTGGGACACGGATATTTGCTGTTCTAGAGTAATGGAATGCTGGGACACGGATATTTGCTGTTCTAGAGTAATGGAATGCTGGGACACGGATATTTGGTGTTCTAGACTAATGGAATGCTGGGACATGGATATTTGATGTACTAGAATAATGGAATGCTAGGACATGGATATTTGGTGTACTAGAATAATGGAATGCTGGGACATGGATATTTGGTGTACTAGAATAATGGAATGCTGGGACATGGATATTTGGTGTACTAGAGTAATGGAATGCTGGGACTTGGATATTTGGTGTACTAGAATAATGGAATGCTGGGACATGGATATTTGGTGTTCTAGAGTAATGGAATGCTGGGACATGGACATTTGGTGTACTAGAATAATGGAATGCTGGGACATGGATATTTGGTGTACTAGAATAATGGAATGCTGGGACATGAATATTTGGTGTACTAGAGTAATGGAATGCTGAGACACGGATATTTGGTGTTCTAGAGTGATGGAATGCTGGGACATGGATATTTGGTGTACTACAGGATTGGAATGCTGGGACATGGATATTTGGTGTACTAGAGTAATGGAATGCTGGGACACGGATATTTGCTGTTCTAGAGTAATGGAATGCTGGGACACGGATATTTGCTGTTCTAGAGTAATGGAATGCTGGGACACGGATATTTGCTGTTCTAGACTAATGGAATGCTGGGACATGGATATTTGGTGTACTAGAATAATGGAATGTTGGGACATGGATATTTGGTGTACTAGAATAATGGAATGCTGGGACATGGATATTTGGTGTACTAGAATAATGGAATGCTGGGACATGGATATTTGGTGTACTAGAATAATGGAATGCTGGGACATGGATATTTGGTGTACTAGAATAATGGAATGCTGGGACATGGATATTTGGTGTACTAGAGTAATGGAATGCTGGGACATGGATATTTGGTGTACTAGAATAATGGAATGCTGGGACATGGATATTTGGTGTTCTAGAGTAATGGAATGCTGGGACATGGATATTTGGTGTACTAGAATAATGGAATGCTGGGACATGGATATTTGGTGTACTAGAATAATGGAATGTTGGGACATGGATATTTGGTGTACTAGAATAATGGAATGCTGGGACATGGATATTTGGTGTACTAGAATAATGGAATGCTGGGACATGGATATTTGGTGTACTAGAATAATGGAATGCTGGGACATGGATATTTGGTGTACTAGAATAATGGAATGCTGGGACATGGATATTTGGTGTACTAGAGGGTTACCTTAGGGGTTTTTTGCCTTCTTTTGGATCAAAAGCTGTAATGATAGGTAGAAGGGTTGAACTTGATGGACTTGTGTCTTTTTTCAACCTAAATTACTATGTTACTATGTTACTATGTTACTATGTTAGAGTAATGGAATGCTGGGACATGGATATTTGGTGTACTAGAATAATGGAATGCTGGGACATGGATATTTGGTGTTCTAGAGTAATGGAATGCTGGGACATGGATATTTGGTGTACTAGAATAATGGAATGCTGGGACATGGATATTTGGTGTACTAGAATAATGGAATGCTGGGACATGAATATTTGGTGTACTAGAGTAATGGAATGCTGAGACACGGATATTTGGTGTTCTAGAGTGATGGAATGCTGGGACATGGATATTTGGTGTACTACAGGATTGGAATGCTGGGACATGGATATTTGGTGTACTAGAGTAATGGAATGCTGGGACACGGATATTTGCTGTTCTAGAGTAATGGAATGCTGGGACACGGATATTTGCTGTTCTAGAGTAATGGAATGCTGGGACACGGATATTTGGTGTTCTAGACTAATGGAATGCTGTGACATGGATATTTGGTGTAGTAGAGTAATGGAATGCTAGGACATGTGTTGCAGAGTAATAGAGACCTGGGACACATATTTGGTGTTAAAAAGCTGTTATAAATCCGTGGCCATTCGTATTTGGTGTTCTAGAGAAATGGAAACCTTGGACATGAATATTTGGTGTTCTAGAGTAATTGTATCCTTGGACATGTTCTGGTGTAATAGGAAACCTTGGACATGGATATTTGGTGTTCTAGAGTGATGGAATCATTGGACATGGATATTTGGTGTTCTAGAGTGATGGAATCATTGGACATGGATATTTGGTGTTCTAGAGTGATGGAATCATTGGACATGGATATTTGGTATTCTAGAGTAGTGAAAACGTTGGAAATGCATATTTTGTGTTCTAGAGTAGTGGAGACCTTGGACATGGAGTTTTGGTGTTCAAGAGTAGTGGAATCCTTGGATATGTATATGTGGTGTTCTAGAGTAGTGGACACCTTGGGCATTGATATGTGATGTTCTAGAGTAATGGAATCCTTGGGCATGGATATTTGGTGTTCTAGAGTCCTTGGGCATGGATATTTGGTGTTCTAGAGTCATTGGGCATGGATATTTTGTGTTCTAGAGTCCTTGGGCATGGATATTTGGTGTTCTAGAGTAGTGAAATCCTGAGCTTCTGAACCCAAATGTACTTAGATTATGTACACGTTCTCTTGGCCCCTGATAACTCAGCTTCTCCGCTGATCCACATAGTTTTTTTTTGATGCGCTTCAATGTTTGGTAAAAAAGCACTTTGAAGTTACATTCTCATATACATTTGTTTTTATTTCTTATTTTTCACGTTGTTTTGATTATACGGCACATTTTCATTAGAGTTTAAAACTCTAAAACTTGACCATCAAAGTAATTCACTGAACCGTATCCACTGAGTGAACGTGAGGAGCAGACTTAGACGCCCATCACTCTGAAGCAACATCGCTTGATCCCACCAAACTCTCTATCCCACGGGTTCCATACCCTTAAACTTTGGACACTTCACGGTGAGCATAGCTCAGGAATGTGCCGTATACTGTGTTAAATATTACCCAAACATTTTTATGTGTGCTTGTTTTATTTTGTAGGATTAGTTATACAAGATACGTCATACGCAGAGAGAAGGTGGAATGTTATATGCAATTATAATGAACTCACACAAAGTCAAACACAGAACCGACCCGTATCAGATTAAAATAATGTTTTGCATTTAAAATAGTTCTCTTTTGTTTACTTTCTAATTTGCATGCTAAGCACCAAGAGCTTCTAGATAATAAAAGATACAGATTGCTAATTACTAATACATTTTCTTTTTAGAGGAAAGAATTATTTCTTTAATAGACCCTGTTCTACAAACAAAGCAATCAGTTTGTTTCTGTGAGTTTTGGTTACACACAAGTCTTGCACACACAAACACATTGTTCCATTATCATGACAGGACATCTTCACCAATAACATTGCAACATATACTTAGCTTCATTTCCCAAGATTGTTTGATTACACGTAAAAAGCCAGTAACTAAGTACAAAAATGGGCAAAATATATATATGTAGATATGCGTTACACAGAAACATAGAGTGTGTCGGCAGATAAGAACCATTAGGTCCATCTAGTCTGCATAATGTTCTAAATACTTTTATTAGTCTCCAGTTCCCTATCTTATATCTAGGATAGCCTTGTGCTTATCCCATGCATGCTTAAACTCCTTCACTGTATTAACCTCTACCACTTCTACTGGAAGACTATTCCATGCATCCACTACCCTCTCAGTAAAGTAATACTTTCATTAGTCCCTGGCCTTATCTTATATCTAGGATAGCCTTATACTTATCCCATGCATCCTTAAACTCCTTCACTGTATCAACCTCTACCACTTCTACTGGAAGACTATTCCATGCATCCACTACCCTCTCAGTAATGTAATACTTTCATTAGTCCCTGGCCTTATCTTATATCTAGGATAGCCTTATACCTATCTCATGCATGCTTAAACTCCTTCACTGTATTAAACTCCACCACTTCTACTGGAAGACTATTCAAAACATCTACTATCCTCTCAGTAATACTTTCATTAGTCCCTGGCCTTATCTTATATCTAGGACAGCATTGTACCTATCCCACGCATGCTTAAACTCCTTCACTGTATTAACCTCTACCACTTCTACTGGAAGACTATTCCATGCATCCACTACCCTCTCAGTAACGTAATACTTTCATTAGTTGTGGCCTTATCTTATATCTAGGATAGCCTTGTGCCTATCCCACGCATGCTTAAACTCCTTCACTGTATTAACCTCTACCACTTCTACTGGAAGGTTATCCCATACATCCACTACCCTCTCAGTAAAGTAATACTTCCATTAGTCCCTGGCCTTATCTTATATCTAGGATAGCCTTATACCTATCCCACGCATGCTTAAATTCCTTCACTGTATTAACCTCTACCACTTCCGCTGGAAGGCTATTCCATACATCCACTACCCTCTCAGTAAAGTAATACTTTCATTAGTCCCTGACCTTATCTTATATCTAGGATAGCCTTATACCTATCCCACACATGCTTAAAATCCTTTACTGTATTAACCTCTACCATTTCTACTGGAAGGCTAGTCCATGCATCCACTACCCTCTCAGTAAAGTAATACTTTCATTAGTCCCTGGCCTTATCTTATAGCTAGGATAGCCTTATACCTATCCCGCGCATGCTTAAACTCCTTCACTGTATTAACCTCTACCACTTCTACTGGAAGACTATTCCATGCATCCACTACCCTCTCAGTAAAGTAATACTTTCATTAGTCCCTGGCCTTATCTTATATCTAGGATAGCCTTATACCTATCCCATGCATGCTTAAACTCCTTCACTGTATTAACCTCTACCACTTCTACTGGAAGACTATTCCATTCATCCACTACCCTCTCAGTAAAGTAATACTTTCATTAGTCCCTGGCCTTATCTTATATCTAGGATAGCCATATACCTATCCCATGCATGCTTAAACTCCTTCACTGTATTAACCTCTACCACTTCTACTGGAAGGCTATTCCATACATCCACTACCCTCTCAGTAAAATAATACTTTCATTAGTCCCTGGCCTTATCTTATATCTAGGATAGCCTTATACCTATCCCATGCATGCTTAAACTCCTTCACTGTATTAACCTCTACCACTTCCGCTGGAAGGCTATTCCATACATCCACTACCTTCTCAGTACAGTAATACTTTCATTAGTCCCTGGCCTTATCTTATATCTAGGATAGCCTTATACCTATCCCACGCATGCTTAAACTCCTTCACAGTATTAACCTCTACCACTTCTACTGGAAGGCTATTCCATACATCCACTACCCTCTCAGTAAAACAATACTTTCATTAGTCCCAGTTCCCTATCTTATATCTAGGATAGCCTTATACCTATCCCACGCATGCTTAAACTCCTTCACTGTATTAACCTCTACCACTTCTACTGGAAGACTATTCCATACTTCCACTACACTCTCATTACAGTAATACTTTCATTAGTCCCTGACCTTATCTTATAGCTAGGATAGCCTTATACCTATCCCATGCATGCTTAAACTCCTTCACTGTATTAACCTCTACCACTTCTACTGGAAGACTATTCCATACATCCACTACCCTATCAGTAAAGTAATACTTTCATTAGTCCCTGGCCTTATCTTATATCTAGGATAGCCGTATACCTATCCCATGCATGCTTAAAACTCCTTCACTGTATTACCCTCTACCACTTCTACTGGAAGACTATTCCATACATCCACTACCTTCTCAGTAATGTAATACTTTCATTAGTCCCTGGCCTTATCTTATATCTAGGATAGCCGTATACCTATCCCATGCATGCTTAAACTCCTTCACTGTATTAACCTCCACCACGTCCGCTGGAAGGCTATAGAAGTAATACACACCCTTACACAGAAAGTGACACAGTTACACACACACAGTGACACACATAACCTGAGACACACTATTTTGCCACTAAATATGCCATTATTTTGCCCCTCAATATGCCATTTAATATGCCAGTATTTTCCCCTCAATATGCCATTTAATATGCCAATATTTTGCCCCTCAATATGCCATTTAAAATGTCAATATTTTGCAACTCAATATGCCATTTCATATGCCAGGATTTTGCAACTCAATGTGCCAGGACTTTGCCCCTCAATATGCCATTTAATATTCCAATACCTGGTATTGGTATTGGATAGTTATCATTCACCTGGTATTATTTGTCTGCTCTGTACAGACTCCTGTGTAATATATGTATGCACACACTGCAAGTATAGTTATCATTCACCTAGTATTATTATATGTCTGCTCTGTACAGACTCCTGTGTAATATATGTATGCACACACTGTAAGTATAGTTATCATTCACCTGGTATTATTTGTCTGCTCTATACAGACTCCTGTGTAATATATGTATGCACACACTGCAAGTATAGTTATCATTCACCTGGTATTATTATATGTCTGCTCTGTACAGACTCCTGTGTAATAAATGTATGCGCACACTGCAAGTATAGTTATCATTCACCTAGTATTATTATATGTGTGCTCTGTACAGACTTCTGTGTAATATATGTATGCACACATTGCAAGTATAGTTATCATTCACCTGGTGTTATTATATGTCTGCTCTGTACAGACTCCTGTGTAATATATGTATGCACACATTGCAAGTATAGTTATCATTCACCTGGTATTATTATATGTGTGCTCTGTACAGACTCCTGTGTAATATATGTATGCACACACTGCAAGTATAGTTATCATTCACCTGGTATTATTACATGTCTGTTGTGTACAGACTCCTGTGTAATATATGTATGCACACATTGCAAGTATAGTTATCATTCACCTGGTAATATTATATGTCGGACCTGTACAGACTCCTGTGTAATATATGTATGCACACATTGCAAGTATAGTTATCATTCACCTGGTAATATTATATGTGTGCTCTGTACAGACTCCTGTGTAATATATGTATGCACACACTGCAAGTATAGTTATCATTCACCTGATATTATATGTCTGCTCTGTACAGACTCCTGTGTAATATATGTATGCACACATTGCAAGTATAGTTATCATTCACCTGATATTATATGTCTGCTCTGTACAGACTCCTGTGTAATATAGGTATGCATACATTGCAAGTATAGTTATCATTCACCTGGTATTATTATATGTCTGCTCTGTACAGACTCCTGTGCAATATATGTATGCACACACTGCAAGTATAGTTATCATTCACCTGGTATTATTATATGTCTGCTCTGTACAGACTCCTGTGTAATATATGTATGCACACACTGCAAGTATAGTTATCATTCACCTGGTATTATTATATGTCTGCTCTGTACAGACTCCTGTGTAATATATGTGTGCACACATTGCAAGTATAGTTATCATTCACCTGGTATTATTATATGTCTGCTCTGTACAGACTCCTGTATAATATATGTATGCACACATTGCAAGTATATTTATCATTCACCTGGTATTATTATATGTCTGCTCTGTACAGACTCCTGTGTAATATATGTATGCACACACTGCAAGTATAGTTATCATTCACCTGGTATTATTATATGTCTGCTCTGTACAGACTCCTGTGTAATATATGTATGCAGGGCCAGTGCAAGGATTTTTGCCGCCCTAGGCAAAATAAAAATTGCTGACCCCCCCCCCCCCTGCCCCCACATTATCATATTATTATTCCCCTCAATATCCCAGGATTTAGCCACCCAAAATGCCAGGATTATGCCCCTCAATGTCCCAGGATTTTCCCCCACAATATGCCAGGACTTAGGCACCCAATATGCCAGGACTTTCCCCCACAATATGCCAGGATTATTTAATAATCCTAAATCCTGGCATATTGTGTGGCATAATAATCATTATGCCACACAATATGCCAGGATCCTCACTTAACTCCTCTCTGCTGCTCTGTCTACTGTGCAGGTCCGTGGCTGTGAGGGAAGCGTTGTGCGCTCCCCTCCAGCCAATGCTCATTCAATAAAGTTTGTTTTCAAAAAAAGTTTAAACAAACTTTATTGAATGTGCATTGGCTGGATGGGAGCGCACAACGCTTCCCTCACAGCCACGGACCTGCACCGGAGACAGAGCAGCAGCGAGTAGGTAAGTAAGGGGGAGGAATTTTTTTTTAAGCAGGGTTCCTGCGCCCCCAGCTAAGATGCGCCCTAGGCAGCTGCCTAGGTCGCCTTACTGGTGGCGCCGGCCCTGTATGTATGCACAAACTGCAAGTATAGTTATCAATTTGGCTTTTTTGAAACACTTTAAAATGCAAAATCTGGGGCGAGATTCCCTGCCTCCCACCATTGCGCTTGGTAACGCAGGGTGGAGGCAAGGGGGGAGACATGGTTTGGGTTTAGGAGTGGGAGACACGGTTTTGGGAGGAGACGTGTTGAGAGGGGGAGATATGGTTTGGGAGGAGACGTGTTGAGAGGGGGCGGTATGGTTTGGGGGGAGACGTGTTGAGAGGGGGCGATATGGTTTGAGAGGAGACGTGTTGAGAGGGGGAGATATGGTTTGGGGGGAGACGTGTTGAGAGGGGGAGATATGGTTTGGGGGGAGACGTGTTGAGAGGGGGAGATATGGTTTGGGAGGAGACGTGTTGAGAGGGGGCGATATGGTTTGGGAGGAGACGTGTTGAGAGGGGGAGATATGGTTTGAGAGGAGACGTGTTGAGAGGGGGCGGTATGGTTTGGGGGGAGACGTGTTGAGAGGGGGAGATATGGTTTGGGGGGAGACGTGTTGAGAGGGGGAGATATGGTTTGGGAGGAGACGTGTTGAGAGGGGGCGGTATGGTTTGAGAGGAGACGTGTTGAGAGGGGGAGATATGGTTTGGGAGGAGACGTGTTGAGAGGGGGCGGTATGGTTTGAGAGGAGACGTGTTGAGAGGGGGAGATATGGTTTGGGAGGAGACGTGTTGAGAGGGGGAGATATGGTTTTGGGAGGAGACGTGTTGAGAGGGGGAGATATGGTTTGGGAGGAGACGTGTTGAGAGGGGGAGATATGGTTTGGGGGGAGACGTGTTGAGAGGGGGAGATATGGTTTGGGAGGAGACGTGTTGAGAGGGGGAGATATGGTTTGAGAGGAGACGTGTTGAGAGGGGGAGATATGGTTTGGGAGGAGACGTGTTGAGAGGGGGAGATATGGTTTGGGGGGAGACGTGTTGAGAGGGGGAGATATGGTTTGAGAGGAGACGTGTTGAGAGGGGGAGATATGGTTTGGGGGGAGACGTGTTGAGAGGGGGAGATATGGTTTGGGGGGAGACGTGTTGAGAGGGGGAGATATGGTTTGGGAGGAGACGTGTTGAGAGGGGGAGATATGGTTTGAGAGGAGACGTGTTGAGAGGGGGAGATATGGTTTGGGAGGAGACGTGTTGAGAGGGGGAGATATGGTTTGGGAGGAGACGTGTTGAGAGGGGGAGATATGGTTTGGGGGGAGACGTGTTGAGAGGGGGAGATATGGTTTGGGAGGAGACGTGTTGAGAGGGGGAGATATGGTTTGGGGGGAGACGTGTTGAGAGGGGGAGATATGGTTTGGGGGGAGACGTGTTGAGAGGGGGCGGTATGGTTTGGGAGGAGACGTGTTGAGAGGGGGAGATATGGTTTGGGAGGAGACGTGTTGAGAGGGGGAGATATGGTTTGAGAGGAGACGTGTTGAGAGGGGGAGATATGGTTTGGGGGGAGACGTGTTGAGAGGGGGCGATTTGGTTTGGGGGGAGACGTGTTGAGAGGGGGAGATATGGTTTGGGGGGAGACGTGTTGAGAGGGGGCGATATGGTTTGGGGGGAGACGTGTTGAGAGGGGGAGATATGGTTTGGGAGGAGACGTGTTGAGAGGGGGAGATATGGTTTGGGGGCAGACGTGTTGAGAGGGGGAGATATGGTTTGGGGGCAGACGTGTTGAGAGGGGGAGATATGGTTTGGGAGGAGACGTGTTGAGAGGGGGAGATATGGTTTGGGGGCAGACGTGTTGAGAGGGGGAGATATGGTTTGGGAGGAGACGTGTTGAGAGGGGGAGATATGGTTTGGGGGGAGACGTGTTGAGAGGGGGCGGTATGGTTTGGGAGGAGACGTGTTGAGAGGGGGAGATATGGTTTGGGGGCAGACGTGTTGAGAGGGGGAGATATGGTTTGAGAGGAGACGTGTTGAGAGGGGGAGATATGGTTTGGGGGGAGACGTGTTGAGAGGGGGAGATATGGTTTGGGAGGAGACGTGTTGAGAGGGGGCGATATGGTTTGGGGGGAGACGTGTTGAGAGGGGGAGATATGGTTTGGGAGGAGACGTGTTGAGAGGGGGCGATATGGTTTGGGGGGAGACGTGTTGAGAGGGGGCGATATGGTTTGGGGGGAGACGTGTTGAGAGGGGGCGGTATGGTTTGGGGGGAGACGTGTTGAGAGGGGGCGGTATGGTTTGGGGGGAGACGTGTTGAGAGGGGGCGGTATGGTTTGGGAGGAGACGTGTTGAGAGGGGGAGATATGGTTTGGGAGGAGACGTGTTGAGAGGGGGAGATATGGTTTGGGGGGAGACGTGTTGAGAGGGGGCGGTATGGTTTGGGGGGAGACGTGTTGAGAGGGGGAGATATGGTTTGGGGGGAGACGTGTTGAGAGGGGGAGATATGGTTTGGGAGGAGACGTGTTGAGAGGGGGAGATATGGTTTGAGAGGAGACGTGTTGAGAGGGGGAGATATGGTTTGGGAGGAGACGTGTTGAGAGGGGGCGGTATGGTTTGGGGGGAGACGTGTTGAGAGGGGGAGATATGGTTTGGGAGGAGACGTGTTGAGAGGGGGAGATATGGTTTGGGAGGAGACGTGTTGAGAGGGGGAGATATGGTTTGGGAGGAGACGTGTTGAGAGGGGGAGATATGGTTTGGGGGGAGACGTGTTGAGAGGGGGAGATATGGTTTGGGGGGAGACGTGTTGAGAGGGGGCGATATGGTTTGGGAGGAGACGTGTTGAGAGGGGGAGATATGGTTTGGGGGGAGACGTGTTGAGAGGGGGCGGTATGGTTTGGGAGGAGACGTGTTGAGAGGGGGAGATATGGTTTGAGAGGAGACGTGTTGAGAGGGGGAGATATGGTTTGGGGGGAGACGTGTTGAGAGGGGGCGGTATGGTTTGGGAGGAGACGTGTTGAGAGGGGGAGATATGGTTTGGGAGGAGACGTGTTGAGAGGGGGAGATATGGTTTGGGGGGAGACGTGTTGAGAGGGGGCGGTATGGTTTGGGGGGAGACGTGTTGAGAGGGGGAGATATGGTTTGGGAGGAGACGTGTTGAGAGGGGGAGATATGGTTTGGGGGGAGACGTGTTGAGAGGGGGAGATATGGTTTGGGAGGAGACGTGTTGAGAGGGGGCGGTATGGTTTGGGAGGAGACGTGTTGAGAGGGGGAGATATGGTTTGGGAGGAGACGTGTTGAGAGGGGGAGATACGGTTTGAGAGGAGACGTGTTGAGAGGGGGAGATATGGTTTGGGAGGAGACGTGTTGAGAGGGGGCGATATGGTTTGGGAGGAGACGTGTTGAGAGGGGGAGATATGGTTTGGGGGGAGACGTGTTGAGAGGGGGAGATATGGTTTGGGGGGAGACGTGTTGAGAGGGGGCGGTATGGTTTGGGGGGAGACGTGTTGAGAGGGGGAGATATGGTTTGGGGGGAGACGTGTTGAGAGGGGGCGGTATGGTTTGGGAGGAGACGTGTTGAGAGGGGGAGATATGGTTTGGGAGGAGACGTGTTGAGAGGGGGAGATATGGTTTGGGGGGAGACGTGTTGAGAGGGGGCGATATGGTTTGGGGGGAGACGTGTTGAGAGGGGGCGGTATGGTTTGGGGGGAGACGTGTTGAGAGGGGGCGGTATGGTTTGGGAGGAGACGTGTTGAGAGGGGGAGATATGGTTTGGGAGGAGACGTGTTGAGAGGGGGAGATATGGTTTGGGGGGAGACGTGTTGAGAGGGGGCGGTATGGTTTGGGGGGAGACGTGTTGAGAGGGGGAGATATGGTTTGGGGGGAGACGTGTTGAGAGGGGGCGGTATGGTTTGGGAGGAGACGTGTTGAGAGGGGGAGATATGGTTTGAGAGGAGACGTGTTGAGAGGGGGAGATATGGTTTGGGGGGAGACGTGTTGAGAGGGGGCGGTATGGTTTGGGAGGAGACGTGTTGAGAGGGGGAGATATGGTTTGGGAGGAGACGTGTTGAGAGGGGGAGATATGGTTTGGGAGGAGACGTGTTGAGAGGGGGAGATATGGTTTGGGAGGAGACGTGTTGAGAGGGGGAGATATGGTTTGGGAGGAGACGTGTTGAGAGGGGGAGATATGGTTTGGGAGGAGACGTGTTGAGAGGGGGAGATATGGTTTGGGGGGAGACGTGTTGAGAGGGGGCGATATGGTTTGGGGGGAGACGTGTTGAGAGGGGGCGGTATGGTTTGGGAGGAGACGTGTTGAGAGGGGGAGATATGGTTTGGGGGGAGACGTGTTGAGAGGGGGAGATATGGTTTGGGAGGAGACGTGTTGAGAGGGGGAGATACGGTTTGAGAGGAGACGTGTTGAGAGGGGGAGATATGGTTTGAGAGGAGACGTGTTGAGAGGGGGAGATATGGTTTGGGGGGAGACGTGTTGAGAGGGGGAGATATGGTTTGAGAGGAGACGTGTTGAGAGGGGGAGATATGGTTTGGGAGGAGACGTGTTGAGAGGGGGAGATATGGTTTGAGAGGAGACGTGTTGAGAGGGGGAGATATGGTTTGGGAGGAGACGTGTTGAGAGGGGGAGATATGGTTTGGGGGGAGACGTGTTGAGAGGGGGCGATATGGTTTGGGAGGAGACGTGTTGAGAGGGGGAGATATGGTTTGGGGGGAGACGTGTTGAGAGGGGGAGATATGGTTTGGGAGGAGACGTGTTGAGAGGGGGAGATATGGTTTGGGAGGAGACGTGTTGAGAGGGGGCGATATGGTTTGGGGGGAGACGTGTTGAGAGGGGGAGATATGGTTTGGGGGGAGACGTGTTGAGAGGGGGAGATATGGTTTGAGAGGAGACGTGTTGAGAGGGGGCGGTATGGTTTGGGGGGAGACGTGTTGAGAGGGGGCGGTATGGTTTGGGAGGAGACGTGTTGAGAGGGGGAGATATGGTTTGGGAGGAGACGTGTTGAGAGGGGGAGATATGGTTTGGGGGGAGACGTGTTGAGAGGGGGAGATATGGTTTGGGGGGAGACGTGTTGAGAGGGGGAGATATGGTTTGGGGGGAGACGTGTTGAGAGGGGGAGATATGGTTTGGGGGGAGACGTGTTGAGAGGGGGCGGTATGGTTTGAGAGGAGACGTGTTGAGAGGGGGAGATATGGTTTGGGGGGAGACATGTTGAGAGGGGGAGATATGGTTTGAGAGGAGACGTGTTGAGAGGGGGAGATATGGTTTGGGGGAGACGTGTTGAGAGGGGGAGATATGGTTTGAGAGGAGACGTGTTGAGAGGGGGAGATATGGTTTGGGGGGAGACGTGTTGAGAGGGGGAGATATGGTTTGGGAGGAGACGTGTTGAGAGGGGGAGATATGGTTTGGGGGGAGACGTGTTGAGAGGGGGCGGAATGGTTTGGGGGGAGACGTGTTGAGAGGGGGAGATATGGTTTGGGGGGAGACGTGTTGAGAGGGGGAGATATGGTTTGGGGGGAGACGTGTTGAGAGGGGGCGGTATGGTTTGGGGGGAGACGTGTTGAGAGGGGGAGATATGGTTTGGGGGGAGACGTGTTGAGAGGGGGCGGTATGGTTTGGGGGGAGACGTGTTGAGAGGGGGAGATATGGTTTGGGGGGAGACGTGTTGAGAGGGGGAGATATGGTTTGGGAGGAGACGTGTTGAGAGGGGGAGATATGGTTTGGGGGGAGACGTGTTGAGAGGGGGAGATATGGTTTGGGGGGAGACGTGTTGAGAGGGGGCGGTATGGTTTGGGGGGAGACGTGTTGAGAGGGGGCGGTATGGTTTGGGGGGAGACGTGTTGAGAGGGGGAGATATGGTTTGGTTTGGGGGAGAATGGAATTTAGTTTGGGTTTATGCACAATGATTACTCTAAAATGGGGCAATCACCAGTGAAACGTCCAACATGATTGATCGAGGACCGAACTTATAAATCACTATCAATATGTATAAAAACACAGGTGAGTCTGGCTGGGAGCAAAGTAAACGTAGAGAACGGAAATACCCAGGAACAGCAATAAAAGGAGCATTAAACTATTTTATCGCTTTCTAGAATCCCAGTCCAAAAGACACACAAACATTGGCATGCAGAGGTCAGGGAAGTGACCTTTTGGGGAAATTAAACGTTTGGCAGAACCTGTATTTCCAGATTTGGATGCTCCTGAGCGATCCCTTGAGAAGCCAGCACTGTGCACACACATGTCCTGATCTTGCAGTGGGGATTTAAACTTTGCTCAGATTGCCTCTGCCCACAGAAACTTACAAGCAGTTTATTAAAACTGAGTAAGAGACTAACAAACCGTCTGTGCTCGCTTTAACATTGGTCTTTGGCGCAGCAGGCAGATTGTATCATGGGTCCCCCTCCTGCACAGCGGAATGTTGGGAGCATTCTGTTTGACTCAGGAAATGCCAGCTTCTGATTGGCTGACACACAACCCTTTTTATTATTATTTATTTTTTTAGCATTTAAAAATTGGAATGCAATTCTAACATTTTCACCTCCCCACCCAAAGCTGCCATTAACTGACATGCTAATAATAGCTGAAAAGTACAACTGATTAGTTAGATATTCCAATATCTCACATACATTAGCTCTGCGTCATCAGTCGTGAAGTGACTCAGGCCCAGGGGTAGGCATCAGGGTTGGACAATGTAATGATGTTCTATGGAACCTTCCCCCCAGACCTTGCCGTGGACACTGGGGTCCTCGTACAAACACTTTGCCTATCCCTTGTCTCACATCCTCCCCCGAGACATGGCATAGCCAGAACCCCCACCCCTCTCCATGAGTGTACCCCACTCAGGTTGGAAATAGCTGTATTAAGTAGTAACCCAGGAGAACTGGGAAATATAGGTGGGTCCGGCTCTCTTCCCAAATCCCACCCATTTCTCCCCGCTCCACACTTTTTTTTTTAATCTCTATCTCCCGCCACCCCAAATATATTTTATTTATTTTAAGAGTGGCACCTCTAATCTGTCTTTCTTAGGGAACCAGACCTAGAACTAGTCAAGGTGGTGGCATATAGACTTGTTTAATCGTAACGAAGCATTATATATGTTTTGCAACTTGACACAGCAGGTCCTGTGGATAGGAAAGGGTACCTTCACATATGTGAGTGCGTTAGGCAGTGGCGTGTTATAGAAACTACCATACCACAGTGGTAAGAATGCCATGTGGCCCTCTAACCATGTACCACGCCACCACATGATACCCCAATTCCAGTATACCCCTACTGTCCATCACTTGTACGTACAGTTTTCGCCACTGCAACTGGACCGATCCTATTAGCCCAGGTGACCCCTGTACAGGGGACTTAACAGACCCTGCCTCTTGCTGTTTGTGGCCTGATTTATGACTTGGGGCGATAGAACCACGTTTAGGTAAAGTTTTTGTGGCAGTGAAGGAGCTTGCAGTGAAATCTCCCAAAATCAGGCTCCCTTTTTCTGAGTCCCGGTTGACTAGTTCGCTACGGCATGGATCGAGCAGACTAGTCTACATCTTAACCTAACATTGTGGTTGAGACTATACTGTCCTAGTGCGTCTTCAGTTTGCGCATGGCACTGGTCTCTTACACCGTACCTTATATCACAGAGGGTTTTACACAATGAGACGGCAGGTGGATGGTGACTCATACAGGGGGGGTTTAGACATTGTGCGAGGAGGGGATAATCACACAGAGAATAGATCCTTAGAATTAGCCTGGAGATTTAAAGGCTCTAGCTGGATTAATGGTATTCTGCATTATTACTCTCACACACAGCAATTACCAGGAGAAAGTACAATCGCTATACAAAGCTTTACATAATCACTTTACCAAGTTGAGAACACGGACCTGGGAGGCTCTCCGCGAAACGTCAACTGCAAAAAGCAGACATTTATAGCCGAACTGGAAGGACCGGCCAGAGAGAAAGCTCTAATGTCGGCAGTAATGGGCATGAACTGAACCCAAGACACAACACAGAGGGAACTAGAAACTGTATTATAATAAAAAGTATCCTGTGCTCGGGGCTAGGGACATAGATTGATTAGTTGACAGATCACCTAGGTGGAATTACATTTGGATTGGGTCTATATCAAACTGTATGTATATACAATTTGTACAATCAAGGAAAGATTAAAGCATCTTAACATGTATAGCTTGGAGGAAAGACGTAACAGGGGGGATATGATAGAAACATTTATATACATAAAGGGAATCAACACAGTAACGGAGGAGAGTATATTTAAAGGAAGAAAAACTACCACAACTAGAGGCCATAGTCTAAAATTAAAGGGGTAACGATTTAAAAGTAATATCAGGAAGTATTACTTTACTGAGAGGGTAGTGGATGCATGGAATAGCCTTCCAGCAGAAGTGGTAGAGGTTTATACAGTGAAGGAGTTTAAGCATGCGTGGGATAGGTATAAGGCTATCCTAGATATAAGATAAGGCCAGGGACTAATGAAAGTATTACTTTACTGAGAGGGTAGTGGATGTATGGAATAGCCTGCCAGCAGAAGTGGTAGAGGTTAATACAGTGAAGGAGTTTAAGCATGCATGGGATAGGTATAAGGCTAGACTAGATATAAGATAAGGTCAGGGACAAATGGAAGTATTACTTTACTGAGGGGGTAGTGGATGCATGGAATAGTCTTCCAGTAGAAGTGGTAGAGGTTAATACAGTGAAGGAGTTTAAGCATGCGTGGGATAGGTATAAGGCTATCCTAGATATAAGATAGGGAACGGGTGCAGACTAGATGGTTCTTATCTGCCAACACTCTATAGAATTCTATGTTTCTATGGTTCACCTCATTATTAGGCACTAATTGAATATATTTAATATATGCCATGCACTTTTTGATGGAATAAAGTGTGATTAATGAAATTCGTTTTTCATGTAGTTTATGCACATTAATGATATATATTCACTACATTTTTATCGATTTATAACATCTTTGTTATCTAGCACACTGCGTTTGTATAGATTTTTTTTTAGCATAGATTGATTAAATTCATTCACTTTATTTACATTATTATTAGACACTTTCTTTGTTTATATACATTTTCAAGTTAGAGGATTTCACCCAGCTCAGCTATGAATGACTGATTTTCGTAGTTACTTGACCCCCTGAGGTAACGTAAATCATAGTATCCAACATTCCTAGACTTGTCAAGACAGACCTGTTTTTTTTGTGGTTCTGTGGCAGCATTACTTACTTTATTGCATTTAAATGATGTGGACAGTGTATGTCATAAACCCTAAGAAATTGGCTCCAGACACCTGGTGCCTGTACTGGAGAGGCTAGAGATCAAATCTTGCAGACTCCACCCCTTTTTTTTTTTTTTTTAAAATGGCTACGCTCTTTTTGTACCATATTTCCTGGTAACAGGATGTTGGCAGGTAAAAGAATAAAGTACATGTACAGTATATTTCCGTTGAATGAGCTGTGCTATCTTACCAACAGATCAGAGCATATTACTTACGCACTATATGGCAAGGAGAGAATTCGCTCTTTAAAACAAGAGGTTAGCTTAAGAAACACAATCAATAGATAAACACCTTATACCCAAGAAATTATCTGTAAGAACAATCCCCAGGTGAATCCTGCCCACCCTCTCCCCCCAAAAATAAACCTCTTCATAAGTTCAACCAAACATTATTACCTTCCTGCAGGGTTTTTTACAAATAAGAGAGAAAAAAAAATGTACAGAACCGTAAATAAAAGGTTTAATCGAATTCATTGTTTCTTGGGTCAATAAGCTCCCGTTGTCTGGAGAGAATTTACTTTATTATGATTGTTTGAACAGCCTGGAGGAAAAAAAAAAAATCCAGTATAACCAGTTGAAAATAATTTGTCAAAACTTATAGAGAAGTTGAAATTTGACCCAAGGAACCACAATTGTGGGAGAACAATGTCCTTTTCTTAACGGGACACACAATAATCTATACGTTGTATTAGCAGAATTGCAAACAAATGACAAACGAGAAATATAGCTTTTGAATTGTCTACTGCTGATGACATCACCTTGTGGCACGATATGTAAATGACGCATTTCCCATTGAAAATCAGCCGCGGGACGAGCTCAAAATGTGAACATACGACCTGTCATCAAGTGAGTCAACACCCAAAAAAATAAATAAAAAAATAAATAAAAATACTGAACTGTATTCTTAATTAAGTTGTGACGGCAAAAATAAATATATAAATAAATATAAAAAAAAAAGTAAAGCAATCACTAACATCTTTGGAAATAGTCTGGAGGGAGTAATCCAACCACAACTGTGTACCTATTAAATAAATACAATCAATTTATGAATTGCTGTAAAGCTATAATGTATATAGAATGGAATATTAGAAACTTATGCCAATTCCCCTTTTTAACTTTTTTTTTTTTTTTCCTGTCATGTCTAAATTATGTACTGTCTTTTATAGAATTAAAAATTAAAAAAAATTAAAAAAAAATTAAAATAATTAGCCGCGGGAGACTAAAAAAAATAAATATAATTCTTATTTTAAGTATTTGCTTCCCATTCGCTAACACAAAGTATAGATAATTTTTCAGTATATATCGTTTTCCGCATTCACGTTATATATCAATTTATATATGGCCAACTTTGGCTGACTCAAGTACATTGAGAATATAGTAAGTGCAATCTCATATTAATAACTAGTATCTAAGAATAATATATGTTATTATTTATTTGTTGACATTCGGAAGGATGAACGGCTGAGATGACCATGCCGGGTTTCGAACCGGTGACCTTGAGGTTTGAACATATACCCGCTATCTCACTAGATCTCATGGTAAATGCAGATGGACACAGGGATAGGCACATCTCTCAGGATTGACAATTTAATGATGTTCTATGGAACCCCGGTGTCATTTTACAGACACTTTGTCTATCCCTGAAGGAACACCTCAATGCTCAATAGATTACAAGGAACGTTCCACTACAATTGTAGGTTATACAGTTTGTGGAGACCTTTGTATTCATGTAACATTAAGTTCACTGTAGTTTTTATATTTCAGACCCTTCAAAACAAAGAAAGCAGAGATGATATAACCCCAAAATCATCAGGACACCCCCCAAAAAAAAAAAAAAAAAAAAAGATTATAAAATAACACCACACACTACTATAAAATAACACATTTAAACCATCCATTGCTACATAAGCACACGAATAACAGCTGGTCATTATAAATCATGTGACTAATTGTATATACTCCAGCTAATCGAGACGCTCAAACCTAAGTCTATCCACCACAACCAGAATATCCTAGTGCAGTCGGACTAGTCAGTAAATATAAACCGATAGTAAAAAGGTTAGTGATACTGTGTAAAAGCATGGGAAGATTAGCCCAAAAAAATTGTATTTCACAGATACCACGAGGATTTTTATTATAATTTGTCAAAAATTAATTATTGAACCTTCCTCTCAGAATTCAATGACCTGCATTCTAACTTATGGGACAAAATCACTTTTATTTCCTAAATCACTATCCTGTTGCAACCTGAGAAATTTGGTAATAACCAGAAATGGAAAGCAAGTGGGCAGACTAGATGGGCCCAATGGTTCTCATCTGCTGAGACATTCTCTGTGCAAAATCCCCCCAAAACTTTCTTTGCACACAGAGCTGCAGTGTGATGTCATAAACACAACAGAAACACATTTTTATCCTAATCAAAGCCTTTTAGTGAAACTCAGTGCTAAGTAAATATACAATAGTACCTTCCATTAACAGTGCAAACACGGTATAGGTTACAGAGTGCCTTAAGGTAAGGGGAGGGGGGGAGGTAATTGGTTACACCTAGTGTGACACCTTAGTGTGTAAAGCAAATTCATTGTGACTGGTGAAACAGACAATTAAACCATCCAGCATATATTATAAAGATTCAGGAGATGTACTATAAAAACACACAGATCAGCCATAACATTATGACCAGTGACAGGCGGCAAGCCAGCGGAGGCGATGTGATGCATTGGACTGACAGGCGGCAAGCCAGCGGAGGCGATGTGATGCTTTGGACTGACAGGCGGCAAGCCAGCGGAGGCGATGTGATGCTTTGGACTGACAGGCGGCAAGCCAGCGGAGGCAGTGTGATGCTTTGGACTGACAGGCGGCAAGCCAGCGGAGGCAGTGTGATGGTTTGGGCAATGTTCTGCTGAGAAACCTCGGCTCCTGCCATTCATGAGAAGGGCCACTAAACTGGTTCATGGGTTGAATGATAAAACTTACCAGGAAAGGTTAAAGCATCTTAACATGTATAGCTTGGAGGAAAGACGTAACAGGGGGGATATGATAGAAACATTTAAATACATAAAGGGAATCAACATAGTAAAAGAAGAGAGTAGAAAAACTACCACAACTAGAGGACATAGCCTTAAATTAGAGGGGCAACGATTTAAAAGTAATATCAGGAAGTATTACTTTACTGAGAGGGTAGTGGATGTATGGAATAGCCTTCCAGTGGAAGTGGTAGAGGTTAATACAGTGAAGGAGTTTAAGCATGCGTGGGATAGACACAAGGCTATCCTAGATATAAGACCGGGAACGGGGGACTAATAAAAGTACTCAAAAAAAAAAAAATTTGGGCAGACTAGATGGACCGAATGGTTCTTATCTACCGACACATTCTATGTTTCTATGTGGATGTTACTTTGACCCGTGCCACCTCCCTAAGCATTGTCACAGACCATGTACACCCTTTCATGGAAACGGTATTCCCTGATGGCCTTGGCCTCTTTCAGCAGGATAATGCTCCCTGCCACAAAGCAGAAATGGTTCAGGAATGGTTTGAGGAACACAACAACGAGTTCAAGGTGTTGACCTGGCCTCCAAATTCCCCAGATCTCAATCCACTCGAGCATCTGGGGGATGTGCTGGACAAACAAGTCCCATCCATGGAGGCCCCACCTTGCAACTTACAAGACTTAAAGGATCTGCTGCTAACGTCTTGGTGCCAGTTACCCCAGCACACCTTCATTGGTCTAGTGGAGTCCATGCCACGACGGGTCAGGGCTGTTTTAGTGTCAAAAGGGGATCTGCACAATATTAGGCAGGTGGTCATAAGGTTATGGCTGATCAGTTGGACCCCCCATTCCTTTGGATAGAGATTAAGCTCTCCATGTTCACACACACCTTAGTAATTCATTCCTATGCTGAAGTTTTATTAGGTGACAGGGTTAATAAGGGAGAATCAATGTAATGTATTGCACTGCTATACATTATATTAGGAGACAGATCATGGGCTTATGGGTTACAAACACAAATAAAGAACCCAAACCTTGTTACTCTTCACGCCCCAGCGTTTGGACCGGATATCATGTTATAATGAACAAATGGTCCAACTGCGCCACCTAGGGGGCAAGCTTAAAAATGTCATCCCCATAACCAATGGAATTGCTGATGTTTAGAAACTACATTGCCCACGATGCTCAGAGTCATGCCAGACCGAGCATCATGGGATATGTAGTTCACAAACATCTGCAGTAATGAACTTTGCTAAAAATACAAAAAATAATTCATCTTATGGTTTTGCTACTGCAGAGCTTTTTGACAAAAGTCACTGCGGACTACTCCCATAATGCATCTGTTTGAAAGTGATAAAGTTATAGCAGCTTGTGAAACATTCAGCAGTTACATTCTTTGGAGATGCAATATTATAACTATTATACCTCAGATTATACCAGGTTTACATTTCTAATGATTTTTCAGTGAGGCTGTTCAAACAGTATGTTCAGAAGAGTTGAGACACATGAACCCAGATGGGGTTATAGAAAGGGCCTGGTCATGGTTTATACCAGAATAGTACTAGAACGTCTAGGCCCAAGCCTAGGGATGGCAGACTGAAGGGGGGGCAACATCAGACTCAAGGGGGCGACCGAAGAGCCAGAGCTATCATTGTTGATGATAAATAGCCTCCATGTGCTGCCTGCACAGACATCCGGACTGCCCTACACCCCCCCCCCCCCTGATCACCAGTGGGCATATGGTGTAGTGGAAGAGGATGTAGGAGCAATGTGGAACTGTTGTAAGTTATGTGGGTGCAATCTGTTCCACTGGAAAGTTTATGTGGGGAAGTGGTGCAACCTGTAGATAAAGGTGTGCGACCAATGCAGGTTGGGGGTGCATCATGATTTTAGTCTGTTATTAGGGTTGCCACTAGAGTTGAGCGGACACCTGGATGTTCGGGTTCAGCAGACCTTCGAAAAAATGTCCGGGTCCGTGAACCCGAACCCCATTGAAGTCAATGGGGACATGAACTTTTGGCCACTAAAATGCCTCTAAAAAAGTCCTGGAAAGGGCTAGAGGGCTGCAAAATTAAGTAAAATGTGGGTAAGAGTGTCCCCATTTATACGAATAGGTTTATTTACCTATTCGTATGAATGGGGACTCTATTTCGGTTTATAGAAAGCCCCATAGCATTACATACAATGTAATCGCTGAACCCCGAACTCCAACACGAATATACAGTGAAATGTCCGTGTTCGGGTCCAGGGTCCAAAAACCGTAATGTTCGGTACGAACCCGAACACTAGTTGCCACCTTTTCTTCAGAAAAATACCGGCCTTGGTACTGTCTCCATAGACTTAACATAGCCTGAAGCTAATTTTTTACCAGCCTTCCGGTAAAATACCGGCCAGGTGGCAACCCTATCTGTTATAGGGCAGGAAAAAAACCTAAATACACAATTAGTTTATACTGTGAACGAAGAGAAAACAAAACAAAAAAACTGTCATACTGTATAAGGAAAAGAGAGAGAGGAAGAGAGAGAGAGATGTGTCTTAAACATATCTGTGGAGTCTTCAGTTTATGACATCACCTTTGGCTTGATATGCAAATGATCTGCTTTTCATTGTGAACATGTGTCATTTATAAGTCACAAGATGATGTCGTAAACCCGAGACACAGCAGACCCATTTAAAACAGATTTTCCTCTTAACATTGGGGGTTATTTACAGAGGTAAATTCTGGGGTAAAGTTCTAAAAGTGATGTAATCAGCAGGAACATTCCCACTGGTTGCCATGGTGACTGCACCATTTTTATACATTGCCCCAGAGTTGGCTTTTTATATATAAGCTCCATTATGTATATTACAGACTTCCATGCAAATGCACACATGAGAATTATTTTTATTTTGTACATGTATAAAACATTTAGCAGACATCTTCCACCATGCTATATTCCTGCAATGCAGAACAATATGCTATATACTGGTCACAGACAATCACCAACAGACAAATACAGCTGTCAGACTGTCTCATGTCACCTGTTCTCTGTTCCTTGCTTTGGATTTTCTATTTAATGGAGCCTTAAAAGTCAAACAAACAATCTAGAGCTGCACAAAAGCAACCCCCCCCCCCCCCCCCAAAAAAAAACCTGGAACCAGCTGCCCAGGTAGAGATGCTCGCAGGTCTAATCTCAACTCTCGATTGAGGCAGAGCTGATCTGGATACTGGAGTGCAGTAACAGTATCATTGACTTCTCTGCCAATCAGAGCTGGTGTTCATCGATTCCCATCTACTAGACTATTTCTGCCAGGGGTCTGGAGATCTCGCTAGGCTAAGCGTCCTTAAATGAATTAAAAAAAAATGCCTTAGCAATGAAAGACTTTGGGGAACAGTCTCAGCCATGATGAGGGAAGCATGGCAGCTGCTGCTGGGAGGATAAACTGGCATGGATCTTGGATTGCCACATTTTCTCCACAAAAATGCCAGCCATGCCATCATCTCCATAGACTTTACAATGGCCTTAGATCAATTTTTTTTTACCAGCCTGCCAGTAAAGATTCGCAACGCTACATGTACCCTAAAAACGACATGCCCGTTTATCATACAAGGACCAGAATACATACATGGGGATTTCTCAAGCCATGACCCCTGCAAGACTTCTACACTGAGAAACCATTTCCAAGTGGTCAGATTTGGATCACTCCCCGTCTTACCTTTGACATGCCCCTGCTCTGCACAGCCGGAGCTTGCAGATTGCGTACATGTTCCCCATGGACAGAAAAAAAAAAAAGGAAGATTACTGCAAAAATGTCCTCTTTTTGGATCTCCCTGCCTTAAGGAAGAAGAAAGGAGTGCAGAGAGGATTAAGGAGTAGCACACAGAATGCTGAGGCTTTGTAACATCTCATGAATTATTAAAGCTACTGTCAAAAGTAAACAAAACACTGAATTAGACTGCCAAGGCAGTCAAAACAACAGGTAACGGGGATATATAGACATCAGCAAGAAAGCTCACAATAGAGAGCCAAGAAACAATCTAGTGACTGGCACGTACAAAACCAGCAAAATGTGCATGCACGGAAGAATGGAATCATTTCTCAAGACACGAACATGTGCCTCATATTCAACATGGTAATTGTACTGGCAATACATATTTCTGCTGAATTATAAAAGGTTAAAAAGGGACACGGTAACTTTGGCGTGTTTCACGTGTACATTTTGCAGGGCTTGGTTTGTATACAAATACTTACTGTGTTTAGGAATCTCTTGCAAAGAGATCAACACTCTGCTTTTGCTTGCCTGCAAGAGGAGCAGGGCAGATAAACTGGGTCATTACTCCGTACCATGTGTAGTAACAAGTTCATTGAGAAGCTAGTAACTGCCTCACTGTATTTTCTTTTTTATTTTTAAATATCTTCTAGACAGCATTGATTGAAGGGGCAGAAAGGGATGTATGATGTCACTGCACATGCATCCCTAGAAGATGTTAGGGACTCATCTTTTGTTTGAACTGTTCATATTGTAGTGGGCTGGACCAATCCCTATGAGAAAGCTTGCACAGGATCATTAGTATTGGATGTCCCATCTATCTACCCCCCCCCCCCCCGACAAATACCTCACTTCTCTCCATATAGCTCTAACAAGGGGCAGACATCGTGTTTAGAATCTTGGTTTTTCATTAAAGCATTTCTATTTAAAATGCCTACACATGATGCTAACTGGTCTTATCGTCAGAAATATTTCATTACTACATTTTTGGGCCTTTTGCAAGTTCTCAAATCAGTCCTTTCGATGTATTTTCCTTAACACAATTAATATTTTAAGTTTCTTTTCAAGACATCTCTTATATTGAATTTATATTAACATAGTGCTTGATAAAGGGGCGATACAATCTCCATTAAAAAGGTATTGCAATCTCTCACAGGCAGCAAAACACAAGTCACACAAGATATACAATATGCTGTGCACCAAAAGCATGCACACACAAATTAAACAGAAAAATGTGTGCTCTAGTCAAAACGGTAATTGCACTCTGATAAGCATTTCACTGAATGAATTACACATAGGGTCAAAATATTAAAGGGACACTCTTGGCATCAAAGTAATTGTCATTCAGCAGTTTTTGCTTCACCTGTGGATTATACAGGATCCGGTTTTTCCATGCAGATGAAGGTTCTTGGGAATCTCCTGTACAGTGTGTGCCCTATCCTGTATGCTGCCCAACACATAACATATCTTGTAAAGGAAATCATCTAAGAAACAAAAAATCCATAGCACCTTGATGAAGCCATTGGTGCTTAGCTAGCAGTATGAAGGTGATAACAGTGAATGGAGATTGGGATCCAGATTTCAGCTCTCAATCCTCTCGTTTTTGGCTTAAATGCATGTTGAAGTAGCTGATAAAATACTGCAAGTAACTTCAAATCCCAGCTACACTGTACAGCGTCACTGCTGATCATTCTACAATTTTGTTTTCTCTTTCTAGGTCTAAGCAAGCCCTTTTTATTGGATCTCTCCTTTGCAATATATATATATATATATATATATATATATATATATATATATATATATATGTATTAAGGCCTTTTGGCCTGTAATTGTGGGAGGGGCGTATGACTCACCTTCTCCCTATTTAAGGGACACCCCTTACCTGGCTCCATACCGTTCGAGGTCAGCGCTGAATGAGAATCCACTTCCGGTTCACGTTCGGCGCCATCTTGCTTTTCAAAAAACCCCGCAATTTCGTTTGGTGTAGCTGTGTCCTGGAGCCCTCACAGGTTTTCCGCCCGTCCAGCCACGCACATTACCGGTTTTTCGCCGCAGATTAAGTCCACAGGACTTCAAAATCGTAAGTCCGTCGCCTGGATCATTTCCCACGGCGTCGCGATTTTTAAACAGCCTTACTTTACGGCCGCACGCTTCACGGCCCAGTCACAGGCATATTAACCCTTTTGCTTCCGGCATTGATCGCGTTATACTCTATGTACTGATTCTTTTAGTAAGCAGACTTATTTTCGATTTTCTGCAATATCAGTATCTATAGTTGCTGTTCATGTCACTATTGGTATTTATTTCATGCGATTGCAGAATCCTTGCATATGACTGTAGCCCCCCCATTAATTACTTTTTAGGTCAGGTTTCAACTTTTAGCAGATATTGCCTTATTAGCAATATTGGATTTCTGCATGTTTATATATATATAGAGTTATGCTTGAACAAACGTTACATTATTATAGATATCTCACGTTAGTGCCTGCGTTATAACCTATGTTTTAATTCATTTAGAATTACGTTTCTATCACTCCATGTACACACGTTCTTACATGGCACGTTATAAATTCTGACTTTTTCTTTGTGTACTCAAACGACATACCAAGTACACGAGAACACGGTCTCAAATCTCGCAACTTTCGGGTTGAATCACACGTCTTGATTCAACCACTCATACGTCACGTAGAGACTTATTATATACACCCCTAAAAACCTGGTTACCAGGGCCATACCACTTAACATGGCCAGTCGCGTCACTACCATTCATTAAACTTTTCCCCTCCATATGTACCGCTAGATACTCATCACAGCTAGCTAGTCTATATTGGTATCATAGGATCCAATTCTCACACTATCATTTCTGGTTTTCTATCCCTTTAGGTTTTTTCCAGGTTTTTCTATTTTTCCCTCTTATCTATCGCATACATACTACCAGGTACGTTAAGCCTGCTCACGCCATATGTAACACACGGTTCCATCTCCACCTAGGACATAGAGTACTGGCAATTCTAGGGCTTATAGACCCAAATAGGTACTTCCCCTCCAGGCATTCTGCCTATCGTTTAGTGGTCCGCGAGGCCAACACCCCGCCTCAACGTTTCGGAGGTAATGCCCCCCGGGCCACACGTGAGTTAGTCGCCTCGCAAATTATAGAGAGGGCCTCACCTGTCACTCCCTTCCCCTGTTTTCTTTTATTGTCACCGAGAGGCCAACGAACTCCTGCCACTACGTCGGGTGGCCTCAATAACCCCTCGCGCCAACGCATAGATAGAGCCTCTCATAGCCACTTGGCAACTAGTAGGGCCTCACCTGTCACCAAAGAACAAGATTAATTCTTCGCCTCATCCGGCATAATCAGCCTGCCAGTACATCCCCTGGGGTTTTTCACGCTAACCATATATTTTGTCATATAGTATGTCTCAAGACGGGGTAGAGGATTTCTCCCTCCCGAGTACTCCGGCTAGAGCAAACACCCCATCACAGGTGGAAGATACGGCTAGTCCAGCATCTTTCAGGTCATGGACTATCCCTCGCATCACTAGCGAACTCAGGAGACGTCAAATCCCATTCCCTGCTACAGCAAGGAAAGCGGAACTTTACAAGTTACTGCACACCTCAACCGATAACAGGGACGCTGGGGAAGGGTCTAGCCAGTCTAACCCAGGAGACATACATGGCATGCTCACGTCCCTCATGGCATCCATGAGCAAGGTCAATTCTAGGCTGGAGAAACTCGAATCGGTCACTACAGCCCTCACTTTGGCTTGGCCGGCCACGGCAATCCCTCCAGCAGTGGTGGAATTGCAATCAGTTTCTCCAGCCATCACCCCGGATGACCAAGAGGTTTACCCTGCCCACATGATACCTGAGCACCTCAAAAAAGATATCCTGGAAGGTAAAGATGTCAATCTGGCCTCACTTCTAATTGCCTCCCAGGACATAGTGGAACATAAGACGTACGCTTACGACGATATTTCTGTGGTGGTCAAATCTAGGGATGCACGATTGAATAGGAAGCTAACTATTCCAGAATTTGTATTAGCTTTTGGCATTTATCGTGATGTGATCTGTACGGTATATCCCCACAGACGTGAGGAGTTTGATTTGTATATGCACAGGCTGGTGGACCTGGGCAACAAATACGGTGGGTCAGCTTTCTATGACTACCATAGATCTTTTTCTGCCAAAGTGTCTGGCGCCTTCTCACAGTACGGGACAAGGTCCAACTGGAGCAAGATAGATACCATCATTTTCTGCAGGCACTTTGCAGGTCTAAGAGCACCGGCCTGTGCATACTGCTCCTCCATGGCTCATACTGCAAATTTTTGTCCTACCACTGCGAACGAACCTAGTACCTCGCAGGGCGCTAGTTCCACTGTTTCAACAGAGAGAACACCCAAAGACAAATTGGGTCGACCTATCAAGTTTTTGGGGAAATCCCAAATATGTAATAATTTCAATGTCGGTGCATGTAATTACAGTGGATGTCGGTTATTGCATATATGTTCAAAATGTTTTAGGGCACATGCGAAAACTATGTGTCCGAATAAAATGTACCCTAAACAATACTTAACGGAGATAAATATTTCTGTACTCACAGCATTACTATCACAACATCCATCTAGACATTTGGTAGACTTCATCATCACTGGTCTATCACAAGGATTCCATACTGGTCTCATACACATGCCTTCAGGGATCCTTGAATGCCCCAATTTACAATCTGCACAACAAAACCCTACAGCGATTAGTACACTCATAGCCAAAGAAGTGGCAGAGGGCTTCCTATTGGGTCCCTTTCAGTCCCCTCCTTTTTCCACATGGCGGACAAATCCCATCGGTATTGTCACGGGGAAATCTTCCCTCAAACAAAGACTCATCATCGATCGGTCGGCACCTCACACCTCTGCCACACCTAGTCTGAACTCCCTTATCCCCTCTGAAGAATTTTCACTCCAATACTCCACCATAGATCACGCCATTACGGCTATCATGCAGGCAGGGGTCGGTGCATGGCTCAGCAAGACCGACATAACCAATGCCTTCAAATTATTGCCTATCCACCCTACACTATGGCACCTGCATGGCATTAAATGGGCCGGGCACTACTACTTTTTCTCACGCTTAACGTTTGGTTCAAAAAGTAGTCCGGCCATTTTTGATTTATTCGCAGAAACACTATGCTGGTTACTATTAAATGTAGCCAGATGCCCTACAGTCATACACTACCTGGATGATTTCTTACTGATCGAAAAGAATAACTCCCCTCCCAGTAGCCTCATAGACACCATCAGTCTTTTTAAACAAGTAGGCGTTCCAGTTTCCCCCACCAAAACTGAAGGACCAGATACAATCATCACCTTTCTGGGAATCATGCTAGACTCAGCCACTATGTAAGCCAGCCTGCCACGCACCAAGATAGAGAACATACTTACCAACATTAACCTCTACATTCATCTCGGTACTTGCAACCGCAAAGAATTGCAGTCCCTACTTGGGTCACTGAATTTTGCCATGCGCATTATACCTCAAGGCCGGGCTTTCATCTCACGGCTCCTATACATGTTCCCACTGTTTAGACACGATGCACACAGGTTGCCCCTGGATACCCAGGCCACGGCAGACCTACTTATGTGGAGAAACTTTTTAACCACCTGGAATGGGAAAAGCATGTTCCTCCCTACATTATCTGACTCCTCACCTACCATCTGGTCAGACGCGGCGTCTACCACAGGTTTTGCAGCAATTTACGGGAATGAATGGCTTTGGGGTAGCTGGCCTCCAGAGGTCCAGGACCTGGAGGGTTTTTCCACCACCTCAGCTCTATTTGAGATCTATCCCATTGTGGCAGCTGCCGTGACATGGGGACATCTATGGGCAGGTTCGTCAGTACGTTGCTACTCAGACAACCAAGCAACCTGCCACATTATCAACAAAGGCCGATCCAAGTCACTAATCATTATGAGGTTCTTGAGGAAACTCACCTGGCTGGCTGCGTGTCATAATTTCTTCTTGTTTTGTGTTCATGTCCCAGGTGTATCTAACACGGCTGCTGACAATTTATCTCGTTTTAATTTACAGGCTTTTCGGCAAATACTTCCGTCAGCCGCGCGCACAGCCACAGCCACTCCACCTTTCCACCAGCTAGTAATGGACTAGACGTTATCATGCAATATAGCAGGACATTGTCACAATTAGCACTGTCCGCCAATACCCGGAGAACCTATGACAGGGCTTTCCTTCTATTTAAAAGATTCCTGTCAGCACACGACATCACACAACCTTTCATCATGACATCCTTGTTGGGTTTTGCTTCTTTTTGCCACCTCAAACTCAAATTATCATACAACACAATCAAGCTATATCTGACAGGCGTTCAACATCACATGCTTACATTACAACCAAACAACACAAGTTTCATGTCCTCCTACCAGATCAAGAACATCCTCAGGGGTATTCAGAGATCTGAACCCCCACGTACTGCGCAAAGGCTTCCCATAGACTTCAATATTTTCAAAGATTTATCCAGCCTACTAGATTTAAATCCCTTTGCCAACAACACAAACCTTGTTATAAAAACCGCCATATACGTGGCTTTTTATGGGTTTTTGAGACCAAGAGAATTTACCGCCATCAACACAACCCAATCCACTCACATTCTGCTTCACTCACACTTGACAAAACACATGGATTACTATATCTTGGCTCTGCATCACTCCAAAACCAATCAACATGCACCTCCGGTAGAGGTTAGATACTATCCTACCCACAACGAGTGGTGCCCCGTCACATTACTGGACACATATACCCAGCATGTCAAAGCATCACCTTCTCAGCCACTTTTCTGTCTACAAGGTTCGGTACTCACTACCACCACATTCATGACCCACGTCAGGTCTCTACTCACTCAACTAGGCCTAAAATCAGCTAACTATTCGGGCCACTCCTTCCGCATAGGAGCGGCCTCCACAGCGTCCAGTGCAAACATTCCAGTTCATGTTATCAAGTCACTAGGACGCTGGAAGTCTTCTGCATACGCTAGATACATACCTAACCCGGTACAAGAAGTTAGAAATGCCTTTCAAGACATGTCTGGTTAAAATATGTATTCTGCTCGTTTCGTAATAAATTTGATTTTCTACTTTTGCCCTCTTTATTTACAGGCCTACCTCATCGTCGGTTCCGGCACACCACAACCGACTTGCTCTTTTAATACCATCCCTCTCTTACCAGCGTTTGTATCTTCTGTACTATCATGAGCCCTTCACACAAGTATTAAGGCCTTTTGGCCTGTAATTGTGGGAGGGGCGTATGACTCACCTTCTCCCTATTTAAGGGACACCCCTTACCTGGCTCCATACCGTTCGAGGTCAGCGCTGCATCACCCTCCCACCCACTCCTCATTATTAACTCCTTTTCTCTTACATTTCTCTTGGTGGGCCCTCTTTATTTACAGGCCTACCTCATCGTCGGTTCCGGCACACCACAACCGACTTGCTCTTTTAATACCATCCCTCTCTTACCAACGTATGTATCTTCTGTACTATCATGAGCCCTTCACACAAATATATATATATATATTGCAATTTTTTACTTTTTGTATTTCTACTTCATACAGTGTCCTCTTAATTCTACTATTCGTTTAGGATTATCAGTATGTAGCATTGTGTTATATGTGTATACTAATGTATGTATTATCAAATAGGTGGGTTTTCTATATGTATCACTCAAAGCTCACTCGGGCTTCTCTATAACAAAAGCACAATTAAAAATATTCCTTTTAAAAAAAGGGACAGTGCCACCTGGTTTATTCTCTGTATATTACACAGGTTCAATATATGTGAAATAAACTACATTAGGTAAAAATAAACCTAAGTGGGGCCTCTAAATTCTTTGACATCCAACAAGGAGAGCTTGGCAAGAGAGACAGTACTGTTACTATAGCAAGTCTACTAGACGTTATGTACATAGGAGGTATTAAGTGTTGGATAATAAATAATAACTTGATAAGACAAGTGTTTTTTCCTTTGAACCACTTTCCATTTTGTGTGGTCAGTTCTAACCTGGACATCCAAACACTGCTTAGGAACCCAGTCATTATCTAATGTATATAAAGATTTATTAGGTATTTATTGCAAACCAATTGAGAGAAGTATATACACCCCCCCCCCCAAGTAACAGACACTCTAGTAAACAGGAAAGCCTGGAAGATTTTTATAGATTTAGTACTGTCGTTTTATTGGTTAAAATCAGAAAGCAAAAAATAAAATAAAAATTACAATAAATAGATGTACAGAAGACCAGACTACCCAGTTCATTGCAAGCATTTAAATAGGGTCTTTATAAAAATCCACATCCTCCTGCCCCCACCCTCAAACCGTATACATCAGCACCATTACCTAACCCTGCACATGCCAGGGGGGGGGGGAGTGCAAGTCACTTCCCACCTCGCTGGCACTCTGAGGGTCACACTTCCATACAGGGCCGAACTTAAATTACAGGCTGTGAAGAGCGTAAGAAAAATAAAAGTCAGAAAATGATGCGTCTTGGATGCAGACAAGAATAAATAGTCTGTATTTCCTAGAAAAATGTACCCTGACATTTACATTAAAAACCTGAATTTGGAAATCTTATTTTCCTTCTCGGCACCGAATCCTTCCATTACTTGATATTACGGATTAAATGCACCTTCTGAAAATATATATATAGAAACCTGGCTTTATTACAGAGCTGGTGATGGCAAAGTACTCACACACTCATTTTGTTTATTTCAAGCAACCCATTTTAAATGGTTAAATTCACTATATTATGGTGTAATATTTTGACACATTTGGGGAAGTTAGTGGCACAGTCTCCATTCTAACGGGGTGAGGAAGGGAAAACACAAGACAACAAAACTGATTTGAATAGCCCCCTTATTGTACCTAGAAGACAAAGGCTGAGATGTCCAGACCACTGCCACCCCTATAGTCACGAATATGACCTCTCTTTCAGCTGGAACATCACCATTCACCTACAGGAGCCACAGCATTGGGAAGGGGGGGGAGGGGGGGAGTCTGAGACTATCATTTTATCTCAGAAGGGTCATATCGTACTAGGGAATGACCCCAAATCTTGGGGTGGGAGCGAGTTACTAAAATAAATTGGAAGATTTATAATGGTGGGGCGGTTTACTATTCACAGAGCACTGATTTCGGCTGAGAGGGGTTATTCTGATAGAGGACAGATACAATTATTTTTTTTTTTTTTTTATAGTATATCTTTATTAGTTTTCTTTTTCTCCATAACATGTAAAACACGAAAGACATTGACAGACATACAAAAAACATCATATATACAACAAATTATTATGTCCCAGTGCAACGAGGGGTGGCCGCTCTGATCCCTTCTTAAAGTGCTTATTATATTTAGATTCACTTCTATAAAGAGTCTTATAAGTATCTTCCGGACTCTTTCGGCAAAATATCCCTCCCCGCCCCTCCTTGCACAGGTCAATAAAATGTACTGTAATCTTACAGACCGATCGAGAGACCTTTGCCCCACCCGGGGGGGAGCATTTCAAGGTTTCATAGACATATCCTTTTTGAGGAGTTCTTCCCATCTTTCCCCTTTTTATTTTCAATTTTTATTTTGATATTGGTTTGGGCCTGTTGTATTAAGATGGTATTAGATAGCCATATCTCTCTTCTATTTATCTACATCTGTTCTAACTGCTCTAATATATATGTATAGAGTTTGCATAGTCTTCTAGATGCTGATGGTTGTAGATTACTCAAACTCTTTTCCATCCTTGCCTGATAAGTTACTTGATTTATCAGTTGGATTTTTTTAAAGGGTTTGCTTGATCTCCACGCTCTAGCTATTAGAACCTTTGTGGCCACCCAACAATGAATGGCTATCTGCTGATTATCTTTAGATGATTCTTTTAGCTTTAAATGTAAGAGAGCAGATTCTGGCTTCCAGGTCGTATTACTATTGGTAAGTTTATTAATCAATTCGAAAGCCCAATCCCATAGGACAGCAACAGCCTTGCAACTCCACCAGACATGAAGGAAAGTGCCGTTTTCCACCCCACATCTCCAGCACTTAGATGATAAATGTGGGTACATTTTTGTCAGGGCAGATGGGACTCTGTACCACCTATACATTATTTTAAATTGATTTTCTGCTAGATTGAGACATCTTGTTGTTTTATTTGTCTGGGCAAAGGAGCCTGCCCACTCCTCATCTGTAATTTTGATTGCTAGCTCCCTCTCCCATATCGACTTCACTTTTATAGGGTATGTATTTCTCATCATTACTAGAGAATTTGTCTTTGCTGTGATTTTAGGTATTTGTTTGTATGAGAATATTTTAGTTAGCTCTTGTTTTAGTGTATCCAAGTTATGACACACATTGTTCTTCATAAAATTTTTGATTCTCAGATACGAAAATATCTCTCTGGAGGGAAGGGAATATTTCTCTCTCAGTGTTTCAAAAGGCAATAATTTGCCTTGTTCACACAAATCTCCTATTGGACATTCATGAGCTTTATCCCAGTTCTTTAAGGTGATGTCTTTTATATTATATTGTATTGCTTTTAGTTTACATGAAGGAATCATTTTATTTTGTAGGTTCATAGTTTTTTTGATAGTGTCCCATTCCTTGATCACCTGGCCTAGAATCCTTGATTTGCCCATCAGACCTTTAGAGTGAATTTTGTTACTATTTAACCATAGGTAGTATTCAAGATCCTCTTTGTCTGCTGCCTCTTTTTCTATAAGGTACCATGGTTCTTTATGGAGTGAGAGATTCTGGAGGTTGTGAGCATGAACTATCATACTTGAATGGTAATTATTCTCAATAATAGGGTAGCTAAGACCTCCTTGTTTTACTTTTCTTGCCATATTAAATTTATTGATTCTTGGGGGTTTTCCTTTCCAAATAAATGTTTTAAAACTTTCTTGGACCATATCCATCCAGGATCGGTGTATCCCCCAAGGTATCATTTTAAAGAGGTAGCACCATTTTGGCATGATATAGTAATTGACTAAATTAATCCTACCCCACCACGATATTTCGGTATTCCTCCAATCTTGCAGCTTCTGGTTTGTTTCTCTCAATAATCTTATAAAGTTTACCTCCATCACTCTCTCTACCTCATCCGGAAATTGTAATCCTAGGTACTCACAGCCTTTTGAAGTCCACGTGAAATTAAATTTTCTTTTTAAATTATCGAGGGTGTATTTCTGTAAATTTTTAGTCATAACCTTTGTTTTATCTAAATTTAATTTATAATTTGATATTGAGGCATATCTATTTATTTCATCCATCAGATAAGGTAGAGAGTGAGACGGGGATGTGAGAGAAATCAATACGTCATCTGCGTATAAAGCTATTTTGTGGTCTGCATCTTTGGTTCTGAAACCGATAATTTCTTTGTTGTTCCTAATATTAATTGCCAATGGCTCAATTGAAAGAATATATATCAGCGGGGAGAGGGGGCAACCTTGTCTTGTTCCATTTGATAATGGAAACCAATTTGCACAGATATTAGGTCCCACTGTCCTAGCTGTTGGGCCCTTATAGAGTGCCATAATAGCATTATAGATCCACCCATCTATGCCGAATGCCTTCAGTACTCTCTCTAGGTAATCCCACCCGACCCTATCGAAAGCCTTTTCGGCATCTAACGCTAGGGTCGCAAGTGGGGTTCCCTGTAGCTCAGCCTGGTCCATTATATCTAATAGTCTTCTGGTATTGTTGGTTGATGATCTGCCTGGTATGAAACCAATTTGGTCCGGATGTATCACTGAGGCAAGCATTGGTTTTAATCTATTGGCTAGGATGGTTGCATATAATTTCATATCAGCATTTATAAGTGAAATAGGTCGGTAATTCATAAGTTCTGTAGGATCTTTGTTAGGTTTCAAAATAGGTAAAATGTTGGCTTTTAGTAACTCGCCTGGTATACCTTTGGCACAGGCCATTTCATTGAATGTTTGAGTCAATGGGCCTACAATATCGTCTTTAAAGGTCTTATAAAATAGATGAGTATAGCCGTCTGGTCCGGGAGTTTTATTGGTGGCTAGATTTCTTATTGCCAATTCAAGTTCTTCCGTGGTAAAAGGACTATTCAGATTTACTTGATGTATTTCTGATATCTTAGGAATAGCTGTGTTTTTTATGTATAGGTCTATATCTTTGGTATTAGAATTTTGTGATAAATTGTATAGTTTATAATAGAATTCATTAAACTGGGTGCCAATACTTTCAGGGGTCAGATGAACCTTATCGTCGACTATCAGTTTATCTATAGTTCTTTTAGTATAATATGTTTTTATTTTATTTGAGAGTAACTTGTCTGCCCTGTTACCTTTGTAATAGTATTTTATCTTCAGCTTTTCCAGGGATTTTATCATCTTCTCCTCTAATTTGCTGTTTATTTTGGTTTGTATATCTAATATTTTGGTCACATAATTTATGGACGGCGCCAGTTTATTTTTATTGGTAATATCAAATAATTCTATATACAAGTCGGATAGTTCTTTTCCTCCCTTTCTTTTATAATTTTTTTCCATTTTTATACAGTAACCTCTTATTACCGCTTTGTAGGTACACCATAGGGTTAGATTGGAGATTTCTTCTGATTTATTTTCTTCAAAAAACAACCTAGACATTTTGGTAATATATTCTTTGTTAATTTGATCTTTTATCAAAAGGTCGTTTAGTTTCCATGTTGTTTTACCCTTTGGGGGGCTTTCTCCTAATTCTAAAGTTAAAATGCTATGGTCCGACCATGTATTTTCAATTATATTCACTTTTTCTATCCTTTTGACTATCTGGGGGGTACTTAAGAAGTGATCTATCCTTGAATAGGATCCATGTATCCTTGATAAATGGGTAAAATCTCTATCATTTGGATGTAATGTTCTCCACAGGTCCAATAGACCGTATTTTTTGCATAAAGATCTTAGGCGTCTAGCCTGGCTGATAATTGATCTATCTACCTGAGTTGTTTTAACTAATTTTTTATCCATTACTGTATCAAAAACACAATTGAAGTCCCCAGCTATTAACACTGTACCTTTCTTAATCCTATCCATTTTTTCTAGGATTTTTGATAGCATTCCTATTGGATTTTTATTTGGAAGGTATACATTTACAAGAGTAAAGTATTCTTCATCTATTTTAATTACTACAATAATAAATCTGCCTTCCGGATCAAGTTCTTTCATAATAACTTCTGTTTTTAGTTTGCTGGAGATCACCACTGCTACCCCTCTTTTCTTTTTATTTGGTAGGGATGCATGCATTATATTTGGATATTTTTTCCCCCCCCACCTCTGAGATTCTCCATTGAGCCAATGGGTTTCCTGCAGGAAACCTATATCGGCAGATTGTTTTGACAGACTATCATAGACCATTCTCCTTTTAAAAAGGGAATTTAATCCTTGTGCATTAATTGATATACATTTAACCCTCATCCCTAAAATTGAAAAAATTTCTCTCCCTTATCATTCTTCCTCTCCTGCTCAGGTCTCTCGATCGGTCAGATCTACTATATTTCCTTTGTCGGGACTTGGGACCCTGAGAATAGTCCAAGCTCCCGGCACATTTAACACTTAAACAACAAACATTACATTTTACATAAATTAACACATAGAACAGTTGCACCTTAAAATAGGATTCAACTGTGCTTAGTGCAGAAAAAATGGTCGACAGTACAGACATTTAACCATTTCCCGCACCAGGCGGGGGGGCTAACCCCCAGTAGACGTGAGACTTTCCCAACATTTTTCTCCCCCTATCTCCTAATGACCTATTATATATATATATATATATATATATATACCCTACCAAAAAAAAAAAAAAAAAAAAAAAAAAAAAAAAAAAACAAATAAAAATTATAATTTTAAGGGTCCACCCTCTCTTCCCTCTCATTTAGTTATCATTTACTTTATTTTTGTTGATCCCTTCTTAATAAGCTAAGTCAGTGGTAACTTTCTTTGGCAAAACTTCAGGGGATTATTAAACCTAAATATATTGTGGGATAATTTAAATGGTGTTCTTCTTGAATTTTTTATAAATGACAATAGAGAAAGAGGAAGATGCATATATATTTAAACATGATTCTCTTTCATTTTTCCTCTCCTCCACCCTTCGTGATTTTCTAATTTCTACTATTAAGGTGCTTAGGATTAGTGAAGAAAAAAAAAAAAAAAAAAAAAAAAAAAAATAAAAATTAAAATTGTGCGTTTCATTTAATTTCTGTATGTTACTATAAGTTTTATCTATTATTATTTATGGTTATCAAATTAATCTAAAAGTGTGGACTAACCCATTATTCCCTTCTATTTTATATCCCTTGTATATTATGTCAAAAAGAGAAAAGAACAAAAAAAAAAAAAAAAAAAAAAAATACAAATTAAAATTGTGCGTTTCGTTTAATTTCTGTTAGTTACTATAAGTTTTATCTATTATTATTTATGGTTATCAAATTAATCTAAAAGTGTGGACTAACCCATTATTCCCTTCTATTTTATATCCCTTGTATATTATGTCAAAAAGAGAAAAGAAGAAACAAAAAAAAAACAAAAAAAAAAAAAAAAAATAAAAAAAACATTAATAACATTTTCATTTTAGTCTACTTTTCGTGATTGTCAAACTTCCAAAATTAATATGTACAAATAGTGATAAAAATTCAAGTTAGAACCATATCATCTCTCTTTCTCTTTACTACTGTACATCTTATCTATTGCAATTAGTATTATTTTTAGTAATCTTCGAAATGTTCTGTATCCCTTTAATCCCTTTAGACTTAGTTTAGTATACTTCACATTTAGTTCCCTCCTGTAATATGATGGAGGAGAGAGACAAGAAAAAAAAAAAAAAAAAAAAAAAAAAAAAAAAATATTTCTCTCTATCTTCACCAATATTGGCAATAATAAGCGAATATTTATTATGTACAGTTGTGAATATTCTTATACGACCATTTATTCAAAGAGACCCATATATATTCGTTAATTTTCGTATAGTCTTTGTTTGCTTAAAGTTCGAAGAGTGTAAGTATTTAGCCTTCAATGTCAGCTTTGATCCAAGAGAGAAAAAAAAAAAAAAAAAAAAATATGTCTCTCTCGATCTTCATGCCAGATGGCTGAGATGAGCAGATATTTATTTTATGCAGTCATATCTATTCTTATAGGCCCTGTTATCCAGGAAGACCCGCATATATCAATTGACTTTCATATAGTCATTTCTTGCTTGAAGTTTCAAGTGTGTAGGTGTTTAACATACACTGTCGCATTTATTCCAAATGAGAGGGGAAGAAAAAAAAAAAAAAAAAAAAATTTTTTTTTTTGGCAGGTCTATATTTTCTAGGATAAGTTATTAGCTGCTAGCCAAGCTTTGGCTGTTTCATAGGATTCACAGACTTCAGTATGCTCTTGATGAAATATTATCATTTTTACTGGAAAGCCCCATCTGAATCGGATTTCGTGTTTCCTTAGTATAGCCGCAACCGGCGCAAATTTCTTCCGTTTTGACCTTGTTACAAACGATAGATCTGGTAACACCAATACATTCTTATATTTGCCTTCCTGTCTATTTTGTTCTCTGTTAGCTTTTAGCACCTTTTCTTTAAAGCTATATGAATGGAAACAGACAATAATGTCCCGAGGGGTGTCTTTCGGCAGATTTTTTGGTTTGTTGAGTCTGTGGCATCTTTCAATTATTCCCTCGTGTTCGTCCTTTTTTAACCCCATAGCTTCAAAATACACCTTAAGGACTGATCTAATATCTTCCTGTGCCGATTCTTCTGGTATGTTTCGGAATCTGAGGTTATTCCTCCTAGAGCGATCTTCCAAGTCTCCGACTTTATCTTCCAGGAGGACTATTTTTTTATTTAGAGCCTCATTCTCATCCTTAAGATCATTTAGTCTGAATTCCAAATTTTCACTTTTTTCTTCTATTATTTGGATCTTGCTTGCCAAAGAATTAATCTCTTTCTTGATGTCGACTGCCTGGCTAGCAATTTCCTTCTTAATTTCTGCTAGTAGGCCTTTCAGGCTAGTATCTAGTAACTCGATAGTCACTGTCCCTCTTTCCTTTTTTTGGGGAGCATCCGCTGTATCTGAATTCATTGAAATATCTGATACGGTTTTATCAGGATGCTCTCTACCTCCCTGCGGGGAGAAGAAAGCTGAAAGATTTTTGTCTTGTTTTGTTTCCCTTTTATCCCTCTTCGAGAGAATCTTTGAGTCTGTGTTTTTTTTTGTGGTCATTATGATAATTCGTAATTTTTTTCTTATTTTCCACACTTCTCCTTTTTATTTTTCTCTCTCCACACTCCTGTGTCTGCCACCGAGGGTTATGAGAATGCAGGTGGGTCGTTGTCACTGATATATAGTCGATGTAAATCCTTTATCATGGGTTTTTCATGTGTAGTATATAATACCAATCAGTATATAGGTATTACCCTGGAGTGTGCTTCAGCTTCAAGTTGTCATAAACTATGATTAGGGAAAAGCCATTAGATTTCCTTTATACAGATATGTCCACCCTTAATGTTAATTTTAGATGTTTAATATTCAATATAACGTAAGAGACCGCTATCTGTTCTCTGAAAATTTGTACAGAAACCTCTGCTTAGTCCTGTATTTTTCTATTCCAAAGTAGATCGTTAGCCTTATGACCTGCAGACCAGGTTTTATTTGAGACACTTTGGTTTATTTCTTAACTCCTTATCAGTCGACTGGGAAGAAAGACAGGAAATTTGCACATGGGGATTCTATAGAATAGCAGCAAATCATCCAGTATTATTCAGAAAGCAGTAGTTTTGGATTATTCATGCAGTACATGTGAGTATTAGACCTCTGAGTAATATGACTTGATTTTCGAAGCCAATTATTCCAACATAAATTTGCACATGGGGAATTAAATAGCAAAGCAGCCAGTCCTCCAATATTATTCAAAAAAGCAGTAGTTTTGGATTAATCATGCAGTACACATGAGTATTAGACCTCTGGGTTATAGACCTGATTTTCAGAACCAGTTATTCCAACATAAGTTTGCAAATACAGATTTAATAGCAAAGCAACCAGTCATCCAGTATTATTCAGAAAGCAATAGTTTTGGATTATTCATGCAGTATTAGACCCCTGAGTTACATGACCTGATGTCCAGTCAGTTATTCCAACACAAGTTTGCACGTGGATTTTTTTATAGCTAAGCAACAGGTCATACAGTAATATTCAGAAACCAATAGTTTTGGATTGTTCATGCCGTACACATGGGTATTATTCTCCCATAAGTTTACACGTGGGGACTTTATAGCAAAGCAGCAAGTCGTGCAGTGTTTGTTCAAAAACCAATAAATTTTGGATTCTTCATGAAGTTTCACGTGGGTGTTAGACCTCTGTATTATATGAGCTGGGACAGTTAGCAGAGACAGTTATTCCCACACAAACATTTTTCCTACTACTTTATCTCCCTTCTCTTCAATCTTTCTTTTCACGCCCCCCTCTCCTTCAGTTTAAGCATTGAATAAACACTATCAAGCCCATAATAAATCACTTATCTGAGGTCATGCTGTAGCAGTTTAGCAGTGTTTCGGCAGACTTCTTGGAGGTTATTAGCGCCGTGTTCACTGAATCCTTGTAGATCCTTGTGAACTACTGGGACAGGCAGAGGAGCAGACAGCAAAGGGTAGTCTATCATCACATTCAGGAGAATCAGCTGAGTCGAGATAGAAGGAGTCGACCACGAGGGAAACCGAAAGTAAATGCAGGCTCTCTGTTCAGACCTCAGGCTTTCTTCCCCTTAGTCTAACTCACACGACCTTCCAGCCTTACAGCGTGCATAGCTGAGCATACTCAGTGTTTGCTTTCTTACTGGGGGGCCCTCTTTCTTTACGCTTGTAGGTCAGCTCCGTGTACTGCCGGGATCAGCCTCTCCCCGCCTCCCTGCGCATCAACGTACTGCTTGTCACGTCATGCCGCTCCCGAAAAGGTGAAAACCACCCCCCAGATACAATTATTTAAGCAGCACCATTGATTAAAGTATTCATCAAGATGTTTGTGAAGATATGTGGTAAGTGATGTAAGGGACAACTGTCAGCAAAATTTTACTTCTGTTTAATTCAAAAATTGCAAGAAAGAATACAACTAAAAGTGTCTTAATGAATCCTCTTTGCTTCGTGTAGCTGTATCACGGAGCAGGCATCTTGGATCAGCTCTTTCATCATCTGACCCAAGTATCTATATATCTGATGGAGCTATACAGGCACAGAGGGCTAAAAACAGGTACTTTATTTGCATTCTTTCATTAAAGCATTTCTACTTAAAATAGCATGATTTAAAGGGACTGTACTAAAACATTGTTTTAGCAGAATTGCAAGCAAATGCATAAATTAAGAGAAAAAACATGTTTTAAATGTATCTAATGTTCATGTATGACTTTGCCTTATGGCTGGATATGCAAATTAACTTTCAATCAGAAACATGTAATATGCATATGTAGTCAGACTGCGACTGCATCCTCACAATAAAAACACATTTCTCTTAACCTGTGGATTTGCTTGTAATTTGTCTGAACAAGATGTACAGATAATGTAACAGGCAAAATGATTACTGCCATTAATACAATTTAGGCCCTACAGATATTTTATGGAATGGATCCTACTCATTTCGCATGACAGGTCTTTGCCAAATTGATTTCTGGAAAATTTGTTTCACTAAAGATGGAAATTAATATTTTTTGGGGGGGTGAAAACATTTCTAAAATTAACAGTTTCAGATTTCAGCCACTTCTAGAAGATAATTTTTATCAAAACATATTTGCAATTTATTTTTCATAAGACTGAATTAAATGGGTTTGATAAAACAATATATACACCAGTATAAACAAAACAAAAACAAAAAAAATTACCCTGGCAAATTTGGATGTGATTTTTACAGAACTACTTTGGCAAAAAAGGAATAACTGATCTTCAGGTATATAAAATTTTACAAAGTAATATCACAATATATATTTTCAGTGCCAGTTTCTTGTTTGAAGTTTATGTTGGCATCTAACCTGCTTATGGAGTGGCTTATTTTTTGTAAAATTCAAGTGTATATTGTTAAAAAACAAACAAAAAAACCCTAACAGCAAATCACATTTACCAATGCACTGTCCCAACACACATGTTGCTGGTCAAGAAATAAAATTGCATGGGGAAAACTTTGGATAAAACAATATCAAGGTTACTTTATGTATACAAGTACACACACACACACACAAAACAAAAAAAATGAATAAAAACTGTATAATTTCAATGATAATTTTCCCAGTGACTTATCCAATGGAAAAAAAAAAATGCACTGTACTAATATTGACACATTAAAAATCATAATTGCTTTTAAAACATTTGTACACACCACCTGGTTTTATTACAAACGTTATGATACTACACATGAGACTTTTACCAATAACTGCTGCAAACTGAGAACAGAACAGTGATCTCAAGTTTAAAATAAACCGATGTACTCCCGTTGGCTTTGAGATCAACTTTCAAAATCTCATTCCCATAAAAAAAAAAAAAAAAGAAGATTGTGATTTCTATTCTTACAGGTGAAACAGGGCAGAGTTAGACCCCTCCAAGCTCCAGCACTCAAGGGTCCCCAGAACTTAATCATTTCCTCCCTCCTGCGTCTTTGAGGATGGGTAGACTTGGTTTACATATATTGATAGAATTCCAAGATGGCCACTTCCATACAGATATGCATCATATTAAAATGGATTACAGTGGCATTAACTATATCCCTGTTAGATTAAAATAATTTATCTATGGATTATACAATTTTAAACTGATCTATATAAAATACATATTTTAACAACAGAAGTGCTGTAAGATATGGACTAACCCAGAGTGCTGGAGGAGTGGTGTTTTATTCAGCCCTTGTCACACACACAAAAAATTAAAAGGATAATTGGCAGAAAAAAAATGAAGTGATGTTTAATTGAAAGACTGCATTAAGTTTAGGCATTTTACATAGAAATGTATTAATTTACAAATAAAGAATCTTTGCTCTGTATAGCTCTATAAGGAGGCGCAGAAAAAAAAAAAAAATATCTGACCGAGGATTCTAAACATGTCCGCCCCCTGATAGAATTATACAGAGTGAAGAGGGCTCTCTTTTTAATAAAGCATTTTTTATTTGAAATGTCTACATTTGATCTTTCAATTAAACATAAGCCTTTAGAAACACAACTGTAAGAAATAAAGTTAAACCACTTAGAACAGTGCTTCTCAAAACCTGTCCTCAGGACCCCCCAACGCTCCAGGATTTAGGGATTACCCAGTTGTGTTTAAATAAGAATATGTAGAACACCTGGTATGGCTGCTTAATGGTTAGGGAACCACACCAGGTGTTCTACATATTCTTATTTAAACACAACTGGATAATCCCTAAATCCTGGACCGTTGGGGGGGTCCTGAGGACAGGTTTGAGAATCACTGACTTAGAGGGTTACAATTATGTTTCTTTTTTCATTCACAACCAATGAGTGTGTCCCCTCTTTGGCAGTGTAATGAAATGAGGAAGAGGAAAATGAAGAAAAAAAAAAAAAAGTAGCTCCCCAGGCTAATATAGAAGGGGAGGCTGTAAAATCTTACGATGTCATGCACTGCCTGAGTCTGCAGCAAGCTGTGAAAATATTCAGGGCATAGGCACAGTGGGCAAAGAACAGTTTAACAGCCGGTGGTCAACCTCATTTGGCGACTATACAGTAGCAGCAGCATTTAAAAAATTAAAAACAAGTCAGAGCATCCAGCTTACTATTTCCAACCGGAAAAGAAAAAAATATAAACCAATAAACAGATTTTTTTTTTTTTTCTTCCTCAAGATCATATGTTTGTAGAACTAGTACAGAAAATTAAACTGCGGAATGGTGTTAACATGCAGTGGAAAAAAGGGGTTACTTTTGTTTTCAGATGCTATGGTGGGTCAACTATGCGCCCCCCCCCCCCCCCCAACCCCTTCATCTAATGGTTTTTATATATAAGGGGCAGTGTAGCGGAGAGAGGAAAAGTGGTGAGAAAATAAATGAAAAAAATGAACTGTCAGTAAACATTTTCAAAGGCTATGTCCAAACTGTATAGCAAATAAAACAATGGGGAGGGGAAAAAAAAAGGTTAGAACGGAGAGCATAAATTGTCCCAAAACACTGGCGGAAACCAGGAAAAAAAATTAAATGAAATTACATTTGGATATGTGAAATTCCCCAAACAACACAAACTGTGGTAACATGAAACCTTGTGTCTAAGAATCCCATGTTCAGTTCAAAGAATAAACTATGGTGATTTAGAAAATTTTCCGATTTTTTAAAGCATCTAGACTTTATAAAGATTACAGGTGTGTAAATTGGTTGAGTAGAAAATTTAACTTTTTTTTTGTCTCTTAAAACCAACACTTGTAAAGGCACTTTAGTCTGCAGGAAAACAAAAGTAATAATAATCAGAGACAGATCAACTGCTCTAAGCAAAAGGGATACACGATGTGCATAGTGTAGGGAAGGGGGCAACCAAGGTGGGAGCAGGGGCAAGGGATTAAGATTAAATGTTGGTAGCGTCAAGCATTTTGTTTTCAGTTTATTTCCTCTTTGCTGTATATATTTTTTTTTTATTTCATTTTTTTTTCTCTCCTTTATAAAAGCCTGAAAAGTCCTCAATTTTATGAAAATTAGTGAAAAGTGTTATTTAAAAATATTTAGTTCATTTATTTTTTTTTTCTTCTGTCCGTTGATCAGTAACAACGCCGGTGCTGAAAGACCCGCTTGCCGTGGTGCAAGATGCTGGGCCTCGCTCCACAACGCAGGTTGTGGTTACACACACAGTTGAAAGGAGTCCTGAAATATTGAGCCTGGGTCTCACTCACACCCCTAGGAAGAGCAGTGTATCTTGTATCAAGCGAGTGTCTTCGGAAGAAGGTTTCGTTTCCGTTACAAGTGCGTCAGGGTGGAGAAGCGAAGGAGTCCGATAACTAAAGCGATCAGTCTGCAGCTGTTGAGATTCACAGCTTTCTCCAGGAGGGGGCGCCACCGAGGCTACCTGTTACAGAGCTTGTGAAGCATATTGTAAACTGTCTCCTCTTTGCTCAGTCCTTCAAAGAAGGGAATGAGATCCAGCAGTTCTGTGTCCGCCATGTCATCAAACCAAGATTGCACGGGGACCTACAGAAAAGAGACGCATAGAAATGGTTAGGAGAAAAAAAAATAATAGGAGAAAAGTTATGAAAATGTAATTTTTTAAAATGTTTCTGAAAGAAAAACAAAAGCCGACCAAAAAAAAAAAAGAAAAAGAAAAAGAAAAAAAAAGTGATTAAAAGAAAAAAGTTTAAAAAAAAAAAAAACAATTGTCTGATCTGGAGTGGTCAGTCTAAATACAAATTATATTTTACTGCAAATATACATCTGCAAAGAAGAAGAACGCCAACAGCTGGCTCGTCTTACACGTCTCAAGCCACTAGGAGGCTCCAGAGACTACCTCATCTACCCAATCTCATTTTTGTTCTTCACATACCAGGTCTTCCTTTACATACTTAGCGGTTATGGTCATAGCTGGAAGGCTATACTACCGATCTACTACGCTTGCTATAAAGTAAGAAAAAAAAAAAAAAGTGCCCTTTCCAGCTGAGAAAGCCCAAATAAATATACAGAAATTGGAAGAAAAAGCGGATTCTGACAATGGGATTATATACAACAAAACGTGATACAATTATATTCCATTTACAAAGGGTATTTGAAGGTGTGAAGCATTTAGTCCGTCTCAAGTTTAGAATGAAGCCAATAAGTGACATTTCGGCAAATTCTGCTCACAAATCAGAACAAGAAAATAAACATTTCGTACTGTAAATGTATTCGTTCATATCGCAGCCGAACCTGCTGGTTAATCTCTTACTTCTTCCCACAGAACAGGTGTGTGTCAAGCAAACAAACTCCTCTTGCTCCCTATAAAAAGCAGAATGTATCTCCCCCCACATTCTTTGTGGAGTAACGAGACCGACAAAATAAAAAGTACAGATGCATCCTGTGGTTACCATGCCCCACAAGGCAGGTAAATAAACTTTCCCCCTCTAGTAAGGTTGTTGGCACTTGTCCACCATCTTAAGTCTAAATTAAATTCTTGGAAGAGAGACATTCATTTCTCTGTGACGTGTGTCTGTCTAAGGCCTCAAGTCTAGACAAGCCCAAAGTACTGCTGGGATGGCGAACGTAAAATATCCCCAGAACTACGTAGCTTGTTTTTTTCTTCATCAGGCGGCTGTTTTCCACAGGCAGATATTCATTTTGGATGAGCTGATGAATCAGGCACAGGAACGAAAAAATTGCTATGGTTGGACGAAGATGGGATTTTGAATAATTTGGACGTGTTCCTGAACCTCTCCGGCTCTGGCTTCCATTCGGAAATGTTCCTTGAAGATGAACAGATTCAGAAGACGCAGATCGTGAACACGTCTGTTTTGGGAAACCAGAATATTAGATTCTAGAGCCTTTCTTGAGACTTGGAATATTGCAGTTGGGTGCTGCCAAAATGAGATGGCATATACTCTTCTGATGGTACTTAATACCCAGTTGTCGGTGACGGATCTTTCCTATTGGTTGTAGAAATTGGATGATTTGCCACCGCTGGGAAGTGTTGCTGGTGTAAACCTCTTCCTTTTATTTGGGAAGCATGAAGCTTTGCCTCTTCCTCCACTGGCTTGTTCCTGTTGAATTGGCTTGACCTTTTTTGTAGGCTTTCATGGCAGCAGCCGTGTATAACTCTTTACATTGTAAACTTGTTGCAAGGTTTGAACGTTATTGTCCATCTATGGGACTAAATTCAGTTCTTTGTCTTCAGTCTTCTCGACAGAAAAAAAAGCTCTGAGTTTCTTAGATCGCGAATGTCTTGGTTTAGGTTCTGTCCATTCTTCCTGCACAAGTTCTTTTAAAAAACAAAACAAAAACTTGCCATGGAAATTTTCTAAATCTGAACAAAAGAACTTGACTTCATCCCCCACATAATCTAGTATGATGTAATTATGTCTTCCAGATCCCTGATGGGAAGAAAGCTCTACTATAGTCCTCCAATATGCCGAGGGTCCTGCATGATTTACTGAAAATCTGGGATCTGGAAAAAGGTTATCTGCACATAAACCTGTAACCAAGACGCAAACTATTCAACTTCCGATCTTATGTTTATTTGCCGTTGGTTGCTTACATGTGTGACAAATCAGGTGTTTGGTTTTGGCCAACTTCTTCACCAACTTCACCGGGAGGTGTAGAAATTTCCCATCTGAATGCTGACCGTGTGTCACTCTGTCTCGAAGTTCCCATGTGGCAACTTACAAAACACATCCTTTAACAGCCCTATAGATGCAGGAACACCGGTCCTGACATCTATCCTCCAAAGAACAGTAAAAAAAAAAAAAATATATAGGAGGGCTCTTCTTTTTATAGGTTGTGGGAGGAGTTTGTTTGCTTGAAACACGTTCTAAATGAAGACATAGGCAATTAAAGAAATAAGTTGCGTTTAATGGTAGGATTGCATCAGTGTAGGTATTTTAAATAGAAACGCTTTAATGAAATAATACAAATAAAGTACCTTATTGAGGCCTCTGTCCTGTATATCAGGGGAGCTGACATTTTGTTCAGAATCCTACGTCAGATGCATGAAGATTTGTCCAAAAATGTCTGCCCCCTTATATTCTTTAAATAGTTTCTATTTAAAAAGTCTACATGTGATGCAATCTTTCAATCAAACAGAACTCCTCTTTTGTCCTTTAAACTGAGGTTAGGCTACTACATGGGACACCAGGGAAAACCAAACAAATACCAATAAAACATTGAGTGGAGGACTCAACCTGTATTCCAAACACCGCATTTCACCCCCCTTTCATTCATGTATTAAACAATATGTGACCAGACTAGAAGAATATATTGTAACTGCTTTAAGAAAAAATAAAAAAAAGTATTTTTGCACTGTTCACAGCGACAAGAAGGTAGGTTCCCAGTGTGAATGCTTAATTTGGCACTAAAGGATTCTTTAAAAATGGCTTCCCTAATAGAAACCGTTACAAAGACTGTGCCAGTATCAGAAATGCTCTTCTGATAGAGCTCAAAGTAAATATGCAAAGATGCATGTTGGGTTTACTCCATTCAAGTGGCAAAAATGTAAGCCAATCGGAGCGGGAGTTTGCCCCGTCATCTGATCGGGGTCTGTTGGGGGCTAACCCGCTCTCTCGCTGCTAATTATGGTCCACTCTTGTTGGTAGGAGAAAACTAAGATTTCGCACTTGCAGTGAGAGACTGTCAGCGAGGGCCACAACCCTGATGCTTCCAGAGAAGCACCTTGGCTGCGGTCAGAGGATAAATGGGCATGTACCTTATTAGGCCATTCAAAGAATAGAAGCACAAGTGGAAAGAAAGGCTTTAAGGCCATTATATCCTGAGCAATTTTTTTTTGGGAGGGGGGGGGGGGGGGGTCAGCAGTAGGCTGGAGCTTCACATTTGCTTTTTTGGGGGGTCAGCAGTAGTTTTGAGCTACACATTTGTTTTACAGGCAGCACTTACGGCATTCTCCGGGTGGAAGATGTACGAAGCTGGCGAGTTGTCGATTATAATGACTTTACTCAGCTCCCTCCCAAGGCGGCTTAAATCTTTCACGTAGTTTCCCCGGTGGAACACGCAGGATTCTCTGAAGAGCCGCGACTTGAAAACTCCCCAGCGATCCAGCAAATCTGCTACCGGGTCAGCATACTTCAAACGGAATGTAAAAAGGGGTTTAGAGTTTGAGAGAGAAAAAAAAAAAAAAAAACGTTGACAATTAAATTTATAGTGTGTACCGATACTGATCATTTCAACGATTAACAAACTGGTCCTATTGTGACATTGAACCTATTATATAACCCTTTATTGGGACATTGAATTTAGATTCTGTAGTAATATTAGATAATTTAAACTATTAATAAGTTGGCTCTATTTTGCAGACTGACGTATAATGTTTTCCTTAGGAAATATCATGGATTGTAACAAGGGATATTTAATTCAGCTTGTGGGTGTGGTCTGTGCAGATGCATCCTTATTGGTCCGACAGCACAGCACATGGGGGGTTTGTGCCACGCCCCCTCTAAGTACTGGAAGTAAACCTAACGTGTGTCTCTATGTAACCAGTGATAAATTCTACACAAAACATGAGATAGCTTTAAAAAAAAAAAATTCTTAAGCCCTACTGAACAGGGCCAGGTTTTGAAAGGGGTTAAAATTTTGGCAATGCTTCCTTTTATAAAGGTAATTTGTCTATATAATAAAACTGATTACCAGTTCAAAAAACGCACACATTTTGCACAGCAGATGTTTCCCACAACAAACATATGTTGTATAATTTCAAGGAGGCTAGCACTTAAAATGTACTGCGTTATATCAAAATGTCACGGTATCACTTAAATGAGGATGAAACCGATGTGGTAGCTAATTTGCTAGCAACGCATGTATGAAAATTGTTTCACAAAGGCATGAAGTTATGTGTCTTCCCGCTACACAACCATTAAGCTGAAGGTATAACTGTGAAAAACTATTAAAAAAAGATGGTTCGTCCTTATCAGCGGCCATCTTGCAGGAGGCGGCAATTACTTTTGGGTAAGCATTGCTGGAGAACCAGTCAGCAATCACGTAGATGATTACATACCTACCACGATCTGAACTGGTCATCCACAACTTCTAGGGATCACTGGTTCAATTTAAAAGGATTTTTTGAATGCTGATCTGTATTGAAAGGACATTTTGAAGCCATAGAGTCAGGGAAGCACATCCCATTTCTCAGAAAGATGGCAGACAGCACCCAGCTCAGTCTGTCTCAGTGATATTGGCACTCCCAGCCTGTACAACCGGCTCTCAAGATGTCTGCACTAATCAATGCCTATAAGAGTTCAGTGCAGATCCTTGGTAGAGCGTGTCAGTAATCTGACACACATACACACAACAATGGTGGTTACTTCTAACAGAGGTGCACATGTGAATAATAAAGCAGACTCCTAAGAGATGTCAGGATTTGGTGGTGTGTGTGCTAGTCCTGACCTTGCATGCTGCTCTGGCACTCTGTGCACCAAAACAAGCAATGCATCAATAATCAGGCCCTTTTCAGCCCTGGATTAGTGTTGGAGAACCTGTGGCAAGTTGGTTCTTCTCCAGTACACAAATGTTGGGATGTACTTAAAGAAAAAAAGGCACAATCATCGTTATACAAAAACTACTAGTAGTTTAGAACACGTGTGTGGGGCAGGTACATTTTTACATAGCTTCCCAATGCATACAGCATCCATCTCTTAACTACTTCCTAGACCCAGGCGCCTGAGCTGGTAATGGAGGATTAAAGATACGGGTGAATTAATGCATAGAGGATGGAAGGCAGCAGGTCAGATATTAAAGCAGGGCTTAACAAATTGCGGAGAGCCAGGCTGCCTCCTAACCTTACTGATTGTTTCACATACAAATCTATGAAGTTCCTGGCTCCTAAAAATAACCAGACTGGCTCCTGAATTGGTCTGTCTCCATTTCCACAGAAATGTGTCAAGTCCTGCCTTGAAGTAGTGAGGGAGAATTTTTTTAAGAATTATTACTTTTTTTTATTATCGTGTGACAAAGGCAGTCACATCATACTAATATCCGAGCATTAAGTTCAGTTCAAACACCCGTAAAGATTGAAGCCATGAGTATACACTAACACACGTATACAAAAAGCACATCACTAACAATGGCAACAAACAGAAACACTACTTTCCAGTAGCAGCATTGATTCTACAGCATGGCTTAATTATAACACTACTGCTATTGCATGCGCTATACACTGAGCTCTACCAGCATAGTGCATCCTTCCTAAAAGCCGACACTGCAGCCAAAACACAGAGGAGAAGGGCAATCACTGGCCAGCAGACCTAGACATCAGCAAGTATGTACAGACTGTAATGCCCACCGGTAACCATGGTAACTGGCAAGATTTGCATACAGGCTTCATGTGCAACGCATGGAGGCCACATTATTAGCAAAAGCCTGTATGTTAAAGGGGTTACCATGGGAACACTTACCCACAAACTAGCAGAAAGCACAAAGACACACTGGTAGACAAAAGAAGCAAGGAAGAAAAGGGAGAAAAGTAAGACAGATTCTGGAAAGAAAAAAACAAACAACCTGAATACATCATAATAAAAAGTAACAAAACCCCAGACACGGACAGACACGTAGGATGGGGGGGGGACGGCAAGCGGCTCACCTTTGCTAGGCTGGCTGTGAAGAGGACACATTCAAAGAGATCACCCATCTTTTGAAGAAACTCATCCACGTGTGGCCTTTTTAATACGTAGACCTGGAAAAGGATGCAGCCCATCAGTTAGCGGACCAGCTCATTGAGCGAGGCTTCCATAAACACTAGGGTGCAGTCAGGTGAAAGAAACTCAGTCCACAGATAACCCCATGTAGAATGTGGATACTCAAATCTGGGGCAAAGTTTTGAAAGTGATGTAATCGGCAGGAACATTCCAAAGGTTCCCGCGGTGACCGTGGAACAGTCCATTGGTTCCTGCTGTCACTGCGTAACATTCCACTGGTTTTCGCGGTGACTGTGGAACATTCCAGTGGTTTCCATGGTGACCGTGGAACAGTCCATTGGTTTCCACGGTGACCGTGGAACAGTCCATTGGTTTCCACGGTGACCGTGGAACAGTCCATTGGTTTCCATGGTGACTGCCCTACTTTTGGAACCTACAATACAGTTAAACTCTCTGGTGCTGGAAACCTACACATAATGCTTTGGTTTTTTCCCTCCCATAAGAGACAGACACACTGCAGTCTTTTCATGAAGAGGTAAGTTGAGGTGAGATGTACATTGTACAGGGACAAATCTAGAGAGTGTTTAAAGGACAGAGTTTGGCCCTGCATAATGCATGGTTATAAAGGTGAGTGACCAGCTGAGCTCACCAGGTTAATTAGACCAATGTATGGTTAAAGTTGAGACAAAATGCGCCTCAACTCACCTTTTAGTGTTTAATGGTACATGCCTGCTATATACAGCTTGGAAGGACACATAGCCCCTTTCTAGTGGGGGGTTACCTTTTAAAAGGCAACATATTTTGCAAAGTTATTACATGATGCTCAAATATGTAGTAAGGACAATACAATGTACACTAGGGTACTACTCACAAAAGCTTACAATCTATTAGGCATAGTAGACACAGAAAGATACCTGGGGGAATAGCTGTCCTTCTCTGAGAAGTAAAATAAGTCAGGAGTATAGGTACTGGGATGTGAGAGCTGCATATTGGGTAGGCAGTATGAGCCCTCGCTGGCTGGTCTTTATAAGCACACATATACACCGCATCGCCTGCTGCACAATAGTCTAATGCTGTGCAGTGTGTAATGACCTGTAGTTACACAAAGCAGCCGTTCTGTTCAACACGATTTACTGCTGTCCTGGGGAAGGGGACAAGTCACCAGCAATACAAACATTTAGGCAGTAATTATGCGTGACTCTCGGCTCGCTGCTCAGAATACTACATCCCTGGGACTATCGGCGCTCATAGGCACCAGCGAGTAAAAAGGGGGATCGGGGGGTTCAGGGTCGGGGTGCAGAAATGGCATGCCCCTTTCACCATTAGAAAGATTATGCCCCAGCGTCCTTCAAACAGCAGTCAAATTGCAAGACCAGAGAGGCTGAATGTTTAACCACAATGCAAAGTCTCCAACCCAAAGAAATGACATACGTGACCTCTGCCCGTGTCATACTATTTCCCACCATGCACCTGAGCTACTCCCAGATTGGCTGCTTGCTACAGGTAGGTTTGAAACCAACGTCACCGCTGAGGGACTTAGATGAGGGAGTTCATTTTATTTATTTTTACAATGGATAATGCAGCCGGTGTGAGGCAGGCAGGTCAGCAATGGAAAAAGCCAGTACAGAAATACACGTAAAAGCTCCAACAGCTGACGTAACATCGCCTCTTATGCAGACACGTTAAAATCCTTCATTTAAAAGATATTTTGCAGAACAAAATATCCGACGTACACGCAAACGGGCTTAATTATGAGGGTTAAAACAAGGAAGAGAGCATATTTAAAAGAATAAAAACCATACAAAAGGAAATAAAAGCGGACAGACATCGTTGGTATAGTGAAGTCATTGGCAGTTTCCCAATGCAAGTAACCAAGAACAGGCCTAGCACAGCATAAACAGCCTATCCTGGATTACTTGAACCGGGTCACAGCCCACTGCCGGAGGAAAGGGTTCAAACCGATCTGCTCTCTCGATAATTCAACGAGCTACAGAAAGAGGAGCACAATAAACCTGGAAATCCTATAACCTCTAGCTGGAATCATTCAGATGAAGAAATGTTTAATCCAAAAATACATTTAACTGACTGAAAGATATTTACTAAGTGTAAATTCACGGGCTTTTGCATTAATTATCTTTTTATGTCTTGACAGGGGGGGGGAGAAATTAAATAAAAATTACATTTTCCCCCTTTTGATACACTCCAATTTCCCATCCTGTTATGAACATTTAAAAAATATAATAATAATTAAAAACTTAAATTTTCCACGCACACAAAAAAAATGGCCATTTTTTCTTTGGGATTAACTGCCAATATTTCATTAAATGTGTAAATCCTAGATATTCCCCCTCCCCCCCAAAGTTTAAAAAAAATCCTTAGGGGACACAAACATTTTTAAAAAAAATTGAGAAATCTGTCATATTGGAAAAAGCCAGATGTGAATTTTGCTGCCCGCGTCAAAAATGGTGTGGAAGATGTATAATAACCATGTTAAAAGCTGTAGATAATGAAAGTACCTTGTTATGGCAGCTTTCACTGAAAAATATACTTTATTTTTAAGCAACAGAGATTAAAAAGCATATGGTAAAAGACTAATTCTACAAACATTTTACAAATCATAATAATTGGCATTTGCTTTCTAAACAAACACACAAGCGTAAAATACGGAGTAAGATTATAATGTAATACACTGTACAGATGTGAGTTGTTATAGGTTTATCATAATAGATAGGACTATATACTGAATACTTGTGTTGCACATTTATTACAACTTACCTGGTGAATTGTGCCATCAATTTCAACCGGGACAATAAAGTCAGCATTGTTAATTGGCTGGTGAGAAAGAAACATTTCATTAAATATCAAGGGCCACTATGAAACAATCTGCACTGTATGTAAATGATAAACATAACTGTATATCTGCTTAACCCCTTCCCGACCTTATGACGAGTTAAATCGTCATAAGAGCTGCACCATTAGCGACCTTATGACGAGTTAACTCGTCATGCAGTCTAGCCGGCGGTGCGCTCCGTGAGCTCCGCCAGCCAGTCTGCAACGGGTCCAGGACTAAGCCTCGCACCCGAGGCAAAGCTCCTGGACCCGATCGGTGGATTTCCGGGCATGTGATCGAGTGATCACCGCGATAACATGCAAATTAGATGCAAAGTCAGTGTGTTCACACACTGCCTCTAATTCACTCCCTGTGCTTCACATTCTTACAGTGACAGAGTGACCTGTAAGTAAAAATACATTAATTACATACACATAGGTAAAAAAAAAAAAATTTAAAAAAATTAACCCTTTCATTGCTGATCACAGTTTTTAACTGTGATCAGTTTCCTTCCACTTTATGGCCCTCATTTAGTTTTTTTTTTTTTTTTTTACAGATTTTTTTATTTTTACAATTTATAAAGTTTTTTTTTAATAAATAAAGGTAATTTTAATATATTTATTTAATAAAATGTAACCCCTGCATGCCTGTTGCATGATTTTTACTGATCTGACATCGCACTCTTCAGAGTTTTTTTCTGTCTTTTTTGTTATGGGGGGTTTGGGAACCAATATTTTTCTTTTTTATTAGTTAGTTAATTAGGGGGGATAAGTGGGTTAGCGTTGCACTAGTTATGTAGCTTATTATTGGGAAAATAATGGGGAAAAACTTTTTTTCCCTCAAAAATTTCCTCTTTTATATGTATTTTTTAATACTAAAATGTAAATCATTTTTATGTATAGGGTATCAAAAGAAAGCTCTAACTGTCCTCTAAAAAACAACATATAACTTGTATGGGTGCGTTAAATGAGAGAGAGGAAATTTATGTTTCAAAAACCGCGTATTAAAAATTGAAAAACGCTCTGGTCCTTGGCCCAGGAAAATCCCTGGTCCTTAAAGGGTTAAATACTGCTCTGCAAGGCGCCAATACAAACATTACATAAAACCTAGCTGTATGAGGAAATACACGGGATGGAGCAGATACTGGTTTATGCTTCGGATGTAGCTTATTTTAATAAACATTGGAAAATGGAATGCTAATTTATGTTTAATTGAAAGATTGCATTGAGTGTAAAAACATTCAATAGAAATGCTTTAATGAATGAAATACACTATAAAATAACTTATTCCTTTCTTATACTACTGTATAGATCGGTCAGGGAGCAGACATTGAACCTTCGGTCAAGTTGTTGGATTCATTATAAATTGATACAAGTATAGAGGTCTCGATATAGGTACTTTATTTATTCTTTCATTAAAGTGCCTACACTTAATGTACCAAATGCAATATCGGTCACACTGTCACCAACACAAATTCACACGTTACTTAAGGAATTTCCTCACAGAGCTTACAATCATTACCTAATAATGAAAATCGATAATTATTATTAACAGCTGTCATTTTTTTTCTTCTTTTAAACAGATTGAAATTTAAAAAAAAAAAAATTCTGGTAAGTTAGACTTTGCATGAAATGAGAACGCCCAGCAAAAACTACCTTAAATGAACTGTGTACTAATGTTTCATCCAGATCTATGACCACGCATTTCTTTCCATAATCTGATACGTGCAGCTCAGGAAGGAGGTATTTCGTAGGCGACTGTTGGGGGGGGGGGAAAAAGAAAATATTGAGATAATTACATCCGTATTAAAAAAAATAAATAAACTGCTCTCGTTAGGGACACACTCACGAGCTCTGACAAATAAACCTTGAAAAAAAATGGACATACATGCGGCTCTTCATTGGAATACAAAGGAAAAACACATCTGCCAAGATACCTACTAAAGTTCTCTTTAATTGAAAGTGTGTCACATGTAGGAATTTTAAATTTAAATGCTTTAATGAAACAATACAAATAAATTAAATTAATATCAGCCTTGTATAGCTCTATCAGGGGGCAGATAAGTTTAGAATTTTTGCTCTGTATAGCTCCATCAGTGGGCGGACATGTTGTTTAGAATCTTCGCTCTGTATAGCTCTAACAGGGGCGGACATGTTTAGAACCTTTGCTCTGTAAAGCTCTATCAGTGGGCGGACATGTTGTTTAGAATCTTTGCTCTGTATAGCTCAATCAGGGGATTTCATTGTATTTCAAATGTCTAATGTTGATGGCAAACTTAAAGATGACTATATTATTTATTTTTGCAGACCGTCGTCATTTTACTGGAGTATTACAGCCCCAGCTTACAATATGCACGTGCAAAGCAGGTGGCTTAAGGCGAATTATTAAGAAGGTGGACATTTTTTAACTCAAAAATCCAGGACTGCTGCAAACGATAGAAAGCAGCAAAAAGCTCCGTGTTCTGGGATTCATTTCTAAACGGTTCAGGAGTTTAGTCGATTATAATTTTCTTCTTACACTACAAAGCAATGCTTTGCATTTCTTGTATCAAATTTGCACAAGCCAGCCAGGGCCAAACGTCATTTCCCTATTTTGGTGGAGATACGAGAATGTGGTAAAGCAGCCACCGTGGCCCCCAGTAAATGCCACGTAGCAGACACACGGGAATGGACTTTAGTGTGGATTGTAACAGTCTTCCCACCGCTTTTACTACAACCTCCACGTGAATGGCCACAGGTGGCCGTGGGATTCCTTTGATCTAACAAAAGACATCAATGTTTGGGATTTTCCTACTTGGACAATAACAAATAACAAGGAAACATCTGCTTGAACAAAGGTGACCCCCGAAACAAAAAAACTTTTGTTCAGGCGGAGCCAGCAGCTAGAACTTGTTGAATCAACTTGTCCAATAAACTTCAGCCAGTTCATGCACAATTAAATCGCTTGTAGAGGAGCATGGGAAATGTAGTTAAATTAGCTACCGCCGCTTTATGGAATGAGTTTTGAAGAGTCCCATTATGTACACTGAAGCAATGGGTCAACTTCACAGGTCACAGGGTGGGGTCATTACACAAGATTTGGTCCTTAGCCAGCAGGGAGACGAGATTGTCTCTTACGCATGCTATGGTTATGATTATAGCTTTGTAACAGGGTCAGAAATGATCATTAAAGCAGTCACATGGCACCTGACCCATTGACATGAACACGGCAAGCCAATAAAAAGCAGGGCCCAGTAATAAAGAGCTAAAAAAAAAAACTAGGAATTATCAGACAATCAAGATAGCTCACACATATACACACACATAACTTTATAGATCTGAATAATTGTAAAAAAAAATGTTGTTGCCGGCGCTCGAATCTGCAAAGACGCACATCAGCTTTACATAGATTTGGGGCAGTTTATTGTTTTCAACTTTTACTACCTCTGAAGAAGCAAAAAAAAAAAAGTCTAAATAAAATATTAAGTCCACTAAACTATTAAAACATTCGGCAGCAGGCAATAGCATGAAGAAATGCAATATAAATTGCTGGAATCTTACTATAAGAGCACAACTGAGGCACATGTCAAGCGTTATCCCAAACTCTGCGTCACTGGCTGCACGCTGGACAGTCGGGCTGGAGAAGCGAATAAGGGAACCAGTTCAAGTTTAAAGAGTTCTTAAAACTCTGAGTTTGACAGGGTCTGACAAGTCCACAGGGAGCCACAGCACATAAAACCTCTACTGCTGGCTCCAAACATCTGATTATTTGACACACAACTCTATGGATGATCCATTACCCCCCTAGTGGGCTCTCTCTTGAAATCGGTCTACAAATGAGTGTCGAGCACTATCTTTGGCCAAGAAATGTGTGTGCCTTTAACGGCTTGAATACCAGCCAAAGAGCATTCACGCTGCATAGTTCGATAATTACTACAAACCCGTAGTGGCTATTCCATACAGGGCATAACAAGTGTTCCTGTGTCATCAATACAAGAATCTAAAAATGTAAGCAGTTAGCAGATTCCACCACAAGGGGGCGCAATCACATACTTTGGTTTTGGGCTTCAAAAAAAAGAAAAAGTTCTGCTTTTTACAAAAACAAATGCAATTTGGCAGTATGAGGATTTAACAATGATCAGCCCACACAGGCCATAAACACACTAGATCATCATATCCGTTACACGGCTTTTAGAAGCTGCGCTAGGTGAAGGAGTGATTATTTATTCTAGCTTCAGATATTATTGCAAACGGTCAGATGGGATTCTTTATTACCACCTCCTCCCACAATAATTACACATAGCTTGTGGCTTCAGCAAACATCTGTGATAAGTCTGGTCAGGAAAAGCAGAGGAGTGAGGTTTAACCAAAGATCATGTAGGTTGGGTATAGCAGGAATTCTCCATACTGTAAAAGGGGCTGGTTTCCAGCTAGACAGTCCCTGCTCAAATGATTTAAAGAGACACAGCCCTTCTAGTTCACTCGGAAAGTCTGTCTTGTATGGCCTTCATTCTGCAGAGGTATTACATAGATGTCAGTGGTGAGCTGGACAAACCATTCATGTGTAACTGAAGATAATCGAAATAAATTGCTTTGTTGGAATGAAGTACGGAGGTCTACACACATTAGTATTCTTTAAAAAGAATTAATAAAGATGACATCTTCAATAGAAATTGAGATGTTCCTGTAATAACTCCTTGACGGGCAGCCTAATATTGTCAGAGCATGCATGGCTAAAAGAGAAGTGGTGAGAAGGCCTTGTGGGCCGTTTGAAGTTACACACGTTTTTTCACGGTTATTCCTGCAGTTTGTAAAGAGTTCAGTGAGTACAATCTGTACTGCTTTGTGGCAGGGCAGCCCACCACAGGGGAGCAGTGGCCTCATTAAGCACCCATCACCTGGGAGAGCAGGTTTATTGCCAGTATGACCCACGCATGCTGAAAGCACGACCCCACACACACACGCTGAAAGCACAACCCCACACACACACGCTGAAAGCACAACCCCACACACACACGCTGAAAGCACAACCCCACACACACACGCTGAAAGCACAACGCCACACACACACGCTGAAAGCACAACGCCACACACACACGCTGAAAGCACAACCCCACACACACACGCTGAAAGCACAACCCCACACACACACGCTGAAAGCACAACCCCACACACACACGCTGAAAGCACAACCCCACACACACACGCTGAAAGCACAACCCCACACACACACGCTGAAAGCACAACCCCACACACACACGCTGAAAGCACAACCCCACACAAGCACAGCCCAAACACTGGTCTGTTCTGTTTCATGTTCACACAATTAAACATAGCATGAGGCAGACTAGTGTAGATGGGATAAAACTCAGACATGTTCAGAATTCTTCAAACACAAATTAAAACGAAAAATGTAAACTGACAAAAAAAGAAAGTAAAAAATGAATGAAATAAAATACATACAGCTGGAATGGAAATGACCTGCGTCTGGTCACCCTGAGGGAGAGAACAAAAAGAAAAACATTTACCAAAAGAAACCGAGAGGAGAAACTTACAAAAAAATTTAAAATAATTAATTCTAAATGAGAAACGCATGCAGAATATAATGGGCTAGTTTGGACCAGGCTGTAACACTCTCCAGATCATCATGTTATTGTTGTAAAGAACTATTGTAGCTGCAAACGGCTGATATTTAATGAATATCTACAGAGGTGACAGAGGTCCATTATCAGTAGCCATCACTCCTGTGATAAAATAGACAGAGGTCCATTTTCAGTAGCAATCACTCCTGTGATAAAATAGACAGAGGTCCATTTTCAGTAGCCATCACTCCTGTGATCCAATAGACAGAGGTCCATTATCAGTAGCAATCACTCCTGTGATCCAATGGCACGTTGTGTTACTTAATCCAACTTTATCATTTTAAAAATCAATGTTTGATTGTACTTTCTATACATCTGATGTCGGTTTAAATGGAAAACAAGCAAATTCCTAAGTGACTCCAGACTTGTGAGAACGGTAGAGTATGTATATACATTATTATAATAAAGAAAAATATAATCATCCTGTACACACACATTTCATACAGGCACACGTGAGGGGGGGGGGGGGGGGGTATAAAGATGGAAAATGTCTAAGTATCAGAAGAGAACAAGGTGCAGTGGTTGTGAATTACTTCATTTACAGGAGAGATTTTGCTTCAATACAGCCCAAGACTTATGAAGTTGCTAAAGGTCAGTTACAATTGATATTTGGTGCTTCCCTTGGTTTGAGTCCACTAACGGTGGGGATCCTACTCCCCACGAGCCCACTAACGGTGGGGATCCTACTCCCCACGAGCCCACTAACGGTGGGGATCCTACTCCCCACGAGCCCACTAACGGTGGGGATCCTACTCCCCACGAGCCCACTAACGGTGGGGATCCTACTCCCCACGAGCCCACTAACGGTGGGGATCCTACTCCCCACGAGCCCACTAACGGTGGGGATCCTACTCCCCACGAGCCCACTAACGGTGGGGATCCTACTCCCCACGAGCCCACTAACGGTGGGGATCCTACTCCCCACGAGCCCACTAACGGTGGGGATCCTACTCCCCACGAGCCCACTAACGGTGGGGTTCCTACTCCCCACGAGCCCACTAACGGTGGGGTTCCTACTCCCCACGAGCCCACTAACGGTGGGGATCCTACTCCCCACGAGCCCACTAACGGTGGGGATCCTACTCCCCACGAGCCCACTAACGGTGGGGATCCTACTCCCCACGAGCCCACTAACGGTGGGGATCCTACTCCCCACGAGCCCACTAACGGTGGGGATCCTACTCCCCACGAGCCCACTAACGGTGGGGATCCTACTCCCCACGAGCCCACTAACGGTGGGGATCCTACTCCCCACGAGCCCACTAACGGTGGGGTTCCTACTCCCCACGAGCCCACTAACGGTGGGGATCCTACACCCCACGAGCCCACTAACGGTGGGGATCCTACTCCCCACGAGCCCACCAACGGTGGGGATCCTACTCCCCACGAGCCCACCAACGGTGGGGTTCCTACTCCCCACGAGCCCACCAACGGTGGGGTTCCTACTCCCCACGAGCCCACCAACGGTGGGGATCCTACTCCCCACGAGCCCACCAACGGTGGGGATCCTACTCCCCACGAGCCCACCAACGGTGGGGATCCTACTCCCCACGAGCCCACTAACGGTGGGGATCCTACTCCCCACGAGCCCACTAACGGTGGGGATCCTACTCCCCACGAGCCCACTAACGGTGGGGATCCTACTCCCCACGAGCCCACTAACGGTGGGGATCCTACTCCCCACGAGCCCACTAACGGTGGGGATCCTACTCCCCACGAGCCCACTAACGGTGGGGATCCTACTCCCCACGAGCCCACTAACGGTGGGGATCCTACTCCCCACGAGCCCACTAACGGTGGGGATCCTACTCCCCACGAGCCCACTAACGGTGGGGATCCTACTCCCCACGAGCCCACTAACGGTGGGGATCCTACTCCCCACGAGCCCACTAACGGTGGGGATCCTACTCCCCACGAGCCCACTAACGGTGGGGATCCTACTCCCCACGAGCCCACTAACGGTGGGGATCCTACTCCCCACGAGCCCACTAACGGTGGGGATCCTACTCCCCACGAGCCCACTAACGGTGGGGATCCTACTCCCCACGATCCCACTAACGGTGGGGATCCTACTCCCCACGATCCCACTAACGGTGGGGATCCTACTCCCCACGAGCCCACTCTCTATTCTGCTATTATATGCATTAACACATGCACTGAAGTATGCTTTAAATCAGGGGTCCTCAAACTACGTCCCGCGGGCCACATGCGGCCCGCCGAGCACATTTGTCCGGCCCGCGGGGGGTGCTGCCGGCACCCCCCGCTCCCCGCTGATTACCTTTTTTTTTTCCTTGCAGCCGCAGAAGATGCGGCTGCAGGAAAACGAAAAAAAAAAAAAAAAATCAACGCGACCGGATGTGACGTTTCGTCACATCCGGACCCGGTAACTGTTTCCCTCCTCCGTGCAGGGAGGAGGGAACACTGCGCGAGACGTCCGGCCCGGGGACACAGCAGCTGGAGGTAAGTGATGGGGAAGGAGGGGGAGGAGGGAGGTATAACGAGCACTGTACTATTCCTGAGCATCTGACTGGCATAATTTTCTTGGGCTGTGACTGGCATAATAATCCTGGGCATCTGACTGGCATAATATTACTGGGCTCTTACTGGCACTCTATTCCTGGGCATCTGACTGGGATAATATTCCTGGGCTCTTACTGGCATAATATTCCTGGTCATCTGACTGGCATACTATTACTGGGCATCTGACTGGCACACTATTCCTGGGCATCTGAATGGCATAATATTCCTGGACATATGAATGGCATAATATTCCTGGGCATCTGAGAGGCACACTATTCCTGGGCATCTGACTGGCATAATATTCCTGGGCTCTTACTGGCACTCTATTCCTGGGCATCTGAATGGCATAATATTCCTGGGCTCTTACTGGCACTCTATTCCTGGGCATCTGAATGGCATAATATTCCTTGGCATCTGACTGGCACACTATACCTGGGCATCTGAATGGCATAATATTCCTGGGCATCTGACAGGCACACTATTCCTGGGCATCTGACTGGCACAATATTCCTGGGCATCTGACTGGCACAATATTCCTGGGCATCTGACTGGCACAATATTCCTGGGCATCTGACTGGCACACTATTCCTGGGCATCTGACTGGCACACTATTCCTGGGCATCTGACTGGCACACTATTCCTGGGCATCTGACTGGCACACTATTCCTGGGCATCTGAATGGCATACTATTCCTGGGCATCTGAATGGCATAATATTCCTGGGCATCTGAATGGCATAATATTCCTGGGCATCTGACAGGCACACTATTCCTGGGCATCTGACTGGCACACTATTCCTGGGCATCTGAATGGCATAATATTTCTGGGCATCTGAATGGCATAATATTCCTGGGCATCTGACAGGCACACTATTCCTGAGCATCTGAATGGCATAATATTCCTGGGCTCTGAGTGGCATAATATTCCTGGGCATCTGACTGGCACACTATTCCTGGGCTCTGACTGGCACACTATTCCTGGGCATCTGAATGGCATAATATTCCTAGGCATCTGAATGGCATAATATTCCTAGGCATCTGACTGGCACACTATTCCTGGGCATCTGACTGGCACACTATTCCTGGGCATCTGACTGGCACACTATTCCCATTGAAATACTGGTAAGTTTGTTGATTTAACTTTACTTCATTTTAAATATTGTATTTGTTCCCGTTTTGTTTCTTCACTTCAAAATAAGATATATGCAGTGTGCATAGGAATTTGTTCATAGTTTTTGTTTTTACTATAGTCCGGCCCTCCAACGGTCTGAGGGACAGTGAACTGGCCCCCTGTTTAAAAAGTTTGAGGACCCCTGCTTTAAATGCTTCTCAATTCCCTGCAATTATCTCTTTGAAATAAAACTCTAGATCTTTAACTCTTTACACTACATGCAAAGTAAGTGGGTAAAATAAATAAAAACGAAACAGCATAATTGTATTAAATATCAAAAGGGACAAATTATGCAATTTAACAAGGTGTAGCGTTAACTTGTGATGCTAGAGGAAAAAATATATATAGTACATCTATTCCCCTAATCATTTTGAAGTGTCTATTAATTTTATTTTTGTATACTATATTCTAGGAACAAAAAGGTCTTAGTCAAAAACCAAAGTGGTATAAAATGCACAGTGCTAAAAGATAATATTTAGCAGGATTATCATAAAAGAAAAGGTTGTTACTGTATGAGTAAGAGATTAGTGACATGTTTACAGATACATTTTGAAGTCACTGACAGTTAAATTATAACTACTTAGTTTTAAAGCCAGGAATGGAGTTTAAATGAACCATGCTTACATGTTACCACATTTACAATATTCCTCTTTCACACCGCACTGCTCTGATCGTTATAGGACGTTGGCTCTTATAATGATTTATTGATCATCACCGTGTTATTCATGTATGACATTACAGGGTCAATACAGGCCCATGTCCACTAAATAGCACTTGTGTTTGTCTTATGGACCCGAGACTTTAGCTGCGTCCTATAACCTGGATTTATAAGTTATTTAGTGGGAATCTTTAAATATGGTAATGCTGCTAAATCTTTATATTCACAATCTGATACAACTGTGTTTTTTAACCCCACTTCTAGGACCATTAATCCCACTAATACAATCGGCCATGTTTAACTTTCGGGGTTATGTATTAATATCCTGCACTGATAAGTGTCGCGAGTTAGGGGGAAAAAGTTAAGTGTAATGGTGATTGTACATTATATTAGAATATATATGGAAGATGGAAGTAGGTCTTTGTAAATAGGGGGGAGATAGGAGTTGGCTGATGTAGACTTGTACTTTATTGATTGAATATAAAGTAGTCTTGTCTTTTACATTTTCAGATATCACTCAACAATTATTCTATTGGATGTCATGCTCACTTGCAATCTCATATTTTGGGCCTGCAGGATCCACATCTAAACCCCCCCCCCCCCCCCCCTTTGCTCTTTCTACACAACAAGATACAAATCTCTGTACTCTGAAACCTCTGTTGGAGCTGTGGCTGTCATGGATTTATTTTCCCGCAGAAATACGGACATACCTTCTGAACGCCCCCATTTTCTTCCACCAGAGGAGGCGGAGGGCTAGTGTTGTTGTTTGATGTTGGCGGGTCTACGTTGTAGCTGCGGAAACAGCAGAACAACGAGCTGAAGATGCTTCGGTTCCGCTGCTTTTTTAAGCTGATATTGCATTGGGAAACTGCAAGAGATAAGAATACAAAGAGCGGGTCAATTGCCGTGAACGGGAAACAAGCCAGGTTTGGTCAATACGCCAGCAGCTCATTACAGTTCTCTGAAATTCCCCATTCCTTTAGTTACTCCTAGGCTGGCTAAGCTGAAGATCGTGGATGGAAAAATACGCACCATGCTTATTGTGGTATGAGAGGGTCCGAACAATTAAATAGAATGATGGTGAGCATTTCATGAAATGAAAAGATTAAACCAATAGTTCATTATGCGGAGCAATCAGCGCCTCCAGCAGAGATCTTATTGTTGTGAGTACGATGCACAAATTTACCCCATAGACACATCTAAGAAAAGACTAAAACAAAAACTATTGACTGGAGAATTACTCCAGTTTTAATTAAAACCTAAAATTCAAGTATGGGGATAAACAAACGTGTACTTTTCAGTATATATATTGTCCCCTGACCGGCAGCAACCACGCTTCCTTGTACACACTCTACTGCAGAGAGAGAGGGGGCCACATTCGGACCACACAGACCCCAGTCAAACACAAGCAGCTTCCCTGATTGGCTGAGCGCATGTTGATGCAGTCAGCTGAGAGGCAGAGTTGAAACTGTACACATACATGCTGGTTTTACAGTGTAGAATAATAATAAAAAAATAAAAAAAAAGTAAAAAGTATATGAAAAGACTGAGATTCTGTTTATTACCGGAGTAAAAAGGGTTTGTTTATAGTGCTAACAGCTTCCCACTCAGATCTCATCTTAATAACACTGGTACTTCAAGACCCTTCAAGAGTTAGTATCACACATTAAAAAGGTTTCCAACATTGCAAACACAACAAGCCAAGAGAAAAATAGCATTGAAAAAAAAAAAGGCTATTGTATGAGATAAAAACAAACAGATCACGGCTCTCAGACTCCTTTAAAATCTCACTACGTATAGGAAATCACAGCACATACACATTTCTATAAAAGACATTGCGCTTAACATTTCTGCTCAAACACTGATCTCGTCATCCATGTCTTTATCAAGGTCTGTGATAGTGATGCCACGCACAGCTATTGTTCTTTCAGTACAGTTACATTTACCACCGTCTTCACTATTCAGATAGTTAGAAATAACAGCATTGTTTGGGATTTAAACCCGTCTCCGCAGACCAATTAAATTTCCGTCTGGTCAGGTAGAAATACTTTTCACATCTGAACCAATATTGAAACCTTATGTCTTAAGTGGAAATACTTTTGTTCAACATGGCAAGCTCAAACATACATAATATAAATCCTTTTTTGTTTGTATCACACACACACAGAGACACGTGTATACATACAAGACACACATAGGCTTGGTGATCTTTCAACCTGCAGCCGCATTTTATTAATTCACAGCTAAATGCCAGGACTCGGCCAAACATACAGACTAATGGGGGTATTCATTAATACAGGGTTTGACAGATCTGTAGCCTTTAGGAGCCAACCTGGCTAATGGAACTTCCATGGAGTTCTATGTAAACCAGTCAAAATAGTTAGGAACTCTCTAGCTCCAGGGATTTATCAAGCTCTAGTGTAAAAGCAGAGCTGAAAGGACTGGCAAAATGGAGAATGTTTCCTGCTATCCCACATTAGTGAATAGCCCCCTAAATCTTTACACCTTCCTTTTAAACCTTCTCATTCAATTAATCATCTTTATAAATAGTATTAATATTTCAGAGAGCGTGCTCTGAAAGGTGCATATCCATTGTGTTACTAGGGAAAGCATGGAGCAGTCGGTGATACTGATGGTAAAATCAATGGAATCCAATTGTCAATTCAGGGCACATATTCCTTCTATACTGAGCTGGCTGGATAGGGTTATAACAAATCGATCAGACGGACTGGTGTTTAAATCTAAACAAATCTATGCAACAAAACAAAATACTGCGGTGCTTATATGATTAGCCTGATAACGGGCAGCAAAAGAGTGCATCAAGTTGGGGCATTTTAAATAGAAATGCTTTAATGAAAGACAATGATCGTCTGTGGCGTCTACTGCTTATGACATCACCGGTGTTGCAAAATTAACGGCTTTTCAATGGGAAATGTGTAATTTGCATACCATGCCACAGACGTTGTCAAACTGGAGACTCCACAGACATTAAAAACACATTTTTCTCCTATTTTAAGCATTCACTTGTAGTTTTGCGAATACAATGTATAGATCATTTTGAATAATTATTTTTGCTCTACATGCACAGTAAACACACATACAGACTAAACACACACACACACTTTCAAATCTTTGCTAGTGGTTACGGACACTTAAATGGCACATCTTTCTAATTTGAATTTTAACAAAACATGAGAAAAAATATTTTAAAAATCAGTGAATAAAAGTGCCAATCTGTTAGTTTTTAACTACTTAGTAATGCACAAAATGTTTAGTCCTTCACTTGGTATAGAGGTAATCTAACCAAAGCGGGCATGTATGACATCATACATCAGCTCAAATTTCAAATTCTCGCCCTGCCAATTTGGAGAAAACTAGTTTTAAAATCTATACGATTGCCAAGATAGGAGACTGAGGTGGAAGAGGAGGAGGAGGCGGCAGGGGAAAATACATCCATGTAAGAAAAACTCAAGACGAACCCATGCTATAAACCCTGACATAGCCGATCAATATTTGCAAAGACTGGAGACCCCTAGCCAATCAGAACCATCGCCCTACCGGGTGGCACTGCTGCTCAAATAGAGGGATGTGCCAACTGTACTGTGAGTATAATGGGAGTAGGCAAACTGTACACAAACAAAAACCCTAATTACTCATAATTACCATGTTCCACTAAAGCTTTTTGGCACAGACATTATTTTTATTTCCAGCTAAGAAGCAGTGTGAAAGAGTACAATTAAACAGTGCGAGAAGGGTAGTCCTCCCAGAAATAACCCCCCCCCCCCCGTAAGCATCTGTTGGGGGCTAAGTGCAAGCACAACCTGTTAGTTTAGAAACTGCAGAGCCATCTTTCTAATAACCGATTATAACTCCGCTTAAGTGCTGGAGGTATGGTGGGACAAAGTATAAAAGGGGGCAGCGGTTACACCCATTTTGTCCCCCCCAAAAAATCCATGGGACTGCTCCTTTAAAGAATCATGTTTTATCCAGATAGGATCTGTTCCAGGGCGTGTATTTTACAGGTTATACACTGGATAGAAGAATGATCTTGGCGTGGTCCAAACACAATAGATATACTAGGTGTTACAAGGAAAATAAAAACCTTTTATAGCCTTTTCTTAGAAAGAAGGTTAAAAAAAAAAAAAAAAAAAAAAAAAAAGTGTCCCCTTTTGGCAAGTAAACCGAGACGTGTGTCTTGATAGATACACGCGGGTTTACTCTGACCTCTGCCTCTCAGCTGAGGCAGAGCTCAGCCAATCTATGCAGGGGTTCGCATGGCGCCATCTAGAAAGACCTTTGTTTTTGAATGTGGTCAGCAGAGGGGACATACAGCTGCTGGTCAGAATGATGATCAGAATTTCAGGCAGAGTATTGGATATCTTATTTTTCTTAAATTCCGCGGTGAAAGACACACGCTATGAAAATCAGTCGTGGGCTAAAGGATTAAAAAGGTGCCAACAAGGTCATAAAACTATTTAACCATTTCATGCCCCAAAGAGAAGTAACAGGCTGCCTGTGTGTCTTGAACAGGGAACGCAAGGTTCCCTGCAGGCCTAGAAATCGTGGCCTTAGTAAGCGCACACGCCAGTCTGGAAAACAGAAGGTCCTGTTACCCTGTTTGGAAGACTGCCAAGAGCCGTGCTGTGGAATGGCAGGAAGAGGAAACTATGCAGGGTAAGCATGAGCTGTATTCCTCCAAATCCAGCTAACAACCTTGCACTCTAAACATCCCCCCTAGCTCATTATTGCTGCATGCGAACGCTGATTTTACAACAGGACTGGCTTTACGGCATTACTAGTCCAACAGAATGGAGAAGCGCAGCTAATACCAGGCCCTCTCTCGGCACTGTAATCCAATCACAATAGGAGAGAGAGAGCTCAGAATTAGCTTTCTAGGTAGAGACTGAGAAATGTGCAGTCTTTACACCACTGAAATCTTTATTCCATAAATAATCCAATTATTTAAAAAAAAAAAAAAAAAAAAAAAAGGATAGAAGACTCTGCTACTCAAGTAAACCCTACCAAGATAAAAAGGTTTAACACTTGGGTGTCTGTTCCTCAAATACAGCGTTCTAGCCGAGTGCATCATGTGCATACTAAGCTCGACAATACTTTAATCACAGACGTATGGGTTTCCCAATCACATAAAAGCAGCCTACGGGGGTCAGGACACAGCAAAGTAAAATAGTTGCACAGTTTGGCCAAATGCGTTGGGGTGCTGAACACTAACATGCCCAGAAGAGAGCCCTCAAATTCATGGCATGGGTTGTCAGAAACTTTGTTCTTTGCACCAACACTGATAAGGTCCACTTAACAAATATTACATATACGGTAGTCTATTCTAGTTTTAACTAGGGGACAAGAAATATTTTTTCACACTACAATCTGTGAACATGTCTCGTGAGTACAAGTAGGGCAGAATATTTGTAGACTTTATAAGCCAGGGAGATGGCACTTCCTTCAAAATGCCATTTAAAATAAAGTTAGCAGCTAGGATTACGGACTGTACAAGTCCATGACTCTACATCCGGACATTACTCAAACCCTGGAAAACATGGCATTTAACAAAACACAAGATGTAAATTGGATATTTTGAAGGTTAGCACAATGTGTTTAGGTAGAATTAGAGGCAAAGCTCACAGTACATTTTACTTTTACACCGTTTTTATGCATTTGTCAAGGTTCTCTCTTCATAAAAGTTAAAAAATAATAATAATAATGTCAGCCAACTTCTCTAAAAGAGACCTGATAAATAGACTTTAAATAATTGGAAGTTGGACTGACCTGTCCCCTGTGTCCTAATATTTCCCAGCATGCACCTGATCACCCCCTGTAAAGACAAACATATATCCTATAACAGGGCTCGACAGAACCCAGGCACCAGGTCAACATGGCGACCAGGAAAGGAGTTGCCGCCCAGTTTTGCCGTCACTTCAGCAATCGTTATTGGTATCCACAAGGGAGCACGCTGGAAGTATTATACAAGGTATATTTAAATCAAAAGCTCAACATTAAAGTGCAAGCCTTCCCCCACACTGTTCCCACAAAGTTGGATTGTCCAAAATGTCTTGGATTTCCCTTCACTGGAAGCAAGGGGGCTAGCCCAAACCCTGAAACACAGGGCCTATTCATTTATATTGGTGTGACCGTTGTGCTTTAAAGGTTAATTCAATGAAATAATGACCCTGAAAAACCGTACGTGTGCAAAAATCTTACATTTCGGGGATCACCGAACTTCTCAGGATTGACTCCATATTAGGTGTACAGAGGAGAGAGAGAAATGGACACACATAGTGCACAGTGTATATTAATTTGGAGTCACTTAATAGTGAATAGTGCACACTTAATTGGAACTCCCCACAGCAGAGGATATTCCCTCCCATGGGCAGTGAGTGTGTACTGCTCTGTGGATCAGCTGACAGTGTGTGACACAGCTTTTGCACAGACTGGTTTTCAAGTACAAACAGTATTATTTCTCTGAACACTATTAAAGCCTGGGCGCAATGCACATTAAGGTGGAATTATTATTATTCTCTTTTCTTTGGGCGCTCCAATTTCTATCCAGTGTCAATGTTAAGTCTAGGCAGACAGTAGCCAAGCGCAGAAGAATATTTAATTAATTCGCTGTTTGTAAGTGCGGCATTCCCAATCATCGGAGTAAGGTGAAAAACTGTTATTTTCCCCGTCCTCGCACACTTTCTAGCGTATTCGCGGTAATATAGTTTTGCAGGCAGAATTAGGATTGTTTACATTTTATATCCCAGTCATTGGATTAAACGGCTCAGATCAATCCCACCCCAACGTGAAAGTATAAAACGAGAAAAAACAGTATATAAAATACGGGTAAAGCATTACACAATTCACAATGGCTGGAAAATATCTAAAAATATCAGTGGTTTAAAGCAATCAGCATCTAGACCCTGCCAAATAAACACCATGCCGCTACACGTGCATCCACCTGGCTGTCAAATACAAGGCCATAGTAATGTCTGTTTATACGGTGGGCCCACTGAATAAAGTCTAAGGCCATCACATCTCTGCTACCCCCAACAGTAAGCATTGAAAAACCTGCCAATACAAACAGTGACACACAAAAGACAGAGTAACAAGCAACATGAAATAGTCAATAGTTCCTGCCGAAGAGTGTTGAACCAGATAAAATGTACCCCCTATATGCAAAATAATAAATACATGTCACTGAATGGATGCCCCGGGATTTTGTTTTTATTTTTGGGGATAGTATGGGGGTCATGTACTAAACAAGTGCAGTGGGGAAAAAAAAAAGTAGGTAAAACTTGAGTAAGGAGCAATTTGCGACTTTGTAACATTCTGCGCTTTTTTTCCTGATTTGCGCCACTTACGTTTATTTTTATTTAGCGTGCCTTTTTCCCGGTTGCGCTAATATATTGCGCAGGCTAAAGAGCTTTGCGAATATTTTGTGAAAAATAATTCTTATTTGCGTGTGAAAATTACACCAGCTTTTAGCGAGCGTTATTAAAAACTGTGAAAAACTATGCGCAATTATGCCCGTTTTTATCCGCAATTTGCTCGTATTTACTATTTGAGTGTTACATGTTTAGTACATAAAATATAGCTGCGCTTTTTTAGCACAAGCCCCTCTATAGGTCTTAAAAGCAGATACATTTTACTATATGACTTGTACTCAATCAAGTTCTAAATCCTGCCGGGGTGAAGTAAAGAGGCTTCCTAAAGAGTAACCCACTCAATCAGGCCTCCTCACAAATTTACCGGAGTCTATAAAAAAAACACCACCTGTTTAAGATCTTTCAATGCCTCCTACCAGGAATGCCGAGCGCCTGATCAGGTTTGATATCAGCCCTGCTTGAAACTATGCACCTCTAACCCACGTACCATGTAACATAAGAAAGTGAGTACAGTGCTCCTCAAAGTGCTTATTATGTTACAAAATAGAGACAAGCAAGGTTACAGGCCTGACCGTCTCTGGGAGACACAGAACTGAAGCATGGTCACAGTGCCATGTGACAGGAGTTTCTCGTATTTAATAAAAATATATAATAACATGTATTTTAGCAGAACTTTGACTATCATTTTTAAACTTGCATACTAAATATACACCTTCTGTGCTGCAAGAAACCCTAAATTCCACGAGTGAAAACATTGTGGCTAAAATTAATTCTGATGTACCTATTTCATCGAAACCAAAAAATTAAGCACAATACAAAACAGTTAGGCAGAAGATTTAATTCCCATTTTAGCTTGTTAAAATGGGCTTGTCCAACTTGGAATTTTCTAGTTCACATTTGGCACAGGATTTTTTTTTTTTTGGAATGCTCCACCCCTCCCTCAGTTCTAGGATTGGGTACATGCATACAGCTGTACACAGCTGCACATGAGCAGGAATTCCCCCATACCTTGTGCATGCCAACAAATCTCTATGGAAACGCTCTCACTGACTTCTCAGAGATGTTGACATTAATTATGGCAGGATTGCTCCCCAGAAGAAGGCTTGCAAAAGGTAAGTATTTCAGGTGGATTGTGAGTTTTTATTTAAAGGACAACTCTGAAGAAGGAAAAGAAAAAAGTTTTTTTTTTTTTTTTTAATAGTGAATGCTTTAATATGCATGCATTGCTATAAATTTGGCAATAGAGAAAAGGGCCTTTAAAACCTTGGTGTCCTGTACAGGATATGCTGTATTCAGCTATTCATTGTGGATTAAAACGCAGCATCTTGACCGGTTACTGTTAAAATACCCAAAGTTCAGAGTTTACGTGGCAAGCACCAAATTCACCAAACACTCATTGACTATACCCTTTCTCCTACATTGTAAGCAGCACCCCAAGCTTTCACTGCATCTTTAACTCACACATTAAGTTTTCATTGTGCCACTGAGGACCACATTGGTAATTTATAAATGCATTTATAAAGGATAAAGTCACTTGGCAACTATGCAAATCAGAAAAGCATGCTACTAGCAAGGCATCTGCTAAAATCTCCGATATCTGCTCCCCACGGCTTTGAGTGACTATGCCAAGGATAAATGTTATTTTACATAGGCCTCTACTTCAGTAGACGATCCCGATAATGCTTTCCAAATTAACTGGCACAAGAGTCCTTTAAGTCCAGCTGTTTACCATTAGCAGTCTTTGAAGTACTTAATTATGGGAAGATTTTTTTATTGCTGGTATACATGGACACGATATTCTGCTTTAATAAAATATCTAGTAAGAGATAGTGACAAAACAAGGCCGCAAATAACAATAAAAACGGACACTTCACTAAGCGCACAGTAAACCAGCCTCCAATATTTAGGCAAATCGAAAGCAGGAAATTTTTGGGTGCTGGGAGGTGGGTGTTTGTTCTGGTCACAGCCTTTAAAAAGCCATACTCCTGATAAAACATTCTTGATAATGAATAATATAGAAAAAAAATGCATTACTTAAATGAAAACTTCGGTTTTCAAAAGTGAAAGAAAGTTTGACGCATCTACTCATGCCTCACCTGTACATTGCACAGGCTATTTTTGGCGTACAAATGTATGCAGGGAATCCTTGGGGATGTCTGTATTCACTGCACTGGCCCTGCTTTTACTACACGGTTAGATGATCCATGCCAGCACACGTGTGCAGAGACCAGCTTCATTTAGAAGTCGCTGCTCCGATTTTTCTGCCCGCAGTAATTTGAGCGAGGGGAGGGGACAGTTGTGTGATCACTAACATCTTGCACATGTGCAGTGGGTATACCCATATGAACCCATACTCTTTTGCAGGTGCTGAACTCACTCTTCAAGCACTTTATGTGCAACTGCGGTTACATTACGGGCAGTTTATCTGCAGAATACCAGCTAGGGGTAACTGTAGGGGGATGCACTCTCTAAATGTACAGGATATATGGGAGAAAGGATCCACTAAGAAAGAATGCAAATATCGTGCATGTTCACACTTTTATATAGTGTTTAAGCAGAAAAGCCAAGAATAACAAAAAAAATATTTTCCAAAAAATATTACTCGCCACTGGCATAAACATCTTCCAAAATGTAACCTGGTTTATTCAGCATTTGTACCACATCCGCTGACCATAGAATGGAAACCGCAGGTAGCAAACACCTCTCCTGCTACGCAGACTCTCATCATCCTCAGACTGCACATCTCTAGGGTATGCTTTTCCATTGGCTCTTCAGTAGCGTTGGAGTACATCCACCAAAACAAACTGTGAATCAACTTTGCCCAGGGTGAAAAAAAGAAGAAATTCAGGTCAGCCTTTCACACACCCGTGTATACGATCTGCTCAGGTTTAAAATAACCAATGCCAAAGGCAGCGTAGTAAGTACTGTCGTCTTGTAAGATTGTATAATTAAAGTTTGTTGGCTAAACATTTTCTAGACGCAGACGAGAGACCTTTATTTCAGGGTTGGCAAGCTTGGCACACGTGTTAGTAAGATTATATTATAATGCCCTAAATTTCCTTGATGACTCAGGGAAGAGAGGCAGCCCATACAGGTAGTTAAATCCCTCTAAAAGGATATATTATTCCCCACAAAAGGTGCAATGGTTCAGCACACACTGCTGCCTACCCACACAATTTACAGAGAAGCTGGCAGCTAGGAATCGTGGCAGCTGTTTCTGTAACTGCATGGTCCGGCTGTGTACAAGAGAACCCAGCATTAAAACAGACCTCGTCAGCAGAATTGCAAGAAAAATTCCTAAATTAGGAGACAAATATGATTTAAATGTGTCTGTGACATAGCTTGATATGGAATGTGTAATTTGCATACCGTGCCACAGCTGATTTAAACCACCTTTTTCTCCTAGTTTCTGCATTTTCTTTAAAAGGACAACTAAACTAAAGGGGGGGGGGGGGGCTTACTTTATACTTTATTTGATCCTGACCCCTTGGCTCAGTTGTGTCGCAGACACAAATGAACCAAGGGGCTGAATGTGGAATCTGACAGGCATTTCTGACACGTCCTGTGTCGGGAATGTAATTCTGTAAGATACCCAAACTGTGTGCATGAGAGATCGCGGCTTTTAAAAACAAAAGGAGAATCGATGGGAACTACATTTCCCATGATTGTGCGGTGGAAGGAGACAAAAATTGGGCATGCGCAATCCTGTGTAATTCGGCAGTCAGGTGTCTTACAAATTGCATTCCAGACACAATTATCATCAATGTAACATTCACAGAGTCACTAGAAGGCTGGGGACTATGAAAAAGTAAAAAGTCCCCCCCCCCCCCCCCCCCAAAAAAAAAAACAATCAAACAAACGTCTAGTTGTCCTTGAATAGTGAAGAGGCACAAGGGGGAATTTAGAACATCGAGCATTTAAAAATGTCAGAACAGTCGCAGTGATCATATTTGCTTCTGCCACCCATGGGTGGTGGAGATTTGTAGTATACATTTGGTGATTTGGGTTGTGAAGGAGGTAGTTTGCGACCAACTAGCACAAACTTGTCGGGAGCTGCCATTTTGCATAGAGGTATGCTGAGAGCACGCTATTAAGGACAGTATTCTGCGTTCACCATTTTTAGAAATCCCCCTCCCCAAGTATGTTTAACAAAATAGACAGGACAAAGAGCAGGGCTTGACAAATCCCTGGAGTCGGGGAGCACCTCGCCGCTTTGATTATCTTACATTGAAACTCTATGGTGGTCACATTTCTATGGCTCCTGGACTGGTCTGTTTGACCTAACACAAGAGTAATTTAAAAATGGATGGACAGGGAGACGCACAGAGAGCAATTCTAACAGTTGAAGAAAAAGAAACGGACTTCCAATGCAGCTCGATACAATATCGCCAGATCCATTATAATCTTCACTCAGTGCCACCACTGTACATACACATTAAAAAAAAGGGAAAAGGAGGGTATCTGATCCGCTGGGCTATCCTGCCGACAAAGATGCTGTAAATAGCCAGGTTATTCAATACTATGGTCAAACATACAGAGGGAGACTTCCACCCATCAGGCTCCGCCTTACGCGTTTCGCTTTGGCTTGTTTTATATAGTTAAACTCCACTGGCTCTTGCAGCTACAACCAGTAACTGGAAGCACTGTAACTCCTCCAGTAATTCTAGATTTTTACTGATAAATGCCTAAAAACCATCCATTAGACTGCTACCGTCTGGGTCTTGCCTTACTTTAGGGTTAATTACTGGTGCATTTAACCCTTAATTCTGAGTTGATGCAAACAAAAATCGATTCACTGAATATACACACACGTGAGACCAGCAGGATAGCCTGGGGCTCCGTCTGTGGAGAGAGGAAAAAGCAAAACGTGAGCATGCAGTTCCAGCTAATCAGCGTGTCATCTGGCCCTCCATACCTTCTAAGACAGCACTGCTAATTTCCTTAATGACAGGAGGCAGGTCTACTGGATAAATCCCCCCAAACTCCAGGCAGCTGCATGCAGCAGAATTAGACCTCGACTGAAGGAAAGGAAGGGGGCGGCGGTATCCCAAATCCTGATCTGTACACTACAGGTACAAGCCAACCCGAGCAAAGGACCTGCTCGTTAATTATGGGGTCCTGGTCCCCCAAATGATACTTTCAGTGCAAATTCACAAGTGTAAAAAACCCCAGATTAGAATGAAACCAGATCCCGTCTTATTGATAATAACATGTTGTGGCACCAAATGACAGTAGTGGATGGCACACTGCCTAATAAACCAAAGACAACACAGACAAATTTAAAACACCTTCTCCTGGCACATGCATTTGCAATTCTGCACACACAATGTATAACCCCTTTTTTTCCATGCACTACTTTAACACAGCAAAGAACTGTTCAGTGCTTTAACTTAATTTGTGATAGAAATATATATATACTTTGCTTTTTACTATCTCGATGCTGCCAGACAACAGTGACTACTAACAGACATATCAGGGGTAAATCTGTGGTTACTGGATCTATTACATAAATGTGCAATGCAGACAGTTTATCTGGTTGTTAGATCTTTCCCCATTTCTGCTTTAAAAAATAAAAGTTCTCAGTGGAAATGATTTGGTCCATGACAGGGCCCTCTGGCCAGATATCTATCAACGGCCGTGGACAGGAAGCAAATATTTTATTTTCTAATTGATGCAGGGAAAGGTGAGAGGCATTAGAATAATAAGGCAGATGATGAGGAAAGTACTGAAAAGAAAAAAAAACACTGATTTGAAAATGATCCTTGCAGGCTTGCAGAGTTCAACCTGTATATTGTTACACACACACACACACACACACACATCATTAGGAGTCTCTTTCAGAGTTTCCTGCTCTGTTGTCCTCTCTGCTTTTGCTTACAATACACGAGGACGTTTTTTCAAAGCAGACCCTCTTGCAAATTAAGCAAACAGGATGGGGAGCCAGAGCAGTCTCGATAAGACTCATTACTTCAATTACATGTCTATTAATTATTTGTCTACTGCTTTTTCCCATAGTTTTGGGTGGAAAATATATATATAAAAAAAAAAATGCCTGCTGTCCATAGCTGTTGATATTTTTTCTTTCTCAGAGGCATTAATGTTGTACTAGGGTTGCCACATGGCTCAGACACAAATGCTGGAGTACAAAAATAAGGGTCGATATGCAAAGACATAAAAACAAACGAAAAAAAGATTTAATACTACACACATCGGAAGAAATGGAAACATTTTAGCTCGTTCTGAAGGTGGAGGTTTGTATGTGAAATTGGCTGTTCGACCCAGTGAGCAGATCTGTTATCGCAGCCATGCACAGTATAAATCACAGCTTCCAAAGCCCCGGTAGAAATGTTTATGGGAAGATGCACAAACGGAGAACTAGAACATAAAACAAAAGATAAAAAAAAAAAAAACAGCTGTAAACGATCGTCAGAACCAAATGGTTGTATTTATAGTGACGAGAAGTGGACAGACTTAAAATGATCTACTGAAATAAAAATATATCTGTCAGACACTTTCTACCCAATGAGGCCTTCTATGACGAACGGTCAGGTACTATGTGCCAACAATAATTGTAATCATAAAGTATACTATGAGGATACGGTCAATGACCAATTGGAGAATAAAAAATAAAAATTGGTAACTGGTCTTTTAAAACCAGTCATGTTGATTGTATACTTTATTTCTGTCAGAGAATCTTGAAATGGGGGAAAAAATGGGGGGTGAAGGTGGTCCCCCACTTGTGATCACGAAACTGATTAAATGTAACAGTCTAGTCCTTTAAAAGACACCAATAGAGTGCATGTCTAAGAGACCCTGCCATCTAGCACCAATTCCAGGAATGTGCTAGTGCTTAGCTTCTGCTACTCCACTCCTTAGCAAAGACTGATTAAAGTATTCTTAAATTAGCTTGCTAACATTTTCACTCCCTCTATGATGAAAGGGATTTGTTCTTTCTACTGTGTAGCGTTATCATGAGATAAAAACTAAAAGAGAATGTGCCCCAAGTGCTTCTGATACAGGTTCAAGGAATGAGACTAGTCGGGAAAGGTGTCCTTGGTATGGACACACTTCTTTCCCCGCGGTCCCCCGTCTATAAAAGTACTATGAACTCTACATCTTGCTTCCCCACAGAAGCTAGTGGAGGCATTATTAAATTCAAAATCGGAATACTTTGCCGCTCACAGCGCTATCACCACTGCAAAGGATTCTGGGTACGCACATGCAAATAAAGTCAACAATGATCACCTCTATACCCACTTGCTACATGGACCGCTCGGATCAATCGGCTTCTGTACTAGACCTCATTAAAACATAGCCAGAGACAGCGGTGCAGAGCCTGATAATTACTCATACACAGACGATTCCTTCTTAGTAGGGATCTTCCGCATGATGTTGGCGATAAGGTGATGTTATAAACAGGAGACACCACAGACACAGTCTCTTAATTTAAAGATTTACAGGCCATTTTGTATTTATAGTGAATTGATATATTTTTTTTTTTATCTGCAGTTCCAGCATATGCATTTTTTTTGAACACATAGGCTCTATAAGCATCCACTGGACCAGGCTTTTATTATTTAACTGAAATTCTCTAGCGGCGGCAATGTGAAAATAGACTGTGGACACCCTCCTCAGGAATTAAACATGGATTTTCAGCATCCTGTTAAGTCACCCAAGCTTCACCTATTCAGCTTTTTTTTTTCTTTTTTTAAACAACCCATTTGCACCATGCTCCTCTGCAGGATTTCTACTGCATTTATCTTTCCACCTCAGTGTCCGCTGTCCTCAAAGTGTTGTGCACTATCAGGTTATTACCATCCTGATTTGCTCAGCTGGAAGTGATGGGACTGAAGTCTGTGATAAAAAAAAAACAAAAAAAAAAAAAAACTCATCTTGGTTTATCACTTTGAAAGAAAAACGATGAATATTTTACAGGTTCTTTGATTTTCTGGGTTAAAGACAAAGCACTGCAGTTATCAAAATGTTCCTTGAAGGACAGGGGATTTTGGACATCTGTAGCATATTAATGGGTCTTGTTATTTTGAGGACTTTCATGTCCTGTCTCAATCCCAACATCACCGCAGGATGTCTCATTGTTATCAGGAGCCAGGGCTACCTGGATTTGTCAAGCCCTGTGTTAGCGACCGCATCACAATATTACATTATCTGCAGCCTGTAATGAACCAGTTAAATCCCGCTGGCCCCCAGAGCCATGAACTGTCCGTGGGATACTGCGCTCCTGCTGTCAGCGCATTGTTCCATCCCAGCACCCCTTAAATCATTAAACATATAATAAAAACAACAAGTGAGACGTATCCCTTTGGGTTTGGTTTTTTAAATTCACTAATGAACTTTGCTAAGTGGCAAGGCCATACCTTGGAGGGATGCGCAGTTTTAATTGCTGCTTGAAAAGAATACAAGAAAGAAAAAGAAAAATCTATAGAAATAGGTTTCGATGTTCTATTATCCCAACATTATCAGCAGGAAGTGCAGTCACACACAAAGGAAAGCCAAATGTTGTATGCTTTATCACACAGGGATGTGTTTGAAAAATGCATACTATTTATCCAACTAGAACACCCATTAATTAATCCACCTAGCTCCAACTGTGCCCAAATCCTGTTCCTGCCAACACCTTCCCCTTTGACCTTTTCACTCACCTCATGTGTCTCCTGTCTCCCGCTGCTTCTAAATTGTACGTTTTCGAGCAGGGCTCGTCTATCAGTCTCTGTTCACTTAACATAGTATGTAGTGGCCCTCTACGATCTGTAGCACGCTATATGCAAATTGCCATATAAATAAATGTTCATGTAATAAAGACATAAAAGACAGGTGGGTTTTTCAGCGTGTTTAAATTGATGCAACCGGCTTTGTTGACAGGAGAAGTCGATGTCAAGTGGACATAACCTTACCCAACGGCTAGAAGAACACGGTCAACAAGCCGCCAACTAACAGAACCGCCACTTTTTACAGCGCAACCACCACCAAGGGCGTCCTAGCGTTCAAAGCTGATACCGTCACAGCAATACCTTCTAGGAAGCTTGGCTCGGCGGATCACAGCAGGCCAGAATACGATTCCACAAAATGAGAAATTCCCGGGATGCTTTTATTACCATTTATGCAATTAATGTGCCTGGGGATCATCACCTACATGTAATTATAAAAATGCTAAGAATATATACGGCGTGCATGTATCAGTAGTTGGAGGGTTTTGCAAACTTAATTAGACCAACACATAAAAAGCAGAGCTTTTAAACGGACAGTGGTAAACAATTCTTTTACTGTGAATGTAGAAAATGAAACAAAAAAAAAAAGATATATATTATTTATTATATAGCATTATCAGAAATGCAATCAAATGCATTAACTATAAGAAAAAGAAAGAGGTTTTAAATGCCTCTGTGCAGTCCTCCTGCTTAGGATATCGCTTGTGGTTTCACATGCAAATGACACATAGAAAATAATGGATTTGCATACCAAGCTACAATGGAATGTCATAAACAGGAGCAGGCACAACACAAAACATTATACGCTTTATTTATTGTACTTTGTTAACACAATGTACAGGTAATTTTAGACTTTTATTCTTCACATACACAGTATAAACACAAATTGAGGGGACGTCCCTCTAAATCTACAGGGACGGTGGAAGTGGGGTTGAAAGAATGTGTAGAGAGGACCCTCGCCGGTTTGCAACATAGAGTTGAAAACGGTGACTAAATGGATCAAGGGGTGGATTTTTTTTTCTGAAGCACCAAAATAAAAGACAACCCATTATACCTATTTATAAAGAGATTACCTTCTATCACTACTGCATGGGATAATCCAGGCATTGCACAAACTTTCATGTATCTGGTAGTATTTAACCTGTAAATTTCACATGTCTTTTTTTCATAAAAAATATATGTAAAAGTTTAGACTTAAAATGGATTTAGGGGAGTACCCATAATGGAACATATTGCTATGGAGACACAGAAATACAAAAGCAGAATATAAATATATATATACATAAAAATAAATGCATATGCAAACAGAGTTTGTAGAGAAGTAATTTGCCTTGTGTGCCGAGGCAGGTAAAGTTAGAGCTTTCCAGAGTATCTGCACTGTTCTGTAATGTGGATTCATAGGACAGATAAATCCGGTCATTGACCATTATCTGTTTGGTGTCTTCCTGCAGCAGAGAGCTGTGCAAAGTCTCACTGTAACAGACCTCCACTGCTTTGGAAACAGGAAAACAGCTGTTTGGATGACATCGCAAAGCCTTTAGACCTTGTGGGTCTAGAAATATAACCGTGATATAGAGATAGATATATATAGATATATATATATATATATATATAGATATATATATATATATAGATATATATATATATATATATATACGGTCATGTTTAACTCTTTACAGTCCAATGGGATTATGCAATAGGTTGCATTCAGATATATTGCACATCAGCCAGCTAAAAGGGTTACAACAACGACCTTTCTGCTACTTAAAGGGGCAGATGCACCTACCTTGTTTTCTGTAAGTTGTACATATGATATATATATATATATATATATATATATATATATATATTCATGGACATACAATTAAGGAGGGGCTTGCAGAGATCAGCAGGACTGTTACTATAGCAACAGCATATCTGTATGCATTTCTTTTGGAGATGGGAAGCGATGAGGAGGGGGAAAAAAAACTGATAAAAGATCTGTTTGACGTTTTTTTCTTCCTTTACACTGTAGCTGGAAGTGCACCTTTAAAGAGAAACGTATTGCACTGCTTTTAAGCTAACTGGGAATAGTGCCCACAATAAATGCACACGTCATTATAAAACGGTGCATTATAGAGTTGCACTATGAGTTTATGACTAAGCGTTGTATGCGCGAAACACGTCAAGCCTAACACTGATTGGATTGCACTTTTACGATTGCTGCTGTGGACTACTGTTTTTTTTTTTTTTTCATTTTTGCACATTAAAATTATTTTTGCAACCAGACGTTTGGCGAGTGCCGTTTATCTGCCGAATTCCTTTTGTCTACACACATCCAGCAAATAAAAATAATAATGGAAAAAGGGTATTTTTTCTTAGATATCCTTCTCTGAAGTTTCTCCAAAGTATCAATATCCTTCTGGAGATACGGTCTCCAGTGCTGTGTACAATACTCCAAGTGAGGTCTCACCAGTGCTCTGTACAATGGCATGAGCACTTCCCTCTTCCTACTGCTAATACCTCTCCCTATGCAACCAAGCATTCTGCTAATACCTCTCCCTATACAACCAAGCATTCTGCTAATACCTCTCCCTATGCAACCAAGCATTCTGCCAATACCTCTCCCTATGCAACCAAGCATTCTGCTAATACCTCTCCCTATGCAACCAAGCATTCTGCTAATACCTCTCCCTATGCAACCAAGCATTATGCTAATACCTCTCCCTATACAACCAAGCATTCTGCCAATACCTCTCCCTATGCAACCAAGCATTCTGCCAATACCTCTCCCTATGCAACCAAGCATTCTGCTAATACCTCTCCCTATACAACCAAGCATTCTGCTAATACCTCTCCCTATACAACCAAGCATTCTGCCAATACCTCTCCCTATGCAACCAAGCATTCTGCCAATACCTCTCCCTATGCAATCAAGCATTCTGCTAATACCTCTCCCTATACAACCAAGCATTCTGCCAATACCTCTCCCTATGCAACCAAGCATTCTGCTAATACCTCTCCCTATGCAACCAAGCATTCTGCTAATACCTCTCCCTATGCAACCAAGCATTCTGCTAATACCTCTCCCTATGCAACCAAGCATTCTGCCAATACCTCTCCCTATGCAACCAAGCATTCTGCCAATACCTCTCCCTATGCAACCAAGCATTCTGCCAATACCTCTCCCTATGCAACCAAGCATTCTGCTAATACCTCTCCCTATGCAACCAAGCATTCTGCTAATACCTCTCCCTATGCAACCAAGCATTCTGCCAATACCTCTCCCTATGCAACCAAGCATTCTGCCAATACCTCTCCCTATGCAACCAAGCATTCTGCCAATACCTCTCCCTATGCAACCAAGCATTCTGCTAATACCTCTCCCTACACAACCAAGCAATCTGCCAATACCTCTCCCTGTACAACCAAGTGTTCTACTAATACCTCTCCCTATACAACCAAGCATTCTTCAAACATTTCCTGCTGCTCAATTACACCGTCTACCTATCCTAAAGTTCTGTAAAATAATGAGCCCTTTCCACACATGTTGAGGTTAGCACTGTATCAACTGTTTCCATACTCTGGCCTTTGGGTTTTTACGCCCACGATGCGTTATCTTGGATTTATACACATTAAATGCCAGTTGCCACAGCTCTGACCATTTTTCTAGTTTACAGTAGTAGACAATTTTACAGGACCACCGTATGATCCAAAGCTTGCCCCAGGAGGAAGATGCTTTCACACATTTCAAGGCATATTCAACAGTGGATTTAAAGAAACCCCTATCATAGCAATCAGGAAACCTAATCATCATTATCCCTTCATAGAACATTAAAGCATACAGAGGGCATTCCCCAAACAGATCTAAATTCCAGGCAAGTTAGAGAAGACCAATAGCTAATGCAGCAGGGTTACTAGCTCAGAAGATGAGATCTTGAGAAGCTGTGGAGGCTCCTGACCCATATTGAAGCTGCAAACACCTGAGGACTGTCAGGGAACCTGAACTATTTTACCATTAAACATGCATTGTGTTTGTTTTTAGACAGATGCGTTAGCACGGGGTGTCCTTTCATGTTCTCTGGTAGGATTTATCAGCTTTGTTTACACAAAACACTGAAAGCAGGATAGATATGAAATAATATTAGAACAAAAATCTAAAAAAGGACTCCTATAATGCAAAAGGAAAGAAACATTTCCAGTAGGAACAAGACAACTATTTTTGTTTTTGCAAAAATAAACCATTAAGAAGAAACAAAGCAAAAAAAAAAGTACAGGGGTAGCAAAATAACAACCACACTGATTTACTGAATGGGGCAGTTCCAAATGATTCTTCTCTCCTGTTTATTGCACAATCTGCAAACAATGTAGCTGATCTATTGCTGTGGTAATCAGATACTTGTGTAAAATTTAGACCAACACAGTTGGAAAAGTTAAAGAATTTTTATTTTATTTTGTGAACTCTATAGTATTTAACCCAACCTGGACATGTGTAAGTTTCTATTGGGATTGTACGCTGTGATTTGTCGTGATGTCAGTTTGGGGTTTCAAGTATGTCATATGTATTTTGCTCAGGGTTATATTTCTGTAATAGTGAATGTGTGATTTACCCCTGGTGGGTAATACGAGGCCCCATTGCATAAATAATAAGAGAGTCACTGAGGAAGCCCTGAGCGGGGCGAAACGCGTCCGACATCAGCTAACCAGGAACAAGCGTGAGATTCAACCGCCAGAGAATCATATTCAGGACTCTGTTATACAGCCCTTATTGTGACACTCTACGAGAGCGGTCACCACATACACATGTAAGATTTTAAACCTGTTTTCTTACCCTGATTAAAACGTGTTTATACTATGTGAATTTCCTTCTCCTTGTATTACTACTGGATGAAAACGTGAGGGGGAGCAGCTCTCGAAGCCTGAGTGCTTTATATACACACAGCAGAGATACAGGGGACGTGTTTCAACTGAGCACTAATTCCCTGCTCTGAACCAAGTGAGTATACAGGCACACAGTTAAAGTCAAGTGTTTGCACATATACAGATTGCACTATCATTTTCCCTTTTCTATATATCTCTGAGGAACATCCTGGAAAAAAAAAGACTAACATTACAAGAAGCAGAATATAAGTATTATATTGCATTTAACACATGGTGTATTTGTTGGGTGTTATTTTTGTAGGGTAAATAATTGGCTGCAGGTTTAAAAATAGCGTTTGTTTAAAAATCAGTTCCGTCAAGCTCCTTCTTACATTACAGCACACATTACAAATCACACACCCCTGCATTCCCTGAACCAAAAGGAGAGAGGCTACTTCCACAGTAATGGCTAATGGGAGCCCTTTCTCAGAGGGGAGCCAGAACGCCTTCGGTGTACTCCCTCTTATGGAGGTCAGTCAATTTCGAGCAGTCATTCCCAGTCCTCACAGTTCACCCAGTGGTCCAGGATTTTGTGTTTAAATAAGAATTTGTACAAAACTTGGTATAGTGCTGCTCCTTGAGGACTGGTAAGGTAACCAACGCCAGGCATTATACATATTCTTATTTAAACACAATTGGACTGGTTTGAGAAGGACTGATTCAGATCCCTGAAATTATTTTCATTGCAAAACTACTGGAGAACTTATGAACTGGAAATGATTACTCCACTCCTGGGGGTAGGGAGAGTTGGAAAAAAAAATGTATTTGTTTTAGGTTTTTTTAGTTTGGGGGGGGGGGGGGGGATTGAACCCAAACCATTTGCAGGGTCTCCCATGGGGATTGATTTCCTGCATAACATGGGTGTCCCCAGCAACACGTGGGAGCCAGTCATGTGCTACAGGTCAAGTTACATCATACAACCGTGCTGCCGCCTAGCAGGACACTTCATCTGCTCTGATGCTCTTACAATGTAAATAAAAATCACATGCTGGAAAAGTTAACCACCTTGAGGAAGATCATGAATTTCTAGTTCAGCAAGATGAACAACAAGTACAACTCTGCATCTTATCTTTAGCTCAGATGTACAAACAGAGAGCTAAAATAACAATAAGGCTACAGAGAGAGGATACCTCTGAAATACATTCCTGTTCTTCCAAGTGCAAAGAGGTGAAAGCAATCAAAAAAATAAAACATTTCAAAACAACAGATTTTACATTAACATTTATTTTATTTCTACAGCTCCAACAATTTAAATAGCGCTGGGTACAATCTATACATGGGGACTAGATATCACGTTAGACCAACTAGAACAGAACAATAAATGAGATAGAGAGCCCTGCTCGCAGAGCTTACAATCTAGAGTGACAGACTGATGCATGAGGTAGAGAGCCCTGCTCACAGAGCTTACAATCTAGAGGGACAGACTGATACATGAGGTAGAGAGCCCTGCTCACAGAGCTTACAATCTAGAGGGACAGACTGATACATGAGGTAGAGAGCCCTGCTCGCAGAGCTTACAATCTAGAGGGATGGACTGATGCATGAGGTAGAGAGCCCTGCTCACAGAGCTTATAATCTAGAGGGATGGACTGATGCATGAGGTAGAGAGCCCTGCTCGCAGAGCTTACAATCTAGAGGGATGGACTGATGCATGAGGTAGAGAGCCCTGCTCGCAGAGCTTACAATCTAGAGGGATGGACTGATGCATGAGGTAGAAAGCCCTACTCACAGAGCTTACAATCTAGAGGGACAGACTGATACATGAGGTAGAAAGCCCTACTCACAGAGCTTACAATCTAGAGGGACAGACTGATGCATGAGGTAGAGAGCCCTGCTCACAGAGCTTACAGTCTAGAAGGAATACCAAACACATTTTTTCCTCTACCTCAATGCTTCTCAAAGCTGTCCTCAAGACCCACCATCAGTCCAGGATTTAGGGGTTACCCAAATGTGTTTAAACAAGAATATGTATAATACCTGGTATGGTTCTCTAATGGTTAGGGAACCACACTTGGTGTTATACATATTCTTAAACACAACTAACTAATTCCTAAATCCTGGACCGTATGTTGATTTAAAGAGATACTGAGCCCTCTACATGATCTTTTAAACTCACACAGAAGGAAGTTTATTTTAGGATTGGAAGGGCTTCTGAATGATGGCACTATGTACTTTTGGAAGTTAAATGTGGACTTCCAGGGTGCCATGTTGTGGAGTCTGTTCTCCATGACCTGGCAGGGCTGAATGGTGTGTACTGTCTTTGACTCCAAACATGCCTGTAGCAGTGACGTGCGTTCAGCGATGGTCGGGCAGTCTGTCTCTGCAGACACAGACCTATATTCTGTGTGATGGAAGAGGTTCCTGATTGTCGTATGCAGACAAACGTCAGCACGCGCACAGCCAATCAGAGCGGGGGTGCGCCCTGCTCTGACTGCCGAATGCGAGGGTCTCTCGCTGCTAGCACAGAGAGAGAACCTCGTGTTTGCACAGGATTAGCAGGGGGACCTAGTTAAAGCCTCCCCCTGCAAAAAAGAGGGTGTCTCTCTGCACTAGCCTCTCTCTGCCATGTTTCCTATGGAATATTAGAAGCACAAGTGAAAAATAACGTTTAGTGTCCCTTTAAGTGTGAAATTCAATTTCCTTTTTATCGAAAGCTTCCACTATCCTGTGTATTTCGCATGATGCACACCTGCACTGCAATATCTCAGCCTTGTATAAACAATGGATTACACAATAAGCACTAGAAAACAAATATATGGATTTGCCACTGCCTGAGTACTACTTTGAACTGCTCTGGCTTTAAAATACAGGTTGGTTTGCCCTAACTGTAGTATTTCTGAACAGCACCTGATGATTCCTTGCCCAGCAGTGGTTTTAATGAATTCAGCGTTTATACACACAAATCACGTGCATATGAAGCATGCTTAGCCAATTACCTATCAGCAGTATGCAGCCTCACTCTCCTCCCACCATCCCTTTTCCTGAAAGTTTTTGGCAGCAGTCATAAATAAGGCCTGACAAATTCCACAAACATGCCCATGCTTAGTGATTGGATAATTAAAGGCTGCAGTCCTGAAGCCAAATGACAATTAAAAAATAAATAAGGGCACGAAGTACAAACCAAGAGGGCGCAGAGAATAAGTAACCATTCCGATAACCATATTACCAAGTTCTAAACTGCAACGCACAATGAGGTTTAAAGGGGGCCTGTCGTCAGAAATGATCTTGGTATCATTACACATTTCATATGGACTGCAGGGCAGCAGACAGCATCAGGATTCAACCTCTCCCATTGAAGACATTAAAAAGGACAACAGTCCCCCAAAAATTAAGGTATGTTTAATTAGAAGATGGCAGCCAGGGTAGATACTTTAAAAAGAAATGATCTCATAAAACACTACAAATAAAATACCTTATTAGTACTCATTGCTCTGTATAGCTTTATCACGAGGTGGACATGATGTTTAGAATCTTGCACCTGATAGGTCACATGTTCCTTCATCTGACCCAAGATTCTAAACATGTCCGCCCAGATAGAGCTATACTCTGCCAAAGAGGGATCAATAAGGTACTTTATTTGTATTGATTCATTAAGGCATTTCTATTTAACATGCTTCCGCTTGATGCAATCTTTCAATTAAAACATAAGGCAATTTTATGCTGCCAGTTGTTTCTTTATGGAGAGCACAGGAAGCCTTCTCATGTTGTCTACACTCTACTTGGTAAACAAACACTGGGACCCATACAAAAAGCTTTTGGAGGGTACTTCATTTTATACATTCATATTTTTTTGAGCCTGTGACTAGCTTAGCGCACCGACATTTTTCATTAAATGGACTGTATTAATGGGACTGTATTAATAACATTACATTACCATTTATTTATATAGCGTCAATAATTTACGTAACGCTAGGTACAGAGCATAGAGCATTAATGGGACTCTTCCAAGCTCAGAGGAAGAGGAAAATATAATTTAATTCCTTAATTCATTGCCTCAACAGGGATAGAGATTTTGTTTCCTATTATCACATTATAGATCAGCCTACAAACCAGATATCCAGACCCCACTAGAAGTGTAAGTGCCTGCAATGTACATCCCATTATACCACTATTGGTGCTTTCTATTGTTAAAGTGATCTTTACGTGTACGCAAGATGTTTTTCACATTTTGCACAACATGCCTGATGGAGACCAGAGAGGTCTTGAAAGCTTGCACTCTAACTTGCATCAACGTGACTGTCTCATGTGTTTTTACAGCTAACATGGTACCAACCATCACCTTTTCTGCAAAGATCAAGCACTATTTAGATGGACAAGGTGTAGAATTTTTCAAAAAAAAACTATTAATGTTTTCCACCGATTATTGTTCTCTTGCTCCTCCATATAAAAAAGACCTCACAGGGCAAATTTAATGCTAAAATTGCATCTTCTAGAAGGGGATTTTCATTAGATGTGTTTACATCAAAAGCCATGGGAGTGCTATAAACAAGTCTTATCCCCGAGAACTATTTGTAACATTAAGCTAATGAGTTGACCTGTGACTCCCTTGTGTGGGTTACGTAGCTGAAAGGCTTAAACAATATATTAAAATTTATTTAGGTAGAGTTTAAAGTAGGAGAATTTAACAAAGGATTGTAAAAAAAAAAAAAAAACTAAAAAAAACTAAATGTCAATCACAAATTTACTCTTCTCAGTACAGGAAACTAAAAGGAAATCTTGTACTTTTATTTTTTGGCCAATGCCAAGAAAAGAAAAAAAAAACATTTGCCATTATACTATCTGTACCCAAAACTGACATTCCTCTCAATCACACATTATGAATTGCTACCATCTTCTTGCTTTTGCCGGAAAAGATCTTACATTAACTCTGGCTACTTCTGAATCTATGCATATGTATGTATATTCAGAAATGTTTTGTTCAGGGAGACCTATTTTACATGCTGCCGTGCAGAATGTATATTTCATGAGTTTTCAGAGGGAAATCAATAAACCAAAGACGTTCCTAAGGGATGTTTAGTTAACTGGTTCCACCTGGACACCAAAAATTATAGTTATCCAGCAAAAAAACAAAAAAAACACTAGTTGTACAACTAGTGAAAAAACACTGCTTTGCAGGGATTCTGTGCGATATATATTTCAGGTATAGTTCCGATTTAATTTTTTTTCCCCCTTCTCCCAGGCTCCAGCCTAATCCAGAGAGCTAGTTGGGAGGGTCATTAAAAGATGCAAACGTGATCCTTGCACATAAATTAAACATACTTAAAATCAAGATTAAAAAAAAAAAAAGAAATAAATGCATTTTTAGAATTCTTTAATCTAAATGGAAAAAATATATAGTTTTCAAAGTGGACTTTGGCTATAGACCAAGGTTTAAGGACATAAGATAGCGAGAATACAGACCACACAAAATGCTTGGCACCTATGTGTATCCAACACAATATACCAATTAAAAAAAAAAGAAAGAAAAGGCCATAGCTCCCAATTTTATTTTATGGTCTTACATAAGTGCGCTAGTTCTTGGCTGCTAAAAATAATTAGGCTGGCTTCTCAATTGGTCTTTGCTACTAAAATGTATAAATATATTTAGCAAGAATTTAAGGATGTGTCTAAATAAAAAGTGCATTTACCATTTCACGCAGACGTCCAACCAATACTAGAATGTAAAAGACCAACATGTAGAAGAGAATCCATACACAAATAAGTGTTTGGTGCAAACAGGCATTTAAAAAGACAACAGTTTTATCAGGGGGCAGACATGCTGTTTAGAATATTGGGTCGGATAAAGGAAGAGCTGACTGATCTTAGACTATTTTGGGACATAATTGGTCCCTCGAGGTCCAGTGTGTGTATTACAATAATGGCATGGATCATTGTTGCCCATTACAGAGTTAATAAAGGTAAAGATCGGATCCCATCTATATTTTAGCTTGAAAGGGTTATGTTTTGTTTTTTTAAATGTAACAGACAGACAAAAAAATAAATGACTACAATGTGCCCCAAGTACCTACTGTAGAGCTTTCCCCTCAACGTGTATCGATCAAAATGCATTCTAAATCAGAATCAATATACAACCAAGTCACAAAGCACTGGGAGACTGAGCTGGAGAAGTACACAACCTCTATTCAGAAAGCTCTGCTATCCCATGTCGTCAGATTTTGCAGTGCCCCTTCCCCCCTGCGCCCGAGCATTCCCTTTACTGAAGACCAAAGCTATTTATTTCAGCACCGCATCAGACAGATATTGATCTATCCGATATGCCTGTGGTACAGGATAGTTGGGGGATCTCTACCTCCCCCCCAAAAAAATTATTTATGCAAATACCGAAATGGACATCCAAGTGGTGGGGTAAAAGCCAGTTGCGTCTCAAGCAGTGCAGAACACACTGATCAGATTGCTCACCACTCTGGATTTACGGGGTTAATTATTGGACATGGGAAGTATTCAATAGGGACATGGGATTCTGATTAACAAAATAGCTGGGACAGATACTGAGCAGCAAAATATCCCACTAGTAAAATCACAAACAAAAAAAATATATATATATTCAGCTGCCAGAAGCATCTGCTGTAAGTGTCCTGGCAGACAAACAGATTTCCGGTAGCTGTGATAACACATACATGTTAAGGAGTGCATGTGGCCACAGAGTACATCAGTGTAAGGCAACCAGCAAAAACAAAAGACTGGAAGAGAGGGGAGAAATACTGATGTAATTTCCCAAAACAAGAAGCGTAAGAAAGGGGTGGTGAATCCGCGGCTCCTGATCATTCCTAGTCTATTAGAAGCATTGCAAACCTGCCTTCACAAATAACACAGGAACAAAAAAAAAGGTTTAAATATAGACAAATGTAAACAAGAGAGGAATTTCACAATTACACCGGGGGTCAGAATGCTGGAGCACAAAGCAAACACACTGCCCTTGAACTTTAAAATTATTATTTTTTTTTTGTCAATCTTTTTTTTTCTTACACAACCAAGGTGGAACAAAGTGACTACATACACTAAGGCATTAGTGCTAAACTATACATTGTGGAGATGAAAAGGTTCATCTTGGTGGATAGGCCTAATAGAACACACTTTGCCCACAGAGGAGATCCAGGCTTGTCACAAAAGCTTACACTCTCTCAGTTACCAACAAATGAAGATGGGCAATAATAATAATAGTTTAAAAAAAAAAAAACAAAAAAAAAAAGGGACGGCTACTAAATATTAACTAAAACAAAAATCACAATTACAAATGCAGGTCATATAGAGCATAAATACATAGTATCAGCACTGGGTCAGATAAATAAGGTCTTACTGTCCATGAGTTTTGAAAGCAACATCAATTGGCTAAAAATGGGAGAGGCAAAACACTTGGCATATACCAGACATGAATTGGCTGCATCAGCAGAGGCACATTGGTTGTAATTTAAACCTCACCAACCGGACAGTTCCAAAATGCTCCAAAGATACAGCCTCAAACTCAGCACCTGTGTGACCCAGCCTCAACACAACCTGCACACGAGCGTTACAAAGAGTCTGTGGCAGGGTGTGTATTGTTACACATAGGATATAAACAGTTTGCATTGTTACCAAGCACTATGGCAGCAGGCGCCTCCATTATACCAAACCCCAGTATTCCCTCATGATGTTTCCATATTGCAGGATCCGACCCCCACATTTCAGAGTGATTTTATTAATACAGGATGAAGTCAGACACCCAATTCTAGCAGGATAAATCCCATTAGCCACAGCTGGCTCCTAACTTTTTTCATTGGTAAATCTTCACGAGTCCTATGCAAAACTTCCCGTTCCCATTACTAAGCTGGCTTCCTAAATGCCGTCCAGTTTGGCATCTAAAGTCTAGCAATATTTGAAGCTCTGTAGGGCAGAGAGAAATAATTCCTTCTCCTCCTCAAATAGTATCGGACGGATGAAGTAACATCCCAACATCACACAGTTCGGATCATTCCCGTCCTGTAGGCAAAGGGTCTACCGCCTTGTTAGCTCTTTGATACGGATATAAGGTATTTCTGTTATTTTGACCACCCACTTGCATCATCTTCACATATAATAAATATATTGGATTCAGCTCTAGGCCATGATTAAAAAGGTAGGTTGAAACACCGCTGACAAATTATAACATACTTCCAGCTATCCTGGAAAACAAAAAGAACAGGAGATTTAATTTCCTTGAAATTAAAAGGACTGTTTTACACGAACAGAGTTTGGCTAACATTTCAACTAGCCTTGGGTTGTTTAAGAGCAGTAATGCAGTCTGGAGAACATGTTCCCGTGTAAAGCAACCTCTCCAGATTATCCAGAGAGGATCGGAAACATTCTAGAAAAGTAACCAAGAATTACTGGGGATCATGAGAAAACAAAGTAATTCTAATTTCTGATAACAATAAAGGGAAGATCCAAATTAAATCAAGATTTAAAGTGCCCACATAACCAACCAATCAGGTGTTTTTTGCAGTGAGTGCACTTTTCTTTGGCATCAAACGGGTTAAAAACAAAAAAACACCAAAAAAAGTATTAAAAAATAAATAAAAAGATTCAAATAATAAAACCACATCATGAAGCAAGCCAGAAACAGGATTACAAAACAGGCTCTATATATACACACACTTACACTAGGTGATAAATAAAATGTGCAATTGAGATAATCCGACAAACCAAGGAGATTGTGTGAATAGAAAGATGGCTCTAATCTCCATGCAATTATCTACCTTACATACCGTATTATCAGTTTTTAACAAGCTTGATAAACTAAGAGCGCTGGCGGATGAACTCACAGGGAACATGATTTTAGGATGTACATTTCTACATTGTTATACATGCTGAAAGGATATGGTCCCATCTGAATTTTGTACAACCAGATATTTAGAGGTCAACCACTTCTATTAAACATCAGTCCTCACGAATCACGCTATGAGCACTGCTCAAGTAGAGAAACTGTTAAGGAGAAGCCAGCTTCGGTGGCTGGATAAACCTGGTAGAGCCATAGCTTAGTGCTTTATGGTAAACCATTGGAATTGACACCTAATAAAACAGACGTATGTAAAGCGTCCCAAGAAAGAACAAGCAGGACAGTTCAATTAATTTAATGTTTAGTGTTGTGAGGAGCCCTGGCTTTGAGATCAAACAGATACTGACTCACAGAGAAACAAAACAAAAATTAACAGATTTTAAATTAAAAAGTATTCTGATTTTTACAAGACATAATACAAATAGAGTATCCCTTATCCAGAAATCCATTTTTGGATTTTGCCACAAGTTGTAAATCACAGACACACACACACACACACACACACACACACACACACGTTAGTATGCAAAAGCACAACAGTTTATTCAGTGTCCAGCCACCTTCAGCTGTGACATAGCTTTTCCATGCTTGTTCTGATCCCCCACAAAGCATAATACAATGCTACGTGCGCAGGGGTGATGCATCAATGTCCGGTTCCCAACGATGCCTCACGTCACAGCTCCATCAGAGTAACAGGGATTTATATGCTCTAGTATTATGCAGTATTTGCACTGATACAACTGTATTTCATGAGTTGGTGAAAATGGCCCGTTATCCAAAATACTGCTAGTATCAAGCATTTTGGATAAGGGGTACTCAGCATGTAGTGGCAATATTCAATAATGGTTACAGAACAAAAACTGCACACATTATAATGAATCAATGGCAGCGTCTGCAATAAAATCTAAATTCACTGGAGCAATTTTAGGAACAAGTCTAGTAACATTTACACAGATTTAAACTTCACTCTAGGAAATCTCTGTATAAGCTTCTCTTAATTTAAAACATTAACATGCCTTTACTGGTTTAGTAAGCATGGTTTAGTAAGCATGTATTGATTTAATAATGTAATTTTAATAGGGCTTCCGTTTAAACTTTTCAGCCCTATTGTATTAGACCTTACAGGATAAAAGGGGAGCAGATCCGATCCCTTGCATTGGTATTTGGAATTTCCAGGTAGGATTACTACCCTGGCTTTAATGTTATCACACGAATGTCACCGTTTTGACTAGCTAAGCACTGCGGATCAGACTTCAAGTGTAAATAAAACAGAGACTGTTACTTTAACAAGCAGCGCAAAAAGGATGGGTTTAAAGTGCATCACTCCAGGCCAACATCATAGAAACAGTGTAATAATGAACAATATGAGCCAGGACATCCGACATGCTTGGAAAATTATACCAACGCACGAGCTACAGAAATTATATATTAAAAATGTAGTAATAAATGTTCAGACAAGGCTCTTCCAGATTAAAAAGGAAATGTACCCCGGAAGTTTAAAGCTCCCGTTTATAGAATAAATCACTATTTCACACCTATTCTCCTGAACAGTGCATTGTTTTTCTTTCTAGCATCAGCAAGCGAGCTATCGGCGTTGTGGATGCCAAGCAGATTCTAGAGCCCAATGCCAACTGAACACACAAGAGGATGCCAGCTCAGCTTTGTAACACCTTTGTATTCTTTTAACAACGTTTCTGGATGTGCTGGGGTTACTTTTGAGTTCTAAGGACATAGCGGAAGTCTCTGTGGAGCCCGGCAAAAAAACCTGACAGTAGAGAAGTCAAGACCCTGGCTGTCACCCTCCTCTTTCTATTTATTGAATCAGGATGTCTGGGGGAGCCAATGCTGACTAGGTTATAATCTGTAGTGATGTGTGGAGGAGGGACAGCCATGATGGAGGAAAAGGTTACATAGTAACCTTAACATTAGCACACACACATGTCCTTTTCATCTGAAGATGTCACTCAAACACGAGCTACTAGTAGATTAACCCACTGAATGAAACTTCTCTCCCATCCATCTGACAGTCAAAAAGACTAAACCCAAAGAGCAAATAATGCATCGCAAATGTAAAAGGACAGTTACAAAACAGACTTGTTTCTGACTGATACCAGTGTGCCTCAACAATGACAAATATGTTGTACATATTGTTACAGACATTAAAGCATAGCGTGGATTACTGGGCTCCGGGTCTATATTAAGCAGACTTTTTGACCTGTGCAACAGTCGAGCTTCAGTTCCTGGCCTTGCACTATCTACTCCTGGAGTTACACAGAGCAGGGTTCGCTCTGACATACACACAGGTCTACAGATAATATTTGAGCTGTTAGGAAAACCCAAAATGGATAACACTCGGCCAAAGAGAGGGAAAAGCCTGCAACACCGTTTTACAGTCGGGAAACTTGTAGAATTGGGCACCATCCAAACTTCCGTAGGAGGTGATTAGGGCTGCAAAATGGAGTAGGGAAAGGAAAGGGGGGGTTCCTGAAAACCCCAATTAAAAAAAACAAAACTATATATATATATATATATATATCAGTTTGTGGTTATGTACTGGCTCGTGGAACCTCCTTGAAAATTTCTGCATTTTTCCGTAGATGTTGGAGGGTATGCACAGCACCAGACAAGTGACATACAGATCAATATGCAAAGCGAAGAGATCCCTTAACAATTTACCTGAAAAACTGTGAATATTCAGGATTGCTGAGAAAACATGTTTCAAGCATGAAAGAGCAAGATAGTTGCTAAAAACACATTATAGCTTCCAAAAGAAAAACAATTAACTATGAATATAGGGATTTCATACCAATTAAAAAGAAATGCTCACACAAAATGAGTATTCAATGCCAGGAAGTCGTATGTACAGAAACAGCCCCCCAAACACTTTCATTGCTTTAAGTATTCGTTAAGAGATTGCACGTTTGTCAGATGTATACATACAGTTATCCTACACAAAGATCTAGAGTATCTGGCAAAGTGCCTGGCATCCACAGACCAAGGTCCCCAGTCAGTTCCCTAGTACCCAACACAGAGCCCCTTTAACCAAACTGCCCAGTGCCAGTCAGTTTTAAGTGCCAAGCCACGTGACACCCAGACCCCTGTTGTAGGTCCACCCTCACAAGACTCGCAGTACAATGGTGTAGCCATAGTAAAGCCCCCCCAGACCCAGGCTCACAAGACCGTAAGCACATTCCCTCTCTAGCACCCAGACCCCTAAAACGACCCCTTCCCAAAAGGTCCTTCACATTCTAGTGTAGAGCCTCCCTAAACACTTAAGACCCCAGTACAGACCAAATACACCCACCCTGGAACTCAGAGCCCTATACTATACCCCCACCCACAGGCACTTTGGACCCAGGTACCCCCTCAAGACCATAATGCAGACATACACACCCCCCCCCCCCCCCCACTCAAGACCCTAGTGTAGAGCACCCCTGTTCAGGAACCTAGAAGATCCTCCAAGGCACTCAAGATCTTAGTGTTGTGTCCCCCCAGAAACCCTAGAAGATTCCCCCCCATGTACTCAAGACCTTAGTGTTGTGTGTCCCCTACTCCAAAACCTAGTGTATCCCCCCTAGTGTAGTGTCCCCCCCGTACTCAATACCCAAGTCTAGTGTCCCCCCCGTACTCAATACCCAAGTCTAGTGTCCCCCCCTGTACTCAATACCCAAGTCTAGTGTCCCCCCCTGTACTCAATACCCAAGTCTAGTGTCCCCCCCTGTACTCAATACCCAAGTCTAGTGTCCCCCCCTGTACTCAATACCCAAGTCTAGTGTCCCCCCCTGTACTCAATACCCAAGTCTAGTGTCCCCCCCTGTACTCAATACCCAAGTCTAGTGTCCCCCCCCTGTACTCAATACCCAAGTCTAGTGTCCCCCCCCTGTACTCAATACCCAAGTCTAGTGTCCCCCCCCTGTACTCAATACCCAAGTCTAGTGTCCCCCCCTGTACTCAATACCCAAGTCTAGTGTCCCCCCCTGTACTCAATACCCAAGTCTAGTGTCCCCCCCTGTACTCAATACCCAAGTCTAGTGTCCCCCCCTGTACTCAATACCCAAGTCTAGTGTCCCCCCCTGTACTCAATACCCAAGTCTAGTGTCCCCCCCTGTACTCAATACCCAAGTCTAGTGTCCCCCCCTGTACTCAATACCCAAGTCTAGTGTCCCCCCCTGTACTCAATACCCAAGTCTAGTGTCCCCCCCTGTACTCAATACCCAAGTCTAGTGTCCCCCCCTGTACTCAATACCCAAGTCTAGTGTCCCCCCCTGTACTCAATACCCAAGTCTAGTGTCCCCCCCTGTACTCAATACCCAAGTCTAGTGTCCCCCCCTGTACTCAATACCCAAGTCTAGTGTCCCCCCCTGTACTCAATACCCAAGTCTAGTGTCCCCCCCTGTACTCAATACCCAAGTCTAGTGTCCCCCCCTGTACTCAATACCCAAGTCTAGTGTCCCCCACTGTACTCAATACGTCAATGTAGTGTGTCCCCCCTGTACTCAATACGTCAATGTAGTGTCCCCCCATTACTCAATACCTTAATGTAGTGTCCCCCCTGTACGCAATACCTTAATGTAGTGTCCCCCCCTGTATGCAATACCTTAATGTAGTGTCCCCCCCTGTACGCAATACCTTAATGTAGTGTCCCCCCCTGTACGCAATACCTTAATGTAGTGTCCCCCCCTGTACTCAATACCTTAATGTAGTGTCCCCCCTGTACGCAATACCTTAATGTAGTGTCCCCCCCTGTACTCAATACCTTAATGTAGTGTCCCCCCTGTACGCAATACCTTAATGTAGTGTCCCCCCCTGTACGCAATACCTTAATGTAGTGTGTCCCCCTGTACTCAATACCTTAATGTAGTGTGTCCCCCTGTACTCAATACCTTAATGTAGTGTGTCCCCCCCTGTACGCAATACCTTAGTGTAGTGTCGTCGTCCCCCCCCCCCCCCCTGTACTCAATACCTTAGTGTAGTCTCTCCCCCCTCTCCTCACAGTGTAGTGCCCCCCAGTCCGGACCCTAGCACAGACAGCTCCACTCGGGTCCCTAGCAGCCCCCCGCCCCGTGTCAGTCCGGAGCTCTCACCCTTCTCCTGGGCACAGGACAGGATGCCCTCCTCCTTGGGGTTGGTGACCTGGGTGATGATGGCCGTGCTGTCCATGGACTCGGCGGGTGTCTCCTGGCTGTGTCCCGGGGATCGGCCGGCCGCTGCTAGCTCCGGGCTGGGACTCGCTCAGGCTCCCCCGGGTCTCCGAGGCCGGCTCCGTCTCTTCCTCAGCATGAAGGCCAGGGCGGGTAGGGGGTGAGGGCCGCTCCCGGGGGCGCTGCAGGTCCCTGTTTTCCCGGAGCGGGTGGGGAGGGGGAGAGGGGAGGGGCTGCTGTGACAGGCTTTTCCTCTCACTCACTCTCCTCCCCGCTTCCTCCGCTGACCTTCCCAACATGGAGGAGAAGACGGGGACAGATTCCTCACACACATAAACAAGGGGCGGAGCTTCGGAGGCTCTTAACTCCTCCGCTGCCTGCAAGGAGCGCGGCGTGACGGCTCAACGGGGCGCGGCTTCATTCACCGGCGGGGAAGGGGTTAATCCATTCTAAACCTCTGAGCGCTTAGGCGTGATCAGTGAAAAGGCGGGAAGGCTAGGTCTGGGCTGCGAGCCGTCCCTCTCTGTGATTGGTTTACGGAGTGAGTGCTTGGTGACAGGTGGGCGGGTCTAGCGCTACATATATAAATAAAGAAAATGCGTAGCCATATTGCTAGAGGTTGACCGTGTTAAATACAAGGCGTACTTAGTTAAAAAACAAAAACGTTAATAAAAATTAGTGAAATAAATAAAATACAGAGTGTGTTACTTGTAAAAAACATTCTATCCCAGTCTTTAAACATGATTGGCTGTTTATAGAGACTTTTATCACCAATTCACCAACATTAATTTTACTGAGGGAATAGAAAATGATCTATACATTGTGTTTGCAGATTTGCAAGCTAATGCATAGATTAAGAGAAAAATGTGTGGTGTCTCGTGTGTATGACATCACCTGTGGCTTGATATGCAAATGAGCTGCTTTGCAATAGGACATGTGTAGTTTGCATGTGAAGACGCAGGTGATGTAACCGCCGCAGATACACTTCACACACGTTTTTCTCTTTGCAGAATTTCATGTAAATGCATAAATTAGCGATATGAAGATCATTTTTTAATCTCTACATTTGCAGTAAAAGCACTGTCCAGGCAGGGCCGGTGCAAGACTTTTTGCCGCCCTAGGCAAACATATATTTTGTTAAATATATTTTGTAGAAAGAGCATGCAAAGTGCAGCCCGGCAGTATGTAGGATGGATATACGCACAGACACAATCCAATTAATTAATCATGGCAGGTCCTATGAGATCTCCACCCTGATTAATTAATTGGATTGTGTCTGTGCGTATATCCATCCTACATACTGCCGGGCTGCACTTTGCATGCTCTTTCTGCAGCATGTGGAACAAATATGTGTCCCTGGAAACATGGCCGATGTTGTAAATTATGACATTCAGAGGCACACATGCACCTGCAACCACACATACACCACACATAGCCAGTGGTAGTAACAGGGGTACAATATCAATATAGCACTGTGATACAATCATTTATTAAACTCTGTCACTAACACAATCAATCACACACACACTCTGCCAATCGCACACACCCAGCCCAATCACACACACTGTCAATCACACACATCCAACCAATCACAAACACACACACTCTGTCAATCACACACACACTCTGTCAATCACGCACACACACACAGCCAATCACACACACACACTCTGTCAATCACACACACACTCTGTCAATCACGCACACACACACAGCCAATCACACACACACACTCTGTCAATCACACACACACTCTGTCAATCACGCACACACACACAGCCAATCACACACACACACTCTGTCAATCACACACACACTCTGTCAATCACACACACACAGCCAATCACACACACACACAACCAATCACACACACACACACACACACTCTACCACTTAAATAAATTTGACTTGCCCCAGCGTCCAGATACAGAGTTCAGCAGGCTCTGCCCACGCCGCTGCGCTCCCCGCCAGTCACTGTAGTCAGAGCGCCACAAGGTCATATGACCACAAGAGAGGGGAGCGCAAAATCAGCTATGATCTATGGTTAGGGTGTTTTATTCAGCGAAGCTTGTGAAACATACGTGCTTTGGCGCTGTTTGCGTAAACGGAAGACGGAGGAGAACTGATTTACTGATTGCAGTTCTGGCGGATACAGTTTATTTGTAAGCTTCCCTGAATTAAAATACGATGTGGTCACCCTATCGGTGGTACTCCGCCTCTCGGAGAATTTATTTTCTACCATGCTGGCTAAAAAAAATTGGAAATGGAACGCATTTAATGCATAGAAATATTGTAACGCTTTCATGAAAGAATACAAATAGAGTATCCAACTGAGCCCTCTTTGCTCTCTGTAACTCTAAAAGGGGGCAGACATCTTGGGTCAGATCTTCCTTCATCTAACCCAAGATTCTAAACAGCATGTCTGCCACCTGATTGAGTTATACGGAGCAAAGAAGGGCTCAATAAGTTGCTTTATTTGTATTCTTAAATGAAAACATTTCTGTTTAAAATGCAAGCACTTACTACAATCTTTCAATTCATCGTTTTTGCTAGTTTACCTTTAATACTGATTTGTACGGCTTTCGTATATAAGGTATAAGTGTGCATGTTTCTAAAGAAAAAAACACTCAGCCAATCACACACACACAAAAACATTAAGTGGCTTTATAAACCTGTAGTGATGCCAGCAACCAAAGCTAAATATTTGCAGTCAGCTAAAAAAAAAAAAAGCCTACACTTTATTTTTTCCCTTTTTTTTAATCACGCATCTCCAATTACATTTTTAAACATTTTGGCACCTGCCTTATCAGAGGAATTATAGTGAACCCAAGCACGGCTGAATGAATCATCACATTGGATAACAGAATTTATGTGTGAACAGTAGTATAATTAATTCAAGAAGTAAAGTAACCTGACAGCATATGATTTTACTGTGATTTTCCGAGGTAGCTGCTTCATTTTAAATTCTGATTACTAGTAGGAGTCGAAGTGATGTTTAAAGTTTGGTTTTTTTTATACGTTACAGTAAAATCCACGTTATACAAATAGGGGTTGATATGTCAAATGGGGGGAGGTATTTGTTGGAGCTGCAGAGTAACAGTTTAATATAAAATAAAAATAATAAAATAAATGATATTATAGGGTCAGTTGCAGCTCGCTTATTTCTTTTTATGTTTTATGCATTTTTGTTTTATTATTATGTGTGAAAATAATTTCACAAGGTTTTGTAATTTAAGTGACCTCCAATAAGGCAGGTCTATCAGAGATATCTTACGATTCTGAAGGAGCCCGGGGCATTGTACTGCACGCTATATTCGCAGTAGCAGAAGACCCACTGACACGAGTCTTTGGCGCAATAGCCGCTACTATTTCGGTGACCCCGCTCCGGAGGAGTTTGGCTGGCGAAATTTCAGCACGAAAATGGCCGAATTTTGTGCCAATTCGAGAGCACTTTGGTGCTTTCTGAGTAGCCCGACTTTGAGGACCTCCGAAGTGAGACCAGACTCAGAGCTTTGATCTTTCTTGTAAACATCAGCGTTACCTGAGTAGATCCTATAGAGGAGAGGGAATCCCTACATCACTTCCAGCCTCCATAGAACTCCACACTGTGAAATAATCCAGCTCACTAGCTCCATGTCCCACTCTTTATTTATCCCCTTGATAAATGTTTCAATTGTATTACTGGGGTCAGGTGGCTCAGTGGGTTAATGCAGTGACCTCACCTGACAGGTGGGATCCTCCTGCTGTCCCCTGTAGTCCAGAAGACGTTGTGTGCAGTCCTACAGGCACTTGAGCCCAGTATTGCTCAAAAATATCAGGTTTGCAGCTTGTACTGACTCTCCCACTCAACTCTCAGCATTTGGCTGGGAGGAAAAAAAGCAACATTTTGTGTTTCAACAGAAACAAAATCAAAGTACGTGATACATATTATTGCAATGTTTGCAATACAATGTGTTTGTAAAGAGCAGACAAATAATAATACCAGGTGAATGATAACTATACTTGCAATGTGTGCACACATATATTACACAGGAGCCTGTACAGAGCACACATATAATAATACCAGATGAATGATAACTATACTTGCAATGTGTGCATACATATATTACACAGGAGCCTGTACAGAGCAGACATATAATAATACTAGGTGAATGATAACTATACTTGCAGTGTGTGCATATATATATTACACAGGAGTCTGTACAGAGCAGACATATAATAATACTAGGTGAATGATAACTATACTTGCAGTGTGTGCATACATATATTACACAAGAGTCTGTACAGAGCAGACATATAATAACACCAGGTGAATGATAACTATACTTGCAATGTGTGCATACATATATTACACAGGAGTCTGTACAGAGCAGACATATAATAATACCAGGTGAATGATAACTATACTTGCAGTGTGTGCATTCATATATTACACAGGAGTCTGTACAGAGCAGACATATAATAATACCAGGGGAATGATAACTATGTGTGGAAGGATGCATTGGCTAAGTCTGGTGGGGGCAGATTGGCAAATAAGAAGAAATAAAAACAAGAAATACACTTTTTTGGGGGGTTGTCTTATAATCAGGGTCTTATATTCAAGCGAATTATACATTTTGTAGGCCAACATGTAAAAGTTATGTCTCCCTCGAAAATAAATAAATAAATAAATGGCTGAGCATACAGCTGTATGCATGGAATTAGAAGTAGGAGGAGTTAAAGGGACTGTATCACCTGAACATTGTTTTTACTGTGCATATTGAGCATACAGAATGATTAAAAAAAGATCTATACATCGTATTAGCCAAACTGCTATTCATACCATTCCACAAGTGATGTCATAAGCAGGCGACACCACAGACCTTTTCCTCCTAATTTAGGCATTTGCTGGCAGTTTTGCTAATACAGTGTACAGATCATTTTCAATCATTTTTTATGCTCTCCATAATCAGTAAAAATATTGTTAAGGTGATACAGTCCCTTTAAGGTCCGATCTACTCAGGTCAATAGCAAGAAAACAGTGTGAATTCAGAAAGTGGGACTGAGCGGGGTGACAACTTAGGGCCCAAAGAATAAACTAGTGGGGAACAAAAAGTTTGTTTGCTTTCTGCTTAGTGTAAATTCATTTCAGGGTTGATTTGTAAACAATCCCTTGTAATTCAGTCAGTCTGATTGCATTTGCTAAAACAGTAACCATTCCTGTATATCAGTGATTTCGGCTGTCATAATACGAATAGCATCATTACCTAGAACAATTGCCCAAGTCCTGCCATCATTTCAGTGAATCACTGTTTATTACAATAGATTTAGATGATTTACTTCCCCCGTGTACTCGTAATAGAGTATGTATTGTAATCTAGGAGAAGAGTCCGCTTGGCTGGCCTTCTAAATAATGATGTTTTCCTTTTCTCAGAATCAATCATTTTGAGCTTCTTTTCTCTGAAAATTCAAAACCGCGAGCCTGAACCAGCTAAACGCTGTGTCTCAGGGCTGAGACACAGTGGGTCTGCAGGCTGACGCTCGCCAATTTGAGCGGCGATTGGGGGTCTGCAAAGTGCCGGGGCCTCTCTGCTTGTGCAGAAAGAAACCCTTGTTATTGCATGGGATTTGCAGGGTGGATCTAGTTATGGACCACTCTGCTGATCCCATGCAAAAATGAGGATCTCGCACTACGCTGGCAAAGATAGCCAGTCGGTCAACCAGATCAGGCTGCCTGCTTCTCACGGATGAATGGCAGCTGCTGGTGAGCGGGACCAATAAATGTTGTGTCTGCATGTATGGAACTTGGAATGGTTCAGGAATCTGTATTGGACAGTCTGAGTACAATTGCTACATGATGATGTTTTGTCTGTCGAAGCTTCTTAATAAAAGAAATGTCTTAAACTAATAAGTGCGGAACTATAATGGTAATATCTCATGAAGGATTGATCATACAAACTTTATTCAAACAGTATTTTATGAATCTTAAAATGGTCGTTTGTTGAAAGGATTTTCTGGGCTTTATTCCCACTTGTATGCATTTTTCTCTGCTCTTTGGTAAAAAAAATTAGGTAGGCCCTCTAAATTTTAATCATCTGATTTGAACCTTAGGACCCACAATTGTTTGGATGGTGGGCCCACTTTCAAACAATACAAAACATGCATCTAGTTAGTTAGCCTTTGACATACTGTATGGGGTATAAATTATTTTCCCATTTTCGAGGTGTATGATCCTGACAGAGTCGGATATAAAGTTGGCCGCAAGCTTGTGAGAAGCTGATTTTTGTGCTTGCCTTTGTGATTTTGGAAGCTCACCAAAGATAGCATTACAATAATTAAGTCAGTTAAGGAACATGACAATTGGCAGGATTTAATAATCAGAAAAACACACAAATTTGCCAAATCCTACATTGCAATTCTGCAATCTGGCCATCAATAAAATGTTTAAAATTGAAATGTAAATTGGAAAAGATTGAGCCAGGTGGAGCTATGCTCCCTACCTCCCAGTTTTGGCCTGTGCGAATCTGGACCCCGTTGGGCGTAGCTTGTGAGGTCGAGTGTCAGTCGATATCCCGCTGAGCTCTACCTCTGTACAGTTTACGCTTGGCAGGATTGCCATCCAAAATCAGGACGGTTGGGAGGCATGTTGTGCTACCGAAGCGGTATATCAAATGTTTAAATGCCATTTAAAATGTAAAATATATACAAATTCATGTGACATAATCCAACGAACACTCTGGTATCTCATGGACCATTTAACTAAGGTTCCTGTAGTGCCTAAAAAAAATGAGTTTCACATCTTCTGCACAACAAAAATCCCACATTTTCTACTTGCATATTATGTCACTGGTGATGTCATAAACAGTAGACACCACGGACACATTGCAAACACATTTTTGTTCTCTTAATTAATGACACCTTTTTCCTCAAACAAATACTGACCATGCAGTAGCCTCAGACAATGCAGTAGCCTCAGACCTACAATGTATAGAACATTTAAAAAAAACAAAAAACATTTTTTATTCTCTAAACGCACAGTAAACTAAATTTAATTAGAGTGCAAACTGTTTGGGCTAGCTGGATAAAAGTGCCAGTTTTATTCACAAACTTACATTAGAGTGCAAGCTTTAATGGATAACTGAATTACATTAGAGTGCAAGATGTATTATAAAACTGAATTACATTAGAGTGCAAGCACTATTGCATAACTGACTTGAATTAGATTGAAAGCTTTAGTATCAAACTAAATTACATTATAGTGCAAGCTTTAGTGGATAACTGAATTACATTAGCGTGCAAGATGTATTATAAAACTGAATTACATTAGAGTGCAAGCTCTATAGCATAACTGACTTGAATTAGACTGAAAGCTTTAGTATCAAACTAAATTACATTATAGTGCAAGCTGTAGTGGATAACTGAATTACATTAGCGTGCAAGATGTATTATAAAAATTGATTACATTAGAGTGCAAGTTTTATTGGCAACCTGGATTTCATTATAGTGACAGCTATTTTGGCTAACTAAATTATATAAGTTCATTGAAATAAAGTATTTATAAAGTTTTCATTCTCCCATAAAACTTCTTGTTCTTGAGAGTAGCTTTCCTTTTTTCATGAATTTACTAATTAAAAGGGGATAATACCCTATAATGGGTTCCTTGTCTGCGCATGATCTTTGTACAATAAAAATGTACACTTTATTATCAATACTGAGTGAAAGATAAATTGACTAATTAAATTGGAGTGCATACTTTATTGGTTAAGTGAATTAGAGTGCAAGCATTAGTATAAAACTGAGTTTGAGTGCAAGCATTATTATAAAACTGAATTACATTAGAGTTCACGTTTTATTGGCGAACTGGTTTAGAGTGAAAGCTTTATTGTCTAATAGAATTATATTCGAGGACAAGCTTTTCTTTGGCAATTTATTAGCAAACATAATTACCTTAGAGCACAAGCTTTATTGACTAAAGCAATTAAAGTGCAAGCTTTCTTGGCTAATTGAATTAAATCACTGTGAAATCTGTATTGGCTAACCAGATAAGAGTGCACACTTTATTATTAAACTGAGTACAAGCTTTATTAGTTAACTGAATTGCATTAAAGTGCAAACTTTATTGGCTAACTGGATTAGAGTGCAAGCTCCATTATCAAACTGTGTTGCATTAGAGTGCACAATTTATTGATTAATTGGTTAAGAGTTCAAGTGCAATTTTAAATTGAAAACTAACTGAACTACATTAGAGTACAAGTTGTTTTGGCTAATTGGATAAGTGTACAACTAAATTAGCATACACATAAAGAGGTGTGTAAAATGATTTCCTATTAGCACACCGAGCGAACGACACTCCTGATATATGCATTAGCAAACTGTTTATGGGTTTTATCTGGCACAATAATATCTGCGATCTAAAGGAATTTAGTTATATCATTAGAATGTTAGCTCTGTTGCCAAGGCAGGAAAATGCTAGTGTAGTGATCCAAGTGCACGGTGAGACACTGAGCATGCTTTCTGGATTTGCACTGATTTAATGATTGAACAGACAATACTGGACTAGAATTACAGGAGAAAAGAAACAGATATTCAGAGATAACACATCCACCTCCTACACAATGACAGAGAAAATTGCACAAAACGCACACTACATAATCTACTGGTAACATAAAAACAATATATAATGTGAGCTAAACTGAGTGGAATGCAAAGTATTACATTCTGACACATAATGTGACTCTGGGAGAAGTACAGCTCCACTCCTAGGAGGGGAGTGAAGATTAGCTGTATTATATCGTTTACTACCCAAAAGCTATGTATTAAAAAGAAATGCACAGTTTTTTCCAAAAAGTATGTATCCAATACAGTGTTAAAAAAAAACACTCAAACAAGTATTAAAGGTACTGCATGGCCTGCACATTGCTTATACTGTAATGTAGAGAGAAAACATATTAAAATGATATATACACTGTATAATATGCCTAAATTAGAGTACAGTGTGTGAATTACAGATTTTATAAACAGGAGAAACCACAGACACATCTAAAACACATGTCCCCCCTGCAGATTTTCTAATTCAATGTATAGATTATTTTCAATCATCCCCCCCCCCTTTACATTTACAGTATAAGCAATGTTATATACATTATATATATATATATATAGTATAACAAATATACAAACATTCAGTTGTTGTATTTTTTTTTTAAGTTTAAAATAATTTTATTCAAATTTTGCAGATGAGTTACAATAATAGTAATACATAAAATAAAATATGATTACATTGGTTGTAACATATTCATTAAATAAGTAAAGGTTAATGGGTAGAAGAAAAAGGGTAAAGTAAGGGGTCTCAGCAGGGGGAGAGGGAACGGGAAGGGTCATTTCTGTATGTTGAGTTTCTCCTAGGGACCCGTCCTCTCTCCACAAGTTGTTCCCCTAGCATTTCTCGGCAGCCTGTTAGGTGGGATTCACAAAATTCACCTTAAGGACATCAGAGATATCAGCCAAGCACAATTCTGAACATACAGCTGCACGCTTGGAATTCTAAACTTACAACTAAGGGGTGGGGCATGCACTAGGGGGTGGAGCATGCACTAGGGGGTGGGGCATGCATTAGGGGGTGGAGCATGCATTTTTATAGAATAAAAAAAATCTATTCTTTGTTTGTAATGTGAACCTTGTTTAGATCAACTATGACCAACTAGAGGCAAAATGAGTAAAATATAGCAGAGCTCTTGGTGTCTATCTCTCCAAGCCCCTCCTCATTGGAATGTCACAGAGTTTAGAGGCCTCCGAGAAATTGTTTTTAGTGTAAAACTACAAGTGAACTGGAAATTGTAAAAATAAGCACATTTCACTTATGTTAAAACACATTTATAACATACTGAAGATAAGCTAGGCAGAACTGTGTCTTTAATCCTTTAGTGACTGGACTGGTTTGTACCCATCGTGACAGGGGCTGTTTCAACATTTCTGCGGTGTTTGTGTTTAGCTGTGATTTTCCTCTCTCTCATTTAATGTACCCACACATATTATATACTTTTTTTATCGCGATAAAAAGGGATTTCTTTGGATACCATTATTTTCATCATATCATATAATTTGCTATAAAAAAAATCATAATATATGACGTTTCGAACTTTTACATGAATTTTCTTTTCTACAAATGCAAATAACAAAAACCTAGAAATAATGCTGTTGCTCTATTCTAATGTAAACTTAAGGCCAAAAGGGTTCACATTAAGCGCTGTTCACTAATACCTTTGCCTAGTCTCTATAGTGCCCAGATCGTCAAAAATGTACTTCTCCCATTGTATTTGCTAAAAGAGATACATACATCATATTTTTTGGGATATGACATTTTTTTTACTGTTAAATAGAGTCTAGTATTGAGAAATAGCCCATTTTAAATTATTTTCGGTTATTTTTTGCAAAATACCCGATAATACTGTCTTTTGTTTCCTAACCATTTTTCCTACAGTGACCTTTTTGACCCCCAAATCATCACCCTAACCCTAACCATGGCACTAACCCTAACCATGGCACTAACCCTAACCCTACCACTAACCCTAACCCTACCACTAACCCTAACCCTACCACTAACCCTAACCCTAACCATGCCACTAACTCTAACCATACCACTAACCCTGACCATAGCACTAACCCTAACCCTAACCATAGCACTAACCCTAACCCTAGCACTAACCCTAACCCTAGCACTAACCCTAACCCTACCACTAACCCTAACCATACCACTAACTCTAACCATACCACTAACCCTAACCATAGCACTAACCCTAACCAAAGCACTAACCCTAACCCTACCACTAACCCTAACCTTACCACTAACCCTAACCCTAGCACTAACCCTAACCCTACCACTAACCCTAACCCTACCACTAACCCTAACCCTAACCATACCACTAACTCTAACCATACCACTAACCCTAACCCTAACCATACCACTAACTCTAACCATACCACTAACCCTGACCATAGCACTAACCCTAACCCTAACCATAGCACTAACCCTAACCCTACCACTAACCCTAACCATACCACTAACCCTAACCAAAGCACCAACCCTAACCTTACCACTAACCCTAACCCTAGCACTAACCCTAACCCTACCACTAACCCTAACCCTACCTCTAACCCTAACCAAAGCACCAACCCTAACCCATCTGTGACCCTAAATGCATATAATGCTTGTATTGAGTTTCTATTTAAAATGCTCACAGTTGATGCCAATTAAACAGAACTTCATTTTTTGATAAAGATTATCCTTTAATGTTAAATATGCCCACCCATAATTCTACTTACTTCCCCCATGACCAATGCTTTGGAAAATGTTATTTAATTTGTTTTCTTGACATTACACTAGACTGGCAAAAATAATAAGGCTTTACTGAGGAATGAGTAAACTTCAGGCCAAAGTAGCCGAGTTAGAAAAATTCTCCCACGCTATCCTTCAAACTGGTATTTTGACCTTTCCCTGCAATTCCCTCTTTTATGCATACAGACCTCAGCATCTAAGCAGAGCTTCCTCTTTCATTTAGGGCTTTATTCATGATGGAGGGAATTGCCAAGGAAATTGTAAACTTAAGGCCAAAATAGCCGAGTTGGAGAAAATCGCCAATTCTGTTGGATGGGAGAATTTTTCCAACTCGGCTGCTTTGGCCTTGAGCTTAAAACTCCCCTCTCAGTTGCCTTTCATAAAGCCCATGATATACACTGTGTATTTAATAATTTTTATAAAATTGGATTTTAAAATTATAGGAGAAAGAACAGATGCCCCTTTCCTTGTTCATAAATAATTCTGTTTGCCGTACCAACTAGATTTGAAAGTGTTTCACATTGGCAAGGAGATAGACTCTGCCATCCAATATCCTCATTACAATATGGCTGCTCTGAAGAACAGCATTTTTTGTTCAATAATTCCCATTACGCACAATTCAACATATTACCAACATGCATTGTAAACTGACACCTACCGTATTTGCTGGAATATAAGACGACCCTGATTATAAGACGACCCCTCAAACTTTGGATATTCTTTTAGGAAAATAAGAAACGGTCTGAATATAAGACTAAGACCCTATAGAAAAAAAGTGTTACTTGTAAATATTCACATGTAAACAGTTTTTTCATATTTAAAAAAAATTGTGAGAGGGAAAAAAAAAATGCATCTCTTGTTTTTATTTGCCAACCTGCCCCCCAGACTTAGCCAATGAATCCCCTCCATAGAGTCATCTGTCCCCAGACTTAGTCAATCGCGCCCCACACACAGTCATCTGTCCCCAGACTTAGTCAATCGCGCCCCACACACAGTCATCTGCCCCCAGACTTAGTCAATCGCTCCCCCCACACAGTCATCTGCCCCAGACTTGGTCAATCGTGCCCTCCACAGAGCCATCCTCCAGACTTAGCCAATACTCATTGGCTTGGCCAATGCAGCCCCCAAGCTTGGCCAATGCAGCCCCTAGGCTTGGTCGATGAAGTCCAGAGGCTTAGCCAAAGCCCCTTCCCTCCCAGACTTGCTCCTCCCCCCCGATCCGATAGTCCCTGGTGGCTAGTGGGGGCAGATGTCTGCGTGACCCGCGCTGATGTATCTGTCCTTATGCTCACCACTGTCTGTTTTTTGTGTCTTTATACCTTGTATTGTCCTGCCAGAGTGGACCTGCCCAGTTGGCCCCAGAGCGGCATCTGCCCAGTTCAGGTACGTTTTAAAGTCTTTTTTTTCTCAACCATTATTACCCTATCTACTAATAACTTCATATAGCGTGCAATAATTATTGCTGTTGCTATGGCAACAATCCTGCCTCTCTCCATAGGCCCTCCTGCTGGTATACACAGTTGGCTGAAACCACGCCCTCTCTGTAATCCAAGTCCCTTGAAACAGGGAGAGTCTGATTCCACAGTCATGGCCAAAGGCAACACTTTATCCGAAACTGCTGCAGTGGGGAGGCAGATTGGCTCCTGTGTACCCCATCGCACTGATGTCACTGAATTAAGAGGCCCCGCACAAATTATTTTCACTGTAAAACTTCCAAGAGAAGTGTAAATTGTTTTAAAGTAGATATAAGTCATTTTTTCACAGATATTAAACACATAAAAAAAATAAAGCGAGTTGGGGTCTGCCCCTTTTTGTGAAGGAATCCGTAGAATATTAAATGTAAATTTTCATGTCATGCTGATCATTTCCCCTGAACTGTGACTCACCTTTCCGAGCTCAAACAGCTGGGCGGTCGCCGGAGCGGACGCACGCTGTGTAATTACCATCACAAAGGAGGCGTGATAATGGTGAGAATGTATAGTCAGGATCAAAGGGGAAAAAAGATTACAGCATGGAGACAAAAGGTTATTATTGCAAGAAATGCCTTGATTATATAGCACTCCCCCCCCCCCCATCCATTCCTCCCCCCGCGCGGTGAAGTGCTCGCCATGTTCGGAAGCCTCTTATGCAGAATAAAATATATAATATGGGATACAAGCATGCCTTGGCTATATCACTGGAACATCACAAGTAAGGGTTAATGCCAGACACTGGTGTTTTTTTGGTTTTGTGCTTCGCTAGGCCTCACGTAACTCCCTGAACCCTAGTAATTTGTCTCACACCTAGGGAGGACAAGGGGGGGTAAAAGGGCAATTCCCCCCCCCCCCCCTCCAGGCTGCTCTCTTATCTCTCGCAATGGGCTGCAGTGTATCTGTCTCTGTACTTTACCTGCCAGTAAATCTGTCCTGCATGTCTATGTGTGTCTATCTCTAATGATATCAGGTTAGCTAACTAACCAACTAAATTGTTTTTGCCAACCTGGGCCAGCAAGTTGCCATGCTCTGATCACAGGGAGCACCAGAGGCAGCATGGGAGGAAGTCTATGCACCTGGATCGTTTGATCTCCACAGCCATCAGGGCCCCCCGGACCCCTTACAGTTGTACGGTGTTTACTAACCCCTCTGATGGCAGTCCTGCCCCTACCCCTAATTACTAACCTCAATCCTTATTCTACCAACCCTAACCCCAATTACCATTCTCTAACCCCCAAACACTAGCCCTAATCTTAAAACCTGGCCAAACATGCGGTTATATTTAGACATTTGCCCAAGTTACTGCAATGAGGACTTGAGGCAGGTCAGCAGTCGTTCTTACAAACCAAATGTTGAGCGGATCTCACATCTAGAGCAGTGCTTCTCTGGTAACGCACGTACTGGCCAAGACTTTTTTCAAGTCTGGTCATGATGTCCACTTGGTAGACAAGAAGAAGGATAACCTCACTACACCCCAGTTCTAATCAGATTGTGGACACTCTTGAGAACGGCTGATATAGATTCCTAACACAGGAGTTTTCATTATTCACTCGCGGAGTTTCATTGCCCCCGTGACATTTGTCTGCCTTGCTGGAAGTTGGGTAAAGTGTTAAGTACACACTGCTTGGCATAGTAACAGCTCTGGCCTTGGTGGGATCCAGCATAATGTTTCTTAATGGAAATGCCAAGGGAAAGAAGTCTAATTATAGTTTTATTACATGAAGTATTCTCTGCAGCCCATGTAACGGGCATCGTCAGTAACGGCCAATTATCTTTTCATGCAGAAAGAGGAGATCTAAAACATTTAACCCATTTGTTCAATTACCAAAGGCCGCAAGCCTTGCCTATCATCGTTATAATGATGTGGATTTCATATGGGAGCTTAATTATGAAAAACATCATGGAGGCTGCCTGTACGGCTGCCCAGTAAGATTTACTAACCTCCTCAGGTCATAGTTATGATGATGTCATTGATTATGTCATCTACACTTCCCCTTAGGCTAGTGCCACAGCGGCCAGGTTTCCAGGGACACATATTTGTTCCACATGCTGCAGAAAGAGCATGAATATACGCACAGGCACCATCCAATTAATTAATCATGGTAGGTCCTATAAGATCTCCACCCTTATTAATTAATTGGATTGTGTCTGTGCGTATATCCATCCTACATACTGCCGGGCTGCACTTTGCATGGTCTTTCTGCAGCATGTGGAACAAATATGTGTCCCTGGAAACCTGGCCGATGTTGGCAGCGATGCACACTGCCACTGCTATGTGTACCTTGTTAAGTGGTCTGTTTCAGGCTCCCCTTGCATCTCATGGTGAAACTTGAAAAGGGAGATACTAAAGGTTACCACCTTTGGCCATGGAGTCTTGAAGCAGCCTCCACTGGATCCATTCTACTCAGTGTGCATCGATCCATTCTGAGAAAGCGAATTGAAATACAAATGTAAAAAAATCTAATGAAAAATAAAAAATAAAGTACCCCCCTGGAAGACTGATTATGGGGGGTGATGGGCAGAAGTAGCAGCTCTCGCCCCCCATATAACAAATGGAGCTGGAAAACAGTGAAAATGGTTGCCAGCCCTATATAATGCATCGGGGGCCAGGGCAAATAGTCCAAATTGCTCCCAGATTCCTATTATGCATATGGGGGTATCAGGAGAGTTATCATTGACACTCCGCTAAAATGTATGGGGCTGGGAGCTGGGCAAGTGCTACCAGCCCCAATCTACGTACATTGGGAGCCATAGCTACCTGCCTTGGCCCCCATATACTAAATTAAATCCCCCCTCCTGGGTTCCGGGGACTGTTGAAATGCCCCCAGACCCCAATAAAAATAAAATAATTAGCCCCTGTGAGGTCTGGGGGCCTTAAGAAACAAAGGTGAAGCTAGAGTTGAAGATATCCGATTGGCTGACAGTTAGCCAATCAGATGCCTTTGTGTCTTAATATGAAATCCTCGGTCCCCGGAGCAGGGATTTCATTATGCATCCATCTTCCGTTGAGGACAGATGTTTAGGAGAGGGGCGGCACATTTTTTTGTTTTGTTTTGCCAGCTCATTTTTTTTTTTACAGCTAGGTGGAATAATGTTTATTTTTTGGGTGGCCCAGCTCCCAAGGCCAAAGATGAGGACTAGAGGCCATTGCGGATCAGCCCTGAACTTCTGGAACAAGTAATGATTTTATGCATGGTGCAAAGGGGGTGGGCAGTGATTGTTACCGCCCACCCCACTGGCACTCAAAGGGTTTTTTTTTTTTAAGGAGAATTGTCCCCCCCCCCCCCCCCCCTACATGGGCAAGGTATGGGTGGGGGGAAGCATTGTTCTTACTGGGAATGTAGAGAATAAAAATGTATTGAAAAAAAGATCTATACATTGTGTTAGCAAAACTGTAAGTTAAATTAGGAGAAAAATGTGTTTTAAATGTAATAAACTGGAGACTCCACAGGCACATTTAAAATAAATGTTTCTCCTAATTTAGACATTTGCTTGCAGTTTTGCCAACACAATGTATAGATCATTTTCGATCATTTTTGGATTCTCTTTTATGCTCTGCATGACCAGTATAAGCAAGGTTCATGTGATCCAGCCCCTTTAATTGCAAAGAAAAAGAAAAATGTGTTTATTTTCCTCAAGCCTTCTTATCTTTTATAAGGAAATATTATTGGAAATATAAGGGTCTCCTCAATAGAGAGAGACTTGCAGGGAATTGAGCAAGGAATTTCAATCTTAAGCCCAAAGTAGCCGAGTTGGAAAATGTTCCTGCTCGGCTACTTTGGCCTTAAGTTAAATTCCCTGCAATTCACTCTTGATTGAGTCAACCCTAAAGTGTAACAGATTGTTTCTTGTTGCTATAGTAACAGTCCCGCCCCTCTCTCTAAGCCCCTGCTTGTTGGACGTCACAGACTTTAGAAGCCCCGCTGAAATTATTTTGAATCTAAAACGGGAAATTGTTTTAAAAGTAAAAACAAGTGCCTCACATATATTAAACACACAAATAATCGGCTGGGAGGAGCTGCCCCTTTCAGATTGGAGCATGGGATGTCTTTTGTAAATAACTATTCAGCAGTATCTGTAATTCATTGGATTCCTCTGTTCTTTCTCAGTAAGTTGCAGCTGAGATGTTAGCTGGGGTATAATGTTACGTAACCCTGGAGTTATCCGTTCCTTCTACTTAACGTTTGGTTCGTTTTGAACTCTTTAAACATTTGTTGCAGAGACAGAAACCCACGCAGGAAAATAAATCAGACAGACTGTAATTATATATTCAGCTGGTTATGCATTAGAAGCCCAGGGATCGGAGTTACAGCGACAGAGCAGAGGCCAAAACAAAACCCAATTTAAAGAGACACTAAACTTTTTGTATCCCCCTCCCAGTGTGGTGTTTACCGTGAGACCTCCTAGGCAGACGCCAAGGGTGGCAAATTTCAGGGGGCGGCAGCGGGGGGGAGGGCAAAAAAACCTCAAGAAAAAAAAGCGCCCGTGCGTTTTTTTTCTTGGGGAGGAGTGATGACAGGTCACGTGACCCGGCATTCTGACGTCAAGGGCGCGTGCTGGGTCACGTGACCTATCATCACTCACCGCAGGGAGCCGAACAGGCAGCATGGTAGGACATCATGCTGCCTGCCACTAGCAACCAGGGATCAGGGTAAGTCCTGGGGTGAGGGACATGTAATTGGAATAATGGAGGCAAATAATGGGGGTCTCTCTCTTTATTGAGCAGACCCTTTAATCCCTCTTTAAACCCTCTTCCTAGCAAAGTAAAAAAAGCAATAAAAATGAATTAAGATAAAAAAAATAAAAAAAATCTTTACATCTTCATAATGCACTGGGAGGGTCAGAAAGGGTCAGAGAATGTCTGTCGAACACAGAGTGAACGTAATAATGGCTGCAGCAGACAGACACCCACATGACTGCAGTGTGCCGCCATTTGGCTCTGGCAGACATGAGACCTGATACTGTCACTTAAGTGTTTCCCTTCTCCCTAGCTAGTTAACTTAACACTATGTAACAGCCTTCTCAGACCTGTTCCCTCCCATCTCCCTAGCAAGTTAACTTAACACTTTGTAACAGCCTTCTCAGATCTGTTCCCTCCCATCTCCCTAGCAAGATAACTTAACACTAAGTAACAACCTTCTCAGACCTGTTCCCTCCCATCTCCCTAGCAAGTTAACTTAAAACTGTGTAACAGCCTTCTCAGACCTGTTCCCTCCCATCTCTCTAGCAAGTTAACTTAATACTGTGTAACAGCATCTCAGACCTGTTCTCTCCCATCTCCCTAGCAAGTTAACTTAATACTATGTAACAGCTTCTCAAACCTGTTCCCTCCCATCTCCCTAGCAAGATAACTTAACACTCTGTAACAGACTTCTCAGACCTGTTCCCTCCCATCTCCCTAGCAAGTTAACTTAACAGTGTGTGACAGCCTTCTCAGACCTGTTCCCTCCCATCTCCCTAAGAAGTTAACTTAACACTATGTAACAGCCTTCTCAGACCTGTTCCCTCCCATCTCTCTAAGAAGTTAACTTAACACTATGTAACAGCTTCTCAGACCTGTTCCCTCCCATCTCTCTAAGAAGTTAACTTAACACTATGTAACAGCCTTCTCAGACCTGTTCCCCCTACCATCTCTCTAAGAAGTTAACTTAACACTATGTAACAGCCGTCTCAGACCTGTTCCCTCCCATCTCCCTAAGAAGTTAACTTAACACTATGTAACAGCCTTCTCAGACCTGTTCCCTCCCATCTCTCTAAGAAGTTAACTTAACACTATGTAACAGCCTTCTCAGACCTGTTCCCTCCTATCTCTCTAAGAAGTTAACTTAACACTATGTAACAGCCGTCTCAGACCTGTTCCCTCCCATCTCCCTAGCAAGTTAACTTAACACTATGTAACAGCTTTCTCAGACCTGTTCCCTCCCATCTCCCTAAGAAGTTAACTTAACACTATGTAACAGCCTTCTCAGACCTGTTCCCTCCCATCTCCCTAGCAAGATAACTTAACACTCTGTAACAGCCTTCTCAGACCCGTTCCCTCCCATCTCCCTAGCAAGTTAAGTTAACACTATGTAACAGCCGTCTCAGACCTGTTCCCTCCCACCTCCCTAAGAAGTTAACTTAACACTATGTAACAGCCTTCTCAGACCTGTTCCCTCCCATCTCTCTAAGAAGTTAACTTAACACTATGTAACAGCCTTCTCAGACCTGTTCCCTCCCATCTCTCTAAGAAGTTAACTTAACACTAAGTAACAGCTTTCTCAGACCTGTTCCCTACCATCTCTCTAAGAAGTTAACTTAACACTATGTAACAGCCGTCTCAGACCTGTTCCCTCCCATCTCCCTAGCGAGTTAACTTAACACTGTGTAACAGCCTTCTCAGACCTGTTCCCTCCCATCTCCCTAGCAAGATAACTTAACACTATGTAACAGCCGTCTCAGACCTGTTCCCTCCCATCTCCCTAGCAAGTTAACTTAACACTATGTAACAGCCTTCTCGCACCTGTTCCCTCCCATCTCCCTAGCAAGTTAACTTAATACTCTGTAACAGCCTTCTCAGATCTGTTCCCCCCCCCCCCATCTCCCTAGCAAGTTAACTTAACACTAGGTAACAGCCTTCTCAGACCTGTTCCCTAACATCTCCCGAGCAAGTTAACTTAACACTATGTAACAGCTTCTCAAACCTGTTCCCTCCCATCTCCCTAGCAAGTTAACTTAATACTCTGTAACAGCTTCTCAAACCAGTTCCCTCCCATCTCCCTAGCAAGTTAACTTAACACTATGTAACAGCTTTCTCAGACCTGTTCCCTCCCATCTCCCGAGCAAGTTAACTTAACACTATGTAACAGCTTCTCAAACCTGTTCCCTCCCATCTCCCTAGCAAGTTAACTTAACACTGTGTACCAGCCTTCTCAGACCTGTTCTCTCCCATCTCCCTAGCAAGTTAACTTAAAACTTTGTAACCGCCTTCTCAGACCTGTTCCCTCCCTCACTGCTGGAGTTTCGACTGAAACTAGACTAAAACTAAAACAATTCAGATGACTAAACTAAAATGGCATTTTAGTCAAAGGACTATGACTAAAACTAAATCGAAATTTTCCGTCACAATGCATTGATCAGAGCAGTCATCAAACCCGTGCTACTCAGAGACCAACGAAATGATCTCTGAGATGAGAAATGATCGGAATGAAAATTGGCAAATGTGTCCGATATTCGTGACGACATTTCCAAAGCTAAACTCCTCCGAGTTCGGGGCAGATTGGGGTAATTTGAGTCAATCCTTTAGTTTTCATATTTGAGGGGAATATCCTGTTTTTCTCTCCTTTCTTCCTTAACGTTTTTTATTGTGCAGCCATGTCATTATATTGACTAGTAAGGGTTAAATGGCGCCATAATTACTACAGTTACTGTGGAGTTATGTTGCCATTCTCCTGATATTATAATAACACTGTTCGAATGGCAGTAAAAGCAAGTGAACTCTATTAAGCTGCGAATTAATAGAAGAATGCCGACTTGAGATCTTAGCAATTTCCCTTAAATAGCTGCAAACTCACAATGAGTAGCATGCTGCGTACTGCGGAGCCAGACACACAAAGCAGCTTTTCATCCATACAATAGAAAAACAGCGACATTGCAATAATTATACTAGCGGAAAAAGAGAGAGGCTTGGGAGAGAGGAACCGGGGGTGAGGGGGTATGTGTGATTGTGCTGAACTAAGAAATAACAGGACAGAACAATGTAACCAAATACACAAAATATTAACAACGTGGCTGATTCCACAGTAAGGTCTTCCTTGGGTGCGCTCATGTTTGTCATGTGACAGGAACTTGTCATTATTGGGAGTCACATGACATCCTGTGCTGAAAATGTTCAGTCAACTCAACTAGACGGTCGACTCAATATACACCGATTAGTGATGAACTGGCTTTGGGTCGGCACTTTAACCGAATTTCACAAATCTCTGAAATGCCGCTACTCAGTATCTCTGAATTTGGGATTGTCTGCCGTTTGGACTATTCTGGAAACAAAGCTTTGGAAACTTTTTACACAATATGTGCTGGACACATTCTGAACTTGATAAACAGACACGAAACCCCCCCCCCATTTCAATTCTTCAAACTTGGATTTGGAGAATTTGGAGAATTTAACAGGAAAGTGTAGAAGAATTAAAGGGAACACATTTTTAACACAGATATATGTATATATGGGCCCTAAATTAAACCAAAGTCCTCCTCGCCACTTGTAGGATTTTGTTGTAAGTCCCACACACACCTATCAGAATGCAAGCGCACAACAGTATATTCAGCGTGCAGCCCCCTTAAGCTGTGATATAGCCTTTCCATGCATGCTCGGATTCCCCCACTCCCACAAATGGTCATATAATGACACGTGTGCAGACCTGACACGCCAACGGCAGGTTCCCAACGACGTCTCACATCAGTGCTGAGAGGCTTTAATATATCTTATTGGTGAATACGATCTGTTATCCAAAATACTCCAAAGCATTCTGGATAAAGGATACTCAACCTGCATGAAGAGTTTCTTTTTTGTTATTTTCTCTTAGGCAGAAATTGGGCAGACTAGATATGCCGAATGGGTCTTATCTACCAACACATTCCATGTTTCTCTGATACGCACATTAATTGGTACCAATTACAAGCAGTATCAGCTCTGTGTAGGAATCCTGGGGGAGTACACAATATTCAAAAAGTCCGCTGTGAAGTGCGGTTCTTCTAGAATCGTCTGGACTCCTCGAGTCATGGCAGATGTGCTGGTGTAACATGGTGCAAACGGCACACAGGCATGGGGCAAATACACAGAAAGATAACTCCAGCACCATGGACACCTGCCATGTCTTCTCACTGTGATTTAACATGGGGGATTATTCCTTAGAAAAAAGAACTGTAGTGAACTGAGAAGCAAACATAACTTAACAGACATTAAGAGCCAAACAGGAAACATTTCACAACCTTTTTTTCGTTTTGTTTTCTTTTGTAGTTCACTTGTTAGTTTACTTATTAGTGACTAAGCCCCAGAGCCTGGCACGTACCCTACGTATCATCTCTTTCAGAAGGACAGCGCAGACTTGTAGTGATATTGTCCCTGCAATTAGCACAATGGCGGTCGTGTAAAAACATGGCGCACATGTCAAGGGTGGCAAATAGTGGCGTGCCTGCGCCCACATATAAAGCAGACTCCCGACAAATTTCAGGAGTCTGCGACGCCTCCTCCATCGACTTACGCCATCAACTTAGTTCTGGGCGATGCAATCAATGTATATATAAAAAAAAAAAAATCACTGTTTGACGCAGGTCCTTCTCCCATATTTCATATGGAGGGAGTTATAGGAAGGATCCTCTTTGTAAAACTCCCCACACTTTGCAGCGCATGGATTTTTTTTTTTACACTTCTCAGGCCGGTCCTGTCATCAAATTCAAACAATTTGAGTGTATGTAAAATGACATGACCGATAGGGAGATCACGATAAGAGTAAAAGAAAAACAACATTGTGCTTAAGATAGGGCGTTGCATGGGCTATTATGTAACATAACTGCGCGTGGATGTAGGCAAGGGTGATATTTGGCGTTTTTTAAGCGCCGTGTCGGTAGTCACAAACGAAGGGGAAAAGGCCACAACTGTCTGAAGACGAGGGAATGGTGGCCGTCATGCTGAACGAATAGACGGTTTCTGGAGCGAAAAATGGATAGACTCTTTTTTTGCCCTTTTCCCTTGAGAAGTAACCTGCAGTGACAGGAATCAATTTTCCGTTGTATAGCTCTTGTGATATTCTTTAGGCAAATTACACTTGTCAGTTTGTGCACTGAACGAACGAGAAAAAAAATGCAGAGTTTACCTCACAGGAGATATCACATTACCTCTTCCTTTGTCGTTGTGATAGCCTGACGCGCTTCTCATGCCACAGCGCAAACTTAGGCGCTACAAAAGCCAAGGATGCTGCCTCGCAAAAGTCTGCGCTGCCTAAGCCGAAGATGGACATTTTTGTTTATGTATTTAAAAACAAAACCCCAAAAGACAGGAGCTAAAAAGCACCTGTTTGGGAGGAGAGTCCTCTTCAGTGCTGCAAAGTGTCAGGATGTATAAAAAGTTGATTGGGCCTTTTAATAAAACTCAATAAAATACTATTAAAGACAACACGATAACAAGATGCCCCATAACCTTCCTACTTAAATCGGTACAAACCCTCTTTACGGGGCATGTAATGTATTATATCTGAAGCCTGAATGCTGACACACGGTGAGACCCTGATTACGGGGCACGTAATGTATTATATCTGAAGCCTGAATGCTGACACACTGTGAGACCCTGATTACGGGGCACGTAATGTATTATATCTGAAGCCTGAATGCTGACACACGGTGAGACCCTGATTACGGGGCACGTAATGTATTATATCTGAAGCCTGAATGCTGACACACTGTGAGACCCTGATTACGGGGCACGTAATGTATTATATCTGAAGCCTGAATGCTGACACACGGTGAGACCCTGATTACTAGGCATTTAATGTATTATATCTGAAGCCTGAATGCTGACACACGGTGAGACCCTGATTACTGGGCATGTAATGTATTATATCTGAAGCCTGAATGCTGACACACGGTGAGACACTGATTACTGGTCATGTAATGTATTATATCTGAAGCCTGAATGCTGACACACGGTGAGACCCTGATTACTGGGCACGTAATGTATTATATATGAAGCCTGAATGCTGACACACGGTGAGACCCTGATTACTGGGCATGTAATGTATTATATCTGAAGCCTGAATGCTGACACACGGTGAGACCATGATTACGGGGCATGTAATGTATTATATCTGAAGCCTGAATGCTGACACACGGTGAGACACTGATTACGGGGCACGTAAGGTATTATATCTGAAGCCTGAATGCTGACACACGGTGAGACCCTGATTACGGGGCACGTAATGTATTATATCTGAAGCCTGAATGCTGACACACGGTGAGACCCTGCTTACTGGGCACGTAATGTATTATATCTGAAGCCTGAATGCTGACACACGGTGAGACCCTGATTACTGGGCATGTAATGTATTACGGGGCACGTAATGTATTATATCTGAAGCCTGAATGCTGACACACGGTGAGACCCTGATTACGGGGCACGTAATGTATTATATCTGAAGCCTGAATGCTGACACACGGTGAGACCCTGATTACTGGGCATGTAATGTATTATATCTGAAGCCTGAATGCTGACACACGTGAGACCCTGATTACGGGGCACGTAATGTATTATATCTGAAGCCTGAATGCTGACACACGGTGAGACCCTGATTACGGGGCACGTAATGTATTATATCTGAAGCCTGAATGCTGACACACGGTGAGACCCTGATTACGGGGCACGTAATGTATTATATCTGAAGCCTGAATGCTGACACACGGTGAGACCCTGATTACGGGGCACGTAATGTATTATATCTGAAGCCTGAATGCTGACACACGGTGAGACCCTGATTACTGGGCATGTAATGTATTATATCTGAAGCCTGAATGCTGACACACGGTGAGACCCTGATTACTGGGCACGTAATGTATTATATCTGAAGCCTGAATGCTGACACACGGTGAGACCCTGATTACTGGTCATGTAATGTATTATATCTGAAGCCTGAATGCTGACACACGGTGAGACCCTGATTACTGGGCACGTAATGTATTATATCTGAAGCCTGAATGCTGACACACGGTGAGACCCTGATTACTGGGCATGTAATGTATTATATCTGAAGCCTGAATGCTGACACACGGTGAGACCCTGATTACTGGGCACGTAATGTATTATATCTGAAGCCTGAATGCTGACACACGGTGAGACCCTGATTACTGGGCAGGTAATGTATTATATCTGAAGCCTGAATGCTGACACACGGTGAGACCCTGATTACGGGGCACGTAATGTATTATATCTGAAGCCTGAATGCTGACACACGGTGAGACCCTGATTACGGGGCACGTAATGTATTATATCTGAAGCCTGAATGCTGACACACGGTGAGACCCTGATTAGGGGGCACGTAATGTATTATATCTGAAGCCTGAATGCTGACACACGGTGAGACCCTGATTACGGGGCATGTAATGTATTATATCTGAAGCCTGAATGCTGACACACGGTGAGACCCTGATTACGGGGCATGTAATGTATTATATATGAAGCCTGAATGCTGACACACGGTGAGACCCTGATTACTGGGCATGTAATGTATTATATCTGAAGCCTGAATGATGACACACGGTGAGACCCTGATTACTGGGCATGTAATGTATTATATCTGAAGCCTGAATGCTGACACACGGTGAGACCCTGATTACTGGGCATGTAATGTATTATATCTGAAGCCTGAATGCTGACACACGGTGAGACCCTGATTACTGGGCACGTAATGTATTAAATCTGAAGCCTGAATGCTGACACCCGGTGAGACCCTGATTACGGGGCACGTAATGTATTATATCTGAAGCCTGAATGCTGACACACGGTGAGACCCTGATTACGGGGCATGTAATGTATTATATCTGAAGCCTGAATGCTGACACACGGTGAGACCCTGATTACGGGGCACGTAATGTATTATATCTGAAGCCTGAATGCTGACACACGGTGAGACCCTGATTACGGAGCATGTAATGTATTATATATGAAGCCTGAATGCTGACACACGGTGAGACCCTGATTACTGGGCATGTAATGTATTATATCTGAAGCCTGAATGCTGACACACGGTGATACCATGATTACGGGGCATGTAATGTATTATATCTGAAGCCTGAATGCTGACACACGGTGAGACACTGATTACGGGGCATGTAATGTATTATATCTGAAGCCTGAATGCTGACACACGGTGAGACCCTGATTACTGGGCACGTAATGTATTATATCTGAAGCCTGAATGCTGACACACGGTGAGACCCTGATTACGGGGCACGTAATGTATTATATCTGAAGCCTGAATGCTGACACACGGTGAGACCCTGATTACTGGGCATGTAATGTATTATATTTGAAGCCTGAATGCTGACACACGGAGAGACCCTGATTACGGGCACGTAATGTATTATATCTGAAGCCTGAATGCTGACACACGGTGAGACCCTGATTACTGGGCATGTAATGTATTATATCTGAAGCCTGAATGCTGACACACGGTGAGACCCTGATTACGGGGCACGTAATGTATTATATCTGAAGCCTGAATGCTGACACACGGTGAGACCCTGATTACGGAGCATGTAATGTTTTATATATGAAGGCTGAATGCTGACACACTGTGAGACCCTGATTACTGGGCATGTAATGTATTATATCTGAAGCCTGAATGCTGACACACGGTGAGACCCTGATTACTGGGGCATGTAAGGTATTATATCTGAAGCCTGAATGCTGACACACGGTGAGACCCTGATTACTGGGCATGTAATGTATTATATCTGAAGCCTGAATGCTGACACACTGTGAGACCCTGATTACTGGGCACGTAATGTATTATATCTGAAGCCTGAATGCTGACACACAGTGAGACCATGATTACCGGGCATGTAATGTATTATATCTGAAGCCTGAATGCTGACACACCGTGAGACCCTGATTACGGGGCATGTAATGTATTATATCTGAAGCCTGAATGCTGACACACGGTGAGACCCTGATTACTGGGCATGTAATGTATTATATCTGAAGCCTGAATGCTGACACACGGTGAGACCCTGATTACTGGGCATGTAATGTATTATATCTGAAGCCTGAATGCTGACACACGGTGAGACCCTGATTACTGGGCATGTAATGTATTATATCTGAAGCCTGAATGCTGACACACGGTGAGACCCTGATTACGGGGCATGTAATGTATTATATCTGAAGCCTGAATGCTGACACACGGTGAGACCCTGATTACTGGGCATGTAATGTATTATATCTGAAGCCTGAATGCTGACACACGGTGAGACCCTGATTACGGGGCATGTAATGTATTATATCTGAAGCCTGAATGCTGACACACGGTGAGACCCTGATTACTGGGCATGTAATGTATTATATCTGAAGCCTGAATGCTGACACACGGTGAGACCCTGATTACTGGGCATGTAATGTATTATATCTGAAGCCTGAATGCTGACACACGGTGAGACCCTGATTACTGGGCATGTAATGTATTATATCTGAAGTCTGAATGCTGACACACGGTGAGACCCTGATTACGGGGCATGTAATGTATTATATCTGAAGCCTGAATGCTGACACACGTTGAGACCCTGATTACGGGGCACGTAATGTATTATATCTGAAGCCTGAATGCTGACACACGGTGAGACCCTGATTACGGAGCATGTAATGTATTATATATGAAGCCTGAATGCTGACACACGGTGAGACCCTGATTACTGGGCATGTAATGTATTATATCTGAAGCCTGAATGCTGACACACGGTGAGACCCTGATTACGGGGCATGTAATGTATTATATCTGAAGCCTGAATGCTGACACACGGTGAGACACTGATTACGGGGCATGTAATGTATTATATCTGAAGCCTGAATACTGACACACGGTGAGACCCTGATTACGGGGCATGTAATGTATTATATCTGAAGCCTGAATGCTGACACACGGTGAGACCCTGATTACGGAGCATCTAATGTATTATATCTGAAGCCTGAATGCTGACACACGGTGAGACCCTGATTACGGGGCACGTAATGTATTATATCTGAAGCCTGAATGCTGACACACGGTGAGACCCTGATTACTGGGCACGTAATGTATTATATCTGAAGCCTGAATGCTGACACACGGTGAGACCCTGATTACTGGGCATGTAATGTATTATATCTGAAGCCTGAATGCTGACACACGGTGAGACCCTGATTACTGGGCATGTAATGTATTATATCTGAAGCCTGAATGCTGACACACGGTGAGACCCTGATTACTGGGCATGTAATGTATTATATCTGAAGCCTGAATGCTGACACACGGTGAGACACTGATTACTGGGCATGTAATGTATTATATCTGAAGCCTGAATGCTGACACACGGTGAGACCCTGATTACTGGGCATGTAATGTATTATATCTGAAGCCTGAATGCTGACACACGGTGAGACCCTGATTACTGGGCATGTAATGTATTATATCTGAAGCCTGAATGCTGACACACGGTGAGACCCTGATTACGGGGCACGTAATGTATTATATCTGAAGCCTGAATGCTGACACACGGTGAGACCCTGATTACGGAGCATGTAATGTATTATATCTGAAGCCTTAATGCTGACACATTGTGAGACCCTGATTACGGAGAACGTAATGTATTATATCTGAAGCCTGAATGCTGACACACGGTGAGACCCTGATTACTGGGCACGTAATGTATTATATCTGAAGCCTGAATGCTGACACACGGTGAGACCTTGATTAATGGGCACGTAATGTATTATATCTGAAGCCTGAATGCTGACACACGTTGAGACCCTGATTACTGGGCACGTAATGTATTATATCTGAAGCCTGAATGCTGACACACGGTGAGACCCTGATTACTGGGCATGTAATGTATTATATCTGAAGCCTGAATGCTGACACACGGTGAGACCCTGATTACGGGGCATGTAATGTATTATATATGAAGCCTGAATGCTGACACACGGTGAGACCCTGATTACTGGGCATGTAATGTATTATATCTGAAGCCTGAATGATGACACACGGTGAGACCCTGATTACTGGGCATGTAATGTATTATATCTGAAGCCTGAATGCTGACACACGGTGAGACCCTGATTACTGGGCATGTAATGTATTATATCTGAAGCCTGAATGCTGACACACGGTGAGACCCTGATTACTGGGCACGTAATGTATTAAATCTGAAGCCTGAATGCTGACACCCGGTGAGACCCTGATTACGGGGCACGTAATGTATTATATCTGAAGCCTGAATGCTGACACACGGTGAGACCCTGATTACGGGGCATGTAATGTATTATATCTGAAGCCTGAATGCTGACACACGGTGAGACCCTGATTACGGGGCACGTAATGTATTATATCTGAAGCCTGAATGCTGACACACGGTGAGACCCTGATTACGGAGCATGTAATGTATTATATATGAAGCCTGAATGCTGACACACGGTGAGACCCTGATTACTGGGCATGTAATGTATTATATCTGAAGCCTGAATGCTGACACACGGTGAGACCATGATTACGGGGCATGTAATGTATTATATCTGAAGCCTGAATGCTGACACACGGTGAGACACTGATTACGGGGCATGTAATGTATTATATCTGAAGCCTGAATGATGACACACGGTGAGACCCTGATTACTGGGCACGTAATGTATTATATCTGAAGCCTGAATGCTGACACACGGTGAGACCCTGATTACGGGGCACGTAATGTATTATATCTGAAGCCTGAATGCTGACACACGGTGAGACCCTGATTACTGGGCATGTAATGTATTATATTTGAAGCCTGAATGCTGACACACGGAGAGACCCTGATTACGGGCACGTAATGTATTATATCTGAAGCCTGAATGCTGACACACGGTGAGACCCTGATTACGGGGCACGTAATGTATTATATCTGAAGCCTGAATGCTGACACACGGTGAGACCCTGATTACTGGGCACGTAATGTATTATATCTGAAGCCTGAATGCTGACACACGGTGAGACCCTGATTACTGGGCACGTAATGTATTATATCTGAAGCCTGAATGCTGACACACGGTGAGACCCTGATTACGGGGCATGTAATGTATTATATCTGAAGCCTGAATGCTGACACACGGTGAGACCCTGATTACGGGGCATGTAATGTATTATATCTGAAGCCTGAATGCTGACACACGGTGAGACCCTGATTACGGGGCACGTAATGTATTATATCTGAAGCCTGAATGCTGACACACGGTGAGACACTGAGTGATTACGGGGCACGTAATGTATTATATCTGAAGCCTGAATGCTGACACACGGTGAGACCCTGATTACTGGGCATGTAATGTATTATATCTGAAGCCTGAATGCTGACACACTGTGAGACCCTGATTACTGGGCACGTAATGTATTATATCTGAAGCCTGAATGCTGACACACGGAGAGACCCTGATTACTGGGCACGTAATGTATTATATCTGAAGCCTGAATGCTGACACACAGTGAGACCCTGATTACTGGGCATGTAATGTATTATATCTGAAGCCTGAATGCTGACACACAGTGAGACCCTGATTACTGGGCATGTAATGTATCATATCTGAAGCCTGAATGCTGACACACGGTGAGACCCTGATTACTGGGCATGTAATGTATTATATCTGAAGTCTGAATGCTGACACACGGTGAGACCCTGATTACTGGGCACGTAATGTATTATATCTGAAGCCTGAATGCTGACACACGGTGAGACCCTGATTACTGGGCATGTAATGTATTATATCTGAAGCCTGAATGCTGACACACGGAGAGACCCTGATTACTGGGCATGTAATGTATTATATCTGAAGTCTGAATGCTGACACACGGTGAGACCCTGATTACTGGGCACGTAATGTATTATATCTGAAGCCTGAATGCTGACACACGGTGAGACCCTGATTACTGGGCATGTAATGTATTATATCTGAAGCCTGAATGCTGACACACGGAGAGACCCTGATTACTGGGCACGTAATGTATTATATCTGAAGCCTGAATGCTGACACACGGTGAGACCCTGATTACGGGCATGTAATGTATTATATCTGAAGCCTGAATGCTGACACACGGTGAGACCCTGATTACTGGGCACGTAATGTATTATATCTGAAGGCTGAATGCTGACACACGGTGAGACCCTGATTACTGGGCACGTAATGTATTATATCTGAAGCCTGAATACTGACACACGGTGAGACCCTGATTACTGGGCATGTAATGTATTAAATGGGTGAAATCCACAGTAAAAGCCAAGTTCCCATGCGATGTCTATAAATCATGTGATAATGGAAAGCACATCTAAAGTTTGTTTAACATTTATCACTTCACGATGTGAAACACTTAATTAACTGCGAAACATCTGCTTCATGTTTAATGGAAGAGGAATGTGGAATAATTAATGTAGGAAAAATTATACAGCGGTTTAAAAAATATATATTTGTACCAGCAATCCTGACATCATCTGAGAAATGATTCCAGAAAGGGAGGCAACAGGGGCGGCATGAATAATGATTCTCTAGCTGCAGGGACGGTATGGCTGATGATCCTCTAGGCGCAGGACGGTATGGCTGAGGATCCTCTAGGCGCAGGGGCGGTATGGCTGATGATCCTCTAGGCGCAGGGTGGTATGGCTGATGATCCTCTAGGTGCAGGGTTGTATGGCTGATGATCCTCTAGGCGCAGGGTGGTATGGCTGATGATCCTCTAGGTGCAGGGGTGGTATGGCTGATGATCCTCTAGGTGCCGGGGTGGTATGGCTGAGGATCCTCTAGGCGCAGGGCGTTATGGCTGATGATCCTCTAGGTGCAGGGTGGTATGGCTGATGATCCTCTAGGTGCAGGGTGGTATGGCTGATGATCCTGTAGGTGCAGGGGTGGTATGGCTGAGGATCCTGTAGGTGCAGGGGTGGTATGGCTGATGATCCTCTAGGTGCAGGGTGGTATGGCTGATGATCCTCTAGGTGCAGGGTGGTATGGCTGATGATCCTCTAGGTGCAGGGGTGGTATGGCTGATCATCCTCTAGGTGCAGGGTGGTATGGCTGATGATCCTCTAGGTGCAGGGGCAGTATGGCTGATGATCCTCTAGGTGCAGGGTGTTATGGCTGAGGATCCTCTAGATGCAGGGTGGTATGGCTGATGATCCTCTAGGTGCAGGGGCGTTATGGCTGATGATCCTCTAGGTGCAGGGCGGTATGGCTGATGATCCTCTAGGTGCAGGGTGGTATGGCTGATGATCCTCTAGGCGCAGGGCGGCATGGCTGATGATCCTCTAGGTGCAGGGTGGTATGGCTGATGATCCTCTAGGTGCAGGGGTGGTATGACTGATCATCCTCTAGGTGCAGGGTGGTATGGCTGATGATCCTCTAGGTGCAGGGGCGGTATGGCTGATGATCCTCTAGGTGCAGGTGCGGTTTGGCTGATGATCCTCTAGGTGCAGGGTGGTATGGCTGATGATCCTGTAGGAGCAGGGAGGTTTGGCTGATGATCCTCTAGGTGCAGGGCGGTATGGCTGATGATCCTCTAGGTGCAGGGTGGTATGGCTGATGATCCTGTAGGTGCAGGGGTGGTATGGCTGATGATCCTCTAGGCGCAGGGTGTTATGGCTGATGATCCTCTAGGTGCAGGGGCGGTATGGCTGATGATCCTCTAGGCGCAGGGCGGTATGGCTGATGATCCTCTAGGTGCAGGGCGGTATGGCTGATGATCCTGTAGGTGCAGGGAGGTTTGGCTGATGATCCTAGAGGTGCATGGCGGTATGGCTGATGATCCTCTAGGGGCAGGGTGGTATGGATGATGATCCTCTAGGATTTTAAGATGTATAAATATCTGTGCTGTTTTCAAATAAATGGTCATTCCTGTTCCACTCCTATACTGGTGTGTGTCCATTTCCACGGCAGAGTATTCAGATCTGTCAGCATTGACCTTATTACTGGAGGCAGAGGGGACGATACCTGCCTCCCTCTCCAGTTGGTAGAGGACTGCCCTGGCTTTGGTCACAGTATGCTACCAGCTACTGCCCCTTTAGCCTCACTTTGCAAAGTCCCTCTACTGAGACCAGCATACTGGGGGAGATATAGTCACTGACTTGACCCCGGTCTCAGCAACGTTCCCCTTCAGGATGATACACCCAGGTGAGAGGCTGCTCTAGGGTTCCACATCATCACACCCCTACCCTCCGCATCACAGGACCCCTACCCTCAGCATCCAAGAACCCCCTACCCTCAGCATCCAAGGACCCATCCCACCAAGCATCACAGGACACTCTACCCTCAACATTAAAGGAGCCCTACACTCACCATCACAGGACCCCTACACTCAGCATCACAGGACCCCTACCCTCAGCATCACAGTACCCCCTACCCTCAGCATCCAATGACCCATCCCTCCAAGCATCACAGGACACTCTACCCTCATCCTGAAAGGATCCCTACCCTCAGCATCAAAGGAACCCCTACCCTCAGCATCACAGGACCCCTACCCTCAGCATCACAGGACCCCTACCCTCAGCAGCCCAGGACCCCCTACCCTCAGAAGCCCAGGACCCCCTACCCTCAGAACCCCAGGATCCACCCCACCAAGCATCACAAGACACCCTACCCTCAGTATCCCAGGATCCATCCCACCAAGCATCACAGGACACCCTACCCTCAGCATCACAGGATCCATCCCACCAAGCATCACAGGACCCCCTACCCTCAGCATCCCAGGACCCATCCCACCAAGCATCACAGGACTCTCTAGCCTCAGCATCACACTCTGTCCCCACCATAGGAGAAGCCTTTTAGATCGCTATTATATATATTTATTTACTGTTCTCCATCCAAATGGGATCTGCCGTAGCATCAGTTCACTGAGCCCCTACGATTTTATAATAACTTAACCCTGCTTGAGGGCTTTACAGCTGAAAATTGAATTTCCAAATAAACAAGCAGTAAAACATACCTGCTGGGTGGTTTAGCACTCCATGGCAACGTCTATTAAAGCTCAGGGGAATGCTCTCTAATAAACAGGGCTAACACACATCCTTTTAAATAGACATGGTGTGTGAGTGTGTGAATAGGCATATTACAGGATGCTTATAATACACGATGGGGCAGCTTTCATTAGCAATATCTTCTCACCAGCAACATTACTGCAACACATGAAGATAACTGGACTATATCTCCAGAAAATAAACTCTGCTGTGAATCTTACACATTATCTGAATAGTGTTAATATTAATATGAGGATTGCCAGGGTACATTGTACATTGATAATATTATTACACATAACAAGGAAATCGATTTGTAAAATTCTCCAGGGCTGATTCCACAGTTGGGTATAGCAAAAGATTGGAGGTCGAATTTCACTTATAAAAATTACACTAGTTTCAATTTGCCTCTCATAAGCAAAACCATGTACCAGGAGCTGCCCAAATGGCCCCTGGGATCCCTAACACATATGGGGGCTAGGGCAAGGGCAATTTCTAAAAGTCACATTGCTCCCAGCCCCGGTAATATTATTAAGGAGGAGTGAGACATTTGACAGGCTCCCTACACCATTGATAATAACGGGGAACAGGACACCCCCCTTATATGTATTAGCGGCTCCTGGAGGCCCAGGACCCAGTTTTGACTGGGGGTGTATTTTTTTCAGCTTTTTCATGCAACTGGGGGGGGGGGGGGGGATAGGGTTAGAGTGAGGGTAAGGGTTAGTGTTAAATCTATACATTACAGCTAACTCTGACCCCAATCCTAACCCCCTTGGGCAAATGGATGTACACGGGTTTAAAACAGTGATTACAGTTAATCCTTACCTTCACTCTAACTCTAACCCCCCAGTCTAATCTCAGTACGCGAGTTTTAAAGCGATTGCTGGGAAGTGTAGTTGTCGGTCGGCATCTCAGACTTGCGGGACATTTGCTGCTCATGAATATGTGGTACCCACTAGTGCATTTCTCTTGCATCCTGTAATGAGTCATAGGTCCCCCTTTCTATATTGTATCATATAAATGGTGTTTCTATAAGATAACCCCTTGGGAGCATATTCCACTTACAGTTTAACATTGGAAAAATACTTTTATCTGGCGTATGTCCCCAAGCAATATAACCACAGTTGACTTTTGAACCACAGTTGACATTGTAAACTTTATAACCACAGTTGACATTGTAGATATGTATACCTCCCAACATTCCACCCCCCGTGACCTGAGACGCTATGGGCGGAGCTTAGATGATTGAAAAGTGGGAAAGAGATAAAGCTCGGCCGGACAATGGGATAGACATCCAAAATAAGGACAGTTGGGGCGTAGGGATATGTCCATCTTGTGTTGCTATAATCTGGAGATGTAATATTGTACATCCCTTGGTCTGGGTCCTTTGGAATATTTCGGATACCGTGATCATCTGTGATGGTGTTATGGCCAACAGGACACTTCACAAACTGGATTAATAGATTGGATTAATCTGATAAAAACAGATAAAATTAAACTGATATTATGTTACTATGTTTATTGCGTGATGAAGTATTACCTTGACGCGGGAAGCCATTTAACGCCGCGGCCATTGTAAATCCATCCATTGGATTTTGAGCTAATTGGAAGCTTCTGAGTCAAGTTATGACGGTACTTCCAGAAGCAGCAATTTATCATGTGTTAATCATTTTTTTTTTTCATGGACATCCGGAAAAGGATTCTAAATAATAATAAATATTTCAATGCACTTTTAGAAAAATAGAAATAAAGAATAAATCCTCTGTGGCATTTCATATTACAGTTGAGTGTGTAATCATCCATGGGTATCTTATATCGAATAACAAGCACGTCGCTTCTCATATAGACATTAACAGAGTGTGTGACGCTTGACGAGGTGGCAGTAAATCTTGCTTTTCAACTGTAGCCAAGATCACATTCTTGTAAAGCAATAGAAAAAAATGCTGGTTATATTTCACAATGAACTTAAAGCATAATAAATTAAATGGTTGGCAATATAATATTACATTAACATGTTTTTATATAGCGACAACAATTTATGTTGTGCTTGGTACAGAGCATATGGGGGATTACATACTGGCACATGAGGTAGAGACCCCTGCTCGCAGAGCTTACAACCTAGAGGGACAGACTGATACATGAGGCAGAGAGCCCGGCTCGCAGAGCTTACAATCTAGAGGGACAGACTGATACATGAGGTAGAGAGCCCTGCTCACAGAGCTTACAATCTAGAGGGACAGACTGATACATGAGATAGAGAGCCCTGCTCACAGAGCTTACAATCTAGAGGGACAGACTGATACATGAGGTAGAGAGCCCTGCTCGCAGAGCTTACAACCTAGAGGGACAGACTGATACATGAGGCAGAGAGCCCGGCTCGCAGAGCTTACAATCTAGAGGGACAGACTGATACATGAGGTAGAGAGCCCTGCTCGCAGAGCTTACAACCTAGAGGGAATGGGGGATGTGAGATACATAAGGTGAGTGAAGAGTTCAAAGGGAAGGTGGCGATAGTAACAGTTTTAGGGATGGTTGGTGCTGGGTGAGTTTGGCCAGAGATTAATTATGTGTGTTCTAGTTGGATGAGTTGTAAGCTTCCTATCCTTAACAGTGTTTGAGGATGATGGGAGCTGGGTGGGTCTTGCTAGAGGTTAATTAATGGGTATTCTAGTTGGATGAGTTGCAAGTTTCCTATCCCTAACAGTGTTTGAGGGCAGTGAGAGCTGGGTGGGACTGACTAGAGGTTATTTAATGGCTATTATAGTTGGATGAGTTGCAAGCTTCGTATTCCTAACAGTGTTTGAGGACAGTGATAGCTGGGTGGGATTAGCTAAAGGTTATTTAATGGGTATTCTAGTTGGATCAGTTGCAAGCTTCCTATCCCTAACAGTGTTTGGGGACAGCGAGAGCTAGGTGGGACTGGCTAATGGTTATTTAATGGGTATTCTAGTTGGATGAGTTGCAAGCTTCCTATCCCTAACAGTGTTTGAGGACAGTGAGAGCTAGGTGGGACTGGCTAGAAGTTAATTAATGGGTATTCTAGTAGGATCAGTTGCAAGCTTCCTTTCCCTAACAGTGTTTGAGGACAGTGAGAGCTAGGTGGGACTGGCTAGAGGTTAATTAATGGGTATTCTAGTGGGATGAGTTGTAAGCTTCCTATCCCTAACAGTGTTTGTGGACGATGGGAGCTAGCTAGAGGTTTATTAATGGGTATTCTAGTTGGATGAGTTGTAAGCTTCCTTAAAGAGCTGAGCTTTGAAGGACTTTTAAAAGGTTGAGAAAAGAGAAAGAGCGCTGTATGCTCTGCAAAAGCGTTTTTCAGAGAAAGGGGGTGGCTGGGGCAAAATCTTGTGAGTCGGAAAAGATGATGAGGTTGGAGGGGATCCAAAGTCCATTTGAGGAGGTCAAAGGTCGTACAGGGTAGTATCAGGTAATGAGGGAGGCAATGTAGAGAGGGGTCAAAGAGTGGACGGCTTTCTTTGGTTAAAGATTCAATTACATTTTTCGACCGGATGGAAAACCAGTGGAGGGCATTGCAGAGAGGCCGCAAATGGAGTGACGAGAAAGAAGGATGAGCCTGAATGGATAAACTAACTATGTTCAGCTGGAAAAGTAATTAAAACAAAGTGGATTTGGAAGCAAACGCACTTAAAGATCCCGTCCAAAACCTACCCTCCTTCCCCCCACAGGGGCGGATCCAGAGTCTGATCTCGGGAGGGGCACGTGTCCGTCTGTCTTTTCCTCTCTCCCATGTCCGTCTGTCTTATCCTCTCTCCCATGTCCGTCTGTCTTATCCTCTCTCCCATGTCCGTCTGTCTTATCCTCTCTCCCATGTCCATCTGTCTTATCCTCTCTCTCATGTCCTTCTGTCACGCTCCTCTCCCTTCCCATGTCTGTCGCACTCCTCTCACTCCCCGTGTCCCTCTGTCTCTCTTCCTTCCATGTCCGTTTCTCTCCTCTTCCTTCCCATGTCCGTCTATGTATCCTCTTCTTTCCCATGTCCGTCTGTCTCTTCTCTCATTTCCCATCTCTCTGTCTCTCCTCTCCCATCCCATGTCCATCTGTCTCTCCTCTCCCATCCCATGTCTGTCTGTCTCTCCTCTACCATCCCATTTATGTCTCTCTCCTCTCCCTTCCCATTTATGTCTCTCTCCTCTCCCTTCCCATGTCTGTTTGTCTCCTCTCCCCTTCCCATATCTGTCTGTCTCTCGACTGCCATCCCATATCTGTCTGTCTCTCCTCTGCCATCCCATGTTTGTCTGTCTCTCCTCTGCCATCCTATATTTGTCTGTCTCTCCTCTGCGACCCCATGTCTGTCTGTCTCTCCTCTACCATCCCATTTATGTCTCTCTCTTCTCCCTTCCCATACATGGCTCTCTCAGACAATTTGCCCAATAATATGCCAGTGTTAGTTGCCATTTAATATGCCCCAGCCAATTTGCCCAAAAATATTCCAGTGTTATTTGCCATTTAATATGCCCCTGCCAATTTCCCCAATAATATGCCAATGATATTTGCCATTTAATATGCCCCAGCCAATTTGCCCAGTAATATGCCAGTTATTTGCCATTTAATATCCCCTGCCAATTTGCCCAGTAATATGCCAGTTATTTGCCATTTAATATCCCCAGCCAATTTGCCCAATATGCCAGTGTTATTTGCCATTTTATATGCCCCTGCCAACTTGCCCAGTAATATGCCAGTGTTATTTGCCATTTTATATGCCCCAGACAATTTGCCCAGTAATATGCCAGTTATTTGCCATTTTATATGCCCCAGCCAATTTGCCCAGTAATATGCCAGTTATTTACCATTTTATATGCCCCAGCCAATTTGCCCAGTAATATTCCAGTTATTTACCATTTTATATGCCCCAGCCAATTTGCCCAGTAATATGCCAGTTATTTGCCATTTTATATGCCCCTGCCAATTTGCCCAGTAATATACCAGTGTTATTTGCCATTTTATATGCCCCAGGCAATTTGCCCAGTAATATTCCAGTATTATTTGCCATTTAATATGCCCCAGCCAATTTGCCCAGTAATATGCCAGTTATTTGCCATTTTATATGCCCCAGCCAATTTGCCCAGTAATATGCCAGTTATTTGCCATTTTATATGCCCCTGCCAATTTGCCATTTTATATGCCCCTGCCAGTAATATGCCAGTGTTAGTTGCCATTAATATTCCCCAGCTAATTTGCCCAATAATATGTCAGTGTTACCTTATACCAATAAGCCCCTGCCACTTTCCCCAGTACATTCCCCCCATCTCCCCACTCCCCAGCACTTACCTTTCCCTGGTGGCTAGTGGCAGGCAGCATGGTCTTCTCCATGCTGCCTGTTCGTCTCACAGGTGGTTGTGCCGATAGGTCACGTGACCCGGTGCGCGTTTGACGTCAGCGCGCCGGTCACGTGACCTGTCGGCACTTCCGTGTCGGCACACTGCACGGGGAGCCGAACAGGCAGCACGGAGGTTTCTCCGATCCCCTCTCACCTCCGTCTCTGCCTGCAAGCGTGTTTTTTTTTTTTTTTTTACAGTTTTTTTTTCTCTCTCTTCTCGGGGGGGGGGGGGGGGGGGGCAATTGCCCCGTTGCCCCCCCCCCCCTGGATCCGCCACTGTCCCCCCACTGCATTGTTACTTATATTCATTACCTAAATCAATGTTGTTTTCTTGCTATTATCCTACATAGATCTTACCTCCACCCACTGTCTGTCTCTGGATAATTCCAGGAGTCCAGATGTACACTGAGCAGAAAAGACTATAAAATGGACTTCTTTTGATTGTTGACTATTTTCTTGCCAGCACCAGCTAAACCCTGAGTGGGAGAATCTGTGTAACTGAAATAAACATATTTCAAATAAAGTTATGCAAGGTTTAATACATGCATACATTTTTATTTAGAATTATTGGGTTTTAAAATGCATTTTTTTTTTTTTTTAAAAAGCATGTCATTTTGAAGTCAGAGGGGGTCTTTAACCCAGAAAATCAACAAAGCAGGCAAAATGATACCCCATATTTTGTGGGTTCTCTTCATTCTGGTGGATTCCCTGAGCACCCCCCATTGCACATAGAATGTGGTGCAGCATGTGCATGGAGCTGTAATAATAATAATATAAGATAATCATCCCACCACTAGTCAAACTTGCTTCCCTGGGGAATGAACAGATTATACAGAAGATGCTTTGGTCCTCTGAAGCCATCTCATCTATAGAGCCAAAGCATCAAATTACTGCTGGTGAAGAATTAATACCAGTAAAAAAAAGATAAATGAAGGGATAACAAACGATAGAAAGAAAGAGTTTGTTCTCCTTCCGTGCTCCAGAGAATCAGGACCCTGGATGATGAAGTTGGATATTTAGGATCAGTTGGCAGTCTGTCCTTATTCTGGATTTTTTTTTTAATGCGATTTGACCCTTAGTAAGACAATTCCATATATTTATTTTAAAGGGGCAGTTCCACTTGCCTTATTTTCTGTATGTTCTACATGTGTTTAATATATGTAAAATACACTTTTTTTTTATTTTTTTACTTTAATATAATTTCCAGTTCTCCTGTAGCTTCACAATAATGAGGGGCTGGGAGAGATAGCTACAACGGTTGATATGGCAACAGCAATACATCGTTTACACTTTATAAGGAATTACGAGATAGGAGCACCGTCCCTTTAATGAGTAAATTAGACATTAGACATATGGGATTAGAAATGACAGAATATGGGATGGTGACGCGTCCATTTATTTGGTCCTATATTTGTCCAGCTCCAAGCGGTTAAAACCCGCCCAGCCGGCAGCAGATTCCCTCTAAGTGCTTTGTTTCTTCCAAACCCTTTTTTTCGTGTGGTTTTCCAGCGTTTTAGTTTCGTCCCTCCCGCCGGCGCGGAAGCTTTTTTATTCTCTCTTGCTCAGTGTGCAGCTCGAGCAATGATTCAAATCAGAACAGAACTGGCATGTAATTTCCTGTTACTGGATTGAAGGTCACGTCACCTCCGTGCATCGGTTCATGAATCCCCCTCTTCGCCTGCAGGACATGCCGTCAAATGGATGTTTATTATTATTTCCCGCTGTAAAATGTCATGTTTGCAAACGCTTTCACGCAACGGGACGGGAAAAATGTTTCAGAAGATCATTGGTGGTCCGGGACCTTCTGTCGCCTCTGTCAGATGATCAGTAGGCCAGTCAACAAGTCACTGCTTAATTGTTATAAGAGTATCAATAATAATAATAATAATAATAATTTTTTATTCATTATTTTGCAGCCCTACAGTTCTGCATATTGCGTCGGAAAAACGATTTTTTTTCTTCTTCCAAACGTAAGGCCAAAGTAGCTGAGTTGGAAAAATTCTCCCGTTCAGCCGCAACTCGGTTACTTTGGCCTAACGTTTAGAATTCCCGTTTTAATTCTCTTTATTATTGAGTCGACCTGTAGGAAATAGTTGCCTCCTGGCTCTGTGGTTGTTTAGCTGTTAATTCTGGTCTCCCACCCCCCCCCCCCACACCCCGTGGAAATGCTTATAGGCTCTGTTTATGGTGCTATGATAAATGGCATTGCTGATAACTGAATCGCTGTCCAATTATAATAATAATTATATTATTATCTCTATAGATCAGGTTTATTCTTTGCTGCAAAGAAGGGGAATAAAATATCCAAATATATAGCAGCTAAATGGATGAATACACAAAAACCCACCTGTATTTAAAAAAAAAAAAAAAACGGAGTAATTTCTAGGAGTTATATTATCTGCAGACATTTTTTTATGCAATGCTTCATTTAGTTTCTATAGCTTTAAAGGGACAGAATCCCCAACTACTGTGCATGTAGAGAATAAAAAATAATTGAAAATGATCTATACATCGTGTCAGCAGAATTACAAGCAAAAATTGGGAGAAAAGTAAGTTTTCAATCTTTATGTGGAGTCTCCTACTTATGACATCACCTGTGGCTAGGTATGCAAATAAACTGCTTTTCGATTGGGAAATATGTAATTTGCATTTTAAGCCACAAGTGATGTCATAAACTAGAGACAGATGCATTTAAAACACATTTGTTCTTCTTATTTATTAATTTCGGTGCAATTTTGCCAACACAATCATTTTTTATTCTTTACATTCACAGTAAAAAAAAACAATGTTTAGGTGATACATATAAATATGTATATAAAATCCTGCTGCTCCGATTGGTGAAGCACTTCAGTATGTACGGTGGCCACCAATATTCATGAATGGACCAGCTGTGTCATCACCTCCATAGTCTGAACAGTGACTTTAAGCCAATTTTTTTCCTGTCTGCCGGTAAGATACGACTGGGTGACGACACTATCTCTGTGCAGAGTTATCATTCGGGAAACTCACATATCACACCTCAAAGTGATGTCATAGACAGCACAGATACATTTTTAAAACATCTATTCGTTCACTTGCAATTCTGCTTTTATAATGTCTAGATGACAGCAGGGCCGGCCTTAGGTGTGTGCGACCTGTGCGACCACACAGGGCACAACACCCCAGGGGGCGCCATGTAATGAAAAAACGTTTGCCGGTAGAGGCACTGGCTGGGGAGATCAGAAGATCTCCCCTCACCAGCCCTCTGCACGGCCGAACTGATGGATCCGGGGGAGGGGGCGGAGCTCACCGGGTGCAAGGTGATAGTCTGCCTCCACCCTGTGATGCAGGGCATCGTATTTCAGATGCCTTGAATCATCACTACAGGGAGGGAGTTAGCAGCACGGACAGAGCTCTGTGTGTGTGTTTAACACACGGAGCTTATGCTGCGCACTGCTCCTTATCAAGTAAGAAGGGGGAGAAAGAACTGATGGGGGGCAGAGGGGAGAAAGAACTGATAGTGGAGAAATAAAGGATATGGAGAGGAAGAAATGGAAGAGACGTATGGTGAGAGGAGGGGGAGAGAGAACAGATATGGGTGGGAGGAGATAACCGATATGGAGGGAGGTGGAGGAGAGATAACAGATTTGGGGGTGGGGAGAGACATGCATGGGATGGGAGAGGAAAGAGAGACATGGAAGGGAGAGGAAAGAGACATACATGAGAAGGGAGCGAGAGAGACAGACATGGCAAGGGAGAGGAAACACATACATGGGAAGGGAGAGAGACCTTCATGGCAAGGCAGAGGAAAGATACATACATGGCAAGGGAGAGGAACGAGACAGACATGGGAAGGCAGAGGAAAGATACATACATGGCAAGGGAGAGGAAAGAGACAGACATGGGAATCGAGAGGAAAGAGACAGACATGGGAATCGAGAGGAAAGAGACAGACATGAGGGAAAAGAGGGGGGAGCCACAGGGGTGACCTGCACAGTGCTCCTGAACACTTAAGGACAGCCCTGGATGACAGACATTCTTTTATGACTCCTGAGCCCTGTTTGGCTACCTAAGCATCATAAAAAGGCATTGTCTACAGTGAGGTATGAAGCCTAATTTTTTAGTTTGGAGATTGCTCCAAAATAATTTCTGGCTGCGAAAATAGCATCTGGATTAATAATGAAAATATGAACAAAGATAAACGAAAATAAAACCAAACAATTAATATTTTATGACAAGCAGCATAATTAGACATTTTATATCTGAAAATGTGAGTTTAATGAGAATTATTAGAATTAGTGCTTTAATTTCCAAGTAAATGGGAGCTGTATAGTACTACTGATTTAATACACTATTTAAAGACTGCACAGAAACAGCCTTTCAAAACTCCTCTGATAAGACTCTGTTTTAATAGACAATAGTAATGAGCCACGTGTTAAAGCCCTACACCAAGAAAAAAAGAGCGGCCTATTCAATAAAAGTCGAGTATAATTTGAGGAGGGTCTCACGGTTGTATATATAGAGATATATATCTCTCCAGACGAATCACCAAAGCGCCTTCGCCACTATTTGGCTGTTACTGATTCTATACATGAGCTCAGACAGCTTCCAAAAAATGCTTTCTTAAATTCTTACTTTGCACATAACCCCTTAGCATATATAAACAACCCCTAACAGAGCAGGAGTAAAAAAAAATAATTTGCAAACAGCAAAAAAAATTGCTTCTGCAGTGATCTGTGGCAAGGAAGGGGTTAATAGCTCTCTAATAAATTACAGTAGAAAAAATGAACCCTTAAAAAATGTATAGACATTGATTGAAAACTGATTGTGCAGTGATCAGTGGCAAGGAAGGGGTTAAATACAGGGAATAGCTTTCATAAAAGCCCTTAGGTCTCAAAATGTAATTATATTTTATTTTAATTTGATTAAAACAACACTGATCTGTCTCTCTCCAACCATAAAACACATGAGCCATACTGGCCAGAGTCAATATTTACAATACTTACTATGCACGAGGCAAGCACATGATTTAAAGGCACTGTGCGAACTAGTGATACACAGGAGCCAGTAAGAGAGCAGGGGTGTTTCTTATGACATCATCATGCAGGTTCTGGCCATAGTTGTAAAGCGAGACTTGCTGGAAGATTCTGAAGAATGTTGCATCATGGGTAAAATTCTCAAAATGGATGCTGGAGATAAACACCTAATATTATTTTTACTTTTATATGCAATTAATTTAAACAGACAAAAAAAAAAAAACCCAGTGGCATATGTATTTTACGTGTGTTTGTTTTAAATGCACAGGTAATCTAGTTACATCTTATGTAAGTGGTAGCGTCCCTTTAAATGTGATACGAGGTGAGATGAACATTCCACCTCACCAATTTGGCTACACATAGTGCAGGGGAAACTCACTAGCTTTATCCCTATCAAATGAAACGTCCAGCTCACCTTTAAGTGAATCGCCCCCCATACTTCTTTGGACTGGAAGAAGAGATCAGTTTATTTCTAATCAGTAACTCCGGGAAGGGGGGATGATCTCGAAGGCTCCAATTAGTCCTCATCTCTCCTGGAGACCAAGCTTCACCGCGAGGCTCATTTATCAAGTTTTGCTTTAAACGCAGTGTTCTCTCCCCAAGGCGCTCAGCAAAGGAAGACTCATTATAACTGTGACATTTCTGAGCCTTTCGGGCTCCTGTGTATGTAAACATTTGTAACATTAGCGTGTCCATGCCGCTGTGCATTCTCCGTACGTTTAATCGGTATACTCGGTTCCATGGCAGAAATTTGGCCCCTTGCCATAAATCTATCCCTTCTGTACGGTGGCATAGAGGGCCCTAAGCAAGCTCTTAATTTTCTTATTGCCCGGGCTTTCAATTCATATAGTAGCTGCCTGCTTCCTCACTCACTATGGGCTCAGTGAATGAATCTGTTTAAGAAGGCGGAGACTGGGCCGGCAAAGTGCATTCTCTAAAGTGGCTGGGATTTTTTCTTTCTAACCTTGAATGGAAGAGCTGACAGTTTTCAACATGTGGCAGGGGCAGAGCCAAAATCCGATGCTGTGTCACTCCCCAAGATTGAGCTACATCCCTTTCTTGCGATATTTACCTTTAAAAGCACTCTGTCAACCATTGCTTATACCGTGAATGTAGAAAATCCAAAATGGCGAGCAATGACCTATACATTGTGCTAGAAAAACTGCATTGCACTGTCTCCTACTTATGACATCACCTGTGGCATGATATGCAAATAAACTCATTTTCAATGGGAAATGTGTCATTTGCATATCAAGCCACGATGTGATGTCATAAGCAGGATACGCCACAGACATGTTTAAGACATATTATTTTATGCATTTTATGGCAATTTTGCTTACACAATATACAGGTCACAGTATTTGGTTGTCCCTGTACAAGCTTTGCACATGCCAATTTCCAATAATCATTTTTTTATTTATTTACTTAGCTAGAATCTCCTTGCGGTTTATCCATCATTGCAACCTCACCCCTCTTCTTAATTACATGGGTCCCTTAAAGGTTAAATAACTTTACAGCATCTTTTTGTGATTTAGGTCTGTTTCGGGGAGTTTCTGCCACATTTCCATTATTGCAGGAAACTCCTATTGTCTTGGTCAGGAACCGAAGGGTTTGCTGAATCAACAGAGGAAACTCCGTATCAAGATAGTACATCCATCAGCCAGAGCTCGGAGGAGGAAAGAGAGCTGGCAACAGCTGGTGAGAATGACATAATCCACATCAACTGTTTACAAATTGGAAAACAGAGGTTCTGAAACCAGTTTAATAAAAACAAACAAACTACTTCCATATTACAAATGGAAATTATAATTTCTGGAAAAAGAATGGGCTTAAAATGGACAGCATGGTCACTGCAAAATGCATTTTTTTTTTTAGTTCTCTTGGCACCAAAACCTCAGTACAGGGAAGCTAGAAATGCGTTGGCTTGGGAGTCAGCTTCCGGAAGATCTGAGTGATGAAAGTTAGGGGGCCACAAAGAAGGGTCAAAACCATAAGCCTTGAAAGCGGAGGAACGGATAGACTCATGAAATGAAAGGTTATAAGAAGACTCGGCCAGATGCCGGAGAGAGGCCCAGTTTGTTTGGTCGATGGAAACAAATGATCTGAGGTATTGCTTGAGAACCTGGTTGGTCCTCTCAGTCTGGCCGTTGGACTGAGGACGGTATGCTGAGGACAGATGTACTGTAATATCTAGATGGTTGCACAAACACTTACAGACACGAGATATAAACTGGGAGCCTCTGTCAGAGATGATACGCTGGGGAACGCCATGTAGACGAACAATCTCCTTGAGGAACACAATGTTTTGGTTGATGGCAACCGAGGTAGAGAAATAAAACGGCACATTTTAGAAAACAGGTCAACCAGGATAGTTGTTTGGCCTTTAGAGGCAGGAAAATCAGTGACGAAATCAACCGCCATATGATCCCAGGGCTTGGAGGGTACGGGAAGAGGCTGAAGAAGACATGTGCAGTGAGCACATGTGGCACAAGCAGAGACGAAATCATAAATGTCCTTGGCCACCATGTAAGTGAGGTCTTTGTTCCAAATCAGAGATATCCTTGGTTGAGCAGCGGACACTACTGAAAAGGTAAATAACTGCACCCCTACCTCTCTCCGAACACTGGTTAAGGAAATACTAGTGACAGAAGGTTCTTGAGAAGTTAGCTTGAGAAGATTGGATAGCTGGACCCACAGCAGTACTGGTACTGAGATCCGGAGTAACACACAGCCACTGTTACTGAGATACTGGATCTTGGAGCATGCAGCTGTACTGGTTCTAGAACTCAGGATAATATACAGCTACTGGAACTGAGGTACTGGATATCACATAGCCACTGGTTCTGAGATTATCCACAGCCACTGATACTGAGGTTCGGGGTTATAGAACATATAACTGTACTGGTTCTGGTACTGAGCCACTGGTACTGAGACACCAATTGCAGGAATCAGAGTGGAAGCCAAGGTCAGGATTACAGAGAACAGGATAATCATGGGGAAGGCGAGGGTCTGGTACACTGGGGCAAGGATCAAGAATGGTCAGGCAAGCCGGGTCAGGAATTCAGGAATCAGAACAACAAGAATCGCCAGGGAACTAATAACAGTCACAGAAGGACCTATTACAAGCAAAGCTAGAGTGTAAGTGAGGGGTTTAAATACAAAACTGGCGCCAATTCTGTGACCTGTCAGTTTCGTCGATCGCGCATGCGCATTAGGTGCCACGCGGCTATTTTTGTTGGTTACCGGGCTCCGTAAAGATGAGGTTGCGGGACATAGACGGTAGCTGCACCGAGTTAGGAAAGTATGATCGAGACAAACGCGGAGAGAAGCGTGACGAGAAACAGGTAAGGATGTTACACAGAGGTGCTGGCAGGGGAGATCAGAATACCTCACATTACCAGCCTCTCTGCAGCCCAGCTAATCAGGTATCATGTGACCTGCCGGTACTCAGACTTTAGACCAGGATTACTCTTTCCTGTTCGTGTCCCTTTAATTCAGTTTTGCAGTACCTGTCACTAGTTTGCTGCTACCCCTCCACAACAAACACCACTGCAAAGGATTCTGGGTAGGCACACGCTAATAATGTTACAGTGATCACCTTTTTGCCTCTAGATCCACTTTATACATGGAGCCCTTTGGAGCTAATGACAGGAATATGGTAACATTTAACAGAGCCTGCTCTGTAAGGCACCACAGAATGGAAAGCTTGGCTGTGCTTAACAGAGAGGCATGCTGGCTGACAGAGGCCTGGAACAGGGGGAAAAAATGACAAATATGTAGCAAAATAATATCTTTTATATAGCAAGGGTGAATACTGCCATCAGCAGGCAGACTGAGATGTAGCAAGAACGTGCCTCTAGGATTAAAGGGAATGGATCATCCGGACATTGGTTTTAATGTGCATGTAGAGCAGAAAATGATTGAAAATGATCTATACATTGTGTTAGCAAAAATTGCAAGCAAATGCCTAAATTAGGAGAAAAATTGGTTTTAAATGGGTCTGCGGAGTCTCCTGCTTATGACATAACCTGTGGCATGGTTTGCAAATATACTGCTTTTCAATGGGAAATGTGTAATTTGCATACAGTGCCACGGGTGATATAAGCAGGAGACTCCACAGACCCATATAAAACACATTTCTTCTCATAATTTAGGCATTTGCTTGCAGTTTTGCTAATACAATATATTTGACTGGCCAATGGGACACCCTTTGGTCTCTTTCCTCCCCCCATGTTTGCTATTTCTTTTCTTCCCCCATGTCTGCTGTCTCTCTCCTCATCCCCCCATGACTGCTGTCTCTCTCCTCATCCCCCCATGACTGCTGTCTCTCTCCTCATCCCCCCATGACTGCTGTCTCTCTCCTCATCCCCCATGTCTGCTATCTCTCTTTTCACCTCCCATTTTTGTTGTCTCTTTTTCCTCTCCTTCCCCATGCTTGTTGTCTCTCTCTCCTCTCCTTCTCAATGTCTGTTGTCGCTCTCTCTCCTCTCCCTCAGGTCTGTTGTCTCTCTCTCATTTCCCCCATGTCTGCTGTCTCTCTCTCCTCTTCCCCATGCCTGTTGTCTCTCTCTCCTCTCTCCTATGTCTGTTGTCACTCTCTCTCCTCTCCCTCATGTCTGTTGTCTCTCTCTCCTTTCCCCCATGTCTGCTGTCTTTCTCTATCCGCTTCCCCATGTCTGTTGTCTCTCTGTCCCATGTCTGTTGTAACTCTCTCCCCTCTCCCTCATGTCTGTTGTCTCTCTCTCCTTTACCCATGTCTGCTGTCTCTCTTTTCTCTCCCCCTTTGTCTGTTATCTCTCTCTCCTCTCCCTCATGTCTGTTGTCTCACTCTCTTTCCCCCATGTATGCTGTCTCTCTCCTCTCCCCCATGTCTGTTGTCTCTCTCTCCTCTCCCCATGTCTGTTGTCGCTCTCTCTCCTCCCCCTCATGTCTGTTGTCTCTCTCTCTTTTCCCCCATGTCTGTGTGTCTCTCTCTCCTCTCCCCCATGTCGGTTGTCTCTCTCTCCTTTCCCCCATGTCTGTTGTCACTCTCTCTCCTCTCCCTCATGTCTGTTGTCTCTCTCTCCTTTCCCTCATGTCTGCTGTCTCTCTCTCCTCTCCCCCATGTCTGTTGTCTCTCTCTCCTCCCCCTCATGTCTGTTGTCTCTCTCTCCTTTCCCCCATGTCTGCTGTCTCTCTTTCTCCTCTGCCCCATGTCTGTTGTCTCTCTCTCCTCTCTCCCATGTCTGTTGTCACTCTCTCTCCTCTCCCTCATGTCTGCTGTCTCTCTATCCTCTCCCCATGTATGCTGTCTCTCTCTCCTCTCTCCCATGTCTGTTGTCGCTCTCTCTCTCCTCTTTCCCATGTCTGTTATCGCTCTCTCTCCTCTCCCCCATGTCGGTTGTCTCTCTCTCCTCTCCCTCATATCTGTTGTCTTTCTCTCTCCTTTCCCCATGTCTGCTGTTTCTCTCTCCTCTCCCTCATGTCTGCTGTCTCTCTCTCATCCAAGCGGTGTCCAGTTTTTTTCATATCCTTTTTTCCTTGCTTATTACCCATGCTCGCTCCTTTTGCTTTTCTTTCTTGTTTTGCTTATCACTTATGCTCGCTCCTGCCTTTGGTTTGTATCTTTTGTTATTTGCTCCTTTCTTGTTCAGCCACAGTGTGGCACCTCAACCCTTCCCTTGTTTGGCCACAGAGGGGTGCTCCCTCAGAGTAGCAACTATTCCCTTTGTTCGGCAACAGAGTGGCACTCTTTCCTTGTTTGACCCCAGAGTGGCACCTGCTGAAATCTGGCCATAAGACCGTTACCTACCTAAGCCTGGCTATAGTTTGGCACCTACCCAGGGGCGGGCTGGGCCGGGGGGCAGGGTGGCAATTGCCCCCCAGGCCGCCCTAAACTATGTAAAACACGGCCGCTGGGCCAGTGTTTTAAAAAAAAAAAAAAAAAAACGCGCTTGCAGGCAGAGACTGAGGTGAGAAGGGATCGGAAGATCCCCTCTCACCTCCGCTCTGCCTGCAAAGCTGCACGGGGAGCCGAACAGGCAGCACAGAGAAACCTCCGTGCTGCCTGTTCGGCTCCCCGTGCAGTGTGCCGACACGGAAGTGCCGACAGTCACGTGATCGGCGCTCTGACGTCAGACGGGCGCCGATCACGTGACCTGTCGGTACAACCGCCGGGAGGCCGAACAGGCAGCATGGAGGGACCATGCTGCCTGCCACCAGGTAAGTCCTCCAGCCACTAGCCACCAGGTAAGTCCTCCAGCCACTAGCCACCAGGGAAGTCCTGCCTCTAGCCACCAGGGAAGTCCTGCCACTAGCCACCAGGGAAAAAGGTAAGGGGGGGGCAAAAAACACTGGCATATTTTTGGGCAAATTGGCTGGGGAATATTACATGGCTAATAACACTGGCATATTATTGGGCAAATTGGCTGGGGCATATTACATGGCAAATAAGACTGGCATATTATTGGGCAAATTGGCTGGGGCATATTACATGGCAAATAAGACTGGCATATTATTGGGCAAATTGGCTGGGGAATATTAAATGGCAGAATAACACTGGCATATTATTGGACAAATCATCTGGGGCATATTAAATGGCAGAATAAGACTGGCATATTATTGGGCAAAATGGCTGGGGAATATTAAATGGCAATTAACACTGGCATATTGGGCAAATTAGCAGGGGCATATTAAATTGCAGATAACCTTGGAATATTATTGGGCAAATTTACTGAGTTATATTAAATTGCAGAATAACACTGGCATATTATGGGACAAATTGGCTGGGGAATATTAATGGCAAATAATATTGGAAATGTGTATGTAATGGGGTGATGGAGGCATGTAAATGTGGTGATGGGGCATGTCCTGGTGTGCAACGTGGGTTATGGGTCATGTCGTAGGTGTGCAACGTGGGTAGGGGGGGGGGGGTGCCCAAATTTTGGGATATTGGGTGTCTAAATCCTGGCATGTTGAGGGGCATAATCCTGGCATATTGAGGGGAAAATCCTGGCATATTGAGGGGGCATCATCTTGGCATATTGAAGGGAAAATCCTGGCATATTGGGTGTCTAAATCCTGGCATATTGAGAGGCATAATCCTGGCATATTGAGGGGCATAATCCTGGCATATTGAGGGGCATAATCCTGGCATTTTGAGGGGCATAATCCTGGCATATTTAGGGGAAAATCCTGGCATATTGAGGGGGCATCATCTTGGCATATTGAGGAGAAAATCCTGGCATATTGGGTGTCTAAATCCTGGCATATTGAGGGGCATAATCCTGGCATACTGAGGGGCATAATCCTGGCATTTTGTAAGGGAAAATTCTAGCATATTAAATGGCAAATCCTGGCATATTGTGGGGGAAAATCCTGGCAATATTCGTTATAAAACAAGGAAAAGATGGCCGTGGATGGGGAGGCGATTCGATGGTGCAATGGGCCACTTGACTGGATTTGCCCCCCAGGCCTAAGGCTGCCAGCCCTCCCCTGCACCTACCCATACCTATCAGTGGTCTGGTACCTCCCAAGTCTAACCCCAGACTGACACGTGCCTAAGTCTAGCCATAGACTTGTACATGTCTGAGTCTGGCACCTTCCCGATCAAGCTACAGTCTGGATCATGCCCTGTTCCTTGTAATACCTATACTTGTATCGTACAACTCAACACTGTCTTTACTCAACCCTGTCTCAGCTCAGCCCTGTTTCAGTTCAGCCCTGTCTTGGAGCACTGTTTAAGGGTTTCCTAGTTTCCTGCTTCCTTTATTCTCTTGTTTTCATTAATTTCTTGTTTTCCTGCTATTTGTTATACTGTTGTCCCATTCCAGGTTTTCTTCCGCCTGTTCTGCTTCTCTAGCGTTCAGTCTGTGCAGCTCAGTCTTCAGGTTTGTATGATCTGTTTATAATTAATAGACATGTGCATTCGTTTTCGGACGAATGCATTTTCGGACGAAAATAGCATTTTCGTCCATTCGTCCGAAAAACGAATAACGAAAATTTTAACTAACAAAATCCGAATGAACGAATGGTTAATAAACGAAAATCATTCGTTCATTCGTCCATTCGTGCTATTGGCATTCTAAACCGAAATAGAGTCGGTTTACAATACCAATAGCATTGTACTACATTCCATAAACCGACATGAATGACTTTCGGTTTATGGAATGCATGTAATGCTATTAGCTTCCTATAAACCGAAATTGAGTTCCCATTCATGAATGGGGACTCTTTCGGTTTATAGAAAGCCAATAGCAGCATGTATTCTATAAGCCGAAAGTCTTTAAAACAAACGACGTTCGGTTTATAGAATACATGTAATGCTATTGCTGTTCTATAAGCCGAAAGACTTTCGGCTTATAGAATAGCAATAGCATTACATGTATTCTATAAACCGAACGTCGTTCGTTTTAAAGACTTTCGGCTTATAGAATACTATTGGCATTCTATAAACCTAACTAGAGTCCCTCCTCATTCATAAGAATTTCTTATGAATGGGGACTCGACTCTAGTTCGGTTTATAGAAAGCCAATAGTATTCTATAAGCCGAAAGTCTTTAAAACGAACGACGTTCGGTTTATAGAATACATGTAATGCTATTGCTATTCTATAAACCGAACGACTTTCGGTTTATAGAATAGCCATAGGATTACATGTAGTACATAAGCCGAAAGTCTATAAACCGAAAGTCGTTCGGTTTATAGGCTGTCGGCATTTAACTATACAGAGACAGAGTCTCCATTCATAAAATTATGAATGGAGACTTTGTCTCCGTGTAGTAAAATGCCGAAAGCCTATAAACCGAACGATCGGTTTATAGACTTTCGGCTTATGTAATACATGTAATCCTATGGCTATTCTATAAACCGAACGTTCGGTTTATAGAATAGCAATAGGAATACATGTATTCCATAAGCCGACAGCCTATAAACCGAACGTTCGGTTTATAGGCTGTGGGCATTTTACTACACGGAGACAAAGTCTCCATTCATAATTTTATGAATGGAGACTCTGTCTCCGTATAGTTAAATGCTATTGTATTCTATAAACCGACTCTATTTCGGCTTATAGAATGCAATAGTACTACGAATGGACGAATGAACGAATGATTTTCCTTTATTAACCATTCGTTCATTCGGCTTTAGTTAGCTTAGCATTTTCGTTCTTCGTTTTTCGGGCGAATGGACGAAAATGCAATTTTCGGACGAAAATGCATTCGTCCGAAAACGAATGCTCATGTCTAGTATATATTCACATGTAAATTGCTTTTTTAATAAAAAATTATGATATAAAAAAAATGTATGCACTATACATAATAGACGGAAGTGTCGGGCAGCATGGAGGTTGTCTGCACGATTCGTGCAGACATCCCCCAGCTGCCCGATTCTCCCTGGTGGCTAGCGAGGCTAGCGAGGCAGCGGAGGATGTCTGCGCGATGAGCGAGACCTCTCCTGCTGCCGCCCGGCATGACCGCCGGGCAGGGCCGGACTGGGAACAAAAACCAGCCCTGGAAAAAAATTGTATACCAGCCCCATAGCATAACATTTTTAAACCAGCCCCATAGCATAATATAATTTTTTTTGTTCATAAAAGGGGAAACCATGCATGTTTTAAAAACACATCTGAACAGAGTATTATTTATAGATAAGACTGATATAAAAGCCTGTCTAGGGCAATATATGAATTGCCCTGTGCAGAGGTATATATCGGAGCAGTGTGTGAGACATATCCTTGTGTACATATTTCTGTAGCCTCTCTCTCTCTCTCTCTCGTAGCGTCTCTCTCTCTCTCTCTCTCTCGTAGCCTCTCTCTCTCTCTCGTAGCTTCTCTCTCTCTCTCTCTCTCTCTTGTAGCCTCTCTCTCTCTCTCTCTCTCTCTCTCGTAGCGTCTCTCTCTCTTGTAGCCTCTCTCTCTCTCTCGTAGCCTCTCTCTCTCTCTTGTAGCCTCTCTCTCTCTCTCTCTCTCTCTCTCTCTCTCGTAGCGTCTCTCTCTCGTAGCGTCTCTCTCTCTCTCTCTCTCTCTCTCTCGTAGCCTCTCTCTCTCTCTCTCGTAGCGTCTCTCTCTCTCTCTCTCTCGTAGCGTCTCTCTCTCGTAGCGTCTCTCTCTCGTAGCGTCTCTCTCACTCTCTCTCTCGTAGCCTCTCTCTCTCTCTCTCGTAGCGTCTCTCTCTCTCTCTCTCTCGTAGCGTCTCTCTCTCGTAGCGTCTCTCTCTCTCTCTCGTAGCCTCTCTCTCTCTCTCTCGTAGCCTCTCTCTCTCTCTCTCTCTCTCTCGTAGCGTCTCTCTCTCTCTCTCGTAGCGTCTCTCTCTCGTAGCGTCTCTCTCTCTCTCTCGTAGCCTCTCTCTCTCTCTCTCTGTCTCTCTCACTCTCTCTCTCTCTCTGTCTCTCTCTCTCTCTCTCTCGTAGCGTCTCTCTCTCTCTCTCTCTGTCTCTCTCACTCTCTCTCTCTCTCTCTGTCTCTCTCTCGTAGCCTCTCTCTCTCTCTCTCTCTCGTAGCGTCTCTCTCTCTCTCTCTCTCGTAGCCTCTCTCTCTCTCTCTCTCTCTCTCGTAGCCTCTCTCTCTCTTTCTCTCGTAGCGTCTCTCTCTCTCTCTCTCTCGTAGCCTCTCTCTCTCTCTCTCTCTTTCTCTCGTAGCGTCTCTCTCTCTCTCTCTCTCTCGTAGCCTCTCTCTCTCTCTCTCGTAGCGTCTCTCTCTCTCTCTCTCTCTGTCTCTCTCTCTCTCTCGTAGCGTCTCTCTCTCTCTCTCGTAGCGTCTCTCTCTCGTAGCGTCTCTCTCTCTCTCTCGTAGCGTCTCTCTCTCGTAGCGTCTCTCTCTCTCTCTCTCTCTCGTAGCGTCTCTCTCTCTCTCGTAGCGTCTCTCTCTCTCTCTCGTAGCGTCTCTCTCTCTCTCGTAGCGTCTCTCTCTCTCTCTCTCTCTCGTAGCGTCTCTCTCTCTCTCGTAGCGTCTCTCTCTCTCTCGTAGCGTCTCTCTGTCTCTCTCTCTCTCTCTCGTAGCGTCTCTCTCTCTCTCTCTCTGTCTCTCTCTCTCTCTCTCGTAGCGTCTCTCTCTCTCTCTCTCGTAGCGTCTCTCTCTCGTAGCGTCTCTCTCTCTCTCTCGTAGCGTCTCTCTCTCGTAGCGTCTCTCTCTCTCTCTCTCTCTCTCTCGTAGCGTCTCTCTCTCTCTCGTAGCGTCTCTCTCTCTCTCTCTCTCTCTCTCTCGTAGCGTCTCTCTCTCTCTCTCGTAGCGTCTCTCTCTCTCTCGTAGCGTCTCTCTCTCTCTCTCTCTCTCTCTCTCTCGTAGCGTCTCTCTCTCTCTCTCTCTCTCTCTCGTAGCGTCTCTCTCTCTCTTGTAGCGTCTCTCTCTCTCTCTCTCTCTCGTAGCGTCTCTCTCTCTCTCGTAGCGTCTCTCTCTCTCTCTCTCTCTCGTAGCGTCTCTCTCTCTCTCGTAGCGTCTCTCTCTCTCTCTCTCTCTCGTAGCGTCTCTCTCTCTCTCGTAGCGTCTCTCTCTCTCTCTCTCTCTCGTAGCGTCTCTCTCTCTCTCTCGTAGCGTCTCTCTCTCTCTCGTAGCGTCTCTCTCTCTCTCTCTCTCTCGTAGCGTCTCTCTCTCTCTCGTAACGTCTCTCTCTCTCTCTCTCTCTCTCTCGTAGCGTCTCTCTCTCTCTCTCTCTCGTAGCGTCTCTCTCTCTCTGTCTCTCTCTCGTAGCGTCTCTCTCTCTCTGTCACTCTCGTAGCGTCTCTCTCTCTCCTGTAGTGTCTCTCTCACCTCTCCCCTTCCCCCTGTAGTGTCACTCTTACCCCCTTTCTCCCTGTGGTGTCACTCTTACCCCCTTTCCCCCTGTGGTGTCACTCTTACCCCCCTTCCCACAGTGGTGTCACTCTTACCCCCCTTCCCACAGTGGTGTCACTCTTACCCCCCCTTCCCACAGTGGTGTCACTCTTACCCAGCCTTCCCACAGTGGTGTCACACTCCCCCCCCCCTTTTCATCTGTAGAGTCACACTCCCCCCCCTTCCCCTTGTAGTGTCACTCTTTCCCCCTCCCCCCTGTAGTGTCACTCTTTCCCCCTCCCCCCTGTAGTGTCACTCTTTCCCCCTCCCCCCTGGAGTGTCACTCTTTCCCCCTCCCCCCTGTAGTGTCACTCTTTCACCCTCCCCCCTGTAGTGTCACTCTTTCCCCCTCCCCCCTGTAGTGTCACTCTTTCCCCCTCCCCCTGTAGTGTCACTCTTTCCCCCTCCCCCCTGTAGTGTCACTCTTTCCCCCTCCCCCCTGTAGTGTCACTCTTTCCCCCTCCCCCCTGTAGTGTCACTCTTTCCCCCTCCCCCCTGTAGTGTCACTCTTTCCCCCTCCCCCTGTAGTGTCACTCTTTCCCCCTCCCCCCTGTAGTGTCACTCTTTCCCCCTCCCCCCTGTAGAGTCACTCTTTCCCCCTCCCCCCTGTAGTGTCACTCTTTCCCCCTCCCCCCTGTAGAGTCACTCTTTCCCCCTCCCCCCTGTAGTGTCACTCTTTCCCCCTCCCCCCTGTAGTGTCACTCTTTCCCCCTCCCCCCTGTAGAGTCACTCTTTCCCCCTCCCCCCTGTAGTGTCACTCTTTCCCCCTCCCCCCTGTAGTGTCACACTCCCCCCCTTCCCCTTGTAGTGTCACTCTTTCCCCCTCCCCCCTGTAGTGTCACTCTTTCCCCCTCCCCCCTGTAGTGTCACTCTTTCCCCCTCCCCCTGTAGTGTCACTCTTTCCCCCTCCCCCCTGTAGTGTCACTCTTTCCCCCTCCCCCCTGTAGTGTCACTCTTTCCCCCTCCCCCCTGTAGTGTCACTCTTTCCCCCTCCCCCTGTAGTGTCACTCTTTCCCCCTCCCCCCTGTAGTGTCACTCTTTTCCCCTCCCCCCTGTAGTGTCACTCTTTCCCCCTCCCCCCTGTAGTGTCACTCTTCCCCCCTTCCCCCTGTAGTGTCACTCTTTCCCCCTCCCCCCTGTAGTGTCACTCTTTCCCCCTCCCCCTGTAGTGTCACTCTTTCCCCCTCCCCCCTGTAGTGTCACTCTTTCCCCCTCCCCCCTGTAGTGTCACTCTTCCCCCCTTCCCCCTGTAGTGTCACTCTTTCCCCCTCCCCCCTGTAGTGTCACTCTTTCCCCCTCCCCCCTGTAGTGTCACTCTTTCCCCCTCCCCCCTGTAGTATCACTCTTCCCCCGTAGTGTCTCTTCCCCCTTCCCCGTGCTCTCACTCACCCGGCTGTCTCTTCCTCCTCACCGCACCGCGCAGGAACTGCTGCTGCAACATCCGGCGGCAGCAGGAGAATTTCTTAAAGAGGCGGCAGCCTCCGAACTTCTTAAAGTGTCCTGCCGCCACTTTAAGCAGTTCTGCGGCCGTCGCCACTTTAAGCAGTTCGGCGGCCGTCGCCACTTTAAGAAATTCGCTGCTGCCGCCGGATGTTGCAGCAGCCGAACTTCTTATAGTGGTGGCTGCCGCCTATTGGCTTTAAGTGGCCAAGGCGGCCCTGGAGAAGGCGGCCCACCGGGATTTTTCCCGGTATCCCGGTGGGCCAGTCCGGCCCTGCCGCCGGGACTTCTATGATGAAGCTGGGTACTTCCGGCTTCCTCATAAAAGTCCTGGCTGTCGTTCCGGGCGGCAGCAGGGGAGGTCTCGCTCATCGCGCAGACATCCTCCGCTGCCTCGCTAGCCACCAGGGAGAATCGGGCAGCTGGGGGATGTCTGCACGAATCGTGCAGACAACCTCCATGCTGCCCGACACTTCCGTCTATTATGTATAGTGCATACATCCCCCGGCTGCCCCCACTAGCCACCAGGGAGCAAGAAACAGGTGAGGGGGGGACAGAATAACAAGGGGGGGGGGGGAGAGTAACGAGGGGGGGGGGAGAGAAACAAGGGGAGGGAAGGGGGGAAGAGACAGAAACAAGGGGAGCGAGGGGGGAGCCAAAGGGAGGGTGAGAGAGAGACAACACTAAGGGGGGGAGAGCGACAAATCTGGGGGCAAGGGAAAGAGAGAGGCAGCATTGTCACATAAAAGGAAATAAAAACAAGATTTTTTTTATATGATAATTTTTTATTAAAAAAGCAATTTACATGTGAATATATACTAGACATGTGCATTCGTTTTCGGACGAATGCATTTTCGTCCGAAAATTGCATTTTCTTCCATTCGCCCGAAAAATGAAGAACGAAAATGCTAAGCTAACTAAAGCCGAATGAACGAATGGTTAATAAAGGAAAATCATTCGTTCATTCGTCCATTCGTAGTACTATTGCATTCTATAAGCCGAAATAGAGTCGGTTTATAGAATACAATAGCATTTAACATACGGAGACAGAGTCTCCATTCATAAATTTATGAATGGAGACAAACGTATAGTTAAAAGCCGACAGCCTATAAACCGAACGTTCGGTTTATAGGCTGTGGGCATTTAACTATACGGAGACAGAGTCTCAATAATCAGCAGGATAATCAGCATCAATAATACAGCAGGAGGATCACAAATCCCATCAAGATGAGGCAGCCCTCACTAGGATGCTTGCCCCCTTATGTCCCGACGCCCCGTGTTACTTACCACCTTAAGAACACAACAACGGACGCGCGCATTCCCAAACGGCTGGATAGGCGTGCGCATGCGCTGTGTATCGCTGTGGTCGATGATCTGGTAAGAAGGGGTGTGCGGGGGGTGTGAGGGGGGCGGGAGGTGGGTTGCGCAGCTGGCGCATGCGCGGTGGTCACAAAGTTACAGCTGAGTTATCAGCTGTAACTTTATGCGCATGCGCAGTGAGCAAATTATCCTGCGATTGCGCAGGAGAATTTGCTCCAGAAATTTGTCAGAACACCGGCATTTAACTATACGGAGACTGAGTCTCCATTCATAAAATTATGAATGGAGACTTTGTCTCCGTGTAGTAAAATGCCCACAGCCTATAAACTGAACGTTCGGTTTATAGGCTGTCGGCTTATGGAATACATGTATTCCTATTGCTATTCTATAAACCGAACGTTCGGTTTATAGAATAGCCATAGGATTACATGTATTATATAAGCCGAAAGTCTATAAACCGATTGTTCGGTTTATAGGCTTTCGGCATTTTACTACACGGAGACAAAGTCTCCATTCATAATTTTATGAATGGAGACTCTGTCTCTGTATAGTTAAATGCCGACAGCCTATAAACCGAACGACTTTCGGTTTATAGACTTTCGGCTTATGTAATACATGTAATCCTATGGCTATTCTAGAAACCGAAAGTCGTTCGGTTTATAGAATAGCAATAGGAATACATGTATTCCATAAGCCGACAGCCTATAAACCGAACGTTCGGTTTATAGGCTGTCAGCATTTTACTACACGGAGACAGAGTCTCCATTCATAAAATTATGAATGGAGACTTTGTCTCCGTGTAGTAAAATGCCCACAGCCTATAAACCGAACGTTCGGTTTATAGGCTGTCGGCATTTTACTACACGGAGACAAAGTCTCCATTCATAGTTTTATGAATGGAGACTCTGTCTCTTATTAGTTAAATGCCGACAGCCTATAAACCGAACGACTTTCGGTTTATAGACTTTCGGCTTATGTAATACATGTAAACCTATGGCTATTCTATAAACCGAAAGTCGTTCGGTTTATAGAATAGCAATAGGATTACATGTATTCCATAAGCCGAAAGTCTATAAACCGAAAGTCGTTCGGTTTATAGACTTTCGGCTTATAGAATACAAGTAATACTATTGCCTTTCTATGAACCGAACGAGAGCCCCATTCATAAGAATTTCTTATGAATGGGGCTCTCGTTCGGTTTATAGAAAGCCAATAGTATTACATTGTATTCTATAAAACGAACGAATAAAAATTAACGAAACGAAAATAATGAACGAATTTCGTCTGAAACGAATGCACTAATGAACGAAATTCGTTTTAGACGAAATAAATAACATTTTCGTCCGAATGGACGAAAACGAAACGAAAATTTTAGTTTTGCACATGTCTAATAATTAAGTTCATAGTTAAGGACATGCCTAATTGTGAGGTACCTTGACGTGGTTGGCAAGCTTCATCTTATAGTCATAATTTAACAAAATCCTCACTTGTTATCATCTCATAGTATTAGTTCCTGCATTTATGTTTGTATTTTCCCTTACCCTGCCCTCTGTATGTTGTCCTGTGTCATATATGTATCTCTGTGTGTCACATTGCCCTGCCCATGTATGCTTTAGTTCTGTCTTTGCTCCTTGGTCTGTTCTGTAGCCCTGCATTCATATTGTTTCAGCTCTCGCCGTATATGCGCTCTGTGCTTGGTTTGTTCTTTTTTAGCCTGCATATATCCTGCTATACTTCAAGGTTGTGTGCTATGGCTACTCCAGGATGTCTGCAGGGTTCCTTCATTCCCCATTGTGGCTAAATACAGCAGCTGCTATCACAGGGTCTTGGGATATGGCTGAACAAACCTGAGGCCTCAAGCTTCTGGGGGAAGGCCCTGTGTCCCCACATCACGTGCAATGAACTCCTGAACTTGGGTGCTCAGGGTTTCTTGTCATCCAGGTTGGTGCCCTGTGCGCAGGGGTATGAGCACATACACTTACCCTTCCTGAGTTTACAGTGAAGTTCTGAGCACAGGATGATTTATAATCATGAAGAGTTAACCAGTATTTTAAATTGCCTTAAAATCTTTGAATATCTCTGTGCTGTTTAGGACTAGTGTCGGCCGGTATTTTAATATTAATGGAGGTGATGTGTTTTCAGATGAGAACTCTATTTATGACATTTGCCTACTAACCACTCCCAGGGAATAACTAACTAGCACATAGAGGGGCATGTACTATAAAAAATACATGTATTTTATGTGCAAAACTATTTTTGCTCTTTGCTCCTTTTGCAATGTACTAAACATTTGACACTGAAATAGTAAATATGAACAAATTGCGAATAAAAACAGGCAATTTTGCGAATATTTTTTCTACCTCTTTTGATAGCGCTCGCTAAAAGCTGGGGTAATTTTCACACGCGATTTATTAGCGCAACCGGAAACATGTACGGTAAATAAAAATAACCGGAAGAGGCGCAAATCAGGGAAAACAAGCGCAAAATGTTACAAATGGTCGCAAATTGCTCCTTACTCATGTTTTACGTACTTTTTTCCCCACTGCACTTGTTTAGTAAATGACCCCCATAGTGTCACAGCCCACAAGGTGATGTCATAACCAGTGAAAGCCATAATTAAAAACACTTATTTTATTCTTCGCTTGATTAACTAATTTTAGTTTTATTAAAACATTTCAATTTTTTTTTACACTTTCCATTCCTTTTGGTGACATGCTTTTTTACAGACACTGTCTTAGCGTGGGCAGATTCTCAGGGTAAATTGGCAGATTCCCAGGGCAGCTAACCAGTCAGCTTACTGGTGAAATTAGCCTTAGAAACTCAGTATTTAAATAAAGACCTTTCTATACATTTGCTAGCGAATTAATAAAAAAAATATTAAAAATCACCATGTTAGCAAAAGTGCAAGAAAATGCATGAAATAAGAGAAATCAATATATTTTAAATATGTAATTTGCAGATCAAGACACAAGTGATGTCATAGACAGGAGACTCCACAAACACATTTAAAACTTATTTCTCTTATTTTATGCATTTGCTTGCAATTCTGGAAGTTACAGTCCAGCTGGTAGTGCAGACAATGCCCTGTAATAATGGGAGTTACAGTCCAGCTGGTAGTACAGAGAAAGCCCAGTAATAATGGGAGTGGCAGTCCAGCTGGTATTGCAGACAATGCCCTGTAATAATGGGAGTTACAGTCCAGCTGGTATTGCAGACAAGGCCCAGTAATAATGGGAGTTACAGTCCAGCTGGTAGTACAGAGAATGCCCAGTAATAATGGGAGTTGCAGTCCAGCTGGTAGTGCAGACAATGCCCTGTAATAATGGGAGTTACAGTCCAGCTGGAAGTACAGAGAAAGCCCAGTAATAATGGGAGTTACAGTCCAGCTGGTATTGCAGACAATGCCCTGTAATAATGGGAGTTACAGTCCAGCTGGTATTGCAGACAAGGCCCAGTAATAATGGGAGTTACAGTCCAGCTGGTATTGCAGACAATGCCCAGTAATAATGGGAGTGGCAGTCCAGCTGGTATTGCAGACAAGGCCCAGTAATAATGGGAGTTAAAGTCCAGCTGGTAGTGCAGACAATGCCCTGTAATAATGGGAGTTACAGTCCAGCTGGTAGTGCAGAGAATGCCCAGTAATAATGGGAGTTACAGTCCAGCTGGTATTGCAGACAATGCTCTGTAATAATGGGAGTTACAGTCCAGCTGGTATTGCAGACAATGTCCAGTAATAATGGGAGTGACAGTCCAGCTGGTAGTGCAGACAATGCCCAGTAATAATGGGAGTTACAGTCCAGCTGGTAGTGCAGACAATGCCCTGTAATAATGGGAGTTACAGTCCAGCTGGCAGTGCAGAGAATGCCCAGTAATAATGGGAGTTGCAGTCCAGCTGGTAGTGCAGTGAATGCCCAGTAATAATGGAAGTTACAGTCCAGCTGGTAGTGCAGACAATGCCCAGTAACAATGGGAGTTACAGTCCAGCTGGTAGTGCAGACAATGCCCAGTAATAATGGGAGTTACAGTCCAGCTGGTAGTACAGAGAATGCCCAGTAATAATGGGAGTTGCAGTCCAGCTGGTATTGCAGACAATGCCCTGTAATAATGGGAGTTACAGTCCAGCTGGTAGTACAGAGAATGCCCAGTAATAATGGGAGTTACAGTCCAGCTGGTATTGCAGACAATGCCCAGTAACAATGGGAGTTACAGTCCAGCTGGTAGTGCAGACAATGCCCTGTAATAATGGGAGTTACAGTCCAGCTGGTAGTGCAGACAATACCCAGTAATAATGGGAGTTACAGTCCAGCTGGTAGTGCAGACAATGCCCAGTAATGATGGGAGTTATAGTCCAGCTGGTAGTGCAGACAATGCCCAGTAATAATGGGAGTTACAGTCCAGCTGGTAGTGCAGACAATGCCCTGTAATAATGGGAGTTACAGTCCAGCTGGCAGTGCAGAGAATGCCCAGTAATAATGGGAGTTACAGTCCAGCTGGTAGTGCAGTGAATGCCCAGTAATAATGGGAGTTACAGTCCAGCTGGTATTGCAGACAATGCCCTGTAATAATGGGAGTTACAGTCCAGCTGGTATTGCAGACAAGGCCCAGTAATAATGGGAGTTACAGTCCAGCTGGTATTGCAGACAATGCCCAGTAATAATGGGAGTGGCAGTCCAGCTGGTATTGCAGACAAGGCCCAGTAATAATGGGAGTTACAGTCCAGCTGGTAGTGCAGACAATGCCCTGCAATAATGGGAGTTACAGTCCAGCTGGTAGTGCAGACAATGCCCTGTAATAATGGGAGTTACAGTCCAGCTGGCAGTGCAGAGAATGCCCAGTAATAATGGGAGTTGCAGTCCAGCTGGTAGTGCAGTGAATGCCCAGTAATAATGGGAGTTACAGTCCAGCTGGTATTGCAGACAATGCCCTGTAATAATGGGAGTGGCAGTCCAGCTGGTATTGCAGACAATGCCCTGTAATAATGGGAGTTACAGTCCAGCTGGTAGTGCAGACAATGCCCTGTAATAATGGGAGTTACAGTCCAGCTGGTAGTGCACAGAATGCCCAGTAATAATGGGAGTGGCAGTCCAGCTGGTAGTGCAGACAATGCCCTGTAATAATGGGAGTTACAGTCCAGCTGGTATTGCAGACAAGGCCCTGTAATAATGGGAGTTACAGTCCAGCTGGTATTGCAGACAAGGCCCAGTAATAATGGGAGTTACAGTCCAGCTGGTAGTACAGAGAAAGCCCAGTAATAATGGGAGTGGCAGTCCAGCTGGTAGTACAGAGAAAGCCCAGTAATAATGGGAGTTGCAGTCCAGCTGGTAGTACAGAGAATGCCCAGTAATAATGGGAGTTACAGTCCAGCTGGTAGTACAGAGAAAGCCCAGTAATAATGGGAGTTACAGTCCAGCTGGTAGTACAGAGAATGCCCAGTAATAATGGGAGTTACAGTCCAGCTGGTAGTACAGAGAATGCCCAGTAATAATGGGAGTTGCAGTCCAGCTGGTAGTACAGAGAAAGCCCAGTAATAATGGGAGTTGCAGTCCAGCTGGTAGTGCAGAGAAAGCCCAGTAATAATGGGAGTTACAGTCCAGCTGGTATTGCAGACAATGCCCAGTAATAATGGGAGTTACAGTGCAGCTGGTAGTGCAGACAATGCCCTGTAATAATGGGAGTTACAGTCCAGCTGGTAGTACAGAGAATGCCCAGTAATAATGGGAGTTACAGTCCAGCTGGTAGTACAAACAATGCCCTGTAATAATGGGAGTTACAGTCCAGCTGGTAGTGCAGAGAATGCCCAGTAATGATGGGAGTTACAGTCCAGCTGGTAGTGCAGAGAATGCCCAGTAATGATGGGAGTTACAGTCCAGCTGGTAGTGCAGAGAATGCCCAGTAATGATGGGAGTTACAGTCCAGCTGGTAGTGCAGACAATGCCCTGTAATAATGGAGTTACAGTCCAGCTGGTAGTGCACAGAATGCCCAGTAATAAAGGGAGTTACAGTCCAGCTGGTATTGCAGACAATGCCCTGTAATAATGGGAGTTACAGTCCAGCTGGTAGTGCAGACAATGCTCTGTAATAATGGGAGTTACAGTCCAGCTGGTATTGCAGACAATGCCCAGTAATGATGGGAGTTACAGTCCAGCTGGTAGTGCAGACAATGCCCTGTAATAATGGGAGTTACAGTCCAGCTGGTAGTGCAGACAATTCCCTGTAATAATGGGAGTTACAGTCCATCTGGTATTGCAGACAAGGCCCAGTAATAATGGGAGTTACAGTCCAGCTGGTATTGCAGAAAAGGCTCATTAATAATGGGAGTTACAGTCCAGCTGGTATTGCAGACAAGGCCCAGTAATAATGGGAGTTGCAGTCCAGCTGGTAGTGCAGACAATGCCCTGTAATAATGGGAGTTACAGTCCAGCTGGTATTGCAGACAATGCCCAGTAATGATGGGAGTTACAGTCCAGCTGGTAGTGCAGACAATGCCCTGTAATAATGGGAGTTACAGTCCAGCTGGTAGTGCAGACAATGCCCTGTAATAATGGGAGTTACAGTCCAGCTGGTATTGCAGACAAGGCCCAGTAATAATGGGAGTTACAGTCCAGCTGGTATTGCAGAAAAGGCCCATTAATAATGGGAGTTACAGTCCAGCTGGTATTGCAGACAAGGCCCAGTAATAATGGGAGTTGCAGTCCAGCTGGTAGTGCAGACAATGCCCTGTAATAATGGGAGTTACAGTCCAGCTGGTATTGCAGACAATGCCCAGTAATAATGGGAGTTGCAGTCCAGCTGGTATTGCAGACAATGCCCTGTAATAATGGGAGTGGCAGTCCAGTTGGTATTGCAGACAATGCCCAGTAATAATGGGAGTGGCAGTCCAGCTGGTATTGCAGACAATGCCCAGTAATAATGGGAGTTACAGTCCAGCTGGTAGTACAGAGAATGCCCAGTAATAATGGGAGTTACAGTCCAGCTGGTATTGCAGACAATGCCCAGTAATAATGGGAGTTACAGTCCAGCTGGTAGTGCAGACAATGCCCTGTAATAATGGGAGTTACAGTCCAGCTGGTAGTACAGAGAATGCCCAGTAATAATGGGAGTTACAGTCCAGCTGGTATTGCAGACAATGCCCAGTAATAATGGGAGTTACAGTCCAGCTGGTATTGCAGACAATGCCCTGTAATAATGGGAGTTACAGTCCAGCTGGTAGTGCAGACAATGCCCTGTAATAATGGGAGTTACAGTCCAGCTGGTAGTGCAGACAATGCCCTGTAATAATGGGAGTTACAGTCCAGCTGGTAGTGCAGACAATGCCCAGTAATGATGGGAGTTGCAGTCCAGCTGGTAGTGCAGACAATGCCCAGTAATGATGGGAGTTGCAGTCCAGCTGGTAGTGCAGACAATGCCCTGTAATAATGGGAGTTACAGTCCAGCTGGTAGCACAGAGGATGAGGTCCAGCTGCCCTCAGTAAAGATGGCGGGCGCTGCCGTGAGTGTCGTGCACTGGGCGGTGACGCTTTGCGGCCGGTGAGATTTCATCATGCAGAGACTGTGACTCCGCTCCATGCGGCTCCTCACATCTCTCCCCGCCCTACTGACAGCTCCCCGCCGGCTCGCCCAGCGCCTCATCCACCACCACCAGCCCCCCAGCATGGAGCAACAGCTGGCCCCCCTCCGCCAGGCCGTCCGGCAGCAGGTGAGCACCCCAACTCCCACACTGCTCAGCCACAAGGATCTGTGAGCACCACAACTCCCACACTGCTCAGCCACAAGGATCTGTGAGCACCCCAACTCCCACACTGCTCAGCCACAAGGATCTGTGAGCACCCCAACTCCCACACTGCTCAGCCACAAGGATCTGTGAGCTCCCACACTTCTCAGCCACAAGGATCTGTGAGCATCCCATCAGCCACAATGCCCCATCATGCTCAGCCACATTTTGTGAATCCTCTAAATGGCATGAAGAAATGTCATCACTGGCCGAGCATGATGGGACCTGTTCTCCACAGCCCCCCCCTCCCCCCCTGCCCTGTGTAAGCTACAATCATAAATCAGTGTGTTTTGGGGATATTCATGGGTTTTTGGAAATTTTTGGTTTAAAAAGATACAATTTCCAAATGTTTACATTTTTGTAATAATGTATCTCCTCGATGTGCTGAGATCTCCAATCAGGTCTTCTCCCCCGGCCTCCTCACTATGTCCCATACACAGTATAGAAACATAGAATGTGTCGGCAGATAAGAACCATTCGGTCCATCTAGTCTGCCCAATTTTTCTGAATACTTTTATTAGTCCCCCGTTCCCGGTCTTATAGCTAGGATAGCCTTATACCTATCCCATGCGTGCTTAAACTCCTTCACTGTATTAACCTCTACCACTTCTACTGGAAGACTATTCCATGCATCCACTACCCTCTCAGTAATGTAATACTTTCATTAGTCCTGGGCCTTATATTATATCTAGGATAGCCTTATACCTATCCCATGCATGCTTAAACTCCTTCACTGTATTAACCTCTACCACTTCTACTGGAAGACTATTCCATACATCCACTACCCTCTCAGTAAAGTAATACTTTCATTAGTCCCTGGCCTTATCTTACATCTAGGATAGTCTTATACCTATCCCATGCATGCTTAAACTCCTTCACTGTATTAACCTCTACCACTTCTACTGGAAGACTATTCCATGCATCCAATACCCTCTCAGTAAAGTAATACTTTCATTAGTCCCTGACCTTATCTTATATCTAGGATAGCCTTATACCTATCCCATACATGCTTAAACTCCTTCACTGTATTAACCTCTTCCACTTCTACTGGAAGACTATTCCATACATCCACTACTCTCTCAGTAAAGTAATACTTTAATTAGTCCCTGGCCTTATCTTAAATCTAGGATAGCCTTATACCTCTCCCACGCATGCTTAAACTCCATCACTGTATTAACCTCTACCACTTCTACTGGAAGACTATTCCATACATCCACTACCCTCTCAGTAATGTAATACTTTCATTAGTCCCAGGCCTTATCTTATATCTAGGATAGTCTTATACCTATCCCACGCATGCTTAAACTCCAGTGTGAAATCATCAAATTATCACCACTGATTTGTAGAGTTGCACGTTTTTGGTTACAGTGGACTTTAATGCTGATTATTAGTTTCTTGGGTAATGACTGCTGGATTAATTAAGACAAACATGGTTCTGACTGGGGAAAGTCATGTTTCTGTGGCACACGTGTAGTGGTAGCATGTAGCTGGGGTACTGTCGGGGTGACACTGATTGTGGATGTTTATCATGGAGGACATTTACTGGGGTCTGTGATGGACAGTTAAATTATGTTGTACGGACCCTGGTCTCCTTTCGTACACTTTTGCCTGCCCCTGGCCTCCTCTCGTACACTTGTGCCTGCCCCTGCTCACCTCTCGTACACTTGTGCCTGCCCCTGCTCACCTCTCGTACACTTTTCCTGCCCCTGGCCTCCTCTCGTACACTTTTGCCTGCCCCAGGTCTCCTCGCGTACACTTTTGCCTGCCCCAGGTCTCCTCGCGTACACTTTTGCCTGCCCCAGGTCTCCTCGCGTACACTTTTGCCTGCCCCAGGTCTCCTCGCGTACACTTTTGCCTGCCCCAGGTCTCCTCGCGTACACTTTTGCCTGCCCCAGGTCTCCTCGCGTACACTTTTGCCTGCCCCTGCTCTCCTCTCGTACACTTTTGCCTGCCCCTGCTCTCCTCTCGTACACTTTTGCCGGCCCCTGCTCTCCTCTCGTACACTTTTGCCGGCCCCTGCTCTCCTCTCGTACACTTTTGCCGGCCCCTGCTCTCCTCTCGTACACTTTTGCCGGCCCCTGCTCTCCTCTCGTACACTTTTGCCGGCCCCTGCTCTCCTCTCGTACACTTTTGCCGGCCCCTGCTCTCCTCTCGTACACTTTTGCCGGCCCCTGCTCTCCTCTCGTACACTTTTGCCGGCCCCTGGCCTCCTCTCGTACACTTTTGCCGGCCCCTGGCCTCCTCTCGTACACTTTTGCCGGCCCCTGGCCTCCTCTCGTACACTTTTGCGATCTATCAGACTGCCAAGGCCCTGGCTATATGACTGACCATCTGACAGTACAATAGGAAGCTCCCGCTGACAAGCTGTAACCACTAGCTGTTTCCTGTCAGCATACCTGCTAGTGCTTAGTCTCACTCCTGCGTAACCAGTAATGCCTTCCCAACAAAGTAAAAACTCAACAGGACCAATTTACTAGGTCGGCAGCAGGCTGGAGGGGGTGACAGTAGAACCAGTGCTACCATTGTTGGTAGGACACCCTTCTGCTGCTTGCAAAGACATCTTGGCTGCCCACACGAGATCACCAGGGAGCAATATGACTCTGTGGACAAGGATGTGGGGGCAATATGACTCTGTGGACAGGGATATGGGGGCAATATGATTCTTTGGACAGGGATGTGGGAGCAATATGACAGGACAGGGATGTGGGAGCAATATGACATGACAGGGATGTGGGAGCAATATGGATCTGCGGACAGGGATGTGGGGGCAATATGGCTCTGCGGACAGGGATGTGGGGGCGATATGGCTCCGCGGACAGGGATGTGGGGGTGATATGGCTCCGCGGACAGGGATGTGGGGGCGATATGGCTCCGCGGACAGGGATGTGGGGGCGATATGGCTCTGCGGACAGGGATGTGGGGGCGATATGGCTCTGCGGACAGGCATGTGGGTGCGATATGGCTCTGCGGACACGGATGCGGGGGCGATATGGCTCTGCAGACAGGGATTTGGGGGCACTGTGTATTACATTACAGGATGAGGATCTGAAATCCGAAAAAAAAATTGTGGTTCGGATTAGGGATACTCGCCTTCCTGGCGTCCGGCAGTGAAGCTCCTTTGTTTCATCCTCCCAGGCGCCATAAATTTGGAGCCAGTGCTCATGGGAAATGTAGTTCCCCGAGTGCTACGACGGAAGGGGGGGACTACACGCCACGGAGGACAGATCATCTCGGCAGCACCGTGGGGCTGATAAGTTCACCGGCTCCACGTTTTAAAATGCTTGTTTTGGTCATACTGCGCATATAGACAGGTGGGGGTCTTCTGGATCCCCCTCCCTTTTAATGCTATAGTGAACAACATTGTCTGTTAATAATTTTAATATAACATTATACAGCGCAGTAACAGCAACAACAAAACCGGTGTTGGCGGAGGGTGGATTTCTTACTTGACTACATTCGTTTTAAAATGAGAAAGAACATGTCCTAGATGACATGTAATGGACATTCATTCTATAGAACACATTAAAGAACTGGAGGAAAATAAATATATTCTGTTTAACTGAAAGTCTGCATGCAAATATAGAGGATTTATATAGAAATAATACAAATAAAACATAGAAATGTATCGGCAAATAAGAACCATCCGGCCCATCTAGTCTGCCCAATTTTCTAAATACTTTTATTAGTCCCCAGTTGGCTTTAAAGCACCTTATTGAGCTCTCTCTGCTTCCTTTAAGCTCCATCAGGGGGTGGACATGTTTGAAATCTTCAGTCAGATCTCCCTTTGTTTGGGTCAGATGAAGGAAGATCTGATCCTAGATTCTAAACAACATGTCTGCCCCCCTGATAGAGCTACACTGTCTCAATAAATAATTTTGTATTCTTTCATTAACGCATTTCTATTTAAAACTTCTACATTTAAAAAAAAAAATCTTTAAATTAAACATTAAAAAAAAGTACATTTTTCTTTCAATCTTCCTTTAATTTTGCTTACATTTGTAGCAATGTTTACTGACGAGTTTGGTTATACAAAGCATTTTTATGAGTGTTGAACCTTTTTTTGTACAATGTTACTATTGCAACTGCATCGAATTCACCAAATCTAAGGAGCCTTCTGTTGGTGTGCTTTGTGCTACTCTCCTTTGTTTCCTATCTCTCCGTTAGTAGCGCCATGTGCAAGATGGATAGCATGGAATAGAACAAAGGTCATTATTGTGAATGGAGCAGAAGCCAGTCCCACAGTAGTGTGATCTTTTAACCTTTGCAGAGTGATACTGGCAGTGTGTACCCTGAGAGACATTCACTGTGTCTGCTCATTATCCACATGGGATGTAGCATTACTCACCATAGTATCTCATCTCTCCTCCATCTTTACTTCAACTTCCCAAAAACCTAATTCATGTGGACCTACCGTATACGTGGGGTATTGTCACCCTTATGTTAACCTATGCTTTTTATTATTATTATGGCCTTTATATTCATTTTCCAAACCTGTTCCTATCATTGAGACATCTCTAAGGTTGCTTGAAGCCAGCATACAATCTATACTATCTAGAAATAAAAAACTGGAGCCAGGAAAACATACTCAGAGATTAGTCTCTCATTTTTAAGTTTGTCTTGGCGATGCTACTCTAATTAGGACTGTGTCACCCTAAACATAGCTCATACTGTGACTTCAGAGAATAAAGAAAAATAACTTAATTTGCATATCAAGCCACATGGTGATCTCATAAACCAGTGACGCCACAGACGCATTTAAAACATATTTTAAATTTGTAATTCTGCAAATGGATAAAATAACACAAGGTATTAATACTTTTTCTTAATTCTTTATTCTCTAAAATAATAACAATATTAATAATAATAATAACAGCAAAGTGTTTGATCATCAGCAAAGTCCGTTGAGATATTATCTGGTATTAAAGTACATCCTGGGGAGGGTACTAAGTAATGTGGAGGCTGACAGTGTCCCTTTAACACAGTTTGATGGCAGTCATTCTATCTGCCTCCGAAAGGATGAGACTGGCAGCAGGTTCAATCTCCAGTACAGCGCTGCGGGATATAATGGCGCTATAGAAATAATCTGTTACGGTTGAAATACGACGGATATATTTCTAGTCTATGTTTATGTTGAGCTAAGATCGGATCTTGCTGTTTTATCGGAATATTAATCTTGGGAAGGTGTCTTGAGCAATGGGTATACACATATAAATATACACAGTCTTCATGAAAGAAATATTGGCATAAATGAATTAGAACGGCTGGAAATAATTAAAGGGAGCCGTCCTGAAGATGGATTATACCGCTAATGTATAGAATAAAAAAAATGCTGAAAAAAGGTCTATACATTTGCAGGAAAATGCAAAATAACAAGAGAAATATATGTCTGGAGTCTCCGGTTTATGACATCACCTGTGGCCTGATATCCACATTACACAGTTAGTTCATTTGCATATTAAGCAAGATGTGATGTCATAAGCCGGAGACTCCAGACACATGGAATATATATGTTTCTCTTAGTTTATGCATTTACCTGCAATTCTGGTAACACAATGTATAGACCCTGTTTAGGGTGACAGACTCCCTTTAACGCTTTAACGTCCGTGGGTTTGATTGCTTACCCCCTTTTTGTACTGAAGGGTTACGGAGAACACGTGAAGGGGTCTGTCAGCTGCCCCCAAATGCTTTGTTTTCTGGTAATTATAACCCTTTCCTTAGAGAGTTCATTCAGAAGTCAAAACCAATAAGCTAACTTTCGTTCATTTCTGAAATGCACGCTCCTCTACATCCCCCTCTCTGGAATTTAGGGTAAACCCCCCTCCCCCCTGCCTGGTCTCCTCCTTCTGCCACGTTAACCTGAAGTTTCTTTGTAGCACAATCTCCAGATGTGTTAGTGAAATGTTCCTGGGAGACGGATGTTATTACACCCCTTTTACATTAATATATGTATTTTTCATAGTACGAGATGTGAATATCCCCTTGAAAAAAATCCTAAATGACATATATTCTTTACGTTAAAAAAATATATATATTTTTTTAAGGAATGTACTATTTTTAAGAAGTTTTTTTTAAATGTCCTTCTTGGAGCAGCTTGGTGTTGTAATCTTGCAACCACATTTTTTCGGCCAGTATACTGTATTGTTTTGTGTTTTACTTTTTCTTTTTTTCCTTGTATATTCATGGCTCATGCGATACTATACTTTATTTATTTATTTTTATATAGCGCCGGCCTTTTTTTTTTTTCTTCATTAGGAGGTTATAACGTTTGACCACGGCTGCTTCTAAACACCTATGCGAAACTGGTTTCTTTATACTTCACTAATAACTTTTTAAAAAAAATTCTATTTAAAAGAAGAGTATTAAAGTCGAGTCTATTAAGAGGGCACATTTCAGGGACGGTTTGGAATCTCTAGACCTCAACCTGATCGACGCTATCGCTCACACTTACCCAAACTAGCGTCGCTGATTTATTAACGAGGCAGCAGTTATTTTTAAAGTTTAAATGCTCGTTAAGCGCAAAAGGGGCGGAGATTGCAGAGCACGCATCTTGTAAAGAGGGAAGAGGCCGCTGTCTATTAATACATGACAGCCCTATAAAATGTTGCTTACTTAAAGATTTTAATGTACTTTCTATAGTGAGTAATAATATAGATGCCTTTTACATGGAAAGCAAGCTAAATCATATAAACAGAGAGGCCTAAGGCACTCGGTCATCTAAATATTACATATTATGAGGGGCATGGACTAAAAAAACGCTAATATGTTTTATGTGCAAAACTTTTTTTGCGCTTTGCTCCTATTGCCATATACTAAACATTTATACTCCAATAGTACATACGAGCAAATAGCGAATAAAACCAGGCAATTTTGTGAATATTTTTTCTACCTCTTTTGATAGCGCTCGCTAAAAGCTGGTGTCATTTTCACACGCAAATAAGAATTATTTTTCTACAATATTCGCAAAGCTCTTTAGCGTGCGCAAATATAATCGCAATTTATTAGCGCAACCGGAAAAATGCACGCTAAGTAAAAATAAACGGAAGAGGCGCAAATCGGGGAAAACAAGCGCAGAATGTTACAAATAGTCGCACATTGCTCCTTACTCATGTTTTACCTAGTTTTTTCCCCCACTGCACTTGTTTAGTACATGACCCCCATTATTGATTGGAAAATTGCAGCAAATGCATAAATTAAGAAAAAAGGTTTTCAATGGGAGATTTGTCATTTTCGTCTTGCTTTTCTTGTATTTTGTACCTTTACAGTATAGACGGTGATTAAGTGACAGTCCCTTTTATGTCTTGAGATTTGTGCCCATTTTAGCTCCTGCTTGATCTTATTGCCTCACTAATAATCTCTGCTTTCAAAATGTAAAATCCCAAACTGCTGTGCTGTACATGGTTCGATGCCCGGCGGCTTATCCGCTTAGACATATTTTAAACTTTAGTTTCTTTTCTTTTTTTTTTGTAAATTCGGGCCTGTTGCTGTTCATGGATAATATAATGTTTGCCAATTTTTAAAAACCCAGTAACCTTCGCTGAGGCCAGTGAGATATAACGGTAGGGGGATAAAGAACACGCTGTGAGCGTTCTAACTAGGCGGCCATTTTGTATCGTCGTTGAAGGGGGCCAGTTACCACGGTTTATTCAGTGACTTGTAGAGAATAACAAATGATCTGTGCGCGGTGTGAGCGGAATTACAAGCAAATGCGGGGATCATTCAAGTAATAAGTCTCCTGTTTATGACATCACTTTGGCTTGATATGCAAATTACACATTGAAAATGAGTTAATTTGCATATTAAGCCACTTGTGATGTCATAAACAGGAAACGCCACTGACACCTTTAAAACACACATTTCTCAGTTCATTCACTGAATGAACACTGTTTAGGGGACTGGGGTCCTATAAATTTTCGGCATGTCCCGTTTCAGTTTAATCCAGCCCCAAGACGTTGGCCAGCTTTGATCCGGGCCGGGGCTGTTGGCAGATCTTCCATTTTGAACAGGTTTATATATAGATTTCCTGCATTTCTTTGGGGGGGTTGAGTTGCAGCCCCCCCCTTGCCTGGCTCTGCAGACCCTGCTCTGTAGGCCCACGGATCAGAGTCTGGTCCCGGCCTCCCTCTCCGAGCAGCTTATTCCATGTGATGAGCGCTGACTCTGAGAAGCCTCCCTGGCGTTCGCTGAGTCTCTGTAATAACACAGGATTAGATGTTGGAAGAATTGGGTTTATAGTAACACAGCTAAGAGAGAGACCTACTGCACTGAGTCACTGCCTGCCATCAAGTGCAGCCATTTTATATTTACATTATTTAATGAACAAATACAAGTAAACTATCTTATTGAGCTCTCTTTGCTCTGTATAGCTCTATCAGGGGTAGACATGTTGTTATTTAGAATCTTGGGTCAGATCTTCCTTCAGTTCACCCAAGATTCTAAACAACATGTCCGCCCCCTGATAGAGCTATACAGAGCAAAGATTCTAAACAACATGTCCTCCCCTTGATAGAGCTATACAGAGCAAAGATTCTAAACAACATGTCCGCCCCTGATAGATCTATACAGAGCAAAGATTCTAAACATGCCCCCCCCGATAGTGCCAAGATTCTAAAAAACATGTCCTCCCCTTGATAGAGCTATACAGAGCAAAGATTCTAAACATGTCCGCCCCTGATAGATCTATAAAGAGCGAAGATTCTAAACAACATGTTCCCCCCCCGATAGAGCCAAGATTCTAAACAACATGTCCTCCCCCTGATAGAGCTATACAGAGCAAATATTCTAAACAACATGTCCGCCCCCTGATATAGCTATACAGAGCAAAGATTCTAAACAACATGTCCTCCCCCTTATAGAGCTATACAGAGCAAATATTCTAAACAACATGTCCCCCCCGATACAGCTATGCAGAGCAAAGATTCTAAACAACATGTCCTCCCACTGATAGAGCTATAGAGAGCAAAGATTCTAAACATGTCCTCCCACTGATAGAGCTATACAGAGCAAAGATTCTAAACAACATGTCCACCCCCTGATAGAGCTATATAGAGAAAAGAGGGCTCAATAAGGTACTTGTATTAGTTCCTTAAAGAATTTCTATTTAACATATATACACTTCATGCAAACTTTCATTAAAACAGAATTTTTATTGTCCTTTAAGGTATGAACATTTAAAAAAAAAAAAGGAAGCAAGGATTAAAAAACATATCCTGCATCTTGCAATAAAATCCGGCGTGAATCTTTATAGACGCGAGTTTTATTCTATCAGCGGTATCACAGCTGATCCAATCACTGCAGGGCCGAGAGAACCTGTTAAAGCTCAATAACTTTATTTATCGCTTGTGCGTCTGCTGTAGAGACACAAGTAAAAGGTTATTTGTCCCCGGGGACCTTTGATAGTACACCCCAGTTTATCCCTGGGTATTGGGCAGACCCGGTCTGGTCAGTCCTTTATACATAGCCCAGGACAGCGGTGGGTACGTGTGTTACGTAGACATACAGAAGGAAGTGTTCCCCATCACAATACATTGTGTCCTCTCACGTTTTTAGGGAGACCTTGTCCGACAGCTGAAAGAGGATAAAGCTCCGCAGGTGGATTTAGACCGGGCGGTGGCAGAGCTGAAAGCCAGGAAAAGAACCCTAGAAGCCACGGTAAAGCCAGTCTCCTGCGCGTTTCGACCTGCATGATCTAATCCTTCATATAATTCGCCCTCACATGATCATTCCCTTTCAGGAATTATCCCTCCAGCCCAAGGATGACATCGTGGACCGAGCCAAGATGGAGGACACTCTGAAACGCCGCTTCTTCTACGACCAGGCCTTTGCCATTTACGGAGGTAAGGACCGTACAGCGGGACGCGCTCACCTATACATGTCTTGTACTGTGAATGTAGAGCATAGAAAATAATCTATACATTGTAAAGTAGATGCGAAGGTTAAGTGGGAAAAAATGCTTTCAGTGGGAAATGGGTAATATTGTATATCTAGCCGTAAGGTGGTCTGACATTGAAGGACAACTAAACTTGTTTTTTTTTTTTTTTTGGAGGGGGTGGGGGTCAAAAAAAGATTTAAATGTCCTTTAAAACCATGTATATATATATATGTATGTGTGTGTATATGTATATATATAAATATATATATGTATATATATATATATATATATATATATATATATGCTTTTAAAGGACATATAAACCTTTTAAAAGCTAAACAGTAAATGCAGAGAATAAAAATCCTCTATACATTCAGTTAGCAGTATTGCATACAAACTTATTGCTAACTGAATGTATAGAGGATTTTTATTCTCTGCATTTACTGTTTTAACTATATGTAAGGGACAGATTCCCTTTCAGTTTAGCGTTCCACATCTGCGGCTGACTGTATAATAACCATCCTATCGTCGTTAGTCCAGGTAAATCCCGCTATATTGCAGGGCTTGGGAACCAAGGACCAATGTCCTAATCTCAGCAGAATCGTGATGTTAGTCCTGAGATCTCATTATACTTACACTATAAGAGCCATGGGGGCCCTGCGATCTAACAGGAATCGCCTTCTAGCTGATAGCGCTATAGAGGACTGTACAGCGGTATCTGCCAACGTGAACCCAGATGGGATCTTAGCTTCTTACTTCCCTCCGGGTCTCTGACGTGGGGGAATGAAAGGAAAACCTGGCGAGTGCTTGGTTCAGCTCACCGTTTACTCTCCTTCCTCCAGGTGTCAGCGGATTGTATGATTTCGGGCCAGTCGGATGCGCCCTAAAAAATAACATCATCCAGATCTGGCGGCAGCATTTCATCCAGGAGGAGCAGATCCTGGAGATAGACTGCACTATGCTGACCCCGGAGCCCGTCCTCAAGTAAGTACTTACACGTTGTAACACACAGGACCATACCCGACAATCCAAATGATGCCTGAAAACCCCCCCACCCTGGTCATTTTTGGACGAGGGGTGCGTTTTTTTCCTTTCCTATATAAACTGTCCACATTTTTTGACCTGTTTCATTGGGAACATCGGACAATCGGTGTATTGGCCTTTAGGTTGCTCAGTGCTCTCTCTCTCATCCCGTCTTAGGACCTCCGGACACGTGGACAAGTTTGCCGATTTTATGGTGAAAGACTTGAAGAACGGCGAATGCTTCCGCGCCGACCATCTCTTAAAAGGTGACCATGTCTGCCGGTGGAGCCGTTAAAGGGGACGTTCCCCCTAGCTTTATCTTCTGTGTGATGTGCAAGGTTTTTATTAGATTTGAATTGCACGTATTTCACTTGTAAAATCATTTACAATTCCCCTGAGGTTGTAAATTGAAAATCATTTCACTGGGGCCTCTTAATTACGTGACCTCATTGCGGTAGAGTACACAGGAGGGGTGGGCTGGCTACACGTGTAGCAATTTCTATGCTCCATTCTGAGAAAAAGCTGGCATTAGCCATTACTGTGGAATCAGCCTCTTTATTTTTTATTCAAGTGCTTGGAGTGTGTGGTTTCAGTCCGTTCGGTGTGCACAATAAGATGGGTCTTGGGGTGATATGCAGGACTGTTATAGCACCAGCGATAACTCTGTTCCCCTTTATGTTCCCCTTTTTTTTTTCGTAGTTACTTATTTTACAAATTTATATTTAATTATATTTAACGGACAAGCCCTGCAGTTTCCAAGCCGTGCAGTTGGTAGTACAGCACTGTCCAATTTTGGGAGGGTAGATACTGACCGAGCCGATCCCCGCCCGCGTCAGCTGTATGTCCATATCGTAAAATCAACGATTCCGGGATCTGCGCACAATTACGTCAACCCGTATTCGTAGGCGTGGAGTTTGCTGCACCCTGTTGGCACATGAAAGGTTAACATATGTTCTCTCTGTTGCTTGCGTTGCAGCTCACCTGCAGAAACTAATGTCTGACAAGAAGTGCTCGCAAGAGAAGAAGGCGGAAATGGAGAGCGTCCTGACTCAGGTGAGCGCCGCTGGCCTTAAAGGGACAGGACAACATCACACGTTGTCCCCGTGTCTGTGTGTGAACTACATGCGTGTGTGTGTGTGTGCGCGGTGTGTGCGCGGTGTGTGTGTATAAGTGCACACTTAGGGTGTAGACAATTTACATAGCGCTTGGTATAGAGGAGGACCACATACGAAGTTAGACGAACCGAGACAGACTGATACATGCGGTAGAGAGCCTTGCTCGCAGAGCTTACAATCTTACATCGCTGGAAGATGTCCCTGTTAATGATGATGGACGTGCCAGTTCTGTAATGCAGTTTCGATCGCGCCAAGCCTGCCGGGCTTACCGCCATTAGGCTGTAAATGATGTGGCTGAGCGTCTCGGAACTGAGGCAACTCTGGTCATGCCTGCTTTAATAGCTTTATCTCTCCCAACCCCACAGCAATATTGAGGCAGGGAGAGAATAATTATAGTATGGGCAGCCTGCCCCCCGTCCCCCCAAGCCCCCAGAATAAAAAAAAAACAAAAAAACAAGGGTTAAAAAAAGATCTGAAATTCTAGTTAGTGTTTTGATACAGGAGATATTTGCAGAGTGTTAAATAGATTATATTCACCTGGGGTTGTTTATTAAGTCTGTTCTGCAGCTTTTAATCCATCGTTTTTTAAAATGTCAATAAACTGAAATAGCCCAGCTGCCTTTTTGGCTAAGCTGCCTAGAGGTCAGTACAGAAGTCACTGTAATTTAGGCATTCTGAATGCTGGGGGGGGGGTAATACATCTCCCCCTCCCAGACCCACTGCACAGGTTAAACCCTCTGCCAGTTAATAAAACACCAACAACAATAGCTGTGAAGCAAATATATGTGTAAAAGGTTCCGAAGGTCAGTAGAACAGCAAGAAAAAATGCTGCCTATTCCATACGTAGGGGAATCTTTGTCCTTGGCTTTCTGTTGAAATTAAGAGCCGTCCCTGCTACATTCAAACACCTTCATCTGTGTTATTTGAGTGTTGCTCTTATGATGTCATGAAGCTAAAACATGTCTTTTTATCTGTCATTTCATTGTGTATTTTTTCCATGTCATCATCACTATTTTACATTTGAAACCATCTGTTTTATTGGTTGATTTGTGGCTGGAATTATTTATTTTCAAGCTTTTCCTTTTTATTCCCCCCGATGATGCTTTTTCTAAATGTTTCACACCAGGAATCTACTGAGAGGCATTTAGCCAGAGCTTTCCAATCATGTTCATGTAGATTGTTTATAATATATAATATACTCGTTTTCTATTCTATTCGTGGTGTATCTTGGTTTTGTGCTGCCCTAGGCAGACACAATTGCACACCTACGACATGCCATATCACCCACGTTGTACACCTACAACATGCCCCATCACCCACGTTGCACACCTACGACATACCCCATCACCCCATTACATGCACCATCACCCACATTACACACACATTAAATGCCCAGTCACCCCATTACATGCCACCATCACCCACATTGCATACACACTAAATGCCCCATCACCCCCATTACATGCCACCATCACCCTCATTTCATACCACCACCACGTACATTACATGCCCCCATCACCCCAATTAACTGAAAGGAGCTAAAGCTTCCTGAACAGGGGGGGAGGGAGCCGAAATGTTTGAAGCACCAGAAGCTTGCTTTAACACCCTCTGGCAAACTGCCGCCCTAGGCGAGTGCCTTGTTTGCCTTGTGGAAGATACACTACTGTATATACTGCGCAATGTGTATACTGGCAACTGAGTTTGACCTAGTTGCCTATAGGGTATCCAGGTCAATACATTTTACCCTCGGGGGGGGGGGAGGAGAGGAACTGGTTCCAATTTATATGAGACAGCCACGCCCATTTTACATTTTTTAAAGGTGCTGGCCATACCCCCTTTCCAACTAGGAACGCTCTTTTCCTGCTTCCCGGCTGGCCAATGGGCTGCCATTGTTCTATTATACAAACGATGTAGCAGGCTGGAACTCTATTGTAGGGTTCCCGGTCAGAGATCTCAACAAAAATCCAGCTCTGAAAAGTTGCTATCCTCGGAATAAAATCCACTTCACCCGTGTTCCGGCCTTCTGCCTGTTCTTTTAAGTGTTCTAGGTATATCAAGAAAATGGTTACACGAGTGTCGCCCTTATTTCCCATAATTCTCTCTCTCACCTACAGATGGACAACTATGGGCAGCAAGACCTGGCCGATCTCTTTGTGAAGTACAACGTGAAGTCTCCCATCACGTTAAACGATCTCTCTCCTCCCGTGTCGTTCAACCTCATGTTCCAGACTTCCATTGGGCCCGGTGGGAACATGACCGGGTATGTGTTGGTCTCCTTGGTGTGTCTGTGTGTGCGGCCGGCTGCTCTACCCCTTCGCGACAATGGACGTGTCTGGCACGTCCTGCGGTGAAACAAGTGGTATTCGCTTTCAACGATGTGAAAAACGCTTTAACGGTGCTGGTCTATTGCCTCGATGTCAAGGCAATAGCCAGCACTGAAATTTCCTTTCTGGTGCACCCACGATCGCCCCACGGAGCGATCGTGGGAGCCATATTGACGGAGCAGCATGCTCCGTCAATATGGCTATGCCCTTTTGTGGTCTGAGCTTCGGAAGTGAAAGTAACTTCACTTCCATCGCTCTGAATATGTAGCTTGACTGCCCCTAGAGGCAGCAAGTAACAGTGCAATGTAAAAAAAACGATTTAATTAGCTAAAAACTGGTATTATAGTTAGATTTAGGGTTTAAATTGAATAATTTTTAGCATAAGGGATAGGGTTAAAATTAAATTTAAAATGAAAATATATTAAGGGATAGCATTAGGGTTAGAGTTGTGGTTAAATTTAGTGTTAGGGTTAAATTTAGGGTTCGGGTTGGGGTCAAAAGGTCAATATAGGAAAAAAACACTATTTTTGGTTTTTGACCCATACCTCGCAGAAAAATACCAAAAAATATGGAAACATGCATATTTCTGAACTCGGGACAACATTTAGAAACTATTTATATGGGGTCTTTTTTAATGATTTTATTTGTGTAAATTATATTTTAGGTCAAAGTTAGAAAAAGTGTTTTTTTTTTTAAATTTTTCATCATATTTTATGATTTATTTTGTAGTAAATTATAAGATATGATGAGCATAATGGTATCTAATGAAAGCCCTTCTTATGACGATAAAAACAACATATAATTTGTGCGGGTACAGTATGTGAGAGAGAAGAAAATTACAGCTAAACACAAACACCCCAGAAATGTCAAAACAGCCCCTGTCACCAAGAGAAAGTCATGGTCAAAATGTCTTGTCCCTAAGGGGTTAATAAAGAGAGATTACTGTGCTAACCCCTATTTGGCGCTTGTGTCCTTTCTACAGCTACCTGAGACCAGAAACCGCCCAGGGCATCTTCCTCAACTTTAAGCGTCTGCTGGAATTTAACCAGGGCAAGCTGCCCTTCGCTGCCGCTCAGATCGGGAATTCATTTAGAAATGAGATCTCACCGCGCTCTGGTCTCATCCGCGTACGGTAAATAAACCTTTGGCTTTCACTTCGGGATTGTTTACAGGTGGTGTGTAATAACCCGGAGCAGCAGTGTTCTTCTCTAGCTGCAAACTGTGTGTATATGTTGCAATTTCCATTGCTTTACGGGTACAATCCGAGATAAATCCTATTATTTTGTTACTTCGTTTAGTGGAGTACCATCCCAGTTTAGTGACTGCATCCACCACACTTTATATTTGCAGTCAGGATAGAATGGTTTTGCAGATTCTGAGAGTACAGCTGTATGCTCAGGACGTCACCTGACCAGCAAATCTCACATTGAAAAGAATACTCTGTGACCTCACGAGCTTGCAGAGAGCCACTCCTGGTGCTATGCATTTGTGCATTGGTAAGGGATGTTGAGGGGTAATTTGGCACTGTGGAAAGGGATGTGGGGGGGCTAATCTGGCAGTGTGGTAAGGGATGTTGAGGGGTAATCTGGCACTGTGGAAAGGGATGTGGGGGGGCTAATCTGGCACTGTGGAAAGGGATGTGGGGTGATCTGGCACTGCGGAAAGTGATGTGGGGGGGGGGGGGTAATCTGGCGCTGTGGAAAGGGATGTGGGGGGGCTAATCTGGCACTGTGGAAAGGGATGTGGGGTGATCTGGCACTGCCGAAAGGGATGTGGGGGGGTAATCTGGCGCTGTGGAAAGGCATGTGGGGCAATATGGCACTGTGAATAGGGATGTTGGGGGCAATCTGGCACTGTGGAAATGCATGTGGTGGGGCAATCTGGCACTGTGGAAAGGCATGTGGGGCGAAATCTGGCGCTGTGGAAAGGCATGTGGGGGGCAATCTGGTGCTGTGGAAAGGCATGTGGGGGGCAATCTGGCGCTGTGGAGAGGTATGTGGGGGGCAATCTGGCACTGTGGAAAGGCATGTGGGGGGCAATCTGATGCTGTGGAGAGGTATGTGGGGGGGGGGCAATCTGGCACTGTGGAAAGGCATGTGGGGGGCAATCTGATGCTGTGGAAAGGGATGTGAGGGCAAATCTGATGCTGTGGAGAGGTATGTGGGGGGCAATCTGGCAATGTGGAAAGGCATGTGAGGGGCAATCTGGCGCTGTGGAAAGGCATGTGGGGGGCAATCTGGCGCTGTGGAAAGGGATGTGGGGTGCAATCTGGCGCTGTGGAAAGGCATGTGGGTGAGTTTATCCAGGTAAAGGGCAACACTGGGGGAGATGTACAAACCAGCACACCCTTTAATCAGGCCAGATAGTTGTGCAATCTCTGTGTACTACATTCAGGAGTCTGCTCTACCTGCACTGGTCCCAAACTGAATTTCTGTGCTGCTCAGGAACTAGTGCAATCCACTTGTTAAAAATAAATCAGCCCATTAGCTGTGAGCTCAGCTACACCCTGGTCCCTCTCCCAGTACAAACAGACAGATTAATCTGTATTGTGGTTTGTGATGCGCAGATGATTTGTTTGAAGCCTCCTGGTGGAGGACGCTGGTGGAACCTGATAAACTGCCTTCAAACAGGTGTGGTCAGAGATCAACGCTACCTTAATAAGGGTAACCCATTATGTACCAGGCTTCGTGTCCAAACCTGCCCTGTTTTTATATATCCATTTGGTTATATTACTGAAACAGAAAGTACAAATGGAGGACAATCTAACCCCACAAGAGGCTCCCAGATGCCTATTACACTGTGCAGATTACAGCTCAGTAATGTGAGTGTATCCACCTGTACCTTTATATCAAACTATATTGTTTTTGAAGAATACTACACTCTATAATATATATGTTTATGTTTCATGTTTCCCTTTGTACACGGAGAGGATTGCCTTATCAGAACGGTACATTTTTAATGTGAAGTGTATGGTAGATTCGCACTGATTCGCGGTTTCTTTATTTTTTTTACACTGTTTTTACTAGAAGTGAAGCACTAGTTGGTCTCGGTGCTGCTGTCACAATCACATATAGGCGCAGTGGATCTCTGTTTGTTTGTCTTTTGCCCAACGGTTGTTCGTTAGTCATTTTAGCTGGTGATGTATTTTTTTTTTTTTTACTAACTATTGTGTATATTTTCTTCCTTTCTCTTGTAGAGAGTTCACGATGGCCGAAATAGAGCATTTTGTGGATCCCAATGATAAACAGCATCCTAGATTTGAGAACGTGGCTGATCTGAATATCCTGCTCTACTCTTCCAAAGCACAGCTGAGTGGGGAGTCAGCCCACAAAATGCGTCTGGGTGATGCGGTGGAGCAGGTAAAAGGTTCAATTAAAAATACAAGTCTTTTTATAAAGTGGTAAGAACCGACGGCAAACCTTAAACAGACTTTTTTTTAACCTAAATTTTGCTTATACTTTGAATGTAGAGAATAAAAAATGGTGCAAATTGATCTATACATTATGTTGGCATAAGCAAATCCATAAAATAAGAGAGTTATATGTTTTAGACATGTCTGTGGTGTCGTCTCTTGGTTGTGACATCACCTTGTGACCTTGATAGGCAAATTAACTACTCTCATTTGTAGTAATTGGCATGTCAAATTGTGAAAATAATATGCCACTGTTTTTTTTTAAAGAATTGATTGGATATAAAAAGAAAAAACTTAGGTGTTTATCTCCTGGCTCCATTTTGTGAATATTTCCCATGATGCAACATCGTCCAAAATCTTCCAGCCAGTCTCACTTTACAACTGTGGACAAAGCCACAAAGATGATGTCATAAGATACTCCCGTGCTCTCTTACTGGCTCCTGTGTATCATAGTGAGCAGGACTAGGTGGCTGTGTACAACTTATTTTTTTTTACCTGCCTTCCAACACAAAGAGAGGAGATTGACCTCATCAAACAGGATCATAACTCCGCCCCCTTGTGATGTAATAGTTACATTACCCCCCCATTCAATGCAAGTCTATGGTCAGAATTCTGACTTACAGACTGCATTCTGTGTCTCCAGCCCCAAAGTGAGATACTAGTGCTGTAAAGTCACTGGGGGGTGGCACCAAAAACACTATATTTCACAAAATGGCCGCACCAAGTCACACTTGTTTAGTTACATATTTTATTAAATACAGGCACATAACAAAAACAAGACATATCTGAAATAAACAATTAAAAAAATACACCCTTTTCATTTTTTGGTGGGAGTGTCCCTTTAATTGCTCGGCACTCCTCGGAGTGGTCTGTATTACCTCCTAATCATGGGGGACGCACTGAGCCCCCCCCCCCCCCCCCCACTCATTACCACACCTCTCTACAAGCCCTGCTTCCATGTGTCATTTCTATTTGCATATCAAGCCACCAAGTGATGTTATAAACAGGACACGTTTGAAAACTAGATTCCACTTATTTTATGCATTTACTGCATATCGCAGTATGAGTAATATTAAGGTTCAGTCCCTCTAATGACCTATTTTTCCTGTTTTGCAAAATGTTGCAGCTTTTGCAAAAAAAAAAAAAAAAAAAATGAATTCCTCTCTCCTTTTCCTCCACCAATCCGCAGGGGGTGATCAATAACTCCGTCCTCGGGTACTTTATCGGCAGGATCTATCTGTACCTGGTGAAAGTTGGCGTCTCTCCGGAGAAGCTGCGGTTCAGGCAGCACATGGAGAATGAGATGGCGCATTACGCCTGCGACTGCTGGGACGCCGAGACCAAGACGTCTTATGTAAGTGGTCTGGAGGAGAGGGGCACGTCTGACGGACTGCTTTGCTGCTAGGATGGTGGCATTAAGGAAGCTGGCAGGCACTTTTTTACATGCCAGTTTTTCCTGTTGACTGGCAGCCATGATGTATCCCTGGGAAGCCGACAGACCCCTCACTGCTAGCGCAGGATTGCTGACCCGCCCCTGCTCTGATTGGCTGTGTGCGCCAGCTTCCTGACCGGCTCTGAGGCAAAGGCGAGAGTAAACCCGCGTGTAATCTTACACAAGATCGGGAAAACAACCATTGTAACCTATGTTTTCCCCTGAGGAAGAAAGGGTTAAGCAAGTATAGTAAAGATTGGTGTTGCTGACTGGCGATGATGGGCGCGTCAGTAGAATCACAGTGAATCCTGCCGATACTGCAATCTAATTATACGATAAAGAATTATACTTGTACTTACAAGTAGTCAAATTGTGCCCTCTTGTGGTTCCTAAAAGGCACTGCATGGACAGTGTTCCTCATAAAGGACACCTGCCTCAAAAAATGAGGTTGTGTTTAATTGAAAGATTGCATGGGGAGTGATCGCTCTATCAGAGGATGGACATGTTTGGAATCATTGCTCTGTATAACTCTATCAGGGGGCGACATGTATTTTTTTTGCATGTCCACCCCCTGATAGAGCTTATACAGAGCAAAGATTGTAAATAACATGTCCACCCCCCGATAGAGCTATACAGAGCAAAGATGCTAAACAACATGTCCTCCCCCGATAGAGCTATACAGAGCAAAGATTCTAAATAACATGTCCGCTCCCTGATATGTTTAGAATCTTTGCTCTGTATAGCTCTATCAGGGGGCGGACATGTTTAGAATCTTTGCTCTGTATAGCTCTATATAGCTCTATACAGCTATATAGCTCTATACAGAGCAAAGATTCTAAACAACATGTCCACCTCCTGATAGAGCTATACAGAGCAAAGATTCCAAACAACATGTCCGCCCCCTGATAGAGCTATACAGAACAAAGATTCTAAATAACATGTCCACCTCCTGATAGAGCTATACAGAACAAAGATTCTAAATAACATGTCCAGCCCACGAATAGAGCTATACAGAGCAAAGATTCTAAACAACATGTCTGCCCCCTGATAGAGCTATACAGAGCAAAGATTCTAAACAACATGTCCGCCCCCTGATAGAGCTATACAGAGCAAAGATTCTAAACAACATGTCTGCCCCCTGATAGAGCTATACAGAGCAAAGATTCTAAACATGTCCGCTCCCTGATAGAGCTATACAGAGCAAAGATTCTAAACACCATGTCCACCCCCTGATAGAGCTATACAGAGCAAAGATTCTAAATAACATGTCCGCCCCCTGATAGAGCTATACAGAACTGAGATTCTAAATAACATGTCCGCCCCCTGATAGAGCTATACAGAGCAAAGATTCTAAACAACATGTCTGCCCCCTGATAGAGCTATACAGAGCAAAGATTCTAAACATGTCCGCTCCCTGATAGAGCTATACAGAGCAAAGATTCTAAACAACATGTCTGCCCCCTGATAGAGCTATACAGAGCAAAGATTCTAAACATGTCCACTCCCTGATAGAGCTATACAGAGCAAAGATTCTAAACAAAATGTCCGCCCTCTCATAGAGCTATACTGAGCAAAGATTCTAAACAACATGTCCGCCCCCTGATAGAGCTATACAGAGCAAAGATTCTAAACATGTCCTCCCCCTGATAGAGCTATACAGAGCAAAGATTCTAAACATGTCCGCCCCCTGATAGAGCTATACAGAGCAAAGATTCTAAACCTGTCCGCCCCCTGATAGAGCTATACCGAGCAAAGAATCAATAACGTACTTTATTTGTATTCTATAATTAAAGCATTTCTAGTTAAAATGCCTCCACTTGATCTTTCAATTAAACATAACTTCATGTATTTATTTTTTCCCCCTGTTGCCCTTGACGTGTTTGTATGTAGGTTTGAGGCATTCTTACAGCCTCTTAATTATTTTTTTCCCCTTTTAACAGCAGATTCCTTTCAGCCAGTGGGCAGTATGGCAATGCGTATGGTTAATCTGCAGTCTGTCCATTGCCTTCAGATAGCTCGTATACATGTAATACAGCTAGACACATTGCAGGTAGAATATAATTAGGACAGTCGTGCAATGCATCGCCAGTTACACATGATGCCCAGCACTCCCTCCAGCTGGTTATAAAATAAGCTTTATCTCTTGTTTTATTCTAGGGATGGATTGAAATTGTTGGCTGTGCCGATCGCTCCTGTTATGACCTTTTGTGCCACGCCAGAGCCACCAAAGTCCCCCTCGTCGCGGAAAAGCCCCTCAAGGAACCCATATCCTTTTCCATTTTAACACCTAGCAGCGGTGGAGTTGGGGGCTGTAGGCTGTGATAATCCAATAAGATTTTAATGATTTAAACTTTTTTTTTTTATATACTGAAATGAGATTTGATTTTGGATATTAACTACCTTTTCTGAAAGTATTACTAAGAGGGTAGTGGATGCATGGAATAGTCTTCCAGTAGAAGTGGTAGAGGTTAATACAGTGAAGGAGTTTACGCATGCGTGGGATAGGCACAAGGCTATCCTAGATATAAGATAAGGCCAGGGACTAATGAAAGTATTACATTACTGAGAGGGTAGCAGATGCATGGAATAGCCTTCCAGTAGAAGTGGTAGAGGTTAATACAGTGAAGGAGTTTAAGCATGCATGGGATAGGTATAAGGCTATCCTATATATAAGATAAGGTCAGGGACTAATGAAAGTATTACTTCACTGACAGGGTAGTGGATGTATGGAATAGTCTTCCAGTAGAAGTGGTAGAGGTTAATACAGTGAAGGAGTTTAAGCATGCATGGGATAGGTATAAGGCTATCCTATATATAAGATAAGGTCAGGGACTAATGAAAGTATTACATTACTGAGAGGGTAATGGATGTATGGAATAGTCTTCCAGTAGAAGTGGTAGAGGTTAATACAGTGAAGGAGTTTAAGCATGCATGGGATAGGTATAAGGCTATCCTAGATATAAGATAAGGCCAGGGACTAATGAAAGTATTACATTACTGAGAGGGTAGTGGATGTATGGAATAGTCTTCCAGTAGAAGTGGTAGAGGTTAATACAGTGAAGGAGTTTAAGCATGCGTGGGATAGGTATAAGGCTATCCTAGCTATAAGATAAGGCCAGGGACTAATGAAAGTATTACATTACTGAGAGGGTAGTGGATGTATGGAATAGCCTTCCAGTAGAAGTGGTAGAGGTTAATACACTGAAGGAGTTTAAGCCTACATGGGATAGGTAGAAGGCTATCCTAGATATAAGATAAGGCCTGGGACTAATGAAAGTATTACTTTACTGAGAGGGTAGTGGATGTATGGAATAGTCTTCCAGTAGAAGTGGTAGAGGTTAATACAGTGAAGGAGTTTAAGCATGCATGGGATAGGTATAAGGCTATCCTAGATATAAGATAAGGCCAGGGACTAATGAAAGTATTACATTACTGAGAGGGTAGTGGATGTATGGAATAGTCTTCCAGTAGAAGTGGTAGAGGTTGATACAGTGAAGGAGTTTAAGCATGCATGGGATAGGTATAAGGCTATCCTAGATATAAGATAAGACCAGGGACTAATGAAAGTATTACATTACTGAGAGGGTAGTGGATGCATGGAATAGTCTTCCAGTAGAAGTGGTAGAGGTTAATACAGTGAATGAGTTTAAGCATGCATGGGATAGGTATAAGGCTATCCTAGATATAAGATAAGACCAGGGACTAATGAAAGTATTACATTACTGAGAGGGTAGTGGATGCATGGAATAGTCTTCCAGTAGAAGTGGTAGAGGTTAATACAGTGAAGGAGTTTAAGCATGCATGGGATAGGTATAAGGCTATCCTAGATATAAGATAAGACCAGGGACTAATGAAAGTATTACTTTACTGAGAGGGTAGTGGATGTATGGAATAGTCTTCCAGTAGAAGTGGTAGAGGTTAATACAGTGAAGGAGTTTAAGCATGCGTGGGATAGACACAAGGCTATCCTAGATATAAGATAAGGCCAGAGACTAATGAAAGTATTACATTACTGAGAGGGTAGTGGATGCATGGAATAGTCTTCCAGTAGAAGTGGTAGTGGTTAATACAGTGAAGGAGTTTAAGCATGCATGGGATAGGTATAAGGCTATCCTAGATATAAGATAAGGCCAGGGACTAATGAAAGTATTACATTACTAAGAGGGTAGTGGATGCATGGAATAGCCTTCCAGTAGAAGTGGTAGAGGTTAATACAGTGAAGGAGTTTAAGCATGCATGGGATAGGTATAAGGCTATCCTAGATATAAGATAAGGCCAGGGACTAATGAAAGTATTACTTTACTGAGAGGGTAGTGGATGTATGGAATAGTCTTCCAGCCGAAGTGTTAGAGGTTAATACAGTGAAGGAGTTTAAGCGTGCGTGGGATAGGTATAAGGCTATCCTAGATATAAGATAAGGCCAGGGACTAATGAAAGTATTACTTTACTGAGAGGGTAGTGGATGCATGGAATAGTCTTCCAGTAGAAGTGGTAGAGGTTAATACAGTGAAGGAGTTTAAGCATGCGTGGGATAGGTATAAGGCTATCCTAGATATAAGATAAGGCCGGGGACTAATGAAAGTATTACTTTACTGAGAGGGTAGTGGATGTATGGAATAGTCTTCCAGTAGAAGTGGTAGAGGTTAATACAGTGAAGGAGTTTAAGCATGCATGGGATAGGTATAAGGCTATCCTAGATATAAGATAAGGCCAGGGACTAATGAAAGTATTACATTACTGAGAGGGTAGTGGATGTATGGAATAGTCTTCCAGCAGAGGTGGTAGAGGTTAATACAGTGAAGGAGTTTAAGCATGCATGGGATAGGTATAAGGCTATCCTAGATATAAGATAAGGTCAGGGACTAATAAAAGTATTACATTACTGAGAGGGTAGTGGATGTATGGAATAGTCTTCCAGTAGAAGTGGTAGAGGTTAATACAGTGAAGGAGTTTAAGCATGCATGGGATAGGTATAAGGCTATCCTAGATATAAGATAAGGCCAGGGACTAATGAAAGTATTACTTTACTGAGAGGGTAGTGGATGTATGGAATAGTCTTCCAGTAGAAGTGGTAGAGGTTAATACAGTGAAGGAGTTTAAGCATGCGTGGGATAGACACAAGGCTATCCTAGATATAAGATAAGGCCAGAGACTAATGAAAGTATTACATTACTGAGAGGGTAGTGGATGCATGGAATAGTCTTCCAGTAGAAGTGGTAGAGGTTAATACAGTGAAGGAGTTTAAGCATGCATGGGATAGGTATAAGGATATCCTAGATATAAGATAAGGCCAGGGACTAATGAAAGTATTACATTACTAAGAGGGTAGTGGATGCATGGAATAGCCTTCCAGTAGAAGTGGTAGAGGTTAATACAGTGAAGGAGTTTAAGCATGCATGGGATAGGTATAAGGCTATCCTAGATATAAGATAAGGCCAGGGACTAATGAAAGTATTACTTTACTGAGAGGGTAGTTGATGTATGGAATAGTCTTCCAGCCGAAGTGTTAGAGGTTAATACAGTGAAGGAGTTTAAGCATGCGTGGGATAGGTATAAGGCTATCCTAGATATAAGATAAGGCCAGGGACTAATGAAAGTATTACTTTACTGAGAGGGTAGTGGATGCATGGAATAGTCTTCCAGTAGAAGTGGTAGAGGTTAATACAGTGAAGGAGTTTAAGCATGCGTGGGATAGGTATAAGGCTATCCTAGATATAAGATAAGGCCGGGGACTAATGAAAGTATTACTTTACTGAGAGGGTAGTGGATGTATGGAATAGCCTTCCAGTAGAAGTGGTAGAGGTTAATACAGTGAAGGTGTTTAAGCATGCATGGGATAGGTATAAGGCTATCCTAGATATAAGATAAGGCCAGGGACTAATGAAAGTATTACATTACTGAGAGGGTAGTGGATGTATGGAATAGTCTTCCAGCAGAGGTGGTAGAGGTTAATACAGTGAAGGAGTTTAAGCATGCATGGGATAGGTATAAGGCTATCCTAGATATAAGATAAGGCCAGGGACTAATGAAAGTATTACTTTACTGAGAGGGTAGTGGATGCATGGAATAGTCTTCCAGTAGTAATGGTAGAGGTTAATACAGTGAAGGGGTTTAAGCATACATGGGATAGGTATAAGGCTATCCTAGATATAAGATAAGGTCAGGGACTAATGAAAGTATTACTTTACTGAGAGGGTAGTGGATGTATGGAATAGTCTTCCAGTAGAAGTGGTAGAGGTTAATACAGTGAAGGAGTTTAAGCATGCGTGGGATAGGTATAAGGCTATCCTAGATATAAGATAAGGCCAGGCACTAATGAAAGTATTACATTACTGAGAGGGTAGTGGATGCATGGAATAGTCTTCCAGTAGAAGTGGTAGAGGTTAATACAGTGAAGGAGTTTAAGCATGCATGGGATAGGTATAAGGCTATCCTAGATATAAGATAAGGCCAGGTACTAATGAAAGGATTACTTTACTGAGAGGGTAGTGGATGTATGGAATAGTCTTCCAGTAGAAGTGGTAGAGGTTAATACAGTGAAGGAGTTTAAGCATGCGTGGGATAGGCACAAGGCTATCCTAGATATAAGATTGTGAACCAATAAAATTATTTAGAAAATTGGGTAGACTAGATGGACCGAATGGTTCTTATCTGCCAGTGACACATTCTATGTTTTATTTTCTGGAGTTTTAGAGAGTGTGTCATTTCACATTTCACCAGTAGGTGTCACTGTAGGACATAGTTTTAAAGATAAGTGTTTGGCTTTGAAAGATGTATTCTCTGGAGTCCTGACGGATATTACTTTTATCTAAAATCCAGGGAATGCTACGGCCTCCAGTTTATTTAGCTGCATAGCTCTATCAGGGGGGCAGACATCTTTAATCAGATGGGGCTGATCTTCCTTCATCTGACCCAAGATTCCAAACATGTCTGCCCCCTGTTGCAAGCAAAGAGGGCTCAATAAGGTACTTTACTTATATTCTTTCTTTAAAGCATTTCTATTTAAAACACATACACTGGATACAATCTATAAATTACAGAATTCATTTTTTCTGACCGTTTTCTTTTAAGAGCAGTCATTACATTATAAAAATGAATATTAAATTGTTCTTGCGTTGTGGACTAGTTAGCTTTTTACATGTCTTTTTCTTTCATGCTTTGGTTAGAAGATATTACTTGTTACGAGGGGCAGAATCCAAGCACTAGTACACTCCTTCCATAGTCTGTGGGAGGCGCTCTTCAGTTGGTCTGTTATTGACTGGCAAGAACATGTTTGCTAAGTTCTCTTAAAGGGACAGTCTAGTCCCCAAACTCACTTTGGTGCAAGATGAAGATCACTGCTTGTATAGTGCACAGGCTTTTATCCCTGTGTGATCTGATGCAGGCATTCTGTATAAATCACATTTTTAATATTTGTCCCAAGCCCTCCCCAGTGATTACTCTGCATGTTTACTGCAGGTGCAGCTGCACTGATTATATAGACACTGAGGATATAAGGTTTTGTTTCATATAGTCACTTCCTGTGCTGCTGGAATTGAGCCTATGAGTGACCTTGCTCTTGTACACAGTAGGATCTCTTAACAGTGCAACACATTGTCTGATGACATCATTAGAGAGACGGGATATTCCATTCATTTGAATGGCATTATTCTCATTGGTTCCTGCAAAAAAAAGGGAAATGACTTTTACTCAGCTAGTGTGGGCAGTCCTAGTTTCTTGCAAACTGCTGTAATTTCACAATTTCGTCTAGCTGTAAGTATTTTATATTTTAAGTAATGCAAAATGTAAAACATGCATTTTAAAGTAGTTTGAAAGCACATTAATATGCATTAATATTTGGAAGATGCATTTTGGGTACTTTGCTATATGCTAAAGATCATTTTTCATAATTGTTTCTTATCTACATTAACAGTATAAGCAATGTTGAGGTTGGCAGACATCCTTTAATGAAGCCTCCAATGACTGATAGTCCAACAGACCAATAGAGGGGGCGGCATCTCTACTAGTTCTATGGAGCTCGTTTGCTAGTGCTTAGTTTCTCTCTCACATAATTATGGATATCTGCTCAACGAAACAAGATAGAAAGATGATTTAAAAAGAGAACTAGTCATTAGCCCATCAAGATTTAAATCCTCAACACAAGGCATATTTATTAATATTTATAAGATGTTGCGGACTCTGTGTGATTATTTTAGTAGCATGTCATGCTGTTACAGTTTCTCGTACTACATATCACCTTCGAGACGCTTAAACTCCTTGACTTCAGCGCACAAGACGGTGAATGTTGTACAGTTTGACGCAAACAAGGGGACTATTGGCAAGGCCTATAAGAAAGACGCCAAGCTGGTACTGGAGTATCTCGCCATCTGCGATGGGTGTTACATCACCGAAATGGAACAACTCCTAAACGAAAAGGGGGAATTCACTATTGAGACAGAAGGGAAGACGTTTCTACTGACTAAAGACATGGTCAGCGTGAAGAAATTCCAGAAAACTATACATGGTAAGATAAATATCCCATAAATCCCGATATAATACAGCTGTGGCCAAATCGGAGTATTGATGGAATTACTAAATGCAAAATCTACCCTAAATAAAAACTTAGGGGCTTTATTCATAGCAGAGGGAACAGTTTGCCCTGCTGCCCGGCAAAAGGTAGCCCCTTATCAAACACTCGCCAGTACAGAGGCACTGCTGGCATGTTTGCTGATTCTGCATAAATCACATTTTTAATATTTGACTCAAGCCCTCCCCAGTGATTACCCTGCATGGTTACTGCAGGTGCGGCAGCACTGATTATATAGACACTGAGGATATAAAGTTTTGTTTCATATAGTCACGTCCTGTCCTCCTCAGATTGAGTCTATTGAGTGGCCTATGAGTGACCTTGTACGCAGTAGAATCTCTTAACAGTGCTACACATTGTCTGATGACATCACTTGAAAGACAATATTCCATTCATTTTAATGGCATTATTCTCATTGGTTCCTGCAGAAGAAAAAAAAAAAGGAAATTACTTTCACTCAGCTAGTGTGGGCAGTGCTGGTTTCTTGCAAACTGCTGTAATTTCACAATTTCCTCTAGCTGTAAATATTTTACATTTTAAGCAATGCAAAATGTAAGACATGCATTTTAAAGTACTTTGGAAGCACATTAACACGGATTAATATTTGGAAGATGCAGTTTTAGCACCAGACAGTCCCTTTGAGTTTTAAATTCCCTGCATTTCCCCTTTCAGTGAATAAAGCCCTTGGCGCAGGTCTCTCTGTTGCAGTTCTGCTCACAGAACTTGGAGGCCTTGAAATGAATGGCCTTGTGTGGGTGATTGTATTGTTTAATACAGAGAGACCCTGAGCCGCGCGTTTGCTGAAAGGTTTCTGTACAGTGTTCCAGCAAATCCCATTGAATGGCTGAGACCTTTTCACCGCTTCTCGGATTTGTACAAATGAATCCCGTACGCCGAGCCCTCCCCTTTGTTTGTCCGAGGCGTTATATGTAGACGCGGAATGTCAGCGCGGAGTGCTGCATCGTGAGTCCTCCTCCCACGCCTGCCTTTCAGCAGATCCAAACCTTGCCTGCTTTACAATGACAACATGGGATAGAGCGTTCGCTGGTTACCATGGAAACTGCCTGAAACTGGGAGCGCGAAAATAAAAACATATAAGAGCAATTGAACCTATTAATTCAAATCGGAGCAAAAGGCAGCAACATTCCACTAGTTTCCACGGCGATTGCTCCACTTTCTAGAACATATGTGTGTGAATGGGATTTAGGAGTAATAATTTCAGAGGACTTGAAGGTAGGTAGGCAATGTAATAGAGCAGCAGGAAATGCTAGCAGAATGCTTGGTTGTATAGGAGGAGGTATAAGCAGAATACTTGGTTGCATAAGGAGAGGTATTACCAGAATGCTTGGTTATATAGGGAGAGATATTAGCAGAATGCTTGGTTGTATAGGGAGAGGTATTAGCAGAATGCTTGGTTGCATAGGGAGAGGTATTAGCAGAATTCTTGGTTGTATAGGAAGAGGTATTAGCACAATGTTTGGTTGCATAGGGAGAGGTATTGGCAGAATGCTTGGCTGTATAGGGAGAGGTATTAGCAGAATACTTGGTTGCATAGGGAGAGGTATTGGCAGAATACTTGGTTGCATAGGGAGAGGTATTGGCAGAATACTTGGTTGCATAGGGAGAGGTATTAGCAGAATGCTTGGTTGCATAGGGAGAGGTATTGGCAGAATGCTTGGTTGTATAGGGAGAGGTATTAGCAGAATGCTTGGTTGCATAGGGAGAGGTATTAGCAGAATGCTTGGTTGCATAGGGAGAGGTATTAGCAGAATGCTTGGTTGCATAGGGATAGGTATTAGCAGAATGCTTGGTCGTATAAGGAGAGGTATTGGCAGAATGGTTGGTCGTATAAGGAGAGGTGTTAGCAGAATGCTTTGTTGTATAGGGAGAGGTATTGGCAGAATGCCTGGTTGCATAGGGAGAGGTATTATCAGATTTCTTGGTTGCATAGGGAGAGGTATTAGCAGAATGCTTGGTTGTATAGGGAGAGGTATTAGCAGTAGAAAGAGGGAAGGGCTCATGCCATTTTACAGAGCGCTCATGGGACCTCACTTGGAGTATTGTACGTAGTACTGGAGACCGTATCTCCAGAAGGATATTGATACTTTGGAGAGAGTTCATAGAAGGGCTACTAAACTGGTTCATGGGTTGAAGGATAAAACTTACCAGGAAAGGTTAAAGCATCTTAACATGTATAGCTTGGAGGAAAGACGTAACAGGGGGGATATGATAGAAACATTTACATACATAAAGGAAGAGAGTATATTAAAAGAAGAAAAACTACCACAACTAGAGGACATAGTCTTAAATTAGAGGGGCAACGATTCAAAAGTAATATCAGGAAGTATTACTTTACAGAGAGGGTAGTGGATGTATGGAATAGCCTTCCAGCAGAAGTGGTAGAGGTTAATACAGTGAAGGAGTTTAAGCATCCGTGGGATAGGTATAAGGCTATCCTAGATATAAGATGTGGAACTGGGCACTAATAAAACTATTCAGAAACTAGACTAGATGGACCGAATGGTTCTTATCTGCCGACACATTCTATGTTTCTATGTGTATCGCTTTAAAGACCTTCACTTTCAGGCTACTCGCTGCCTGTATACAATACGTACATGCTCTGGACACGTTGTGTATGTTAATGTGGGCGATGCCTGTATACAATACGTACATGCTCTGGGCACGTTGTGTATGTTAATGTGGGCGATGCCTGTATACAATACGTACATGCTCTGGGCACGTTGTGTATGTTAATGTGGGCGATGCCTGTATTTTTTATTTTTTATCCCCTTTTATTTTCTAGTTGAGGAAATTGTACCGAATGTGATTGAACCCTCATTTGGTCTTGGAAGAATCTTGTATACGGTTTTCGAGCACACATTCCAAGTCCGACAAGGAGACGAACAGAGGACGGTGAGTTCTCTAATCAATTAGAGTTTGAGTCAATTAATTACAGTTATTATTCCCTAGAAGACCAAACGGACTCTTTGCATAAAGGACCAGGGGCGATTACATTTACAGCATTCAAAATGTTTAGTTCTTCTTTTCTAACTTTTGCCAGTATGAGAATAAAAAAAGAAAAACCCCTCTTATTGGGCCATAAATATCCCACCGCTGACTCATTTTAATTGAATTTTTCTAATCTCCTTTTCTTTCTTTTTTCCAGTACTTTAGCTTTCCCGCCATTGTTGCACCTTACAAATGCTCCGTACTCCCGCTCAGCCAAAACCAGGAATTTGTGCCGTTTGTCAAAGAATTATGTAAGTGAAATGTCTGTGCCGCCATTCAGTGTAACCGCTGCCTAGGCGCCAATACTATGGCAAATGGCAAAATGTTAAAACTATTAATACATTACCCCCATTTTTTGCTGGCTTTTTCACTTTTTAGAAATAAACTTCCTATGATGTATTTTTTCGGAGATATCACTGATATAGTAGGTTAGAAATCAAGCACTAGGACACTTACTATTCTCCAGTGTCTGGTGTTGGCAGGGGTCTTTTAGACTGACACTCTGGCAGGCCTATAGAGGCAACCTCACAGGCTTCTTCTGTCCCGTTTTAAGATTCCAGGAAGCAAATATCATACCCTACGTAAACAGTGATATCTTCTAAAAGAAACAGAAAAGGGGCCACTTTTTAAAGGTTTTTCTGATTTTGACATTATTCCCTGTTCAAAGGCGATCTTGAAGAACAAATCCGGTGTTTCTGTGGCTAGTGTAGAAAATCTAGTGAAAAAAAGTGATAGGCGCTCAATAATAATACGGGACAAACGGTAAAATATGGAAAAAAATGATGCAGCAAAACCCTAGTGTAAGTCCCAAAATCACACAGTAAATGAATAATAATTGCATATATTTTCATCCTGATCAAGCACTATTGATAAGTATCGTTTTCTGTGCAAAACACAAAAAACACGCTTCTATCTCTTATTTGACCCTTTACTAACATGGACTTGCCAGCAGCTGGCCCGCACATCTGCCTTCCATGCGCCATGTTTCTATTTATTTGCTTCTCTTTGGCTCTGTTGACCTGACTGACATTTTTACCGTCTCCGCAGCGGAAGCTTTAACCAAGAACGGTGTGTCCCACAAAGTGGACGATTCCTCAGGCTCCATCGGGAGGCGTTACGCCCGCACCGATGAGATCGGCGTGGCCTTCGGTATCACCATTGACTTCGATACTGTCAACCGCTCGCCTCACACCGCAACGCTCCGAGACCGGGACTGCATGAGGCAAATCCGAGCCGAGGTGATTAGTTTCTATAAACCTTTTTACTGTCTAGCCATTACCGTGCTGTGGGATTTAAAGAGACTGAAATACCCAAATGAAAAATATTTTCAGTAAATAAAACTCTTTCTGCAGATTTAGTTACTTTTAAGATGATCTTTCTATTGTGTTTAGTTCTCAAGTTATTACTTGTTATTTAGATGCAAAACTAAGCACTAGGACATATGCTTCAGAGTATCTGTTCAGTGGGGATGTGGCCTGTTATTTCAAAACAACCCTTATTGTTCTGTTATCCTGTCATTCTGATACAGAAGTAAGGCACAACCTGCACTGGAGAAAATGGAGTGTGTGCTAGTTCTTGGTTTGTTGCCTACTCGTTCAGTGATATCTTCTGAACAAAACATTAAAGAAAGACCATTTAAAAGAAATCAAAAGAGCAGTGTAATCATGGTTTCAAAATATTACCATTACTCTGTATTTAACCCCTTAGTGAAAATACATTTTCACCTTAACTTTCCCTTGGTGACAATGGCTGTTTTGACATTTCTGGGGTGTTTGTGTTTAGCTGTAATTTTCTTCTCTCTCACATACTTAACCCACACAAATGATATGTTGTTTTTATCGTCATAAGAAGGGCTTTCATTAGATACCATTATGTTCATCATATCTTATAATTTACTGCAAATTTAAAAAAAAAACAAAAAACACTTTTTCTAACTTTGACCTAAAATATAATTTAGACAAATACAATGATTAAAAAAGACCCCATCTAAATAGCTTCTAAATGTTGTCCCGAGTTTAGAAATGTGCATGTTTGCATATTTTTTTGGCAATTTATGGGGCAAAAACCAAAAATTGTATTTTTTGTTTTTTATCTATATTAACCTTTTGACCCCAACCCGAACCCAAAATTTTAACTTAACACTAAATTTAACCCCAACTCTAACCCTTATGCTATCCCTTAATATATTTTAATTTTAACCCTATCCCTTATGCTAAAAATTATTTAATTTTAACCCTATAGGCTAATTTAACTATATAACCAGTTTTTATTTAATTAAATATTTAATTTTAATTTTTTACATTGCTATGCTGCTTAACTACCACTAGGGGCGGTCAAGTAGCATATTCAGAGTGAAGGAAGTGAAGTTACTTTCACTTCTGAAGCTCAGACCTCCAGAGGGCATAGCCATATTGACGGGGCATGCTTCTCCGTCAGTATGGCTCCCACGATCGCTCCGTGGGGCGATAGTGGGTGCCCTAGGTCAGAAATTTTAGTGCTGGCTATTGCCTCGACATCGAGGCAATAGACCAGTACTGTTAAAGCGGTTTTTGCGATCGCAAAAACCACTTGATTCACCGCAGGACATGCCAGGCACGTCCATTGTCGGGACGGAGTTCCCGGCAGGACGTGCCTGACACGTCCATTGTCGCGAAGTGGTTAAGGGTAAAAACATTTTTTTAAATTTTCATTAATTGACAAATTTGCCCTGATAGATTTTTTTTTTTTTTAACCAGTTGACTTGAACCACCCATTGTTTTCTCTTTAGATTTCGGAGCTTCCTGGGATTGTCCGGGACCTGGCAAACGGTTTGGTGTCTTGGGCAGAGGTGGAGCAGAAGTATCCTGTTTTTGAGGGTCAGGAGACCGGGAAAAAGGACACAACCACCGAGGGGTAGCGGCTTTCATTAAACAAGTCCACTTACTGGTTCCATCGACGATAGATACCATCCAACCTTCTCATTGATCAATGTGACAATTAAGGGAATAAATTGGCATCAGTTGATGCTTACAGGGATCCTCCTTAATTATCATTTCCCAACGCATTTCCAAACAGTCTGGAATTAAACGACATGGTAATATATATATATAAATATTTGTGTTTGTTTAATTTTTTTGGGCCTGCGTTCAATAAATAGACTATGGATTCATGTGGAACAAAAGGAAAGTGAACCGGACTGTGAGATTTAATTAGGAGATAATGCTTTTCTTGATAATACACATACGACCGGCCAAACTATTATAACTTATTATATATTACGTATTCTAACGGGAATGATTGGATTCAGATGATTGCAAGTCCTGTTTGCATGGCAAAAATCATTAAAGGCGCAGTACCACTCATTTTCTGTATGTTTTACATGTTTCTAATATCTGTGAAATGTGCTTAATTTTTACCTCTATTTACGGTTCTTCTGTATTTTTACAATGAAAAGGATTTCAGTGGGACCTATACATTTATTAACATTCTATAAGGAGGGGCTGGGAGAGATGGGCAGTAATAACACTGTTACACTTTATATGTCGTATTGGGAGAGGGAAAGAGCTGAGAAAACAAAAACCCCTTATTTTGATGGAACGTTTATCTAAGATTATCCAATTGAGTTATTCTTCAAATTCGAGTTATTTTGGCCTTTTTAATTCCTTCTCAGATCTCTCTTGTATGAATAAAGCCCTCAGTAAATGTGTCCTGAAAATAAATGTTTAATCAGACTTTTGAGTGGCGCACAATCAATGCAGGATTCCAAATGCCCCATTAAAAGAAAGCAAATGGGGGATTTATTCCGTCATGGAATGCTCTTGCCGCATGATGGCGCTCTTGTTGCATTACCTAAAAAAAATAATAATAAAAAACAAACAAAAAAAAATATATAACTTTTTAGTTCTAAATGTACAGAATACACACACACACGGACCGAAAGTGTAATATTTCTCTAATTACAATAAGTAACTTGTAAGATCCTTCCATGAATCGTCCACCTGCTCTACACCACTTCGTCCCGGAGGCTGGAATTTAACTGCCCCTCGTGTGACACTTTTCATCTCTTTTTTTTTTATAATCCATTTTGGTGCATTTTTAGGCCGTGAAAATTGATGATATAAAGAACTGGCTGTAGAGACTTTAAAAAAAAAAAAAAATTAAAAAATGATGGGTAATTTTGGGTCAACGTTCTAAAATAGAATTAAATAGAAAGTTCCTGCTCATTGTTCCAAGTTTAGAATTTTGCTCCAGAATTTAAGGACATCTAATTTTTTTTTTTTTTTTACTGTGTTTTTCAACACGGACTCAATAATTAATTAATGTAATCTTATTTTTTTTTGGTCAGCTTACCATTCCCCAGGGCATGGTACAAATTTATCAGCATCTCATGTATTCACTGAAGTAAAAAATGAGATTCCCTGTAAGTATTGTGGTCTGGATTTTAAGGCAAACCTTGAACATAAAAACTTCACATTATAGAGGTTTCGCCTAATGCTTACCTTTTTTTTTTTTTTTTTTTTCCTGGTGCAAAGTCCTCGGACAAACAGCTTACCTATGAATCTTCAACATGTTCTGTGCTCCTAAATCTACTACAGTGCTGACATCTTCTGTAAGGTTCTGGCTCCTCCCATTTCTTCTCACTGTCTGCCTGCTCCCTCTTACTTCACTATGTTCTATCTAACTGCTCACAAACGCATTCTCATTTAGATTCCCATATGTTTTCCTCCCATCCCAGCCTACAGAATTGACACACAGACACGCCAATAAGGGCGACCGACGGTTGTCAAGATATTTCAAACAATTTCATACTAATAAATCAGAATAGTACATTGAGATTATTAAAGTAATGTTTGTACTGCACTGTTTTTTTTTTTTTTTACCCAATAATGAAATAATTGTTAAAATACAAGATCCTGCTTTGTAGAACGGTATTTAAATAATTCACACATTTATATTGTTCCAGTTCTTCCCAGAGCCAAAAAAAAAGTTTGTTCACAAACTTCTGTAATCCTTTTTTTTTAATTTTTTATAAATGTAGGTAATGATGTGTTTGGATCTAAATAGCATAACATGCAAACTTATTAGTGTGCAAGAGAGAGAGAGAGTGGCCATCTTATTAGACTCCTCCCCTTTAGTTAAAGCTGATTGGTCTTGGCCGATTTAGGAGGTGGTGTGAAGAGGAGGAAAGTTAGCTCAGACACAGTCTTTAAAACTTTGGCATTACCACCTTTCTAGGAATGTAGTAGATTTTGCAATTGTAACAATAAGCAGATTTTTTTATTAATAGAATTTAAAAAAAGGTTTAACCTCTGTGACATCAGTTATTTAAAACCCATTGTTTTTCTTAATTTGCAACATGTTAGACACAGGTCTAGTGATGTGCAGCTCTTCTAGCGGGCCTAAAGATATACCTTAACCCAAAGAGAACGAATATTCGAATCGTGCCTTCTGACTTTGAAAAGTAGGGTACCTTAGTTATGTGTGATAGCGATGTGCTAATCATTCGTGACGCATGTTCTTCCTGAAATGTTATGTAGTTAGATAAAAATGTATTAGACATTGCAAAAAGGTCTTATTCCCCCGATGCCTGGAGGGGGCTAAGATCCGGAACCTTGGAACATGTTCTGGTCCTTAGAAAACAAGAAAAACCTTGCTGCAGGGAAGGCTTCCTCGTTACGTTAAAGATACATGGCTGCTCCGTGCTCTAATTAACATGGAAAACTAATGATATTTATTTTTTTAAAGGGCAAATGTTGGCCGTTTAATTGAAAGTGGGGGCATATTAAATAGAAATACTTTGATGAGTGAATGCAAATAAAGTACAGGTTGAGGATCCGTTATCCTAAATAAATATTCTACATTAGCTGAATCTTCTCACCTTGGATATAGGTCATGTAGAACATTTATAGAACGGGAGCTGCCAAATTAGCTGCTCCACGGTGCAAACGAAATGATGGATAGTTCCTCCCTTTACTACATTTCCATGAGTGCTTGCTTCAGACCCAATGTGCATGACAGGGTGGAACTTCAGAATGGGTCTCCAAGAAAGTGAGTACCCCATATCTGAACTGACCCTTAGCCCAAAAAAAATTTGGAGGGGGCATTTCGGATAATGGATCTTGGGAAACTAAACTTGTACCGCATTCAGCCCTCTTTAGTCCATATATTCAGGGTCGGACGTGTTGTTTAGAATCCTGGTTCAGACGGAGGAAGATCTGACCCAAGATTCTAAACATGTCATACAGGTATAAAGAGCTATGAACACTCATTAAAGTGTTTTATTTCTATTCTTTCATAAAAGCATTTCTGTTTAAAAAGCCTAAACTTGATGAAATCCTTTAATTAAACATAACCAACAGTTTCCCTTTAATTGTTAATGCAGTATATGTGATTTTATTATTTCAGTTCTCAGTGAGTGACACGATGAACGGGCTAGCACTCGCTCCTTCTCTATTTATTAAGACAAAGTGAAAGTTATTTGCAGAAACAGGAGGTGCAGCCAATTTACACCCAGGGGCAGGGGAAATGAATTAAAGTCTGGTTTGTAGTGTACTCATTCTCATTATTCTAAGTGTCAGATGGGATTCTGACCTACATCCAGAGTGTGAAGTGAAAGCCTTTGTGTCAAAAAGAAAGCTTTTAAAGATAAAATTGGTAAAGTTTCAGATGTGAGACAAACACTCTCACTAATACATGCTCACACTAACACACTAACACACTCACATTAACACACACGCTCACACAGAACATTCACTAATACACCTCACCCCTAACAAGACTTGGGAATTCCTTTTCGGACGAATTCCTTTCCTGACGAAATTCAGCTCCATCGTCCAAATTCCCTGACCCAACCTTGTTTGACTTAAGTCAAAAATGAACTTTGGGGCAATTCCAAAAATAATGGACGAATTTCGGACGAAAATGAATGAGTCGATGGATGAAAATTGGGTTTGGACGGACCGAAAGAACGTTGGCACCGCCCAAGTCTAGTGCGCGCCAACATTCCTGGTGGTGGATGTTGACTGGACTTTGTGATGGACAATTCATGATGTTCCATGGAGCTTCACAGACACTGGTGTTGTCGTACGGACACTTTGCCTATACCCCTTTCCTAATGGGTATCAATACTTCTGTTAAATACAACAATATTTCATATTTAATTGACTCCTATGAAGTTGGTGTAAAAATCCGCACTTTGACCATATTGTTTACAATCTACGCCAAGTAGAAATGTCAGGAACACAGAGTGCCCTTTATGGCAGGTGAATGTATAATGAACACTGGCCTTTATCAGGCCCTTTAGCTCTGTAGTCTTTATCTCCTGCTCACCAGCTATACTATTCCATGGAACGCACTCTGCAGCCCCATCACTGAGAAATATTGATTTTCCTTTTCCCTTGGAGTTTCTGATTTTCTAAACTATTGACTCACGACCCTTGATTTTGATTGACGACTGAGTTTCTTCCTTTCTCCTCCGACACTCTATGAATTCTGGAGAACATATTTTTACTGCCGCAAATATTTGGTAATAAAAACGATACTGGTGTGGAATAAGATCCTGAGTGTTGCATATCACCGACGTGATGGAGGGCCGGGCCAGAGGCAAGAGATGGCTGAAATTGAAATGAAAAGCTAGAAATTAAGCATTTTATTGGGGAGAATTATTTTTAAACACATTAACCCAATAGCAACACAATAAAAGCAGTTACAACTAGAGTTGAGTGAACCCGAACCGCAAAGTTCAGGTTCGTACCGAACATTAGGATTTTTGGACCTCGGACCCGAACACAGACAATGTTAGGGGGGACCTAATGTCCCCCCCAGGTCCCCACCCATTGCCGGCGGGTGGGGACCCTATAACAATAAGGGTGAGGGGGATCTAATGTCCCCACCCATTGGCGGCGGGTGGGGACCCTATAACAATAATGAGGGGGGGACCTTGTGTCGTGTTTAAACCAACCAATCAGAGTGATAGCCATTTTAAACAGAGTGGGAAAATTCCAAAGAACTTTCCCACGCTGCGTAAAATGACACAGAGCACTCTGATTGGTTGGATTTCAAAACAACCAATCAGAGTGCTGTGACAGGTAAATGGAGAGACTTACCTGTCAGTCTCTTCATTTACCTGTCAGAGCACTTTGATTGGTTGGCTTAAACCAACCAATCAGAGTGCTCTGAGCTTAATTGCAGGGCGGGGCAAGGCTTTATAAGCCTTCCCCCGCCCTGCAGAGCTCAGTCTGCACGGGGCCCTCCAAGGCGAAGATTATTTTATTTCACCAGTGGATTTTTTTTTTGCACTTGGTTTTTTGTTTTGTTTTTAACAGTTGCTGCGCGTATTATGGTTTTTTTATTTGGCCTTTTTTGGGGCTGAAGAAAGAAGACATTAGGTCCCCCCCCCCGCCGGCAATGGGTGGGGACCGAGGGGTGGGGTCCCCTTAACATTATTAGGGTTCGGGGGCGAGTTCGAGCCCGAAACCCGGACTTTTTTCCGAAGTTCCGCTGAACCCGAACATCGAGGTGTCCGCTCAACTCTTGTTACAACTTTTCATAAACATGCTTTTATGAAAGATCCGTACAGCAAACTAAAGACGAACCACAAAAACTAAAAACATTGACCCACCCCCAGCTAAGTGAATTTCTTTACTTTGTAAAAATATACAGGGGAAAAAAACTGCAGAAAATGAACAATCTGAAATGGATTATGGAATATTTATCAGACAAATGGCTGTTTGGGGAGCTCATGGTGTTAAATTGTAATTTATACAAATGGACTATAATAGAATAATATTCTATAGCTACCGGCATGTAATCCTGCAAAGTCATCTCTACATCGTTAGCGAGAAACCGTACACATTACCATATAGATTAGAGTAATAATCACACAACACATTTATTCATCCTGTGTATGTGTAACACCTGCATGTTTATGACTTGTGTATACACAGGATACATCTAGGATACACATGGTGATTAATAATGGTTTTTCTGATTAGGGGTAAGCATGGCACAAAATCTATTTAATTACTTGGGGGGCTTTAATTGCCGATAAGGATTTGAATTGTAGAAAGGAACTAATTATTTATTTTTCATTTTGCTTGAAAAAAAAATGATTCTCGGGATCAATTAATTCTCGTAATAATGATAGGACACAAGAAACAAGGGGACTGTGTGGTCTGTATTATTATTTTATTTGCCAGGTATTTTATTTGCCAGGTAAAAAGGAATACAGAGTTCACTCCCGTACATGCTCGCAAGCCACATGTTAATTGGAAAGTAGAATCCTTACAGTAAGCGCTTGGTCTGCCCCCTAACGTGTCATTTGAATGGTGCACAAATCACAGATACTGATCACCAATCAAACGCTGCCAGCTCACGGAGCTCCCCAACATGGCGGCCTGGGAATCTGCAAACCAAATGTGAAATCCATAAGAGTTCCGCTCAGAAGCCTTTCTAATTCACGCAGCGGTTGGCTCTTCGGACCGCAGTTGGCGTCTGTCTGATTAGGAGACTCTATTGGATGGTTCAGTCCTCTTGTATATATATCTAGCCTGGAAGCGTGTCAGAAAAAAATCTTCTCACCCAGGGTCAGGAAAACTAATAATAAAAAAATGGTAAAAAAAATTCTTACACCTCACCATAACAAACCGCAAAGGATGGTGAGTTTGTCACTGTCACCTGCCCACTCTGACACCAGTGGGCATTTGCCATTTAGAAGTTCGTTGGATGTAAATGTGACCTGCTGGATGGGTGGACCCAAAATTAATTTTATTATGCCTTTACCAAATTATTTTTTTTATTTTTATTTTTTAATCCATTGCTGTTTTTGGCCTAGATAGCAGCTTCACTTGGTGGCACAAAATAAATAATCCTGAAATTGAGCCACAAGCCACGTGCATCCTCGTATGCGACTAGGGTGGCCACCTCGGCCATGTTTTACTGACCACATATACGTTTTGCAGGCTGCTTTGCAGTATGTAGAAGTCACATGCATAGTTGCCAACGTCGGCCATGTTTCCAGGGACACATATTTGTACCACATACTGCAGAAAGAGCATTTAAAGTGCAGCCCCGCAGTATGTAGGCTGGATATACACACAGACACAATCCAATTAATTAATCATGGTGGAGATCTCATAGGACCTACCATGATTAATTAATTGGATTGTGTCTGTGTGTATATCCATCCTACATACTGCCGGGCTGCACTTTGCATGCTCTTTCTGCAGCAATATTCCCAGAGAAAACAGTGCTTAATAAAAAAAAAAAAATACATGTAATTATTAGTATAATGATCTGCATTACAATGTACATCCCCTTTAGTACGGGACTTTTCTAAAAGTTGGATGTTTTTAAATAGGAACTTTGTAAAAAAACAAAGGGTGGGAAACAAGCCAGGGAAATTAACAGTTTGAGTGCCAGAAATAAAAGGCAAAGGGTATGCCCATGGGAAACAGAGTTTTGTCTGAATACAAACAAATACTGTGGGGGACATGGATGAATGTGGCCAGTGCTGAATGTTTAATAATAATACCAATAAAATAACAAAATGAACTTAATTTTAGGTTCTAAAACATGTATTTTATAACTTATTAAAGATAAAAAATATAAGAAAGAATATTACAGAACAAATAATTACATCACATTGAATTTAAAACAAACAGATAATGCAATACCAACAATTGCTATGCTTGTTTACAACAATGGGCGACTTTTATTAATTATACCAAAAAATGGAAAGTCTATTATTAATGGTGAAAAACTATTCATAGATGTAATTCCACAGCCACATGCTAGGAGAAGCAATCATTTGCTCTTTATAGGCAATAAAGGTGGATAGCATCTTTTTTTTAGATCTCTTTTTGAAGAGAACTGAAGTAGCCCGGCCAGGAACATAGACACCAAACACACACTACTCATCTGGAGCCGTGGGATGGTTCTTGACAGGGGATCTCTGTGGACCCAACCCACCATGCAGAGTTTAATTTTGTTATCCAGTAATTCCTCATATATATATATATATATATATTTTTTTTTTTTAAGATGCAGTACTACATTTGGAATAATGTGAGCTGTAATACCCTCATCCTTTCATTGCCTGTGTACTTTCTATACAGCCGTGTTCTAAAGGTTTCTATAGGTTTTACGTATAATAGCAGGGCATATAGCAATTAAATCAGATCTGGTGCTAATGTCTTGTTCACCAAAAGAAAACGGTAACTCCGGACAAACATTGCGTTTAGTAAGACACACAATACTTTATTGCGAGTTCAACGTTGGCGCATACATCGATAATGCCAACTTTCAAAGCCAGTTCCGTGTATACTGGTTTTATATGGACCCCCCGCCCCCATGTGACCTGACCATGGTCTCATATTAATGCGGAATACTGCCCTCTGCTGCAGATGGGGTGGGATTTTGGTGGTCTGATAAATCCTCCGAAAAGTTCTGTAAAAGTGTGTTTTTTTTCTGAGCAATAAATGTTTTTCTCTAAATATATCGTATTTGCACAAATCTAATGCGCACTTCAAGATTTGACACCATAAAGGCAAAAAAAACGTTTTTGCTGGCGAATTTAATGAGCATTTGTACAAGAAGTTTTTTTTTTATAACAATCAGTTTATGCTAACAACTTACCATAATTTTTTTTTTTTTATATAAATTACACTGCTTTACAACAATATTATGGAATTTCTATAAGTAAGAGAAATTCATGCACAGTTTGTCCTGATTGCATTGTACTTTTCTTTCTGTCAAAGGCAACAAAACCTTACGTGACTCGAATGCGCCATCAATTCTAATGCGCCATCAATTCCAATGTGCCAAAATTCCAATGCGCCAAAATTCCAATGCGCCATCATTTCTAATGCGCGAACATTCTTATGCGCCATCAATTCAATTGCGCCAACATTCCAATGCACCATCAATTCTAATGCGACAACATTCTAATGCGTCAATTCTAATGCACCAACATTCTAATGGGCCAACATTCTAATGCATCATTAATTCTAATTCACAAACATTCTAATGCGCCAACATTCTAATGCGTCAATTCTAATGCACCAACATTCTAATGCACCAACATTCTAATGCACCAACATTCTAATGGGCCAACATTCTAATGCGTCATTAATTCTAATTCACAAACATTCTAATGGGCCAACATTCTAATGCGTCATTAATTCTAATTCACAAACATTCTAATGGGCCAACATTCTAATGCACACTCTTTTTGGCAAAAAAGGTGCGCATTAGATTCAAGTAAATACAGGATATTTTTTTACTCTGATTTCTATACTCTGTTTAACATGAAATAACTATTAACACAATTAGAAAGATTGTAAGATGATGTTTGAGGCACAGGAGATAATCTACTATGGATCATCGTATCTCCAGCAGGGAATGTCTCCATTAGCATCGGGATATCATTAGAAACAGTATTAGGAAATGTAAATGACAGAAAATGAATTTTTAAACATGCCTGTTGGTATGTCTGTGTCTGTGGAATATTTCTAAATGCTGTTATTAATGCTGCTTTTACTTCTCACTACTCTTGAGTTTGGCTTCCCGCTGTCATTAATGTTTTAAGTGCAGTGCTGACCAATTAGTAAATTCAATCAGTTAAACATCATACTTTATTAATAATAATATTAGAAGAAGCTAAAAGTGCTGCACATTACTGTGAGTTTTATTGCTGTGGAGTCTGTGATACACTCACACACTGCACATTACTGTGAGTTTTATTGCTGTGGAGTCTGTGATACACACGCTGCATATTACTGTGAGTTTTATTGCTGTGAGGCTGTGACACACTCACACGCTGCACATTACTGTGTGTTTTATTGCTGGGGACTCTGTGATACACACAGACACTGCACATTACTGTGAGTATTATTGCTGAGGAGTCTGTGATACACTCACACTGCACATTACTGTGAGTTTTATTGCTGTGGAGTCTGTGATACACTCACACACTGCACATTACTGTGAGTATTATTGCTGTGGAGTCTGTGATACACTCACGCGCTGCACATTACTGTGAGTTTTATTGCTGTGGAGTCTGTGATACACTCACACTGCACATTACTGTGAGTTTTATTGCTGTGGAGTCTGTGATACACTCACACCGCACATTACTGTGAGTTTTATTGCTGTGGAGCTCTGTGGTACACTCACACACCGCACATTACTGTGAGTTTTATTGCTGTGGAGTCTGTGATACACTCACACGCTGCACATTACTGTGAGTTTTATTGCTGTGGAGTCTGTGATACACTCACGCGCTGCACATTTCTGTGAGTTTTATTGCTGTGGAGTCTGTGATATGCTCACACACTGCACATTACTGTGAGTTTTATTGCTGAGATGCTCTGTGATACACTCACACTCTGCACATTACAGTGAGTGTTATTGTTGTGGAGTCTGTGATACACTCACACACTGCGCGTTACTGTGAGTTTTATTGCTTTGGAGCTTGATACACTTACACACTGCACATTACTGTGAGTTTTATTGCTGTGGAGTCTGTGATACACTCACACTGCACATTACTGTGAGTTTTATTGCTGTGGAGTCTGATACACTCACACACTGCACATTACTGTGAGTTTTATTGCTGTGGAGTCTGTGATACACTCACACACTGCACATTACTGTGAGTTTTATTGCTGTGGAGTCTGTGATACACTCACACACTGCACATTACTGTGAATTTTATTGCTGTGGAGTCTGTGATACACTCACACACTGCACATTACTTTGCGAGTTATTGCTGTGGAGTCTGTGATACACTCACACACTGCACATTACTGTGAGTTTTATTTCTGTGGAGTCTGTGATACACTCACACACTGCACATAACTGTTTAATTGTGGTGTAACTTAGCGAGCATGTTTTTGTGTTGTATTTGTCACTAGTTTTTAGAGATTCTCCCTGTTCTAGTGAAGGACAAAGGGGATTCTGGTTTGTCAGATAATAACGGATAATAGAGGAACATAATCCGCGCAGGTCTCAGGATCTGGACAGCTGTTGTGTCAGCGCATACTAAATACCTGCATGCGATGTCAGGTAAGTCATTTGCACGTTCCACGTACAGGTTTGTGCCGGTTTTATTGATTGAGACCACGCATTAGCAAGATGTTTTTGTTTCTGTTATTCAAATGTATTCAGTTGTTATAAGAATTTAACCCCTCGAGGACTAATGGCGTTCTAAGGTGACATTACGACCATACAGTCCTGGAGCTGTATATTTGGCGTTTTAATGGCGCTGCTGGGATGGTAGCTGAGATTTTAGTCAACTATAGACTGGGTCTGTGGGGGGTCTGCAGGACGCTACACTCTATCGTTTCTTGGAGACTGGAGATGCCCCGCCGTGATGGTGTGCGGCCAGGCGGATCTCTAGCTAAACATCATGGGAACTGTAGTTAGTTGTAGACAAGGGCAGTGGTGTCTTATCTTTCCGAACTCCAGCTATTGCAAACTAAAGTTCCCATGATGCTCTGTGTCACGCTGGCTGAGCACCATAGGGAATGCAGTTTTCACAAATGCTGGGATTCTAAAGTCTTCTTTTCTCCCTACTCATGGTATAATCCTGCTATACCCACCCTAGTGAATTACCCTAAAATCTCTTGCTAAACAGAGATAGGACTGATTTTGGCAGGATGGGGATTGATCAAGGAAGGTGGGGTAAAGGGAACCCAACGCGTTTGAAGTCCGTGAACACTCTCCATTAGATGAAAGCATGACATTTGTGGTGCATGTATGTGACTTGCTCTTTTTTCCCATCTCTCTTGCTCTGATATTTGCAGTAAAGTTTATTTTCAGTTATTGGAACGGTGACCATTTTCCTGCCCTCTGCCCTCGCACCTCACACATGCAGTCTGCAAACTGTATACACCATCCTACTGGTTATGGTGCAAAAATCTTCCAGAGAATGTGCCTGTTATCTCCACAGCAGGGCTACTAAATACAGAGAATTATAGCCTTTTATTCCCTGGTGATAAATTGAGATATACAATCAGGGTTATAAATGTTCTGACTTGGCTCAACCACCCCTAATTACAGGCTGACAGGACAGTGGTTTGTGCATTTTTATGAGCTAATTGTTAAGTCGTCAGTATGAAGCTGTCTTCCCTCTCTGATCTGCAGAGAGACCATGACTCTCATTGTATTCCCTCAATGTCTCCCAGCTAAATTTGTTATCCTTTTATATTAGAAAATGATTACAAAGAATGAGCGGTAATTATCTGTGTACACTTCAGATTCAATGCTTTGCATCCTTTGGCAGCTTTCAAAGCACTATAAAACTTTTCCATTTTAATGCACTGTTAAAAAGCTTTGCTCCCAGCTAAATGTTCATACTTTCTGAACTCCCATTTTCTTACTGTGAACCCGAATAGAATAGAAACATAGAATGTGTCACCGGCAGATAAGAACCATTCGGTCCGTCTAGTCTGCCCAATGTTCTAAATACTTTTATTAGTCCCCAGTTCCCTATCTTATATCTAGGATAGCCTTGTGCCTATCACATGCATGCTTAAACTCCTTCACTGTATTAACCTCTACCACTTCTACTGGAAGACTATTCCATGCATCCACTACCCTCTCAGTAATGTAATACTTTCATTAGTCCCTGGTCTTATCTTATATCTAGGATAGCCTTATACCTATCCCATGCATGCTTAAACTCCATCACTGTATTAACCTCTACCACTTCTACTGGAAGACTATTCCATGCATCCACTACCCTCTCAGTAATGTAATACTTTCATTAGTCCCTGGCCTTATCTTATATCTAGGATAGCCTTATGCCTATCCCACGCATGCTTAAACTCCTTCACTGTATTAACCTCTACCACTTCTACTGGAAGACTATTCCATACATCCACTACCCTCTCAGTAAAGTAATACTTTCATTAGTCCCTGGCCCTATCTTATATCTAGGATAGCCTTATACCTATCCCATGCATGCTTAAACTCCTTCACTGTATTAACCTCTACCACTTCTACTGGAAGACTATTCCATACATCCACTACCTTCTCAGTAAAGTAATACTTTCATTAGTCCCTGGCCCTATCTTATATCTAGGATAGCCTTGTGCCTATCCCACGCATGCTTAAACTCCTTCTCTTTGATTACCGCTACCACTTCCACTGCAAGGCTATTCCATACATCCACTACCCTCTCAGTAAAGTAATACTTCCTAATATTACTTTTAAACCTTTTCTTTCCTCTAGTTATGGCAGTTTTTCTTCTTTTAAATATACTTCTTACTGTGTTGATTCCCTTTATATATATATATATATATATATATATATATATATATATATATATATATATAAATGTTTCTATCATATCCCCCCTGTTACGTCTTTCCTCCAAGCTATACATGTTAAGATGCTTTAACCTTTCCTGGTAAGTTTTATCCTTCAACCCATGAACCAGTTTAGTAGCCCTTCTCTGAACTCTCTCCAAAGTATCAATATCCTTCTGGAGATACGGTCTCCTGTACTGCGTACAATACTCCAAGTGAGGTCTCATGAGCGCTCTGTACAATACTCAAGCAACACTCATTTAGGATTGAACCAGATCCTTGTATATCTTTGTTCCAGTTTTTGTTCCAGATTGTGACCCTTTGCTGATGTTCCTGATTTTAAGTGTAAGATACTTTATGCACTTTATATTAAATTACACTTTTACCTACTGTAACGGACCGTCACAGCCAGCAAATCTTTCCTGGACCCTTGCTCTTTGTACCCAAATAGACAGGACATCTAGCAGTTGGGTACAGCAAGATTGAACTACTTTATTTGACAAAAAACACAGACTTTTAAAAGACATACACATGACATTAGTATACAATGGGGGGAAGGAACTAAACATAGTCCTCCAACTAACTGGGGCTAGGAAAACATTAGACATTCAGACTGCAAACCAAATTACCATACAGTGAGTAGACACACAGTAAGAAACATAATGTACACAACATAATCAGTTTACCAGTTAATCCAGTTAAAACAGAACAATGGATGTTGGAGTAAACTATTGGACCACTGTCACATTATAAACTTTCAGAGTGGTCTACTCACAGAATTAAACATTACACATAAACCAATATACTAACAGAATATAACTAACTAACAATATTAACGTATAGTGCTATGGCACATCCCTTGCCCAGGTAGTCCATTCATTTGTGAGTTGGTTGGCAGAAAGGCACGAACAAGCCTTTCTGCAGGGGAAAATGCAAGCCTTTACCATGGGGCCATAGTCCAGAGGCAGCAGGCGAGCAACCAGGCTTCTCCAGAACATAGTGGCGAGGTTGGTTCCGCCACATCTCTCCCCTTTTCCAAACAGACTAACAGGGTATCTGACCTCCTGCCGGTCAGTGCCCTGGTTAGTCCAGCAGCCCACCCACAAAACAGAAACAGCAGTACAGCCCACCCACAATAAATGGTTACTACACCCGAGTAAGGGAGAAACTTGTCCATGTCCAGGTGCCTCACCACGGCTGTATGGGGGACTGATAGGCTGCTTAGGTGGGTTGCTGAGTGGGCAGAGACCAGCGGTACTCTGCCCTGGTGCCAGCACTACCACGGAAGTAGCCTGGTTGGAGCCTGGTTGCTGGAGGGGGAGACCGACTGTCTCCCCTTTGGATACACAGCTCTGCTGCTGGAGGGGGAGACCGATTGTCTCCCCTTTGGACAAACCACCATGCTGCTGTGGGGGGAGACTGACTTTCTCCCCTTTGGCTAAACAGCCCTGTTGCTGGGGGACAGAACCGACTGTCCCTACCCCCTGTGCTGTAAGTGCAGAGAGCACGGTCCCATCTGCACGGTTGTGGGGCTTACTGTCTCCCCCTGGTACTTTAAGCTGTCGCTGGGGAGAGGGGGTAACAAGCTCCTCTCCCATACATACTACCATCCGCTGGGGAGGGCGACAGACTGTCTCCGCTCCCAATACAGTGTCCTGCTGCTGGGGAAAGGAGAGTGGGCTCTCTATTCCCTGCTGGACTCTCTGCCGCTGGGGAAAGGAGGCTGGGCTCTCTATTCCCTGCTCTATCTGCCGCTGGGGAGGGAGGACAAGGCTCTCCTCTCCCAATAAAACACTCTGCCGCTGGGGAGGGAGGACAAGGCTCTCCTCTCCTAATAAAACACTCTGCTGCTGGGGGACAGGACCGACTGTCTCTGTCCCCTGTAACTCAGCCTGCCGCTGGGGAAAGAAGACTGGGCTCTCTGTTCCCTGCAAATCCCACTGCCGCTGGGGGATGGAGACGATGCTCTCCTCTCCCTGTGGGGCCAGTGGTGAGACCTCGGTCCCATCTCCACTTGCCGGCTGGAGGTCCTCCCAGTACATCTCTATGATATCCTCCCAGCTGAAGGGCTCTGGACCTGGGTCTGCCACGATGCTCTCCTGCTGGGTATCCACAATGGAGCGGAACAGGTGTTTGTAATCCTGCTCCAGTTCCCATTCCAGGGATACCAGGTACGTCAAGTCTGGTCTCACTTTGTGGGGGTCATCCCAGACTTGCATACCCTCCCTCCAGTCAAAAATTTCTTGGAACCGGGTCTCGTCAGGGCTCCCAAAGTCAGGTTCTGTGAAAGCCTCCCACAGCAAGCCAGGGCCATTAAACTCTTCTCCCTCCGGGTTTTCTTGCTCCAATGTCCAGGGTGTATACCGAACTGTATACCACCAGAGTGCCTGGTAGGCATCCTCTAGCCATAGCTCCTGCCATACCCGGTGCTCGAGCTCCTTTACCCAATGCTCCAGGGGCTGCTCTCCCAGGAAGGGCATCCGCAGTTCCAGTCGCGTCTGCTGTCGCTGCTCCTCGCTGGGGAGTCCCTCGCCCCGCTGATATTGTACATTATCCAGTGCCTGGTACCAGATGCCTTTCCTTATTGCATCCCTGCCATCCAGGTCTTCCTCCTCATATGGAACTGCTGTTTGGGTCCAGCCTGGTTCCATCCTGCTGCTGTCAGGGTCGCTGTACTGAGACATGCGTTGCCTTCAAATTATAAATCCAAGAAAATGGTGTTGCCTTGTAGCTGTCCTTCTGGGCTATGAGAACAATCCCACCGCTGCCACCAATTGTAACGGACCGTCACAGCCAGCAAATCTTTCCTGGACCCTTGCTCTTTGTACCCAAATAGACAGGACATCTAGCAGTTAGGTACAGCAAGATTGAACTACTTTATTTGACAAAAAACACAGACTTTTAAAAGACATACACATGACATTAGTATACAATGGGGGGAAGGAACTAAACATAGTCCTCCAACTAACTGGGGCTAGGAAAACATTAGACATTCAGTCTGCAAACCAAATTACCATACAGTGAGTAGACACACAGTAAGAAACATAATGTACACAACATAATCAGTTTACCAGTTAATCCAGTTAAAACAGAACAATGGATGTTGGAGTAAACTATTGGAGTCACTGTCACATTATAAACTTTCAGAGTGGCCTACTAACAGAATTAAACATTACACATAACCAATACACTAACAGAATATAACTAACTAACAATATTAACGTATAGTGCTATGGCACATCCCTTGCCCAGGTAGTCCATTCATTTGTGAGTTGGTTGGCAGAAAGGCACGAACAAGCCTTTCTCCAGGGGAAAATGCAAGCCTTTACCATTGGGCCATAGTCCAGAGGCAGCAGGCGAGCAACCAGGCTTCTCCAGAACATAGTGGCGAGGTTGGTTCCGCCACACCTACTAATACCATCTTTTGTTCCTTGGAGGTTGAATCAATCCAGGATAAGAAAGCTGCCACTTACATTTTTGTCTTGTCCCACAAATAGGGACTATATGTGAGTGCTTTGCGTTTAATTACCTATATTTGTACTATCTATATACCTCTACTTGTTGCACTGGGTATATATCCTGCATTTTTTGCACAGTTGATTTACTGCACTGTCACTTTATTGCACATATAGCGCACTGTCACCTTGTGTGTTTTTTGTATAGGTCTCACCAGTGCTCTGTCCAATACTCCAAGTGAGGTCTCACCAGCGCTCTGTACAATACTCCAAGTGAGGTCTCACCAATGCTCTGTACAATACTCCAAGTGAGGTCTCACCAATGCTCTGTACAATACTCCAAGTGAGGTCTCACCAATGCTCTGTTCAATACTCCAAGTGAGGTCTCACCAGCGCTCTGTACAATACTCCAAGTGAGGTCTCACCAGCGCTCTGTACAATACTCCAAGTGAGGTCTCACCAGCGTTCTGTACAATACTCCAAGTGAGGTCTCACCAGCAGTGGTGTATCTTGATTTTGTGCTGCCCTAGGCAGACAAAATCCGGGCACCCCCCTACCCAAGCTGCACACCCACGTTACACACCTAAGACATGCCCCATCATTCAGACTCACATCAAGCTCACACTCCCATCACACTCAGTCACACACTCCTACTCCCATCACACTCAGTCACACACTCCTACGCCCATCACGCACACTCTGACTCCCATCACACTCAGTCACACACACAGTCTCCCATCACACACACTCTGATTCCCATCACACTCAGTCACACACTGTCTCCCATCACACACACTCTGATTCCCATCACACTCAGTCACACACACTGTCTCCCATCACACACACTCTGAGTCCCATCACACTCAGTCACACACACTGTCTCCCATCACACACACTCTGACTCCCATCACACTCAGTCACACACACTGTCTCCCATCACACACACTCTGAGTCCCATCACACTCAGTCACACACACTGTCTCCCATCACACACACTCTGACTCCCATCACACTCAGTCACACACACTGTCTCCCATCACACACACTCTGACTCCCATCACACTCAGTCACACACACTGTCTCCCATCACACACACTCTGACTCCCATCACACTCAGTCACACACACTGTCTCCCATCACACACACTCTGACTCCCATCACACACACTCTGACTCCCATCACACTCAGTCACACACACTGTCTCCCATCACACACACTCTGACTCCCATCACACTCAGTCAGTCACTCACACACACACACACACAGTCTTCCATCAGCACTTACCTTTCCCTGGCAGGCAGGCAGCATGGTCCCTCCATGCTGCCTGTTCGGCTTCCCGGCGATTGTGCCGACAGGTCACGTGACCGGGCGCGCGTATGACGTCAGCGCGCCCGTCACGTGACTGTCGGCACTTCCGTGTCGGCATACTGCACGGGGAGCTGAACAGGCAGCACGGAGGTTTCTCTGTGCTGCCTGTTCGGCTCCCCGTGCAGCCTGGCAGGCAGAGCGATGGTGAGGGGGGATCTTCCGATCCCCTCTCACCTCTGTCTCTGCCTGCAAGCGCGGTGGGGTTTTTTTTTTTTTTTTTTTTAAAGGGCCGGATTTTTATTTTTTTTTAATATTTTTTTTTTTTAATTTTTTTTTTTCCAGTGCTGGGGGGCGCTGCCGCCCCCCAAAATTTGCCGCCATAGGCATCCGCCTAGGATGCCTCGCGGTAAATACAGCACTGCTCACCAGTGCTCTGTACAATACTCCAAGTGAGGTCTCACCAGTGCCATGTACAATACTCCAAGTGAGGTCTCACCAGTGCTCTGTACAATACTCCAAGTGAGGTCTCACCAGCGTTCTGTACAATACTCCAAGTGAGGTCTCACCAGTGCTCTGTACAATACTCCAAGTGAGGTCTCATCAGTGCTCTGTACAATACTCCAAGTGAGGTCTCACCAGCGCTCTGTACAATACTTCAAGTGAGGTCTCACCAGCGCTCTGTATAATACTCCAAGTGAGGTCTGTACAATACTCCAAGTGAGGTCTCACCAGCGCTCTGTACAATACTCCAAGTGAGGTCTGTACAATACTCCAAGTGAGGTCTCACCAGCGCTCTGTGCAATACTCCAAGTGAGGTCTCACCAGCGCTCTGTATAATACTCCAAGTGAGGTCTCACCAGTGCTCTGTACAATACTCCAAGTGAGGTCTCACCAGCGCTCTGTATAATACTCCAAGTGAGGTCTCACCAGTGCTCTGTACAATACTCCAAGTGAGGTCTCACCAGCGCTCTGTATAATACTCCAAGTGAGGTCTCACCAGTGCTCTGTACAATACTCCAAGTGAGGTCTCACCAGCGCTCTGTATAATACTCCAAGTGAGGTCTCACCAGTGCTCTGTACAATACTCCAAGTGAGGTCTCACCGGCGCTCTGTACAATACTCCAAGTGAGGTCTCACCAGGGCTCTTTTTAATATGCTAGATTCACAGGAGGTTAAATGATGCTGTTTTACCTGTAAGACTGGTCCATTCTGCATGTGTACATTATGATAATCCTGTTTTATAGTCTACATTCATATACACAATGATTAAATTGACATAGTCCCTTTGAGCAGGGAGATGATAGTGATTCGCTATTAGTGACCTGCAAATGGCATTACTAGGGCCAGTTGGAAACCCAGGCAAGTTTGAATATGTTTCCAGCTTGGCTATTAATGCCTGGTATTTACAGTTCCCTTGTCAGTTCACTTTGTAGTGAATACAGCCTGGCGTATCGCTCTTGTCTCCCATCCTATGCCCACATCTCCTGTTTGATTGACTAAAATGGAAAACTTATTTTTTATTGAGACTTTGTAATCTCCCATCCCCATCAGCTTCTAATTATACCCCATCAAATTCTGCACATTCCTTATACCTCTGTCACTCCACTTGTTACCGTGGCAGCAAATCTGAATGTCATCTGACGAATTTTACTGGGAAAAATCCCCCCAGTATATAAATAATCCCCTGTAAGCATACAATTAATATAAGATTTATGGTTGTCTAGTGTAAGTTACAATTATCCCTGGAAAATGACTAGTTCCTTTTATCTTATCCATAATCTGTTTGTTTTTAAGAGCAGAATATAATTATATAACATTTATCAAGATTCGTCCAATTAAAGCTGCTGTGATCTCTAACCCTGCCACTGGGTGGCAGTAGCAGACTCTGGAGGTGCTGAGCTAGTCTCACACTGGACGTAATTATCAACTTGTGTACATGGAAGACAAAGCCGATACACTGCTTGTTGGTATTTTGGAAAAAGTAAAGCATTTAACCCTTTTTAGTCAAACACTAAAAAAAATACCCCCCATAAAGCTAGTTATGTGTGCCTTAAATGTTACTGTCTTTCAAGGGTCAGTTCCCCCCTAGATTATTTTTCTGCATGTTTCACGTTTGTTTAATATAGGTGAAATGCACTTATTTTTTTACTTTTAAACAATTTTCAATTCTCTTGTAGTTTTACATTGAAAATCTTTTCTTCGAGGCTTCTGAATTCACTGACATCCAATAGGGAGGAGTGAGGAGAGCGTGTGTGAGGTGTGGATTTACCTGACCCACAGACACAAAAGAGTTTAAATCATAATTAGTTTTCTTCATTTCTAATTAAGCTCATTACATGTGATATATATTCCATTGAGCTTCATTTATGAAAGATGTAATTCCCAAGTTAAGTTATAATTAGAGTTGAGCGGACACCTGGATGTTCGAGAGGTTCGACCGAACTTCGGAAAAAAGTCAATGGGGACCCGACGTTCGGCTTATGGAATACATGTACTATTGGCTTTCTATAAACCGAAATAGAGTCCCCATTCATCAGAATTTCTTATGAATGGGGACTCTAGTTCGGTTAATAGAAAGCCAATAGTATTACACGTATTCTATAAGCCGAAAGTCTATAAACCGAAGGTCGTTCGGTTTATAGAATACATGTAATGCTATTGGCTATTCTATAAACCGAAAGTCTATAAACCGAATGACTTTCGGTTTAAAGACTTTCGGTTTATAGCCGAACCTCGAACTCCAACACGGACATACAGTGAAATGTTCGGGTTCATGGCACAGACACCGTAATGTCCGGTACGAACCCGAACAGTGCGGTTCAAGTTCGCTCCACACTAGTTATAATTAATTCATTCATTCTGAAGATCCTCTGATATTGAGAATGTTTCAAGTCGGCTATTCTGACCATAACGTGAAGTTTCCATTCACAATTCCATGTAATTCACTCTTTCATGACTGGTGCACATGTTTCTTCTACAGGTGATATGCACATACATGCACATGTATTGGGATGTGTGACTTACCGCAGACAGGTGGAGAGGACGGATTACGGACTCTTTTCGGTGTTTCTCAGTTATTTTTTTCTGTCTGAAAGCATGTATTCTGTGTGTTTGCGACATGTTTTTGCTGCTTCCGGTCTCAGCAAACATCGGTGTGGGTAATTGGGTAGGATTTCCGAACTGCGAACATACGCCACCATGTGATCCAAATCCGTCTCCAATCCGGAGGCACCATTTTAGAGATAATTATTGGCGCATATTGAGTCGACCCTTGTAGGTGGAACTTCCCTGTTACAGTGCCCCGGTATTATTTTGCTATAGGTACACTTTAAAGTGATTCAGGCTCCTGTAAATGCTTACAAATATATTATGATGGCAGATCCCACCCAAATGCAAATTCTGGATCTCCCATCCCTTGCATGGGCTGAAAGGATGGATTAAAATCTTGAATGCAGTCAGTGAAAGCTGATTTGGGCAGAGTAGACAAACCTTATCATCAAAAGAATTATCTATTTATTCCGGTGTTACAATCACAGCGCAAGTCTATGAATTGATAGGTGCACTGTTTGTATGAAGCCAGCTCCACTGCCAAATCTTCCCACCCACATCACCAAAGTATATATTGACAGGGGGGCAGTATGCATGCCATTTCAACCCTCAGCTCTACCAGGAGTTTGGGACGGTCCAAGGTACAGTACAATTGTAATCCTGCAGCATTGTGTTCCCTTCTGTATGAATGTAATTCCTGCACATTATCAATGGTACAAAAAACGCTCTTCTCTGAAACAATGGACTTTATTCTTGAATAGGTCATAATATTTATTTTCGCTGGACTGGGAGCCATTTGGCAGGCTCCCCGTCTCGGTATATGTAAAAGAGGGGCCGGGCCACTTTCACTGGCCCCCATGTGTATGATCAGAGTCAGCTTGAAGCACCATTTAAATTATAGGGGGGGATCAGAGTTTCTTGGGGTTTTGGGGGTTTTACATTTTTTATTATTTTTTCATATTATTTTAAAACTTTTTTTTTTTTTATGAAACTTGCCTGTTAAAGAGGAGAATTGCAGAATGGGGGGTTGGATATGATAGTTTACTTACTTGCTTTTACCACCATACAATGAGTTGTATATGGGTATTACTGCTTTAATAAATTGCTTTCAAATGGCAGGTACCAGCACATGAAGGGTTCATCTCAAACAAGGTTTTTGTGTTTTTCACAGTAACTAATTCAGTTGGGTATTGAATCTGTGAAGTTAGTGGGGGCTTGTAACTTTGCTAATCCTTTAGCTAGAGAGGACTCTGACATTGATTGAGGTGGAGGACAGTCATGCAGTCCTGGAGGGGTAAAATGTGATCTACAAATCAGATCAATGTGTTTAGACCTAGTAACTTCCTTCAGAACCATGAGGAACCAATTGATCCAGAAAATCTTGCCAGGCCGATCCACCCACAGATGAAAACAATTACCTGGAACTATAAGTATAAACTTGTATCAGTTTTATTTTGAATTAGTCTCTTAGCTTAGCATATAATATCTTTATTACTAAAGATAGCATTGTTTATGTTAATTTTGTTATATTTTATAACGTTGTTTTATTAAAACATTATTATTCTAAGCAGCAGTGTCTTTGAGTGATTTGTCAAAAACTGCTAGGATTTAGTTCTGCCAAAATTCCGAATAATAATTGGTTGGCTTTTAAGGTATTATTCAATTGCATTTGGTTCCAATAACTGTATTATTGTTAAGTTTAACACAGCAATTATAGTGAAATCCATTGTGCCATATTAATTAATCCATAATCCAACTCATCTCCCAATTCAAACTCCCTTTGATTTTTAGTGAACAGCAATTTTTATTGTTTTTCACTGAAGGGAGTTTGAGATGGGAGACCAAGATGTACGTGTGTGGTGGAGTGAGAGAGAGTCCGAATTTCCTTTAGTGAATAGGGTGAGGTTGTCGACTTTGGAGGTTGACTTTTAAAGTGACCCTCCCAAATTGACCCCCTCGAACTATACTAGACCCGCCATGTGTCCATAAATATTAATTAATTTCAGAAATATACCTATGATGTAAAATGGCAAATCCTGTATGTACATTTTTTTCCCCCTTTCTTAAAAAAAAAAAAGAAGAAATCTTATAAAAAGTTAAAACTGTTGTTGAGTTCTTCTGGGTGCAATGTCTTAGTCTATATAGCCATGTCATTTCTGTTTGACCTACGTTCTGAATACAATCCCCACTCCATCAGTTTGATTTAACCACAGTGATCCCCATAAAGTGCAAGAAACTCGCATCAAACCCATGACATTCGGCAAAGTGCGTTGACACATTATGGGGCTTATTCACTAAAAGGTGAGTTGAGGTGAGATGGAACATTTCATCTCACTCATTTAGCTACACATTGTCAGGGACAAACCGGACGAATTTGCTCACTAGGAGAAGCTCGCCAGGTTTTTAAATCATTTTACAATGTATAGTTAAAATGATTAGATGAAATGTTCATCACACCTCATCTCATCTCAACTCACCTGCAACTCCCCTTATTGATTAGACCCTTATGAGTTAATAACTTGTTCCCTATGTTTCTTATGTGATCTCTATTTCTTTTACATGGTTTCCTAACTGAGGTCCACATACAGCTGGCCACGGGGACAAGTGACACAAATAAATAAGATTCTTAGTATTGCACGTGACTCATTCTTTAATGCTGAATTCTTTATTGGTTATAGTAGTTATATCTTTCTTTCGTTATTAGTATTAGTGACTCTACAAACCTGGTATCTATTAAACCCTCCAAAGTATCCAAATGAATATGACTGTTTCTGTTGTTTAATATAACTGTCAGTTACTTTGAACCTGAAATTTTCGACTACCCAAAATGTGATCCCCGAATTTTGTGAAAAGAATTGGCTCCACATCAGCGTCCCGTATTGACAATCGCCAATTTTGTTTCACTAGTTTTTATTTTTTATAAACTTGATATCCCTATTGAAACAAGTGATTATACTAAGTCTCTGTCTTATTATTTGTTACTTTTATTTTTTAATAAATCTTTCCTGCCTATTTGCATGGCATTATGTAGTTCTCCTTTATGCAGAAGGTCCTCAGGATACTGCTTATCTGGAAAATGAAATTTCATTTTCTCCATCTTACATATTATCACTGCAATTTCGAAGTGCTCTACCAAATTGTCTCCTGGGCACTGGGTTTAACAAGGGTTTATATTGGCCACTGTCAAAACTGACGTAACTATTGATGTCATCTCACTTGCAGTGCGTCTTAGTTTTGATAGCTCCATTTTCTACATATGTACACAAATCAAGGAACTTCTGTCTTACTGTACTCCAAGATGAAATGAACATTCCAGCCATTGTTAAATACATATCTCAAGAAATCATTCAGACAATAATAAACAGTTTTTAATGGGCAAAAAAAAGAATACATTTTGATGGACTAGCCACAGATATGGGGCATAAAAGGGCGCAAAATTAAAGGGCTTGGACATTTGTCAGCTACTGACGGGACATGTTAGTCCTAGTGTGATCACACCAAACATCAAGCCTGCCCTGATTTGTACGGCTATTTATTTCCTGTTCGGAGTTGAAGGCTTGGGATCCACCAGCCAATGCGGGCCATTAGAAAACTTTGGTTCTGAATATCTCTCAAAAGTCCTCACCATTGACATTCAAAGGAGGGAGTCTCCAGATATTTGAGGATGATGGCTTCCCTTACTAGTCAACTCAGGACTATAGTGGTCAAGTACCGCTGGGGCTTGGCACACACCATCGCATTCCAAAAAGGAGGGCTAGTAGCTTTTGGTAGGCTTCATGGAAGAGGCAACTGACCGCCTCGAGGCCTTAGGTCTCCAGCAACTCCAGATGAAGCAAGCCCTGCGACACTGAACCAAGTAGGGATCCCTCGGCTGTGACACAGCCACTGGATCGCTAAAAACTTTCACTGAACATTGCAGACTACCCCAATTACTGCTTATATAGTACTTGCTGGTTGGGGACTCCCCCCTTCAAGGCGCCATCTCACACCATATAATAGAGCACGTGAATCGTGGACCGCGTATGTGTCAAACTGGCCTCCCTTTTTGTTTGTTTAGCACTCACTTGCCGCTGTCAGTAAGCCCTCTCTTGGGTTTCCTTTTCCCTCTGCCTTTTCGCCTACGTCTCTTTTCTTAACCCTTTTCTCCCTTACTATTTTCATTTAGCTTTTTTTTTTTTTATAACTTTCCCTTTTATAATGACTTCTGTATATTATACCTAGTTACTTGAGATTCATATGTTATTGCAGTTTATAGGGCTTGGATCCCATCGCACGGATACATTTAACTAAATCGCGCTGAGCCCAATTTTGATGTCTGTGATGTCACAGCTGATGTTGCGAAGTTTCACAATATTTCTACGGGGACCGACATTGTCTGTAAAGAGCCTGTTTGGGTATGTACCTCAGTGTTCCCCACTGCTGATCACTTTATGACACAGTCTCTCACTGACACAGACACACACACACAGTCTCTCTCTCTCTCTCTCTCTCTCTCTCTCACACACACACACACACACACACACACACACACACACACATAGTCTCTCACTGACACAGACATGCACACTGTCAGAGTTCTTACCTTACTAGGTACAGGCAGGCATCTGCAGCTTTGAGCTCTGCGTGAAGGAGGGAACCAACCATGAGAGGATTCTCAACTCTCAGCCAATCAGGAGAGTTGAGAGGTCTCACTTGATTGGCCGAGGCCTCTTTTTGTCTCAGAGTTCTCAATCCGGGACTTTGCAATTTCCCAGGTTGAGGCTGCCCAGGACCCAGGACAAGACCCATTGTGGGACTTTTCTCGGCCATGTGTTCACTGGCAGCACACCTGTCCCTCAGGAATACGATACGCCCCTGGTCACCGGCCGATAAGAACCATTCGGCCCATCTAGTCTGCCCAATTTTATAAATACTTTCATTAGTCCCCAGTTCCCTATATATCTAGGATAGCTTTGTGCCTATCCCATGCATGCTTAAACTCCTTCACTTCCGCTGGAAGACTATTCCATACATCCACTACCCTCTCAGTAAAGGAATACTTTCATTAGTCCCTAGCCTTATCTTATATCTAGGATAGCCTTATGCCTATCCCACGCATGCTTAAACTCCTTCACTGTATTAACCTATACCACTTCTACTGGAAGACTATTCCATACATCCACTACCCTCTCAGTAATGTAATACTTTCATTAGTCCCTGGCCTTATCTTATATCTAGGATAGCCTTATACCTATCCCATGCATGCTTAAACTCCTTCACTGTATTAACCTCTACCACTTCTACTGGAAGGCTATTCCATACATCCACTACCTTCTCAGTAAAGTAATACTTTCATTAGTCCCTGGCCTTATCTTATATCTAGGATAGCCTTATACCTATCCCATGCATGCTTAAACTCCTTCACTGTATTAACCTCTACCACTTCTACTGGAAGGCTATTCCATACATCCACTACCTTCTCAGTAAAGTAATACTTTCATTAGTCCCTGACCTTATCTTATATCTAGGATAGCCTTATACCTATCCCATGCATGCTTAAACTCCTTCACTGTATTAACCTCTACCACTTCTACTGGAAGACTATTCCATGCATCCACTACCCTCTCAGTAATGTAATACTTTCATTAGTCCCTGGCCTTATCTTATATCTTATATCTAGGATTGCCTTGTGCCTATCCCATGCATGCTTAAACTCCTTCACTGTATTAACCTCTACCACTTCTACTGGAAGGCTATTCCATGCATCTGCTACCCTCTCAGTAAAGTAATACTTTCATTAGTCCCTGGCCTTATCTTATATCTAGGATAGCCTTATACCTATCCCACGCATGCTTAAACTCCTTCACTGTATTAACCTCTACCACTTCTACTGGAAGACTATTCCATGCATCCACTACCCTCTCAGTAATGTAATACTTTCATTAGTCCCTGGCCTTATCTTATATCTTATATCTAGGATAGCCTTGTGCCTATCCCATGCATGCTTAAACTCCTTCACTGTATTAACCTCTACCACTTCTACTGGAAGGCTATTCCATACATCCACTACCCTCTCAGTAATGTAATACTTTCATTAGTCCCTGGCCTTATCTTATATCTAGGATAGCCTTATACCTCTCCCACGCATGCTTAAACTCCTTCACTGTATTAACCTCTACCACTTCTACTGGAAGGCTATTCCATGCATCTGCTACCCTCTCAGTAAAGTAATACTTCCTGATATTACTTTTAAACCTTTTCCCTTTAAATTTTTAAAAAATTTTACACAATGTCACCACCTTTCATTCTATGTGAGCTTTCTCCCACAAGAGCTTCCCTCACTATAATCCAAGCACACAGTTAAGAGATTGAATTTATAATATAAAAAATATTCAGTTACTTAGAGAGTTCTGTAAGAATGATAGCTGTACCCTTATTTCATTCCTATCCAAATGCCAAGTGCAGCTTCAATCGTTATCTTCATTTGAGTTTTGACAGACGTTTATTTGGCAAATTGCACGGAATATCTGTCAGCTCCGGAAAAGAAAAGATTTTTTCCAGGGTAAAACGATTTCTTAAACCCAAACAGGAATCAATACGTGTGACCTCTTGCTGGTGGCCCAGCGACGAGTGGAGCATTACCGTAATGAAGAGGGTTCATGGGGCATATATTATATGTGTCTTTAGCCAGTAGGAACCTTTCTTTATTGTTTCCTTTAAAATCAGAATTCTTATTTTTCAATGTCCTCTTCGGAAAAAGAACCTCAGCCCCCCTCTTGTGAATCAGTATCGCACTTGCATTTTCACCTATTGTTAAGCAGTTTGGGGTTTTATTCCATTGTCCCATAACCAGGACTGGACACCGTCATTCATGGTTCGTAGATGACATTTACTGGGGTCAATGACCAACAATTTAATGATGGAACCTTCATGGACCTTGCCATGGGCGGTAGTATACTTGTACCGACACTTTGCCAATCTTGTACCTCTCAACTCTTTGTCTTGCCAATCCAGAAGACATTGAGCGGCCAAGTGCTAGCACTACCGTGTATGAGTGGTAACACTGACACCATTACCCAGGGCCCTTCTGATTCTCCTCCCAATTGAGGTCCGTTGATAGAAGAACTATATTTTTTTCTACGCACACAAAGTGCTGTCAGCACATGCTGTTGCTCAGTTTGAATCTATTTATTCAATAATTGCTCTAACGACAAATCCATTGCTACACTACGTTTGCATTGTCTGCCTTTTGTGAAGTATAATTACATCAGTTATTCTCAATTAGTATTTTTAATAGGCTTCCTGTCCTTCAAATACCAGAATGTAGACGAGGACATTTTAACATTAGAATAATCGAAATTTGCATTAAAATTGGCATCATTCAATTTTTTTTTGACTTTTTCGGTGCGGGAGTTTATGTCCTCATTACTTGATTTTTGGAAATAACGTTTTGAAAGTGAATCTGTTTCATGTCAACAAATCTCTCTGGAATATCAGCCCAACGCGTTTTAGGCAAATTAGGTTGTTTTTAATCTATTCCTCAGGACACAGACTCAAGAAGACCTTTTCTACCATGATGGCAACAAGACCTTCCAGCCAATCAGAGGCCCATCTTTGTGTCACATGACTATAGGTAAACATTAAAATGGCCCAGAAATATAAAAAGAAATGTAGAATGTGTTATGACTGAAGGATAAATTCTCAGCAGGGTTTTGACATTGAAAATAAAAGTGAAGATAAAAATATTTTATAATAGACAATTCTGGAGCTAACTTCTGGAACTGGAACAACTGGTGTCCATCGTTACTGCTCTACTTTTCAAATTTGGCCTTAATTTGGTCTTCTTTTGATGCTACCAGTATCCCTTTTGTGACATTTAGCTATAGACAATGTGAAATGATCTCTATCTGATGCTTTCTGCTTTACTTTGTAACAATGGGAAAGTGGTGTGTAATCTCTTCTGACTGGGATTGTTAGACCTGCAAATAGGTTTATTCATTCTATGTCTTGTTTTAATCTCGTTGTGCTAAGATGGGTCATAACTTGGTAGTTCTGGGTAGCGGGATGGAACTGTTGTTCGCTGGACTTTCCTCCTGGCCATTTCAGCAGCTGACAGTTCAGAGCCACCATTTTGTCACTCTGCGCTCAAACAAATGTTTATTTTATTTAGGGTTCGTTTTAGTGTTAGGGTTTACTTTCTAGGGTGAGGGTTTACTTGTAGGGTTAGATTTAGGGCGAGTTCTTGTGTTAGGAGTTACTTTTAGGGTTGTACTAGGCTAGGTTACAGCTTTTAGGGTTAGTGTTCAGGATCGTTTTACAGTTAGGGGTTACTTTTAGGGTCAGTATTAGGGTTGGGGTTTACTTTTAGGGTCGGTATTAAGGTTAGGGGTTACTTTTAGGGTCAGTATTAGAGTTAGGGGTTACTTTTAGGGTCAGTATTAGAGTTAGGGGTTACTTTTAGGGTCAGTATTAGAGTTAGGGGTTACTTTTAGGGTCAGTATTAGGGTTAGGGGTTACTTTTAGGGTCGGTATTAAGGTTAGGGTTTACTTTTAGGGTCAGTATTAGAGTTAGGGGTTACTTTTAGGGTCCGTATTAGAGTTAGGGGTTACTTTTAGGGTCCTTATTAAAGTTAGGGGTTACTTTTAGGGTCGGTATTAAGGTTAGGGGTTACTTTTAGGGTCGGTATTAAGGTTAGGGGTTACTTTTAGGGTCAGTATTAGGGTTGGGGTTTACTTTTAGGGTCGGTATTAAGGTTAGGGTTTACTTTTAGGGTCAGTATTAGAGTTAGGGGTTACTTTTAGGGTCAGTATTAGAGTTAGGGGTTACTTTTAGGGTCAGTATTAGGGTTGGGGTTTACTTTTAGGGTCGGTATTAAGGTTAGGGTTTACTTTTAGGGTCGGTATTAAGGTTAGGGTTTACTTTTAGGGTCGGTATTAAGGTTAGGGGTTACTTTTAGGGTCAGTATTAGAGTTAGGGGTTACTTTTAGGGTCAGTATTAGAGTTAGGGGTTACTTTTAGGGTCAGTATTAGGGTTAGGGTTTACTTTTAGGGTCAGTATTAGGGTTAGGGTTTACTTTTAGGGTCAGTATTAGGGTTAGGGTCTGCTTTTAGGGTCAGTATTAGAGTTAGGGGTTACTTTTAGGGTCAGTATTAGGGTAAGGGTTTACTTTTAGGGTCAGTATTAGGGTTAGGGTTTACTTTTAGGGTTAGTGTTCAGGTACGTTTTAGAGTTAGGCGTTACTTTTAGGGTCAGTATTAGGGTTAGGGTTTACTTTTAGGGTTAGTATTACGGTTTACTTTTAGGATTAACATTCCATTGGCTTCCATGGTGACTACTGCACTTATATAGAAATTTGGTTATGGTAGCCTCCTGTTAGAACGGGCATGGCACTTAATGAAGCCACTACGCATGTTTTAATAAAATCTTTATTAGCCGCTGGGCTAACCTTATGACAATGTAACAGGGTACTGCTTACTCAATGACATCCATTGAGATCACCAATTAACTCCAGTGATGGTCATTCAATGAGGTCACCACGTAACTCCAGTGATGGTAATTCAATGAGATCACCACATAACTCCAGTGATAATCATTCAATGAGGTCACCACGTAACTCCAGTGATGGTCATTCAATGAGATCACCACGTAACTCCAGTGATGGTCATTCAATGAGGTCACCACGTAACTCCAGTGATGATCATTCAATGAGGTCAGCACGTAACTCCAGTGATGGTCATTCAATGAGGTCACCACATAACTCCAGTGATGATCATTCAATGAGGTCACCACGTAACTCCAGTGATGGTCATTCAATAAGGGCAGCACGTAACTCCAGTGATGGTCATTCAAAGAGGTCAGCACGTAACTCCAGTGATGATCATTCAATGAGGTTACCACGTAACTCCAGTGATGGTCATTCAATGAGGTCACCACGTAACTCCAGTGATGGTCATTCAATGTGGTCAGCACGTAACTCCAGTGATGATCATTCAATGAGGTTACCAAGTAACTCCAGTGATGGTCATTCAATGAGGTCACCACGTAACTCCAGTGATGGTCATTCAAGGAGGTCACCACGTAACTCCAGTGATGGTCATTCAAGGAGGTCACCACGTAACTCCAGTGATGGTCATTCAATGAGGTCACCACGTAACTCCAGTGATGGTCATTCAATGAGGTCACCATGTAACTCCAGTGATGGTCATTCAATGAGGTCACCACGTAACTCCAGTGATGGTCATTCAGTGAGGTCACCAGTCGTTTGCACCCCTATTATGCTTCCAGAAGGTAAGAGGGTTTATGAAGAAGATGTGGGAATCTAATAAAGATGGAATTTGAGTCACCAGTGGGGACTCGACAAGTTAAAGTCAAGTTAAAAAAACAGGGCTCCAGGGATGAAGTGCACCTCCAGGCCCATTTTATCTTGCTGTCTGCTGTTTTCATCTCAGTTAGTGATTCTGACTTTGCACTAGGAAGCTACACCTTACCCTAGGGAGGATGGGGATTATACACATGTTTCCCCTGCTCCATGTTGCTTGGGTAATTGCTCCTTTGATAGCATTATATTTATGATGTCACAAGCCCAAAAAGCTCCAGGAGTCTTTGTTTAATATTAAACTCTGTGCTCCTTACAGGTGGACTGAATGGCAGGGCCCATGGGCATCTTATCTTATTTGACTTTAGCCTTAAGGAGAATTTCGAAATACATGTGGGTAACACTTAGCCTAGGAATAGGCCTGCTTCAGCTGAAAGGCTGTTCCATGCATCCACTTCTGTCTATTTTCTTGGGGTTTATCTGTCAGTCTCATGTACAGCTCTCCCCATTCTCATTCTTCCAAAATATGATAGTTAGCTGTGTATTTGTTTCCTGTTATCAGGCAGCGTTTGATGAATGTTGCTGGAGATCACAGGAGAGGTATTGTCATAGCCACTCATTTCACACATGATGGTTTTTTTTTTATGTACTAGAATAAAAGCATTTACACTTACAATGCCTCCTGAGCCGTCCTAATGATATGTTACCAGAAACACTATTCAGTTTCGATTTTTTCACTTTATAATTAGGGATGGTTTCTTGGCACAGACAGGAAGCTCAGCACGTAGACGGAAAAATACAAGTTTTTTTCCCTTTATCTGAAGTAAATAAAACAGTGCATTAGGACCTCGCGCGTTATACATGGGAATTTTTCCCAAATACGACAGGGGATAACCTCTCTGGAGAGGAAAAGGTTAACATTAAATCGCCAGTCTCACCTTCAGCTTACAGATTTTTTTTTTTTTTAATAAGGTGTGCTGGGGTAACTGGCACCAAGACGTTAGCAGCAGATCCTTTAAGTCCTGTAAGTTGTGAGGTGGGGCCTCCATGGATGGGACTTGTTTGTCCAGCACGTCCCACAGATGCTCGATTGGATTGAGATCTGGGGAATTTGGAGGCCAAGTCAACACCTTGAACTCGTTGTTGTGTTCCTCAAACCATTCCTGAACCATTTCTGCTTTGTGGCAGGGAGCATTATCCTGCTGAAAGAGGCCAATGCCATCAGGGAATACCGTTTCCATGAAAGGGTGTACATGGTCTGTAACAATGCTTTGGTAGGTGGTACGTGTCAAAGTAACATCCACATGAATGGCAGGACCCAAGGTTTCCCAGCAGAATATTACCCAAAGCATCACACTGCCTCCACCGGCTTGCTACCTGTCACTGGTCATAATTTTATGGCTGATCAGTATATATATATAAATATACATATATTTATATATATATATATATATATATATATATATATATATATATATATACCGTATTTATGGGCGTATAACACGCACTTTTTCTCCCTGAAAATAGGGGGGAAATGGTGTGTGCGGGTTATACGCCGAAAAAAAAAAAAATCTAAAACTTACCTCGTTCCTGCTCTGCCCCCCGGTGCTCTGAAGCTGAGTGGCTTTGAGGGAAGCGTTGTGAGCTTCCCTCCAGCCGCGCGGTCAATAAAGTGTGTTTTTTTTAAAACAAACTTTATTGACCGCGCGGCTGGAGGGGAGCTCACAATGCTTCCCTCACAGCCACGCAGCTTCAGAGCACCGGGGGGACAGAGCAGGAACGAGGTAAGTACTGGGGTCTGGGTGAGGAGGGTGGCATAACGAGCATACTAAGGGGCAATATCCTGGCATATTGGGGGCAATATCCTGGCATATTAAAATGGCATATTGGGGGCAATATCTGGCATATTAAAATGGCATATTGGGGGCAATATCCTGGCATATTGGGGGCAATATCCTGGCATATTAAAATGGCATATTGGGGACAATATCTGGCATATTAAAATGGCATATTGGGGGCAATATCTGGCATATTAAAATGGCATATTGGGGGCAATATCCTGCATATTAAATGGCATATTGGGGGCAATATCCTGCATATTAAATGGCATATTGGGAGCAATATCCTGGCATATTAAAATGGCATATTGGGCTTCAAAGTTCTTTATTTGAAATTTAAGTTTTTTTTCCTAAAATTTCCTTTTTATATATATTGATACATATTATATATATATATAATGTGTTACAGCTGATCAGTGTGTATAAATATATATGGCTGATCAATGTATATATATAATAATGTTATGGCTGATCAGTGTATAAATATATATATATATATATATATATATATATTATGGATGATCTGTGTGTGTGTATATATATATATATATATGTATATATATATATATATATATATATAATGTTATGGCTGATTAGTGTATATTTATAATAATGTTATGGCTGATCGGTGTGTGTATATATATATATATAATAATATTATGGCTGATCAATGTGTATATATATATATATATATATATACACCGTATTTTCCGGCGTACAAGACGACCCCCCAACTTTTGAGAAGATTTTATTGCGTTAAAGTCATCTTATATGCCGGAAAATAGTATCTATATTTTAAATTTTTGAGGTTAAAATATAGAGTTTCCCACCCTCCTCCCCCCTTCCCCAATCCCCAGTACTTACCTACTTTCTGCTCTGTCTCCCGCTGTTAAGCCGGTCCGTGGCTGTGAGGGAGGTTGTTGTAAGCTCCCCCTCAGCCGCGCGGTCAATAAAGTTTGTTTAAAAAAAAAAGTTTAAACAAACTTTATTGACCGAGCGGCTGGAGGGGAGCTCACAACGCTTACCTCACAGCCACGGACCGGCTTAACAGCTGGAGAGGAGACAGAGCAGAAAGAAGGTAAGTTAACCCTTAGCACCCGGCGTATAAGACGACCCCCCAACTTATGTCGTCTTATACGCTGGAAAATACGGTATATATTATGGATGATTGGTGTGTATGTATATATATATATATATATAATGTTATTGCTGATCGGTGTATATTAATAATAATGTTATGGCTGATCGGTGTATATTAATAATAATGTTATGGCTGATCAGTGAATGTGTATATATATATATATATATATATATATAATAATGTTATGGCTGATCGGTGGATATATATAATAATATTATGGCTGATTGGTGTATAAATATAATAATGTTATGGCTGCTCAGTGTATATATATATATATATATAATAATGTTATGGCTGATCGGTGTATATATATATAATAATGTTATGACTGATCGGTGTATATTAATAATAATGTTATGGCTGATCAGTGAATGTGTATATATATATATATATATATATATATAATAATGTTATGGCTGATCGGTGGATATATATAATAATATTATGGCTGATTGGTGTATAAATATAATAATGTTATGGCTGCTCAGTGTATATATATATATATATATATATATAATAATGTTATGGCTGATCGGTGTATATTAATAATAATGTTATGGCTGATCAGTGTATATATATAATAATGTTATGGCTGATCAGTGTATATATATATATATATAATAATAATGTTATGGCTGATCGGTGTATATTAATAATAATGTTATGGCTGATCGGTGTATATATATAATAATGTTATGGCTGATCAGTGTATATATATATAATAATGTTATGGCTGATCGGTTTATATATATATATAATAATGTTATGGCTGATCGGTTTATATATATAATAATATTATGGCTGATCAGTGTATATATATAATAATGTTATGGCTGATCGGTGTATATTAATAATAATGTTATGGCTGATCAGTTTATATATATAATAATGTTATGGCTGATCGGTTTATATATATAATAATATTATGGCTAATTGGTGTATATATTTTTTTTAATTAAAACTGATGAGTTTAAAGATGAAACACTTTCTGTATAGAGTATGACCTGTAATAATGATAGACATTTGTAATAATCTCATTATTTTTACAGGGTGTGTGAGAGGTGTTTCCCAGCCCCCCAGGTCACTGCACATTAGTATATTCCTCGTAGTGTGATCAGTGACCTTCAGTCGCCCGTTATTGTCAAATCATGCACAGTGTACAGTCTGAATGACAGGAGGTGCTGAGATTACTATGCTCACAAATAGAAATGTGAAACTTATAATGAGCGGCGAATGATGAAAAGAATTGTTGTGGCTGGCATGGATGAGAGGCAGCTCTGGGTAGGTAGGAATTAAAATGAAACAGTAAGAACATTTCAATTAGGGTCTAGGACACTTGTTCGCCGCATCTTCATCGCTGACAGTTCAGCGCGGCAGTTAGAACGCTGAACTGTCAGCAATGAAGAATAAAGCGGTCGTTTCATCGCGGCCGCGGCTATGTAAGAGCTGACAGTTCAGCGCTGAACTGTCAGCTCTTACAAATGTAAAAGTAAAAAGAAAATAACCCCCCTAATAAATGATTCCCCCCAATGTGCCCCCCCACACCCCAATACTAAAATTAACCCCAAAACCCTAACCCCATAATACTAACCCCCGACCCCTAATACTAACCACCTAAACCCTAATACTAACCCCCTAAACCCAAATACTAAAATAAACCCTGAACCCTAAACCCTAATTCTAACCCCCTAAACCCTAATTCTAACCACCCTTACTAAAATAGATAAAATACTAAAATAAATTTACCGATGAAGCGATGAAATGTCCCACGATGAGCTGTCGTGTGGTGAAGAGGCTGCGCGGATGCAGCCGCGATTAAGTGTCCCACCCCCTTTCAATTATGGACATAAATAAGTATTATATTTGTCCTTTTCAATACAGCATTTTACCCAAGCCCAGTGCTAACTACATGAAGCAAAGGGCTGGCGAGTTTTGCTGGAGAAGGATGGAGAATCTTTGGTGGTTTTGTGTCTGGGTCCACGAGAGACTGGGAGCGAAAAAAAGCATTTAAACTCCTGCAGGAACGTGAGATTGGAAGCAAATGGAGGGGGACAAAGGTAGTAACTAAGAGAGAAACAGATCATAAATATGGCACAGCCAATTTGCCCAATAATATGCCAGTATTACTTTGTCATTCATAATCCACAATTTGCCCAATAATATGCCAGTATTATTTTGTCATTCATAATACACAATTTGCCCAATAATATTCCAGTATTATTTTGCCATTAATAAACCAGACAATTTGCCTAATAACATGCCAGTATTATTTTGTCATTCATAATACACAATTTGCCCAATAATATGCCAGTATTATTTTGCCATTAATAAACCAGACAATTTGCCTAATAACATGCCAGTATTATTTTGTCATTCATAATACACAATTTGCCCAATAACATGCCAGTATTATTTTGCCATTTAATATGCCACAGCCTTAACTGCGTGATGGACCCCCACCGGGATATTGAACGTCGATGTTAAGTTGTATTCGTCAGAGAGGTTAAAATTAATTATGCCATCAATAATTCACGGAGATCAGACCGGATTTATCCCAGGGAGATCCTCAATAAATAACAGAACACTATTGGATATTCTAGAGATTGCCAAAAAGGATGGGAGACCCATGCTGACACTGTCATTGGACGCTGAAAAAGCCTTTGACAGGGTCAGCTGGGATTTTATGTACCAAACACTCAAGTCCTTTGGGTTGGAAGGAGGGATTCTCAAGAACATAATGGCTTTATATGTAGGTCCAACTGCAAAAGTAAAGGGAATGGGATTTGAATCAGCATGGTTCAGTATTCATAATGGGGTAAGACAGGGTTGTCCCCTGTCTCCCCTACTGTACCTGTTATGAATAGAACACATGGCCCTAAAGATCCGTAATAATCAAAGAATTGGGGGAATTTGGGCTATGGGAGAAAATATGAAAATAAATGTATACGCGGACGACGTGATACTTACCCTGTCAGACCCGGTTAACTCTCTCCCTGGTCTGATGGAGGAAATTAGAAACTACTCCGCATATTCATGATACAGACCTAACATGGACAAATCATTGGCAATACCCAGCAATATAAATCACTTCACGAAGACTAATCTATCTCAAAGATTTGTATTTGCATGGGCAAAACACTATATAAATTACTTGGGAATAAAAATAGGACCTGACCCAGCAGATGTAGTACAACTGAACTTCCACCCTCTCCTCCGTGAGACAAACAAGAAATTAAAAGAATGGAAGCCAATGGGGTTATCATGGTGGGGCAGGATAAATATTCTTAAATCTTATATTCTGCCAAAATGGACATATTTATTTAAAATGATTAATAGGGAGATACCGAAGAGCTGGCTAGATATGGCCCAATCAGCCATGAAAAGGTTTTATTTGGCAGAATTCACCCCCAAGAATTGGCCTAGACACAATGTCCTTGGGAGTAAAAGAGGGAGGCCTGGGAGTTCCAATATTAGCAGATTATTCAAAGGCATGTATGATAGCACAAGCAATCTCTACTCAACAGGAGGGAATAGGAAGAGAGAAATGGATTAAAGATCTAGACATACAAATAACACAGGAGGAGTGGGTATCAGCCCTTAGAGCAACTTATAAAACAGTACACTGCCTAAATCTTGATTAAATCCATTTTAAAATGATGAATCGTTAGTATTTTGTCCCAACTCGCCTAGCTGAAATAAGGAAAGATACAACTGATAGATGTTGGAGGTGTGAAAGGGAAAAGGGGGATTTATTGCATGTCTTCTGGGGTTGTGATGAGATTTTTACAATATGGAAACAAATAAAGCAGAAAATACAGAATCTAACGGGAGTAGATATAAATTTCAACCCAGGGGGATTTTTGCTGCATTTATTCAGACAGCCCCTGACAAAAACACAGAAAGGGATCATTATACATATATTGCTTGCAGTTAAATTATCAATATCTAGGAATTGGAGAACGAAACGGGTACCTTCATGGAGTGAGATAAATCAAGTTTTATCCCAAATAAAGATGGAACAAGGGATAACCAACCAGCTTAGTACAAGGAAGATGGACAGAAACAAGTGGGCGGAGTGGGTAAAGAAATTAGACACCATGCCATAAGGAGAGGATGATACCCGGATAAAGATCTCTAAGATAAAAGTAAAAGAGAAAAAAAGATAGAGAAAGTACACTTTCTCAGTGATGCAGTGTTTGCTCGTCTTTGTCTGTCATGTATACGTAGATATTTGTAAGTAGTATATAATACAATATTTGGTTACTGGTGAGGGAAACCCGGTAGAATATACGGGGTTTCAACACAACAGCTGATATAATGTCTGTAAAGTAAAGTGTTTGTATGTTCAAGTCTACGTTTCTTTTTATATACGAAATAATAAAGTAGAATATAATACAATAAGGAAAATACACAAGGATAAATTGAAGGCGCAATGAAGTGAGATTATATAAACTTAAATACAAGTGCCTCAATATCTGAGTGTTAAAAAAAAGAAAGAAAAATATGCCACAGCCAATTTGCCCAATTTTGCCATTCAATATACCAGTATTTTGCCATTTAATATGCCAGTATTTTTCCATTTAATATGCCAGTATTTTTCATTTAATATATACCATTATTTTGCCATTCAATACGGCAGTATTATTTTGCCATTAATATACCGCAGCAAATTTGCCCATTAAAATGCCAGTAATATTGTGCCATTCAGATGCCAGTATTATTGTGCCATTCAGGTGCCAGTAATATTGAGCAATTCAGATACCAGTAATATTGTGCCATTCAGAGCCCAGTATTTTTGTGCCATTCAGATGCCAGTAATATTGTGCCATTCAGAGCCCAGTAATATTGTGCCATTAAGATGCCAGTAATATTGTGCCATTAAGATGCCAGTATTTTTGTGCCATTCAGATGCCAGTAATATTGTGCCATTCAGATACTAGTAATATTGTTCCATTCAGAGCCCAGTAATATTGTGCCCTTAAGATGCCAGTATTTTTGTGCCATTCAGATGCCAGTAATATTGTGCCATTCAGATACTAGTAATATTGTTCCATTCAGAGCCCAGTAATATTGTGCCCTTAAGATGCCAGTATTTTTGTGCCATTCAGATGCCAGTAATATTGTGCCATTCAGATACTAGTAATATTGTTCCATTCAGATGCCCAGTAATATTGTGCCATTAAGATGCCAGTAATATTGTGCCATTAAGATGCCAGTATTTTTGTGCCATTCAGATGCCAGTAATATTGTGCCATTCAGATACTAGTAATATTGTTCCATTCAGAGCCCAGTAATATTGTGCCATTAAGATGCCAGTAATATTGTGCCATTAAGATGCCAGTAATATTGTGCCATTAAGATGCCAGTAATATTGTGCCATTCAGATGCCAGTAATATTGTGCCATTCAGATGCCCAGTAATATTGTGCCATTCAGATGCCAGTAATATTGTGCCATTAAGATGCCAGTAATATTGTGCCATTCAGATGCCAGTAATATTGTGCCATTAAGATGCCAGTATTTTTGTGCCATTCAGATGCCAGTAATATTGTGCCATTCAGATGCCAGTAATATTGTGCCATTCAGATGCCCAGTAATATTGTGCCATTCAGATGCCAGTAATATTGTGCCATTAAGATGCCAGTAATATTGTGCCATTCAGATGCCAGTAATATTGTGCCATTAAGATGCCAGTATTTTTGTGCCATTCAGATGCCAGTAATATTGTGCCATTCAGATACTAGTAATATTGTTCCATTCAGAGCCCAGTAATATTGTGCCATTAAGATGCCAGTAATATTGTGCCATTCAGATGCCAGTAATATTGTGCCATTCAGATGCCAGTAATATTGTGCCATTCAGATGCCAGTAATATTGAGCCATTCAGATGCCAGTATTTTTGTGCCATTCAGATGCCAGTAATATTGTGCCATTCAGATGCCAGTAATATTGTGCCATTCAGATGCCCAGTAATATTGTTCCATTCAGAGCCCAGTAATATTGTGCCATTAAGATGCCAGTATTTTTGTGCCATTCAGATGCCAGTAATATTGTTCCATTCAGATGCCAGTAATATTGTTCCATTCAGATGCCCCAGCCAATTTGCCCATTAGGATGCTAGGACATCAAATCCGGTCGCAGTGATCTTTTATTTTTGCCTTTTTTTTTTGGCGGCCGAATCCAGCTGATGTGGCCGCCAGAATGAAAAAAAAAGTTCAGCAGTGCAATGCGCTGCGGGGGGATGCCAGCAGCACGTTCCGCAACCCCCACCCCCCCCCCTTTGGGATGCCACTACCCAGAGGGTATAGTAAACACATATTTTAGAGACAGAGAGACATGGGTATAAAGTCCAAGATTAGGTAGGTTCTGGCTGTTACTGAGGCTGTTAGTGATGGATGGTGGTTTGTGTGCGGGTCTAAGAGAGACTCAGGAACCTGTCTGGATGGAAAGAAAAATATCAATAGTCAATGGATTTCAAAGCACTCTCCGGATGTAATGTGTATATGATGCCTCTTATGTGTACAGCTTGGCACTGCACGCATTCATACATACATTCCCTCGGGAAACCTTGGCACAGCACGCATTCATACAGACATTCCCTCTGGATACCTTGGCACTGCACGCATTCATACAGACATTCCCTCTGGATACCTTGGCACAGCATGCATTCATACAGACATTCCCTCTGGATACCTTGGCACTGCACGCATTCATACATACATTCCCTCTGGATACCTTGGCACAGCACGCATTCATACAGACATTCCCTCTAGATACCTTGGCACAGCATGCATTCACACAGACATTCCCTCTGGATACCTTGGCACAGCATGCATTCACACAGACATTCCCTCTAGATACCTTGGCACTGCATGCATTCACACAGACATTCCCTCTGGATACCTTGGCACTGCATGCATTCACACAGACATTCCCTCTAGATACCTTGGCACAGCATGCATTCACACAGACATTCCCTCTGGATACCTTGGCACAGCATGCATTCACACATACATTCCCTCTGGATACCTTGGCACAGCATGCATTCACACATACATTCCCTCTGGATACCTTGGCACTGCATGCATTCATACATACATTCCCTCTGGATACCTTGGCACAGCATGCATTCATACATACATTCCCTCTGGATACCTTGGCACAGCATGCATTCACACAGACATTCCCTCTGGATACCTTGGCACAGCATGCATTCACACATACATTCCCTCTGGATACCTTGGCACAGCATGCATTCACACATACATTCCCTCTGGATACCTTGGCACAGCATGCATTCACACAGACATTCCCTCTGGATACCTTGGCACAGCATGCATTCACACAGACATTCCCTCTGGATACCTTGGCACAGCATGCATTCATACAGACATTCCCTCTGGATACCTTGGCACAGCATGCATTCATACATACATTCCCTCTGGATACCTTGGCACTGCATGCATTCACACATACATTCCCTCTGGATACCTTGGCACAGCATGCATTCATACAGACATTCCCTCTGGATACCTTGGCACTGCATGCATTCATACATACATTCCCTCTGGATACCTTGGCACAGCATGCATTCACACATACATTCCCTCTGGATACCTTGGCACAGCATGCATTCATACAGACATTCCCTCTGGATACCTTGGCACTGCATGCATTCATACATACATTCCCTCTGGATACCTTGGCACAGCATGCATTCACACAGACATTCCCTCTGGATACCTTGGCACAGCATGCATTCATACAGACATTCCCTCTGGATACCTTGGCACAGCATGCATTCATACATACATTCCCTCTGGATACCTTGGCACTGCATGCATTCACACATACATTCCCTCTGGATACCTTGGCACTGCATGCATTCACACAGACATTCCCTCTGGATACCTTGGCACTGCATGCATTCATACATACATTCCCTCTGGATACCTAGGCACAGCATGCATTCACACATACATTCCCTCTGGATACCTTGGCACAGCATGCATTCACACATACATTCCCTCTGGATACCTTGGCACAGCATGCATTCACACAGACATTCCCTCTGGATACCTTGGCACTGCATGCATTCATACATACATTCCCTCTGGATACCTTGGCACTGCATGCATTCATACAGACATTCCCTCTGGATACCTTGGCACAGCACGCATTCATCCATACATTCCCTCTGGATACCTTGGCACTGCATGCATTCACACAGACATTCCCTCTGGATACCTTGGCACTGCATGCATTCACACAGACATTCCCTCTGGATACCTTGGCACTGCATGCATTCATACAGACATTCCCTCTGGATACCTTGGCACAGCACGCATTCACACAGACATTCCCTCTGGATACCTTGGCACAGCATGCATTCACACAGACATTCCCTCTGGATACCTTGGCACTGCATGCATTCACACAGACATTCCCTCTGGATACCTTGGCACTGCATGCATTCACACAGACATTCCCTCTGGATACCTTGGCACAGCATGCATTCACACATACATTCCCTCTGGATACCTTGGCACAGCACGCATTCATACATACATTCCCTCTGGATACCTTGGCACAGCATGCATTCATACATACATTCCCTCTGGATACCTTGGCACAACATGCATTCATACATACATTCCCTCTGGATACCTTGGCACTGCATGCATTCACACATACATTCCCTCTGGATACCTTGGCACTGCATGCATTCATACAGACATTCCCTCTGGATACCTTGGCACAGCATGCATTCACACAGACATTCCCTCTAGATACCTTGGCACTGCATGCATTCATACATACATTCCCTCTGGATACCTTGGCACAGCATGCATTCACACAGACATTCCCTCTGGATACCTTGGCACAGCATGCATTCATACATACATTCCCTCTGGATACCTTGGCACTGCATGCATTCATACATACATTCCCTCTGGGTACCTTGGCACTGCATGCATTCACACAGACATTCCCTCTGGATACCTTGGCACAGCATGCATTCATACATACATTCCCTCTGGATACCTTGGCACTGCATGCATTCACACAGACATTCCCTCTGGATACCTTGGCACTGCATGCATTCACACAGACATTCCCTCTGGATACCTTGGCACTGCATGCATTCACACAGACATTCCCTCTGGATACCTTGGCACTGCATGCATTCATACATACATTCCCTCTGGATACCTTGGCACTGCATGCATTCACACAGACATTCCCTCTGGATACCTTGGCACTGCATGCATTCACACATACATTCCCTCGGGAAACCTTGGCACTGCATGCATTCACACATACATTCCCTCTGGATACCTTGGCACTGCATGCATTCACACAGACATTCCCTCTGGATACCTTGGCACTGCATGCATTCACACAGACATTCCCTCTGGATACCTTGGCACTGCATGCATTCACACAGACATTCCCTCTGGATACCTTGGCACTGCATGCATTCGCACATACATTCCCTCTGGATACCTTGGCACTGCATGCATTCATACATACATTCCCTCTGGATACCTTGGCACTGCATGCATTCACACAGACATTCCCTCTGGATACCTTGGCACTGCATGCATTCACACAGACATTCCCTCTGGATACCTTGGCACAGCATGCATTCACACAGACATTCCCTCGGGAAACCTTGGCACTGCATGCATTCACACATACATTCCCTCTGGATACCTTGGCACAGCACGCATTCACACAGACATTCCCTCGGGAAACCTTGGCACTGCATGCATTCACACAGACATTCCCTCTGGATACCTTGGCACTGCATGCGTTCATACATACATTCCCTCTGGATACCTTGGCACTGCATGCATTCACACAGACATTCCCTCTGGATACCTTGGCACTGCATGCATTCACACAGACATTCCCTCTGGATACCTTGGCACTGCATGCATTCACACAGACATTCCCTCTGGATACCTTGGCACTGCACGCATTCACACAGACATTCCCTCTGGATACCTTGGCACTGCATGCATTCATACATACATTCCCTCTGGATACCTTGGCACTGCATGCATTCATACATACATTCCCTCTGGATACCTTGGCACTGCATGCATTCACACAGACATTCCCTCTGGATACCTTGGCACAGCATGCATTCACACTGACATTCCCTCTGGATACCTTGGCACAGCATGCATTCACACAGACATTCCCTCGGGAAACCTTGGCACTGCATGCATTCACACAGACATTCCCTCGGGAAACCTTGGCACTGCATGCATTCACACAGACATTCCCTTTGGAAATCTCTGGTTCTTTCTAATGTACATTTTGTTCCATCTTCTCACAGACACCAGAAATCCACAAGCGATGGGAGGACATGGTCTTGTCCAAGACTCAACCTGAACTGGTCATGGCTTATTATGTCATATTGCAGAAGGGGAAAGTGAAATGGTCAAGTAAACCTTCAAATCTGTGCCCTGAGAGGCACTAATCACTCCTCCCTTCCACTGGATCACTAGTGAAAATACTGAGGGCTCTTATCATACATAACTCCCTAAGAGACAGATGGTGAGAGGACTAGGGACTATCGAGAAAGACAAGATGGGTGGAAAGCTATAGGAAAATAAGGTAGAACAATTATTATTATTTTACTTTTACCATCATTCAATTTCATTCTTAATAACTTGAGGTTTAGACTTTTCTAGTACTAAAAGATTGAGAACCCTCCTGGTTCACAGCAATGGGCCTAAATTTACCTCAAACTACTCCACCAAGGGTATAAGAGATGATGAAATGATGTCTATTTTGCAACTTAAATCTCACAATGTAGTATGACATCAATATAAGACACAATAAGGCCGAGCAGGCAAGGACACCTCCGTAACACAGCTTAATTAATTATCCAGCAATTAGAATGTACCGTAAATCAAAAGTCCTTTAGAGCATCCATCTGACATCTAAATTGATGTTTGTAAAGTAGTTTGATTAAGGAAGGAAATGCAGACTGCAAAAATAATCTTAAAATAATTATTTTAAATTCTATGTGGGAGTAAAACTCAGTTCTGGTGCAACTTTATGAAATTTATCTGATACTAGAGTCCAGTGAGTGCAATTCTGGGTGCAGGGGCAGAGTCCAGTGAGTGCAATTATTGGTACTGTTACAGAGACCTGTGAGTGCAATTCTGGGTGCTGGGGCAGACTCTGGGTGCTGGGGTAAGTCCTGTGAGTACAATTTTTTATGTAGAGGAAGGAAAACAAATATATTTTTCCAATAACCTTGTTGTTAAAAATGTAAAAAGTTCAATTATAATAATGTTTTTTTTTCTCTGGACCACAATAATGTGTAAAATATACAATGTGGTCCTCATACTGAAACGTTTGGAAACTCCTGTCCTGGATCAACAAATAGGGTGAGATTAGAAGTTATTTTTCAACCTAATTAACCATATAACCATATGCTCCATGAAACTACGTCATGTTCTGTTTTTAGACCCAATTTAGTTTTACATATTGTAGCATACCCCGTGGGCTAACATTGAACAGCAGTTCCTAATATAAAATTATTTAAATCACTAGTGTCGATTGTGACAATTTAACCACAACAAAAATTTTCAACACCCTATCATTTATTAATTCATTTAACTTGCCAAGGAAACTGTTAATGGTCTTCATTGAGATTTTCATCTTACCATCTGTTGGCCCTTCGCTTGCAAAGCCTTTTACATTCCCCAATTTTTTTTTTTTTTTTTTTATGGCCCCAAGAAATAATTTTCTAAAATTACCAAATGAAAGCTTTGCAATTAGACTGGCATACTACCGAAGAATATTCAATCTTCTTTCATTTTTTTTTTTTTTTGCTTTCTATTTTATGAATGGAGGCTGAACAAATAATTATTGGTTTTAAAAGCTTTTTCGAAAGGATGTTTGGGCACGAAAAGGAGAAGAAAAAAACGTAAAAATATTGTATGTGTACAAGGTGAAGAGCCTTGAATTTGTGCTAATTGTTGTAGAATAAGTGAAGTGAAGCACTTACCGCTATTCGCTGGCTGAATATCTATATAAAGAATCGAAGGCTTTTAGAAGTGTTCAAGTTCTTTTTTTTCCTCTGAATGAAGTAAATTGATGAACTCTGAAAAGGACAGATGCTCCGTCTCCACTTTCCTTTCAGTTTTTCATTCTGCCGTATCTGAGAGGCCTTCAAAGAAAAAATGTCAAGGCTGCAGACATCCGACGGTTGGGTTTTTGGTTGAAAAAAAAACCCCTTTAAGGCAGGGGTAGGAAACCTGTGGTCTTCCAGCTGCTGATAAACTACATCTGCCATAATGCTCTTTCAGCTAAAGAGTATGGGGATTGTAGTCATGCAACATCTGGAGGGCAGCAGGTGGGCTACCCCTGCTTTAAGAGATCCTTGGTGCAAAGGATTGGGAAGACTTGTTAGATGTAAACAGAAATCATAGTTAGCGACTAAATGGGATTTGGATATTTTTAATTGAAAAGGACGACTCTGTTCAGATGAAGGACGACCAGACCCATTTGAGCCAAGATTCATCTGTGATGAGAGATGACCAATATCTAAAGACAGGTGAATGCATTGCCTGGATACCTGTTGGATTATCGCAAAAAATACTCCATCAACAGAATATTGATCCTTACACCTAAGTAGACTGGTGTTGCCATCAAATAAAGAAGTACTATGTATTTTTTGTTGTGGTTCTCAGCATTTGACATGGAGGGCCAGCCAAATGTGTTCACAGGATATAATGTGGCAACTCGGTCACCAATATGGGCACCTCTTGAAAAAGGTTATTTGAATTAAACCGTTGGGTGGTCCGTTTTTTTCGTCTTGGTCGGCTTTGTTGCATTCCGTATATATGCTTTCTGGTAATTTAATTTATTTACTTGTGTTTGTCCAGCTTTATTGGCTGTACGCTAGTGTTATTCATTGACAGCTTATTTTTTTGTTCCACTACCGTATTTGCTCGAATATAAGACTAGGTTTTTTTAAGAGCAAATGCTCTGAAAAAGTCCCCTCGTTTTATATTCCAGGTTGTTTTATAATCTGACTTCAAATCGAGGTCAGATTATAAGACTGTGATCCAGGTCCCCTGCAGAACTGCAGGTGACCTGGATCCCCCTCGCTAACAACAGCTGGATGTCTGCGCTATGCATGCAGACATCCCCTGATGCCGCCCGGCACAACCGCCAGGACTTCTATGATGAAGCCGGGTACTTCCGGCTTCATCATCAAAGTCCCACCAGGAATATTTGGCAGCCGGGGAATGTCTGCATGATAGTGCAGACATCCTCCATGCTGCCCGACACTGCCGTCTATTATGACAGACCGACGTATCGTGCAGACATCCCCCGGCTGCCCCCACTAGCCACCAGGGAGATACAAGGGGAGGAGGGGGGGGGGAGGAGGCACAAGGGGAGGGAGGGGGGCACAGAGACACACAAGAGAGAGAGAGACAAAAGTTTGGGGGGAGGGAGAGAACGAGGAGGAGAGAGATAGCGCTGGGTGGACAGAGACAACACTAGGGGGGAGAGAGGGACAATGCTGGGGGGAAGGGGGGGAGAGAGAGAGGCAGCATTGGCACATAAAATTAAATAAAAACAAGAAATGCATTTTTTTTAATATCATAATTTTTATTAAATATTAAAAAGCAATTTACATGTGAATATTTACAAGTTGAACTTTTTTCCTATAGGGTAGTATTATATTCAGGCTTTTAGTTTTTTTCCTAAAGGAATATACAAAGTTTGGGGGGTCGTCTTATAATCAGGGTCGTCTTATATTCGAGCAAATACGGTATATATTAACCCCTTCATGACGCATGGTGCTTGCGTCCCAAGCGACGCAAGCACCAAAACGTCAGGATTGGTTCCTGGCCACCGATCACAAGGGAATCGGTAGCCAGGAACACCCTCGCAGATGCCCGATCAGGGTCTTAACAGACCCTGTGGGTCCCTGCAAAAAAAAAACTCGAGACCTCCGGGCGTCACGTGTGACGTCACGTAGGCGTGCCCGAACTTTGCGATTTGGAGAAATGTAGCCGGTGCTCGAAGTGGCCTCAGATGACAGGTGGGATCCCACTGCAAGTGCCTGCAGCGGGATCCGAGAACAGCTCATCGCGGTGAGCCGAGATGAGCTGTTTATTACAAGACGTACTATGCCGTCCTAACTACTTTAAGGCACTTAAAGTCAGGACAGCATAGTATGTCCTAATGTCGGGAAGGGGTTAATCCGAGATTGGATATTTGTTTACATGCTATATTTTGTGGCAGCACATATCTATCTAGAACCTTTTGTTTTTGGGTTGTGGGAAAGACGCATATTGGTATTCCTCTAAGCTGCTACAAATCCCCCAATTTTTCATATTTCCCCTCCTTTATTGTTACCCTTACCATCTCCCCCTTTTCCTTTTGGCGCATGTCTCAACCATCTTCCCACGTCTACTCAATAAAGAGAGAATTGCAAGGAATTGATATGGAGATTTCAAACTTTAGGCCAAAGTAGGAACAATTCTCCAATGCAGCTGGATGGGCGCAATTTTCCTTAAATTCTTTGGCCTTAAGTTTGAAATTCCCTTCTCAATTTCCTGCAACTCTCTCTTTATTGAATGGACCCCGTATATATTGTGTATTATGTTCAATAGAACAATAAACTACCGCCAAGATTACCATGAAAAACATGATATATCCGATCACAAGAAAGATAACAGAAACCTCTTCATTGTTGTATGGTTTATGCCTGGCCGAAACCAAATCAACTTTTTATTATCCCTACATTTCCAAATTGCCAATTTGTTTTCTATGATAATTTATTATCGCAGCATTTATCACTTAAGATTAAATAACCTAACATTTAATGGATAATTATCTGCTTGGGAATAAAACAAAGGAATATATTTGGGCAAAGTACGAAGTATCGGATAAGAAAAGACTAAAGACACTAAAATGACACAAGCGGTGCTCTTCGTTCGGTCTCTACACGTCAAAGCTTCTAAAATGTAACTTTCAAAGTCTATTGTCTTTTCTTGGCAAAAAGCAATTTGTGTGTTAATCATAAAGCCCCCTCCCCCCCCCTCCCCCCCTAAAAAAATGTTTTAACCACAAAAGAAGAAAAAAAACCCTTGTTACATAATTAAAAAGAGAAATCTAGTAATATAAGAAAAAAGAAAAGAAAAAATGAATTACTGAGCAGAATTCAATGTGACTTATGTGCAACTTTTTTTGAAAGTTATTTCAAAATGTTTTTTTTCAAGAGCTGATGAAAATTAAAAAGACAATGAAGTTTCTATTAAAAAAAAAAAAATCAAATTTATTGTCTTTAAATGTATTTAGAATGTGATGGTCTGTTCACTATATGTAAACATAGTAACCAAAGAAATAATAGTTTAATTTATTTATAAACGGTAGTATTGATCTTCCCTACCTTGGTATTATATATTAATCGCAGAGGAGTTAAAGTGCCACCGTCTATTTCCTATACTTGGGGAATGCAGAAAACAGTCTGTGTCTCTCGCGACTTCCTGATGAAGATTTTTACTGGTCCATGGGCTACAATACATCGTTTGTGTATTTTCCCTGGACTCCCTGTTGTGGATGTTCCTGGTGTTTATCCTTTGTTTGCATTGGTTGTGTGGGCTCTGGGGTGGGTTTGTGGTTCCTCTGCAGCACACAGGACCCTCCTGATAGACAATTTCTGTAAAGTTTAATGGAATAGACTATAAATGAATGTGTCCTTCAGACAGTAATGTAAAATGTTAAACATAACTGTAACCACGCTGTGATCGTTAAGATTGTCCAAAATACATTACAGCTTTACACCTCAACGTTGAGTGTTTTTGATGGTCCTGAGGAAGGTGGGAGGGGGAAATCCTGCTTTAATCCTAATAATTCCTTGTTCCTTTTGCCTGGGCAGAGATGGTCCTGACAGAGATCAGATTAGAGTCGAGGCGAGAGAATTGGAGAAAGGCTTTTAGGAAAGAGGTGTGAAATATTCTCCGTAAACTGCACTTCAATTTCCTCCTTCAATATAACACATTACAAAGCAATGATGGATGTCCTGAAACAAGACAGAGCGAGGTAATTATAGGGAGTATAGAATGGGCTTGTATTCTTTATACTGACACATCCTTTCCATGTACTAATCCATGGGGAAAAAAATGCAGAAATCCAAACTGAACATATTTAGAAGGTCCAACATGGCATCCAGGGATATGCTATGGGCAGAGCCAAACATGTACGGAGTCACAGAATGTGTCGGCAGATAACAACCATTTAACACATCTAGTCTGCCCAATTATCTGAGTACTTTTATTAGCCCCTGGCATTATCTTATATCTAGGATAGCCTTATACCAATCCCATGCATGCTTAAACTCCTTCACTGTATTAACTTCTACCACTTCTACTGGAAGACTATTCCATACATCCACTACCCTATCAGTAAAGTAATACTTTCATTAGTCCCTGGCCTTATCTTATATCTAGGATAGCCTCATACCTATCCCACACATGCTTAAACTCCTTCACTGTATTAACTTCTACCACTTCTACTGGAAGGCTATTCCATACATCCACTACCCTCTCAGTAAAGTAATACTTTCATTAGTCCCTGGCCTTATCTTATATCTAGGATAACCTTATACCTATCCCACACATGCTTAAACTCCTTCACTGTATTAACTTCTACCACTTCTACTGGAAGACTTCCATACATCCACTACCCTCTCAGTAAAGTAATACTTTCATTAGTCACTGGCCTTATCTTATATCTAGGATAGCCTTATACCTATCCCATGCATGCTTAAACTCCTTCACTGTATTAACCTCTACCACTTCTACTGGAAGATTATTCCATGCATCCACTACCCTCTCAGTATAGTAATACTTCCATTAGTCCCTGGCCTTATCTTATATCTAGGATAGCCTTATACCTATCCCATGCATGCTTAAACTCCTTCACTGTATTAACCTCTACCACTTCTACTGGAAGACTATTCCATACATCCACTACCCTCTCAGTAATGTAATACTTTCATTAGTCCCTGGCCTTATCTTATATCTAGGATAGCCTTATACCTATCCCACGCATGCTTAAACTCCTTCACTGCATTAACCTCTACCACTTCTGCTGGAAGGCTATTCCATGCATCCACTACCCTCTCAGTAAAGTAATACTTTCATTAGTCCCTGGCCTTATCTTATATCTAGGATAGCCTTATACCTATCCCACACATGCTTAAACTCCTTCACTGTGTTTACCTCTACCACTTCTACTGGAAGACTATTCCATACATCCACTACCCTCTCAGTAAAGTAATACTTTCATTAGTCCCTGGCCTTATCTTATATCTAGGATAGCCTTATACCTATCCCATGCATGCTTAAACGCTTTCACTTTGGTAATCTCTACCACTTCCACTGGAAGGCTATTCCATTCATCCACTACCCTCTCAGTAAAATAATACTTCCTGATACTACTTTAAATCTTTGCCCCTCTAATGTAAGACTAATTCCGCCTGTTTATATTCCTATACATATTAGACATGTGCGTTCGTTTTCAGACTAAAATAGCATTTTCGTCCATTCGTCCAAATAACGAATAACGGAAACGAACTGAATCTTAATGAATTTGTCCATTTGTTCATTCGTATGCCGACAGCCACTATGATATGTCAAATTCGAATTTCCTCTCAATTTCGGCTTAAGTTATTGTATGTAATGCTAATAGCTTTACATAAGCCGAAGTAGAGGTAAAATTGAGTTGAAAAGTGTTGAATTCATACGAATTGACCTAACTGTCGAATTCCACAGATCAGAGTAATCAGACATTCAGTATTCATATCAGATTAGTTTTTATTCTGCATATCATTATGCCATGCAGAAGAAAACGGAAAAAGTTAACCCTTCCCCTGCTGATCAGTTTTTTTTTTTTTTTTTTACTGTGTTCAGTTTCCTTCCAAGTTTATGGACCTCGTTTTGTTTTTTCTCAATTTTTTTTGCAGGGGGTGGACATGTTGTTTAGAATCTTTGCTCTGTATAGCTCTATCAGGGGGTGTACATGTTGTTTAGAATCTTCGCTCTGTATAGCTCTATCAGGGGGTGTACATGTTGTTTAGAATCTTTGCTCTCTATTGCTCTATCAGGGGCATTCTAGAACACAACATGATCAGCATTAGCACACAATCTTTGCTCTGTTTAGCTCTATTAGGGGCAGACATGTTGTTTTGAATCTTTACTCTCTATCAGGGGACAGACATGTTGTTTAGAATCTTTGCTCTGTATAGCTCTATCAGGGGCGGACATGTTGTTTAGAATCTTTGCTCTGTATAGCTCTATCAGGGGGCGGACATGTTGTTTAGAATCTTTTCTTGTATAGCTCTATCAGGGGGTGGACATATTGTTCAGAACATCTTGGGTCAGAGGAGGCAAGGTCTGACCCAAGGTTCTACACAACATGTCCACCCTCTGATAGAGCGATACAAGAAAAGATTCTAAACAACATGTCCCCCCCCCTGATAGAGCTATACAGAGCAAAGACAAGGGGTTTTAGGGATAAACGATGGCATAAATTAACTGATGACCCCCTTCCCTAACTATAAGTGGACAGTCTGCAAGGAATTGCCAATAAAACGATCGCCGAGGAGTTTAGCAATATAGTAATTTATATGCAGTCCCGTAATTTTATGTTACTGTTTTTTACATTTTTCTTGTTAATCACCATCTTCAGTTCACGGAGAATGTAGAATTATAGCTCAACAATGTCTTAAAGCTGATAATCCTGTAGCACATACATGTTAATAATAAATTGTATTAATTGGTTTGGTCTTATTGGTAACTCTTACAGTCTACGCTACGACCGAGATCTACCACAGCTTTTATTGTTTGATTTCTGCTGAGCATTCGTCAATTTCCAATGTGTCCAACTCTAGGCTTCCAGCTGTAGATGAACTACAAATCCCATAATCCTTCTGATAGCCTAAAGAATAGCATTATGGTAGTTGAAGTCCAGAAATAACTTAGGGATGCAGTTGGATACTGACGGTCCAACCTTGGGTCCTTCCGGCATCCATATCTCAAACTAACCCCGATTAAAAAGGATTAAGCCCCTCAATACACTGCACTTTATAAATAATCAAGTTTGAACAAAAATATATAGGGTTAATCCACAACATAGATAGATGTGGGGTAATAACATCTGACTTGAATAATAAATTAGACCAAAATAGAATAATTCTCTTGCTAGCAAAGGAAAAGATAAACAAATGCAAACTGTTTATTCAACCCCAAAAAATATTTCTCTCTGGACACTGAATTGTTTGGAGAAAAATGTATTTTAGGCAAGAAATGCGTTGGTATCGTGCACTTTAGTTTCCGTTCCCTCAATCTCAAGGAATTATCTTGTCACCTCTCAGTTATCAGTGCCAAACTATCTAATAGGAATTGTGCAGTCCAATGCCCATGTGGCCATTAACCCCTTCGTGACCGGACTGTTTGGGCCACGGTATACAGTTGGTGACAATGGCTGTTTTATATTGTTTTTTTGTTTGTTATTTAGGATAAGAAGCACTTTCTTTAGATACCGTTACTTTGATTATATCATATAATTTACTATAAATAAAAAATGTGGTTGAAAATTTGTGAAAAAAAAACTTTTTCTAACATTTATTTGAAGAATCTTTTATGTATCTATAACAGCTAATGAACAAAACCTCCTAAATAGATTCTAATATTTGTCCTGAGTTTAGACATACCCCGTGTTTGTAACTTTTTTTTGCCAGTTACAAGTCAATAAGTAAAAGTGGCGCATTACTTTTTCCAAACCATTTCTTCCTAGCATTTCCTATAGTGACATTGTAGCCCTAACCCTAGCCCTAGCTCCAATGCTAACCTAACCCTAGCCCAACTTTAAATTTTTTTTTTATAAAGCGAATTGGGGATTATACCCCCTATCACTGTGATTTGCTGTCATGGAGATAAAATGTGATGGATGGGGCCACCACATACTATGATCATATGTGCGTGACATGTCATTAATGTGATGCTTTCCCATGATGTGCCTGGCATGTCAATTATCACAAATAATTATTATCAGTGTCAGGTGTAGCAAGGATCTGTTTCCTCTGTGATTCTCAGATCAACTTCCATGTGTTTTACTTTTACCCGTGTATCAAGCGAAAAATAAATCTCATTTAGCTGCCGTCTCGGATATTAATGCAGTTTTTGCCATTTCATACAGATGTCACTACTGCAGTATAAAACTACGGCCATCCAGCTGTTGAAGGACCACATCTCCCATATTCCCCTGCCATTGTGGTGACCAGGGATTATCGGGGATGCTTTCCAAAAACAACCATTGGACTAAAGTTTGACATGTAAAGGCTAATTTAATTTTCCCCCCCCCCTGGTCTCTGTCCATCCACCCCCCTCCCTAAAAATTCTCTAAATGTTTTAGAAGGGAGGGGCTCCTACTTTTTCTTTTGCCTGAGAATACTACCCATTCCTACCACGTACAAAGCTAAAAGATTTTGTATTAAAAAGTTTTGCATAGTTTCCACATTTTCAAAGTGATCCATTCTCTCGAAGACTGACCCCTCCCACCCCATTTTCTAAGCTGCTTTGTCTTATTCTACAAAAAGGAAGAGCATTGACTCCGCTACATAGCACGGCATCATTACCATTAACGAGCACGTATTGGCTCGTAACGATCTCCTGTAATACGCACAAGCTCGTTTTAAAATACACTGGGTTTTTGGTGAGCACGGAAGATGCCGGGGGCAGAACAGAAATAAAAATGATGAGAAAATTATGATTATTAGAAGACGCTCTACGAAGGCAGGCTGGGGTGGATGAAACAGTATTAATGTGTAACGTGTGCAGAAAATACATAAAGGATATAAACAGATACAAGATATAAGCAAGATAGATATTTGAAGAGAGTTGGAAGCTAAAATGTAAAGTAATAGAGTTATATTCTGCACTTGGACTTGACAAAAAGATCGGTGAAACCTAGACAGTCCAATCAATCCCTTGACCGGGGAAATTTGGGATTTCTGTACCCCAGAGATTTACCTTTTTTTTTCATTTCCTGTCTGAGAAAAAAAAAGGGTCGCCCCTAGCCTAGGTATTTATTGTGCTCTGTTACTTCAATAAAAAGACAGAATGTATCTAAATGTTTCACAAAATTTCCATCCTTGCTGTGATTGTATCAACATTAATTTAAATTGAATATCATTCAACATTTTTTTGTAGCTGATGACTATTTTTGTAAAATATTGGTATTTTAAGCAAATTAATATGTGCAATCTGTATTTCACTTTATAGAGTATTTAACCCCCCCCCCCCCCCAAAAAAAAAAAAGAAAATACATACACAAATAATCCAACGTAATAAATAATCTTGGAAAACAAGTTTTGAAATCACACTTTTAATAAATAAAGCTCTTTTTTTGTTGTTTTTGTTTTAGAACAAATGCATTGTTTTGTTGTAGAAACAGTTTGGTTAAATAAAGTAGAAAAAAAACTTCATGAGGTGGTGTCACTGCCACAGAATTTGGTATAGTACAGCACACTTTATAGAAGGCAGGAGACAAATATTGGGGGGGTCACAGGTCCCCACTCTGCGTCAAACCAAATAAATTAGTTTATCATTTCTTAAACGTTAGATTTCTAATCAAATTTCAAGGATAATGTACCTAAAATATGTATTTTATAAGGAATATTGTTGAATATTGTTTTATAAGAGGGACCAAATCTTTAATTTGATTTTGCAGCCTTGTCTTGTCACTAGATTTAACCAAACTAGTTTTGATTTTCCAGTGGGTGCAAAATGCAAGCTGCTGAGGGATTTGGCAACCTGGCCTAATAATATCAGGTGTATCCAAGTTACAGGGGAAACTGCTGCCTCGTATCGCTACAGGAAGTGGACTGGAAATTCCAGACAAACTTCCTGTACGAACAAAATTACATACATTCAAATTGCAATAAACATCACTTCAAAGCAGCACAAGACTAGAGAGAGTGTCCATGCTTAACACATGGAGATGGGCTCAACTGACCACCAGAGACAACTTAGAGGGAGAATTGAAAGCCAATCTTATGATGTTCATTAGTTTTTTCTTGATGTAACACAATTTAGGTTTATACCTCCCTATAAGCAAATTGTCCTTTCTTTTTTATGGATGTTGTTCATTGTGAGCATTCTAGAACACAACATGATCAGCATTAGCACACAGTCTGGCTAAACAAAATCAATAAATAAATAGACAATCATTATCATCACAAAACATAATAAAATGTATTAAAACTTAATCAAAAGTTAATAAAGAGATGATAAAAGTTGAAGACCTCACATGCTTGTCGGCATGTTATTAGCTGTAACTGTTTTGTGGGGGGTTTTGGGCAAGTTTTTTTTTTTTTTTTTAAATTAATTTCAAATGGTCAATAAAATAGCTAAGTGAGGAACTGGGTACAATACAAATTGGAATTAGTTACGGAGCCCACGAAACCCTACTAAAAATGATCACACTGGATCCAGGGTAATATTTTATATATTCAGGACCAGATCATGGGTGCGAATGGGGCTGCACACCCATCTATCACCTCTCATATTAAAAATAGCGTTAATATTTATGGGCGAGGGGGCCATTAAGCTTTAAAACTACTGCACAAAATGTCAAATTCAGAAACTTACTGCTAAGCTATAATAGAAGCAAAACAAGTTTTGTAGTGGGGCCAGATCGTGGGGATATATATATGGGGGGACCTCCATTATACCCATGCCCATTTTCCCACTGTAGCACTATTCTCATTACGTTACACGGCGACTCTCCATTTCATGGAACTTTCTCTGAAGACAGTAAGGCAAATCTGAAATAGTGCTCTGCAGCATAGTTACGGTCTACTTGGCAGAGCGAAGGCACTTGATTATAATGCCTTCTTAGCAAATAACACACCTGAGATGTTCTTTGAATTATATACATTCGTAGAGGCTTAGTATGCGGATAATTCCACAGTCGCAGCTCGAGATATATAACTGTTATTACGGAGATTCTCGTCTTTGGATGACCTTTCTCCGGTTATGTTTCATCTCATGGGCTGTGTGTGTGTGTGTGTGTGTGTGTGTGTGATATCCGATGGATGACATTGTGCGACTTGTGCAACATCAGGCTTCCACAGAGATGTTACAAAGTAAAAAAACAAAACAAAAAAAACACACAAACATTTCAATGTACAAATATTCAGGACAAGAGCTCATTAAGGGAAGATCAAATCAATTCCAGGGGTTCATGGGGCGAATCTGTTTGAACCACGGCGTATCATGCGGTAGGATAGCACATGTGCAGCGGATTCATATGTACAAAGACGCACAACAAGATGATGCGTCTCGGATCTGCACCAACACACACACTTGCATTATGTCGCTAGTTTGAATACATTCCCAAGTATTCATTGATGGAGATATGAGACGTTCTCTGGCCAAGCTGATTGAATTTACTCCAAAATAAACTATTAATATATTGGCCCTGTTTTGGTGACTGACACACTTTTAAAATTATTTTTCTTTTTGTTTAAAATGTATCACCGATATAGTAGAGGACTAAATCAAGCACTAGGACACTTACTTGTTTAGAGTCTTATTGTGGCCATGGTCTGTGCTCAGAGAACAATGGCATTAGGAAAGGTTTGTCTTTTTGGGCCCACATGGTATAAGGGGGGATGTCTGTTTCCAAGTGTTATTTTTTAAAACAAAACTGCCTGAAGAGTTGGTGCTAGCAAATACATGCATTTAAAGCAGCTTGCATATTTTTTTAATGAGCTGGAGCATAGAGGTCTAGTCATGTTAGCAGTGCCGTATTTAGTGCGAGGCAAACTGGGCAAGTGCCTAGGGTGGGAAAACAAACAAACTCGCTTGTCGGCAGAGATGGTGGCTGGGGAGATCGCAAGCAGGCTGCAAGCAGGCTGCACAGGGAGACGAACAGGCAGCACAGAGAAACCTCCATGCTGCCTGTTCAGCTCCCCGTGCAGTATGACTGGGAAGTGCTGACAGGTCACGTGACCCGACGCTCTGACATCAGACATGCGCCGGGTCACGTGACCTCCCTGCACACACCTCGCGGGGAGCCGAACAGGCAGCATGATAGCACACCATGCTGCCTTCCCCTAGCCACCAGGGACAAGGGTAAGTAGTGGGGGCATGTGATGGGGGGCATGTAAGGGGGTGATGTGATGGAGGCAGGTGATGAGGGTGATGTATGGGGGCATGTAATGGAGTGATGTAATGAGGCAGGTGATGGGGGTGATGCATGGGGTCATGTAATGGGGTGATGGAGGCATGTGATGGGGTCATGTAATGGGGTCATGTAATGGGGTGATGAAGGTATGTGATGGGGTCATGTAATGGAGTGATGTAATGGAGGCAGGTGATGGGGGTGATGCATGGGGTCATGTAATGGGGTGATGTGGGTTATGGGACGTATCGTGGGTGTGCAGCATGCCTAGGGCAGCACAAAACCAAGATACAACACTGTATGTTAGTAGAGGCAGTAATATTTATTTAGTGCTCGTTGATCCAAGGAGAAATCTGATTGTCATTTGGAGTCAAGAAGGATTTTTCCCCCACTGAAAGCAGAATTTGCTGAAGGGTTTTTTATTTGCCTTCTTCTGGATCAACAGAGGTAACATTGGACAGGAAAAGGGTCGAACTTGATGGACGCAAGGCTTAATTCAACCTGAACTATTATGTAACTATGTAACTATAGAGATAATTAAAAAAAAAATAATGAATCAGCAGAAGAGGGCCAATATACTACACATTTTAAAATCTCAACTTGACTTCCTTTTTCCCAAACCAGTCCTCGCGCTTCCCCCCAACAGTCCTGAATTTAGGGATTACGCATCTGTGTTTAACAAATTAATAATGAAGTGAGGTTTTTTTTTTTTTTTTAAACATAAGTGGGTAACCTCTAAATCCTGGACTGTTAGGGGGTATAAGGACTGGTTTGGGATGACCATAAATGAAACAATGATTGTCTTCCTTAATAAATATGGGCGCATTACATATTTAGATACCATTTTCCCTTTAAGCCAACAATGGATTGAGTCCTTCTTTACAGAAACCTATTTAAGAAAACAAATAATAGATTTCAATACTCAATAAAATAATCTTAATTAAACCTAACACTAAGATATTTTTTGCTTCGATTTTTTTTTTTTTTCTTTTTAAAACGAACTTCCGTTTTATCAACACAAACTAACTGAAGGATTTGCCAACTCTTGATAGGGTCCATATATTTATAAATACACACATTAAAAATCAACGGTAATTTTGCAGCAATATTGGCAATATACAGCAAGAAAAAAAAAAAATATAAAGAAAATAAATCGGCACAAAGCTGTGGAATGAAAAAAAAAAGAAGATAATTCCATCGAAACACTCTAGTCACTCACAAAGTCAAATAAAAACAAATAACTCTTGCACCACGATGTCTTAAAGTTTGTGCTTACAATACTGAACAAGTATCCACAATCTTGTATTCCCAAATCTCCGTGCCCTTTCGTCCTTGATAATCCGCAGTGCAACACCAGCTACACCAGAAATTGCAGGGACAGACATGACCCGTCTTCGTAAATTATCAGAGTCTGTTTTTTATTAGGACAATATCAAAACCAGCAGTGAGAGGAGCAAAACAAACGTCCTCTTCCTGCCACCAAAGCTTCAAGGACAAATGTGAAATGCGCCAGCCACCACACAAGGTCATCTTCACAGAGCCACAACGGAGAGAAAAAAAAAATAAGAGAGCTCAGACAGCTGCTGTTTGCTTTATACTGTGAAAGCTGATTCGTGTTGGAGATGTTGGGATAGACATTGCCCTGGCTACACGGACCCGTAGAGAATGATGGTCTTGCCAGCGGTGCAACCTCTTTCTTGCGGCTGAGCGAACCTAGGTGGAGAAACAGAAGTGAACTTAAGATATTTCTTTACAGGCGTACTTTTATGTGAGGGAGTAATGAACCAGGGAGAAATAAGATTTTCAGGAATGTAGATATATAATTCTCTCAATATAGTACTTAAAGGGACTGTCTCGTGCCCAAAATGCAATCTACCAAATGTTACTGCATATTAAAGTACTAACAAAGTACAATGAATATTTTACATTTTGCAAAATATTAAAATCTTAGACCTAGATGAATTTGTGAAATTACAGCAGTTTGCAAGAAGCCAGGACTGCCCACCCTAGCTATGTTAAAGTAATTACCTATTTTTTTTTTGCTGCAGGAACCAATGAGAATAATACCATTCATATTAATGGAATTTCTGTCTCTAGTGATGTCATCAGACAATGTGTTGCACTATTAAGGGGTCCTACTGTGTACAAGAGCAACCTTATTTCCACACTATTTATTCTATTCCAGCAGCACAGGAAGTGACTAAATTAAACAAAATGTTATATAGTCAGTGTCTATACAATCGGTGCTGTCACACCTGCAGTAAACATGCAGAGTAAACACTGGAGGAGGGCTTGAAATATCATCAAATATTCAAAATGTGATTTATGCAGAATGCCTGAAGGTTTAAATGCATCTCCCAAATATTAATGCATATTAAAATGCTTTCACAGCAGTTTGCTAGAAACCAGCCCACACTAGCTGAGCAAAAGTAATTTAGCACTGTTAAGAGATCCCACTGTGTACAAGAGCAAGTTTCTCACAGTGCACACAATGTATTCAATTCCAAGAGCACAGGAAGTGACTATATGAAGCAAAACGTTATATCCTCAGTGTCTATATAATCAGTGCTGCTGCACCTGCAGTAAACATGCAGAGTAATCACTGGGAGGGCTTGAGTCAAATATTAAAAATGTGATTTATACAAAGTGCCATCAAATCACACAGGGATAAAAGCCTGTGCATTATACATGCAGTGATCTTCATTTTGCACTAAAGTAAGTTTGGGGACTAGACTGTAGACATGTGTAAAACTAAAATTTTCTTTTCGTTTTTGTCCATTCAGACGAAAATGTTATTTATTTCGTCTAAAACGAATTTCGTTCATTACTGCATTCGTTTCAGACGAAATTCGTTCATTATTTTCGTTTCGTTTCGTTTTATTCGTTCGTTTTATAGAATACCTAGCCTATTGGCTTTCTATAAACCGAACAAGAGCCCCATTCATAAGAAATTCTTATGAATGGGGCTCTCGTTCGGTTCATAGAAAGGCAATAGTACTACATGTTTTCTATAAAACGAACGAAGGTTTATAGATTTTCGGTTTATAGAATACATAGAATTACATGTAATTCTATGTATTCTATAAATCGAAAGTCTATAAACCAAACGACCTTCGGTTTAAAGACTTTCGGCTTATAGTAAACGTACAGTAGTAGTGCCTTCCTATGAACCCATTCATAAGAATACTACTAAATTTATGAATGGAGACTCTGTCTCTGTGTAGTGAAAGCCAATAGTACTATTACATGCATTACAAATGCCAAAAGTCTATAAACCGAAGTTCGGTTTATAGGCTGTCGGCTTATGGAATACATGTAATCCTATTGCTATTCTATAAACCGAAGTTCGGTTTATAGAATGCCAATAGACTTACATGCATTCTACAAACCGAAAGTCGTTCATTATGTCGGTTTATGGAATGTAGTGTACTATGCTATTGTATTCTATAAACTGACTCTATTTCGGCTTATAGAATGCCATAGTACTACGAATGGATGAATGAACGAATGATTTTCGTTTATTAACCATTCGTTCATTCGGCTTTCGTTAGCTTAGCATTTTCGTTATTCGTTTTTCGGACGAATGGACGAAAATGCTATTTTCGAACGAAAATGCATTCGTCCGAAAACAAATGCACATGTCTACTAGACTGTCCCTTTAATGAACTATTTTGTAGTTTAGATAGCTATTAAGTTATTTGTATGGGGCTTTGGGGCATAGTTATCCCAAAACCATGTTGGGGCCATTTATTTCATTTATAGGGCTACAGGCAAAAGCTTGCTGGCAGCCCCTTGGGCACCAACTATTTTCATTAACGGGACCACAGCCTAGCGCCGGCCTGTGGCCTTAGGGGGGTATATTTTAATATTTAAAGTGACAGCAGGCAGGGTGCCACCTGCAGTCACTTGTTAATTGTTTTTTTTTGGGAGGGGGGGGTGGGGAGCGCTATGGGACTGGGGTTGGCTATTATACCCTCATTCTCTAGCTTAATTTTAAGGGGAATAGGGAATAACACCGATTCAACTGAAAAACAGCCAAACAAATTAAATGTACAGGATCCTGTGTGCGCTCTGTTGCATTGCCATGGTGAACGGCAGAGATACGGCTGGCACTGACTGACCCCAGAGAGATGCAAGCAGCAGCTGGCCGCTCTGATTGGGCCGCTGAAGCTCCGCCTTCCCAGTGGGGCCTTGGTTTGCCCATGGAAATGCCAATGAAGGTTTTAATTACATGGAAAACTGTCCCGAAGGTTTCCTTTAACATTTCCAAAAACGATGGTTCCTTTATGTGAAGAGTAAAATGAACGAGAGAGGATTCTTCCGACGGACAGCGCTACGCACTAATTAGTGTCACTCTCAGGCACTGACGGTAATCAGCTGTTTCCTGTGATTACTCTGCTGTCAGTGATATTAATAATGAATGCCGGTCTCTAATGAATTAGAAAATCCTGTAATTAAATCGGAATATTGCTTTTTCATCTCTCTGGCAATATAAGTGCAGGAAATCAAGCTAGAATGGGATTGCTAATTTCCACAGCTCTTTTTTTGTGTGTGTGATTTTTGCAATGATTTTCAATCAGCTGCGCGCTCCGCATTCCCCCCGCCCCCCCCCCCCCCGCTGATCCTCTGGAGGAAAATCAGTAGACGTTGATTACTTCCGCTACATGCTGCCTGTTACGGAGGGAGCGGGAAGAGCTGACCGGCTCCTCTTAAATAAAAACGGCAAAAGTAAATGAAAAGAATACGTGCAGATTTATATTCACGCCGAGATGATTTATGTTCTACGCTACAGAAATACATCTATCCCCCCACATAAACACACATGAATCTTAATAGACACACGTGGGTTTACTCTTGGCGTGTTTAGGTGCCCTCTGTGGACCCCCGTTGAAAACGAGGGTCTCTCTCTGCACTAGCAAAAGAGAAACCGTTGCTGACCCATAGTTGCCAACATTCGAAAAAGATTTCCAGGGACACTTTGCAGCTCAGCTTCCAATGACTTACTTTAATACTGACCACGCCCACTGTCAACGGCCCCGCCCACTCTACATAATTAGCATAATGTAACTCCACCTTCTTGTCAAGGTGTGGATTATATCTCCAAGTTCCCACCAACATTACCAGCATCCTTGGTATACAACAGATACGTTCACAGCACAACTTCTACATCAGGCATCCCATGCATGCTTAAACTCCTTCACTGTATTAACCTCTACCCCTTATGCTGGAAGGCTATTCCATGCATCCACTACCCTCTCAGTAATGTAATACTTTCATTAGTCCCTGGCCTTATCTTATATCTAGGATAGCCTTATACCTATCCCATGCATGCTTAAACTCCTTCACTGTATTAACCTCTACCACTTCTACTGGAAGACTATTCCATGCATCCTCTACCCTCTCAGTAAAGTAATACTTTCATTAGTCCCTGGCCTTATCTTATATCTAGGATAGCCTTATACCTATCCCACGCATGCTTAAACTCCTTCACTGTATTAACCTCTACCACTTCTACTGGAAGACTATTCCGTACATCCACTACCCTTCCAGTAAAGTAATACTTTCATTAGTCCCTGACCTTATCTTATATCTAGGATAGCCTTATACCTATCCCATGCATGCTTAAACTCCTTCACTGTATTAACCTCTACCACTTCTACTGGAAGGCTATTCCATACATCCACTACCCTCTCAGTAAAGTAATACTTTCCTTAGTCTCTGGCCTTATCTTATATCTAGGATAGCCTTATACCTATCCCATGCATGCTTAAACTCCTTCACTGTATTAACCTCTACCACTTCTACTGGAAGACTATTCCATGCATTCACTACCCTCTCAGTAAAGTAATACTTTCATTAGTCCCTGGCCTTACCTTATATCTAGGATAGCCTTATACCTATCCCATGCATGCTTAAACTCCTTCACTGTATTAACCTCTACCACTTCTACTGGAAGGCTATTCCATACATCCACTACCCTCTCAGTAATGTAATACTTTCATTAGTCCCTGGCCTTATCTTATATCTAGGATAGCCTTATACCTATCCCATGCATGCTTAAACTCCTTCACTGTATTAACCTCTACCACTTCTAATGAAGACTATTCCATATATCCCCTACCCTCTCTGTAAAGTAATACTTTCATTAGTCCCTGACCTTATCTTATATCTAGGATAGCCTTATACCTATCCCATGCATGCTTAAACTCCTTCACTGTATTAACCTCTACCACTTCTACTGGAAGACTATTCCATACATCCACTACCCTCTCAGTAAAGTAATACTATCATTAGTCCCTGACCTTATCTTATATCTAGGATGGCCTTATACCTATCCCATGCATGCTTAAACTCCTTCAATGTATTAACCTCTAGCACTTCTGCTGGAAGGCTATTCCATGTATCCACTACCCTCTCAGTAATGTAATACTTTCATTAGTCCCTGGCCTTATCTTATATATAGGAGAGCCTTATACCTATATCATGCATGCTTAAACTCCTTCACTGTATTAACCTCTACCATTTCTACTGGAAGACTATTCCATGCATCCACTACCCTCTCAGTAAAGTAATACTTTCATTAGTCCCTGGCCTCATCTTATATCTAGGATAGCCTTATATCTATCCCATGCATGCTTAAACTCCTTCACTGTATTAGCCTCTACCACTTCTACTGGAAGACTATTCCATACATCCACTACCCTCTCAGTAAAGTAATACTTTCATTAGTCCCTGGCCTTATCTTATATCTAGGATAGCCTTATACCTATCCCATGCATGCTTAAACTCCTTCACTGTATTAACCTCTACCACTTCTGCTGGAAGACTATTCCATACATCCACTACCCTCTCAGTATAGTAATACTTTCATTAGTCCCTGACCTTATCTTATATCTAGGATAGCCTTATACCTATCCCATGCATGCTGAAACTCCTTCACTGTATTAACCTCTACCACTTATACTGGAAGACTTTTCCATGCATCCACTACCCTCTCAGTAAAGTAATACTTTCATTAGTCCCTGGCCCTATCTTATATCTAGGATAGCCTTATACCTATCCCATGCATGCTTAAACTCCTTCACTGTATTAACCTCTACCACTTCTACTGGAAGGCTATTCCATACATCCACTACCCTCTCAGTAAAGTAATACTTTCCTTAGTCTCTGGCCTTATCTTATATCTAGGATAGCCTTATACCTATCCCATGCATGCTTAAACTCCTTCACTGTATTAACCTCTACCACTTCTACTGGAAGACTATTCCATGCATTCACTACCCTCTCAGTAAAGTAATACTTTCATTAGTCCCTGGCCTTACCTTATATCTAGGATAGCCTTATACCTATCCCATGCATGCTTAAACTCCTTCACTGTATTAACCTCTACCACTTCTACTGGAAGGCTATTCCATACATCCACTACCCTCTCAGTAATGTAATACTTTCATTAGTCCCTGGCCTTCTCTTATATCTAGGATAGCCTTATACCTATCCCATGCATGCTTAAACTCCTTCACTGTATTAACCTCTACCACTTCTGCTGGAAGGCTATTCCATGTATCCACTACCCTCTCAGTAATGTAATACTTTCATTAGTCCCTGGCCTTATCTTATATCTAGGAGAGATTTATACCTATCCCATGCATGCTTAAACTCCTTCACTGTATTAACCTCTACCACTTCTACTGGAAGACTATTCCATGCATCCACTACCCTCTCAGTAAAGTAATACTTTCATTAGTCCCTGGCCTCATCTTATATCTAGGATAGCCTTATACCTATCCCATGCATGCTTAAACTCCTTCACTGTATTAACCTCTACCACTTTTGCTGGAAGGCTATTCCATGTATCCACTACCCTCTCAGTAATGTAATACTTTCATTAGTCCCTGGCATTATCTTATATCTAGGAGAGCCTTATACCTATCCCATGCATGCTTAAACTCCTTCACTGTATTAACCTCTACCATTTCTACTGGAAGACTATTCCATGCATCCACTACCCTCTCAGTAAAGTAATACTTTCATTAGTCCCTGGCCTCATCTTATATCTAGGATAGCCTTATACCTATCCCATGCATGCTTAAACTCCTTCACTGTATTAACCTCTACCACTTCTGCTGGAAGACTATTCCATACATCCACTACCCTCTCAGTAAAGTAATACTTTCATTAGTCCCTGGCCTTATCTTATATCTAGGATAGCCTTATACCTATCCCACGCATGCTTAAACTCCTTCACTGTATTAACCTCTACCACTCCTACTGGAAGACTATTCCATACATCCACTACCCTCTCAGTAATGTAATACTTTCATTAGTCCCTGGCCTTATCTTATATCTAGGATAGCCTTATACCTATCCCATGCATGCTTAAACTCCTTCACTGTATTAACCTCTACCACTTCTACTGGAAGGCTATTCCATACATCCACTACCCTTCCAGTAAAGTAATACTTTCATTAGTCCCTGGCCTCATCTTATATCTAGGATAGCCTTATACCTATCCCATGCATGCTTAAACTCCTTCACTGTATTAGCCTCTACCACTTCTACTGGAAGACTATTCCATACATCCACTACCCTCTCAGTAAAGTAATACTTTCATTAGTCCCTGGCCTTATCTTATATCTAGGATAGCCTTATACCTATCCCATGCATGCTTAAACTCCTTCACTGTATTAACCTCTACCACTTCTGCTGGAAGACTATTCCATACATCCACTACCCTCTCAGTATAGTAATACTTTCATTAGTCCCTGACCTTATCTTATATCTAGGATAGCCTTATACCTATCCCATGCATGCTGAAACTCCTTCACTGTATTAACCTCTACCACTTATACTGGAAGACTTTTCCATGCATCCACTACCCTCTCAGTAAAGTAATACTTTCATTAGTCCCTGGCCCTATCTTATATCTAGGATAGCCTTATACCTATCCCATGCATGCTTAAACTCCTTCACTGTATTAACCTCTACCACTTCTACTGGAAGGCTATTCCATACATCCACTACCCTCTCAGTAAAGTAATACTTTCCTTAGTCTCTGGCCTTATCTTATATCTAGGATAGCCTTATACCTATCCCATGCATGCTTAAACTCCTTCACTGTATTAACCTCTACCACTTCTACTGGAAGACTATTCCATGCATTCACTACCCTCTCAGTAAAGTAATACTTTCATTAGTCCCTGGCCTTACCTTATATCTAGGATAGCCTTATACCTATCCCATGCATGCTTAAACTCCTTCACTGTATTAACCTCTACCACTTCTACTGGAAGGCTATTCCATACATCCACTACCCTCTCAGTAATGTAATACTTTCATTAGTCCCTGGCCTTCTCTTATATCTAGGATAGCCTTATACCTATCCCATGCATGCTTAAACTCCTTCACTGTATTAACCTCTACCACTTCTGCTGGAAGGCTATTCCATGTATCCACTACCCTCTCAGTAATGTAATACTTTCATTAGTCCCTGGCCTTATCTTATATCTAGGAGAGCCTTATACCTATCCCATGCATGCTTAAACTCCTTCACTGTATTAACCTCTACCACTTCTACTGGAAGACTATTCCATGCATCCCCTACCCTCTCAGTAAAGTAATACTTTCATTAGTCCCTGGCCTCATCTTATATCTAGGATAGCCTTATACCTATCCCATGCATGCTTAAACTCCTTCACTGTATTAACCTCTACCACTTCTGCTGGAAGGCTATTCCATGTATCCACTACCCTCTCAGTAATGTAATACTTTCATTAGTCCCTGGCCTTATCTTATATCTAGGAGAGCCTTATACCTATCCCATGCATGCTTAAACTCCTTCACTGTATTAACCTCTACCATTTCTACTGGAAGACTATTCCATGCATCCACTACCCTCTCAGTAAAGTAATACTTTCATTAGTCCCTGGCCTCATCTTATATCTAGGATAGCCTTATACCTATCCCATGCATGCTTAAACTCCTTCACTGTATTAACCTCTACCACTTCTGCTGGAAGACTATTCCATACATCCACTACCCTTCCAGTAAAGTAATACTTTCATTAGTCCCTGGCCTCATCTTATATCTAGGATAGCCTTATACCTATCCCATGCATGCTTAAACTCCTTCACTGTATTAGCCTCTACCACTTCTACTGGAAGACTATTCCATACATCCACTACCCTCTCAGTAAAGTAATACTTTCATTAGTCCCTGGCCTTATCTTATATCTAGGATAGCCTTATACCTATCCCATGCATGCTTAAACTCCTTCACTGTATTAACCTCTACCACTTCTGCTGGAAGACTATTCCATACATCCACTACCCTCTCAGTAAAGTAATACTTTCATTAGTCCCTGGCCTTATCTTATATCTAGGATAGCCTTATACCTATCCCATGCATGCTTAAACTCCTTCACTGTATTAACCTCTACCACTTCTGCTGGAAGACTATTCCATACATCCACTACCCTCTCAGTAAAGTAATACTTTCATTAGTCCCTGGCCTTATCTTATATCTAGGATAGCCTTGTGCCTATCCCACGCATGCTTAAACTCCTTCACTGTATTAACCTCTACCACTTCTACTGGAAGACTATTCCATACATCTGCTACCCTCTCAGTAATGTGATACTTTCATTAGTCCCTGGCCTTATCTTATATCTAGCATAGCCTTATACCTATCCCATGCATGCTTAAACTCCTTCACTGTATTAACCTCTACCACTTCTGCTGGAAGGCTATTCCATGTATCCACTACCCTCTCAGTAATGTAATACTTTCATTAGTCCCTGGCCTTATCTTATATCTAAGATAGCCTTATACCTATCCAATGCATGCTTAAACTCCTTCACTGTATTAGCCTCTACCACTTCTACTGGAAGACTATTCCATACATCCACTACCCTCTCAGTAATGTAATACTTTCATTAGTCCCTGGCCTTATCTTATATCTAAGATAGCCTTATACCTATCCAATGCATGCTTAAACTCCTTCACTGTATTAGCCTCTACCACTTCTACTGGAAGACTATTCCATACATCCACTACCCTCTCAGTAAAGTAATACATTCATTAGTCCAGGGCTTGACAAACTTAATTTAGCTTCAGGAGCCAGCTAAAAAATTTAGGAGCCAGACAATGGCACATCACAAAATCATAAACGCACGGAGACATCGCATACACACACACACACACCACATACACACCACATACACAGCCAGTTACATATCCATACACACACACACACACACAGCCAGTTACATATCCATACACACACACACACACACGCACACACCACATACACAGCCAATTACATATCCATACACACACACACGCACACACCACATACACAGCCAGTTACATATCCATACACACACGCACACGCACACACCACATACACAGCCAGTTACATATCCATACACACACACACACGCACACACCACATACACAGCCAGTTACATATCCATACACACACACACGCACACACCACATACACAGCCAGTTACATATCCATACACACACACACACGCACACACCACATACACAGCCAGTTACATATCCATACACACACACACACGCACACACCACATACACAGCCAGTTACATATCCATACACACACACACACGCACACACCACATACACAGCCAGTTACATATCCATACACACACGCACACACCACACACACAGCCAGTTACATATCCATACACACACACACACACACATCACATACACAGCCAGTTACATATCCATACACACACGCACACACACGCACACACCACATACACAGCCAGTTACATATCCATACACACACGCACACATCACATACACAGCCAGTTACATATCCATACACACACACACACACACACATCACATACACAGCCAGTTACATATCCATACACACACGCACACACACACACACACAGCCAGTTACATATCCATACACACACACACACACACACACACATCACATACACAGCCAGTTACATATCCATACACACACACACACACAGCCAGTTACATATCCATACACACACACACACACACACACACACACATCACATACACAGCCAGTATATTTTAAGCAATGCAAAATGTAAAGCTTGCATTTTAAAGTACTTTGAAAGCAAATTAATATGCATTAATATTTGGGAGATTCATTTAAACCTGAATTTACATATTCTTTCAATAACAATTTCTGTCCACAGATTAGCGCAATGTCACTGTACACTGAGCTGTGGCCGCAGATTCAATGTTATAATGTTTATTTATTCATTCTGCTGGGAGTGCTGGTCTCTATACATGTCACACTTTCCTTTAAAAGGGACCTTGTCACCTAAACATTGTTTATACTGTGTACAGAACAAACAAAAAATAAATGTCACATTTGATCTCTACACTGTGTGCAATCATGGGAATAAATTACAAGAAAAGTGTGTTTTATATGGGAAATTTGTAATTTGAATCTACCAGGTGATGTCAATACTAGCAGACACCGCAGACACATTGAAAACACATTTCCCTGTCATTCATTTGCTTGCAATTGTGCTAACACAATGCATAGATCATTTATTGAGACAGAAGGCAAACAATTAGGGGGCTGCCCTTTGACCGAGCATTGCTCCGTGGAACGCCTCTCTCCATCATTGGAGAGTTAGCATGTCAATCACATTGCACAGAGCCAATAGTGGGTCGAGGAGATGAATATCTCCTCCCCCTGTTGGAGGTGTGTTTAGCATCCTAGACTATTGGTTCTATTTACTAAAATTTGAGAATAGCTGGAGGAGTTTGAATTTCGAGGTGATCTGAGCTAGTTTTGAGGCTAAGTCAAATTAAGCACCCAAGTTTGACTTAAAAAATAACTGTGATCAGTTCGCCTACCATTACTTTAAATGGGGGAGATTTGAACCTGGGGGGTTTTTCTAAGTCGAATTGGGTGCCAAATTTGACTTGGGATTTTTGACTCAAAATTAAAGTCCACCTCTTTGAACTATTCTCGAATTTTTTGTGAATAGACCCACCCGAGATTTCCAAAACAAAGTCCTTAAAAGTTCAGAAGCGAGCTTCTGTCTGATTTAAAGCTTTTATGGAGGGAGTAGACATCCAGTCGGTAAGGCCAATGTTACAACTACGGAGACAATAGAAAAGGTCGTACATTTTTTTTTTTTGAAAAAAAGGAAAGGTGGTAACCCTAGTGATAAGGTCAGATTTGACTTAATTCAGCACAAAAATACAAGTTAGTAAAATGACTTAATATTAATGAATAACATATTTGAAATTTGATTGCCAGGCTAAGAGCAAATCCAACCCTGGGGCGTCACTAGGTATGTTTTAAAAAATCCTGTTGCTTGACAATAATAATAATTAAAAAAAAAGACCTTCCATCTGAATAATACTGGCTTTTTGCAGCCTATTTAAGCTAAAGACACAATGATCACTACTCACCTCTCCGTTTAAAAAACAGTAAAATACTGACACAAAGAAGCCCTGAAAAGAGAGGAATATGAAGTCACCAAAACGTCATTTTGAGAAAAAAATTAAATTTACACAAAATACAACAAAAGTTACACTGTTTACAATACAATCTCCTGACTTTGGTCACTGCAAAGCTGGGTACAAAAAACCCCAAAACAAATGGTTGCTTTCTATACATTACTATCTCTATCTATAGAATTGACAGACGGCTGTGACTAAAATACTGAACAATTTAAAAAAACAAACAAAAAAAAAACCAAAGCAAAATCATGGCATCACTTCAGAAAAAACAAAGTAAGTATGTATAACTAGACTGCTGCATTCAAAACTTCACAGTTCACATTCCTACCTCGAAGGACAGCATATTAGGAATAAAAATATTGTTTCCAGTCGAAGTTATAGGTTTGGCCAAGTTTAAGGACCTGATTTGCACATGCCTACCTAGAATCCCTTGCAGTGGTGATATCAAGAAGTGAATGTGGGATTTCTGTGGTAAAAGCAAGTCCTTTGGCTTGTTTGGTGTGTGTAGGTTTAATAATAACGACTGTTGACTGAATTTGTGGTAGTAGAGATTGACTGACCGCTCCATATTACCCTACCTGGTCAGCGACCACTTGGTACCATAACATTCTAAAATGGATGTTCAGTAAAATGGGGGGGTCTTGTAAGTTTTCCCAGATTTAAACTGAGAAATAAAGCTTTCTGAAGACCTGGACACTGATATAATAGTATTTTTTCTTAATAACATTTCTTTGAAAGTCTTTTTTCCCCTGTCACTTTAAGTCTGCTATTCCCTTCCTTCTAAGGAACTAAAAATGATGAGTATTTTGATAACGGCTCAGCTGATAAATTAAAGATGGTGTGCGGTTATTGCCTTTTCCTTTTCAAGATGTTCATTCCCCCTACTCTTCAACCAGAATGTATTTTTAACTGAATTTTGGAAGGGGTTGGTATAGATGAGGCAATAAGCTAGAAATGGAAGTCCATCACTACAGGAAATGTACCAAGGAAACAGGAAGTGGAGTTACTATGTGATAATTAAGCTTCTGGTTAGGACCCCCACGTTCCTAGGGTTTCCTTGCAGCACCTAACAGAGGGGAAACTAAACCCACCACTGACACCAAGTAGCAGGAAAAACTATGATATGCAGTAAAATCCATTAGAAGGGATGCGTTATCAGAAGTCTAACCTCAATATCCTAGAGGTAATTGTGGAATTTAACATACCTGAAACGACTGAAGAAATGAGTTAAAATAAATAAAAACTATCTGCGAAACATCATCTTCTCCAGGGTTGACGAAGAAAAGCATGTACGTAATCCCCAAGAGGGGGAGAAGAACTAACGTGGCCTTCACGGCCTTCCTGTAAAACACAATTGGGGGGGGGGGGGGGGGGGGTACTGAGTTACTAATTAAATTGAGTTAATCTGCTCTTACTGAGATTCTAACTGGAATGTATGACAAACTAATAATTCAATATAGCAATGCCTTAAAGGATAACAGCCGGCATAAAAAAAGTCATGTTTAATTAAAAGAAAGACATTTTTATGTATTAATGCTTTAAAGAAAGAATATAAATAAAGCACCTGAGTGGTGTGTCCTCTTTGCTCTGTCTGGGGGCTGACAAGTTCTTTAGAATCCTGGGTTACACGACAGAAGATCTGACCCAAGATTCTAAACATGTCCACCCCCAGTAGAAAAATACGGAGCAAAGAGGGCTTCATAATGTACTTTGTTTTTTTTCTTATTTCATTAAAGCATTTCTATTTAAAATGCCTATACTTGACGCAGTCTTTCAGATAAACAGAACTCAATATTTTGCTGACTGTTGACCTTTAATACTATAACTAAAAGATAAAAGAATTGTCAAAGTTTCTTTGTATAACTTTTATTTCCCCTACACGTCCATCCATGATGCAGGCATGTGAGAGTGTCCCAAGAAAGAAGGGTGTCACGCAAGTGGATCAGAGGTTGTTGGTGGATCAAGGGGCAGCTGCTTTTCCATCTCCCCCCTCCCCCAGGAATGACTGAACCAGAGGAAGCTGCCCCAAAGACAGCCCTGGCTGCCTGCCAAATCATAATGTTCATACTGCCACAGATCTCGTCACTTTTAATATCCGATATGGCTTAGATGGCTAATGCACCATCTGTTCAACCCTCAAGATTCCCGGTTCAACTCCTAGTGAGGATAACTCATCCCTTCATCCCTGAGATAAAAGCAGTATGATCAGCATCCCCTGGACCCCTAGATCTACCAGAATATGGAATAACGTTGTAATAGGTTAATAATTGTATTATTAACATACCTGTATTGTATTGTTTCTGAAGTTGTTGATGCTCTTAGCTTTGTCATTAAAATTCTTACGATGTTAAATAAAAATACAAAATTGATCTGGAAAAAAAAAAAAGAGGAAAACAAAACACTTGTGAGTATCTGTATAATGTCAAAAAATATCAGTGCTGAACAGTCTGGACGACAAGAGCCAATAAGCTTCTTTTAAATGGATGACTGATTACAAAGACATACTCCTATAGTCTATATGTGCTAAACAAACACACAGGTATCAATAGCAAAGAACCAAATGGTATAGAAATATTAGGAAAGAGAAATAGGATTCAAGACAAATGATTTTAATTATAAAAATAGTAATTTATTGATAATAAACAACAATTTAACATACCAAAACACACATATAATATACTCCCATTATAATATATACATGACACCAGTGTATATGGATGACATATGTACCATATAAACACATGAACCACCTCAGTATTCCCAAATGTTTATTGATGGGTATATATATCCATCTAGATGTAAGCACAGTCAAGAAGTTTAAGCATGCGTGGGATAGGCACAAGGCTATCCTAGATATAAGATAAGGCCAGGGACTAATGAAAGTATTACTTTACTGAGAGGGTAGTGGATGTATGGAATAGTCTTCCAGTAGAAGTGGTAGAGGTTAATACTGTGAAGGAGTTTAAGCATGCGTGGGATAGGTATAAGGCTATCCTAGATATAAGATAAGGTCAGGGACTAATGAAAGTATTACTTTACTGAGAGGGTAGTGGATGCATGGAATAGTCTTCCAGCGGAAGTGGTAGAGGTTAATACAGTGAAGGAGTTTAAGCATGCATGGGATAGGTATAAGGCTATCCTAGATATAAGATAAGGCCAGGGACTAATGAAAGTATTACATTACTGAGAGGGTAGTGGATGTATGGAATAGTCTTCCAGTAGAAGTGGTAGAGGTTAATACAGTGAAGGAGTTTAAGCATGCATGGGATAGGTATAAGGCTATCCTAGATATAAGATAAGGTCAGGGACTAATGAAAGTATTACTATACTGAGAGGGTAGTGGATGTATGGAATAGTCTTCCAGTAGAAGTGGTAGAGTTTAATACAGTGAAGGAGTTTAAGCATGTATGGGATAGGTATAAGGCTATCCTAGATATAAGATAAGGTCAGGGACTAATGAAAGTATTACATTACTGAGAGGGTAGTGGATGCATGGAATAGTCTTCCAGTAGAAGTGGTAGAGGTTAATACAGTGAAGGAGTTTAAGCATGCATGGGATAGGTATAAGGCTATCCTAGATATAAGATAAGGCCAGGGACTAATGACAGTATTACATTACTGAGAGGGTAGTGGATGCATGGAATAGTCTTCCAGTAGAAGTGGTAGAGGTTAATACAGTGAAGGAGTTTAAGCATGCGTGGGATAGGCACAAGGCTATCCTAGATATAAGATAAGGCCAAGGTCTAATAAAAGTATTAATTTATATTTTTTTTATTTATTCTAAGTGGATGGAGTCACCACTATCAGTCATGTTGCCTCTCACCCGTTGCAGAATTCCTAATATGGTGGTGTCAGGAGAGGGCTGGTGACCCTAAAACTCAATTAACACAATCAATAAAATCAAATGATTAGTGGGCAAAACATTGTAACTGAAATGATAAAACAAAATGGATGGTATTTGGGCAAAATTGGGTGGAGTCAACAAGAAATGGGTGGGGCTAAGTATAATACTATCTCCCCAGAACTGAAACACTGATTTTTTTTCCGACCTGTTGATGTGTGAAAAGAGATAGCATATGGTGCTTTACACGCAAGGAGCAAACTGTACTAATGATTGCACCCAATTTAATCATATATGTAACCACCTTTTGCTTGTGGACCAATAAAATTGGATAGGTTTACTTACAAGAAGTACAAGGATGACTGGGCCCTGGTATATGTAATCGATATATTTTCCCGGCTCCTTTCCGATCCAACACCTGTGAAAACATATCATTAAATAGCGATCTGTTAAAGGAAAATGATAGCATGAAGGTCAGGCACGCAAACAGCAAAGGGGGTAAAAAGTCGCAGAGGGGTTAATTTCCAGAAGCGAAGGCTGCCTGAGTGTGAAGGGAGTAATTCTCTCTAGTTCTACTAGATGAAGAGAAACAAAAGGAGTTTATCACTAAAATATTCTAAGCCAAGGGTTTCCAAACCAGTCCCCAATCACACCTAACAGTCCAGAATTTAGGGATTACCCACTTGTGTCTAAGGTTCTTTTTTGGGGGCCAAAGAGATTTTTTTTTTGAGGGGATCTTTGGTGTAGGAATTAACTCCACCCCTTCTGCTTTTAGGACATATAATGGATTCTTTTAGGTGAGTTCGTGTAATAGGCTCATTGAACGAGCTTCATGATAGAGGCAGAGAACGAGGTAGCACTGGGGCATGTAATCCCAAACTGCGTTCCCCATTGAATTCTATCTGTCCCAGCCCCAGCATCATAAAAAAATGGGGGCATAGTTTCCTCTCAGAAACACCTTCCAGTGCCCTGGCATTAATTGTAATCCTTTTTTTGATTCATCCAGCCATTCAATAAATAAATGATCATGGTTGAGTTGAATTTCCCTTTAACTTAAATTCCCATTTAAATAATTTCATATAATAATGATAACTTATTATACACAATACAAGAGCACACTTTTTGATCTATACAGTCATAGTGATATGTATGGGGAAAATTAAAAAATGTATTTTTTAATCAACTGTTAAATGTCAAACTCTGTGTAATATCATCCTGGGCTGGGTCCCTTACGACATACGTAAAAAAAAAAAAAAAAAAAGAAATTTCTACATAAATAAATAAAAATAACTAACTAACTTAATGAAACAATTCTCCAATTCTGAAATTCCCTTTACGATCCCCTCTTTCATTTAAAAAGCTCTATGTTTTTTAATAGAGGGGAAACAAATATTAGAAAAGTCCGCAGAAGCCAGTATAATGAAAATAAACTCAGCACATAATAAGTACTTCCCACCCCTAAAACGAATGACTCTAGAGACGGACAATCCTTTCCAATCACTTACTGCTCATTTTCATAGCAGAGCTTTCCGACAGCCCAGGCAATGATTATGGGACATGGGATACCTGCAATAAAAAAAGAAAAGCGATGCAGCCACAAAAAAATGATAATGTGTTATATAAATGCAAATACATAAGAAGAATTCCGCTGTGTGGATTTTGAAATTACGCCTTTTAGATCTTTTTTTTTTTTTTTTAATTTTTTGCAGCTAAGATATTAATTTCCTGTTTGGAAGGTTTTTGGAAGGCTTTGCACATTCATTTCTGTGCTACTTTCCTTGGAAAAGATAACTAAATGTAATTATCTGGCGCATTTAATGGGTGCTGACAGGGGTAGGGGGGCGATGTGCATCCCAAATACTGGAAAGATGGTCAATTAAAACTAGAGAAGTGATACAAATTTATCCCAAAAAATGCAACCTGATGTATTTGTCTTCACACACTCATCCTACCTTGATATAGTTCCCTACACTGGACCACCAGGGACCTCCCTGCTGAGCCCCACATCCGGATGTTCTATGCCAGCCACACACACAGCCCAAACGACCAATGGCTTGGCATAGAAGGTCCTGGAACTGCAGCTCATCATGCCCCCCTGTGATGATTTGTGCTCCAACTTCCACTGCAGATCCCGCAAAGATCGTGAAAATGCATAAATTAAGAGAATAATTTAATTTAAATGTGTCTGTGGTGTCCCCTGCTTATGACATCACATGTTGTTTGACATTCAAATGAACTACTTGCAATGGTGAATTTGTAATTTGTATCAGTAGCAAACATATAATTTTCTCTTCATTTATTACATTTAGAAGGTTGGATCAGATCTTCCTTCATCTCACCCAAAATTATGAAACAGCATCTCAGCTCCATGATAGAGCTATACAGTGCAAAGATTCTAACCAACATATCCTCCCCCTGATAGAGCTATACAGAGCAAAGATTCTCAACAACATGTCCGCCTCCTGATAGAGCTATACAGAGCAAAGATTCTAAACATGTCTGCCCCCTGATAGAGTTATACAGAACAAAGATGCTAAACAACATGTCTGTCCCCTGATAGAGCTATATAGAGCAAAGATTCTAAACAAAATTTCCACCCTCTGATAGATTTATACAGAGCAAAGATTCTACACAACGTGTCTGCCCCCTGATAGAGTTATACAGAACAAAGATGCTAAACAACATGTCTGCCCCCTGATAGAGCTATACAGAGCAGAGATTCTAAACAACATGTCCACCTCCTGATAAACCTGTACAGAGCAAAGATTCTAAACAACATGTCTGTCCTCTTGTAGAGCTACACAGAGCAAAGATTTTAAACAACATGTCCGCCCCCTGATCGATCTATTCAGAGCAAAGATTCTGCACAACATGTCTACCCCTGATGGAGCTGTACAGAGCAAAGATTCTAAACACCATGTCCGCCCCCTGATTGAGCTATTCATAGCAAAGATTCTACACAACATGTCTACCCCTGATAGAGCTGTACAGAGCAAAGAGTCTAAACAACATGTCTGTCCTCTTGTAGAGCTATTCATAGCAAAGATTCAAAACACCATGTCCACCCCCTGATAGAGCTATACAGTGCAAAGATTCTAAACACCATGTCCACCCCCTGATAGAGCTATACAGAGCAAAGATTCTAAACAACATGTCCGTCCCCTGATAGAGCTATACAGAGCAAAGATTCTAAACAACATGTCTGCCCCCTGCTAGAGCTATACAGAGCATGGATTCTAAACACCATGTCCACCCCCTGATAGAGCTATACAGAGCAAAGATTCTAAACATGGCCATCCCATGATAGAGCTATACAGAGCAAAGATTCTAAAGAACATGTCTGCCCCCTGCTAGAGCTATACAGAGCAAAGATTCTAAACAACATGTCCGACCCCTGATAGAGCTATACAGAGCAAAGATTCTAAACAATATGTCTGCCCCCTGCTAGAGCTATACAGGTCAAAGAGGGCTCCATAAGATATTTTATTTGAACTCTTTCTTTGACACATTTCTATTAAAATGTCTACACTTGAGATGCAATCTTTCATTTAACTACAGTGGTCCTTTGATAAACCCATCCCTCGGTATCTTGCAGGAAGAATCCACATCTCCCAAGTCATGTATTGCACCTCTTGTGAATGCTACATCTTTACAATCTATGCCCCTGGCACTTAAAGCGCATCCAGTTCTGTGTTTTCCACTTATTCTATGTGAGCCCCTGCCAAGCTACGCGTGTCAGCCTGTAGTATTTATCTGTTTCCTACAGATCAGTTTTGGCTGATGCTCCTTTCCTGCTAATGATAGAGCCACCGCTGCTGGACTTTTTTTTTTATTTTATCTGGATGATAACAAGCTGAGAATGGTGCCCTCGGCCCAGTTACCCACCGTCTTCCCTTTCAAGCAGTTTTTGTGCTTTCTGTTCCAAGAGACCAACAAACAGCTGTTCCGGTTGAATACAGCACTTGTGATGTGTTTGGAGCCGGCTGTGTGCAGTAAATTAGAGTGCTTCAGAGCTGGATGTGCCGATGTGTTGATTGCAGACATTGAATGATCACATTTTTCCGTGCAGGTTTAAAACTGAATTTTTCTGCCCATGATTTGGTCCTCTCCCTTATCTCACATACTGCAGAGTCCTCTCTTATTCCACAGACCCCTGACTCTTCTTTTTCACTAGGTACCCGCCAAAACCCAGCTTTTCCAAAGGAGCAGCGTCTGTACCTCCTGTGTTGGCACACACTCTTCCTACACTCTCTGTGCCCTTTCTTTACACGGGACCACCAGGGTACTGCCTGCTGAGCACCCAAAAAAAAAAAAGGGCTGTCGGGAATTAGAGGGGAGAAAGAGGAGTCTTGCAGGGGGTACCTTTTTTCCCCCACTGTAAATGCAAATATTTACCCCGCCCCTGACACTTGGAACTATCCCCGCACCAATCTCTGAAGGCAATGGAAGAATTTTTTGGGAATATCACAATGGCTGCCCATGTGCCTACAAAATAAATTGGGCCAACTGAGCATCATTTCCTTGAATGAAAAAACTTCAATATACCTATATATTATATATATATATATATCAAATCATTTAGAAATAAACCTCCTGAATCAACATCTACTGTGTCATTGGAATTCTAGCGATTATATTAAATCAGGCAGCTGGGAATTCATTTATATTCACTTCATTGGAAAAATACTCCAGTGGTCAAATCATTTCCCCTTATCACAATCAGCGTAAAACGGACGTGCAGATATCATAGGAAAAAGGTGGCTTTGCACATAATGATTAGTTCAGAAAAGGTGCAAAAATGACTGAGCCCCCCTCTTCCAGTAGGTAGAAAGAAACATAATAAAAAAAAATAATTGCTGAATATAACACACTTACTTTAGTTGTAAATAAACTATACTGGTTTGGTTTTCCAAAGATAGCCTTTCAATTTTATATTTAAAAACATCTAACTATGCCTACCATTATGCCGGGATCTTTATGGCGTGTCCCTTTCCCAGGGGGTTGTAGCCCCACCCATTCTCTGTGGCAACCACTCGACCTCTACATCTAAAAGCTCCAAAACTTTTGTCCAGTCAGACTGCTTTCACAATCATCACTTTCAACAGTGTCACATTGGCCCCAAAAGCAAAGGCCGTCACATTGCACCAATGTGCTTGGTACAGTGTCACACTGCCCCCACATCACCTGGCACATTATCACATCCACCCACATCAGTTTACACGTTCCTTTGCAGGACATGGCACCATGGAGTATTGTTCCACAGAACTTGCCATAGTGGTCACACTGCCCCCTCCCCAGCACTTGCCGCTGTGTCACATTAAACTACATCAATTTCCACATTGCCCCACAGTACTTGGCACATTGCTCCACGGCACTTGGCATAGTGTCACATTAACCCACATCAATTTCCTTGTTGCTGCACAGTTATTGACACATTGCCCCACAGAACTTGGCACAGTGCCCCATTAACCCATATCAATTTCTACATTGTCCCACAGTACTTGGCACATTGCCCCACAGCACTTGGCAGAGTGTCCCATTAACCCACATCAATTTGCACGTTGCCCCACAGTACTTGGCACATTCCCCCACAGCACTTGGCAGAGTGTCCCATTAACCCACATCAATTTCCACGTTGCCCCACAGTACTTGGCACATTGCCCCACAGCACTTGGCAGAGTGTCCCATAACCCACATCAATTTGCACGTTGCCCCACAGTACTTGGTACATTCCCCCACAGCACTTGGCAGAGTGTCCCATTAACCCACATCAATTTCCAAGTTGCCCTACAGTACTTGGCACATTGCCCAACAGAAAATATAAATAGCAGGACCTCAATTAAATACATTTTGTAACAGAGAATTATTAATTCTGGCTCAAATTCAATAATTTTTTTTTTTTTTTAACAGGACACTTTACATTAAACTGATCTTTTTGACATTTATGAATCAAAGACCAAGAAGTTGAGCAGTTTATCTGATACCTCTGGAGTAACATTTATCTGATCAGTCATTTTCAAAGGTTGTTTTTGATGACCTGGCAATATTTTAACCCTTATTAGTCTTAAAGGTTTAATGTGGTGGTATCCATGTTTACTTATGTTTTATTATTATTATTTTTTTACCAGGGAGGTACACACTGTTACACACTGTTACACTGTTTATTTTGTGAAGAGCCTGATCTTTTGATCTAATGATATTTCCTTTTTATCCCATTTACTGACCTGCATAATTCCAGCCTTTTTAGCAATTAACAGATCTGTCTGATCTCATTTCTCTCTCTTATGAAACGCGTGGGTCATTTCTCGTCTTCAGGTTTTGAAGCAATTACATGGCACTTTGCCTTTACTGTACATTTTTACGGAATGTCTTCTTTGTTACAAAAAAAAGTTGTATGTTTTTTTTTTTGGGTGGGTGTTAATCAAATACCATATCAAGGGAAACGCGTGGGTACACTTGTTGGAAATAATTTAATTTCCAAAGTCACCCTGTTTTACATAGGGTGACTTTGGAGTCAAAATGTTCTTGAAATACTTAAGCAAAAAATAAGATCAGCCACACAGCACTCAATCAAGTGGGGTATTTATTTTTACCCAAGTGACAACGTTTCACCCCATCGGGTCTTTGTCAAGCTCCTACACCCGGCACCGTTTGCAGAGTGAATACTGATAGTCCTTATTTGTTTTTTTTTAAGTATCTTATTGAGTGCTGGTGGCTCATTTATATGTAAAAACATACACTGGATGCCATGCAAAAAGATGTACACAAGATATATTCCAAATAAGTTTTAATAAGACAGAAGCCCGCCTCAGTCAGATGAAATGGGCTTTGAATGATGCTCCTTACTCTGGAAGATTCATTAGCATGACAAGGGTGCACTGATTACTCCTCGTCTGCTTTTGGCTGTGGGCAGCACTGCTCCACCAAATGTCAGCCCTCCCCTAGAGGTGAGTTTGACTAGAGGTGCACACTTCTGCCATTTTTAATGTTTAGTTAGTACCTCTTTAAGCCAAAATCATCTACAAATTTGAAATGTCTATGGGAAGACCCGTCAGGGGATATTCTGCTGTACCAACCGAATGCCGTGTATGTGAGGTTATTATTATGGCATGGGGGGGGGGCTATTTGGGGGATCAGGTTTTCAGTATGGTGATCTGTACATCTGTACGTCTATATTTCAGAGAGGTACATGACATAAAGGATTGTACATTTCCAAATAATCCCTACTTCCCTGCACTTATTCTTATACAGATACTGCATATTATTACTGTTACATTTATGTAAGCGTGTGAAGTAATTAGATCAGTATTTTATATAACTATTGTTTATTTTCATTACTTATTAGTATATAAAATATAAACATATTCTGATGTATATTCCTGCTAATCCCATATCATAGCTTTTTACAGAATCAATTCACAGTTCTAACTAAGGAAAGCTAAATATCTCCAAATATTACACAGACAATAAAAAAAACATATTTAGAATATAATATATGCTCAAAATATTGCACACATTGTATATCCCATATGTTAAATGGAGACAGGAAAAAAAAACAACCGCAGGGTTTAAATTGCACCATTTAGAGTCATTAATTTATCATCCGCTAGTACATTAACACCCATCTCAGGATCTCTGGAGAAAGACGAGAATAGTCATATGAAGATAAATCATTGTTTTCTTAATGTATAAGAGTGTTGATTTAAGTGCCGGGTTTATATAAACAGCCAATGCATTACTAGGTCTGTCCTTCTCGCATTTTAACATTATATTTGTTGAGTTTCTTTTTTGAAATATTAAAATATTTATTACGGTACTTTATTCGAGCTTATAGAATATCATTTTTCTGTCTTTCTTCTATTTTTTTCTATCAAAAACGCAACATTGTTACAATCAAGTACAGTACATGAATGTATCATCAAAAATATATATGGACAATCCAACAAAAAAAAAATTACAAAAATCCAAGATTATCATCCAACAACCTTGTGTGTATAGATCTATCAGGGGGCAGACATCTTGGGTCAGATGAGTCAGATCTCTCATCATGTGACCCAAGATTCTAAACAATATGTCTGCCCCCTGATAGTGCTAAACAAAGAAAGAGAGCTCAATATGGTAATTTATTTATATTCTTTCATTAAAGCATTTATATTTACAATGCCTACACTTGATGCAAACTTTCAATTAAACATAACCTTTGTCAGCCAGTTGTTCTTTAGGTTGGATTCTTAAGACTGTTTGGTAATTCTAAAAGCAAATTGTAATTTCTTACTTGTACCATCAACAGCCATTCCTCTCAATCCCATTTTCCGAATTTCCACAGTTTTTCTGCCGGTCGAGTTGAATTGATCTCAGCTTATCTCCGCCTACTGCCTGTATCTGAAGGATTCCAAGTGTACAGCTGTACATAGGGTTGCCAGATCAGCCATGTTCTTGAGGGGCACATGCAACTTTTACATGCTGCCCTGTGAGATGTACGATTCATATGTGATCAGCAGGAAATTAATTATTCAAGGTAGTTCCTATGGTCTCATTGACAAATTAACTGTTTCCCCCTGGACACACTTGATGGAGAGCCAAGCGGAAGGGCCATGAATATTGTGCTTGTGCACAGGTGCGCGGTCATTTTGAGGTCTATCTTTTTCTAAGCGCTAAGCAGCATCCCATCGGCTGAAGTGGGTAGGTAGTATGAATACAGTTTGAGTTTAGTGTGATAAAGGCTTGTATTGTACTTTAGTACTGCTCATACTGTAGTATTAATACAGTGGTACTTTTCCCACTATGTTTGCAAGAATTAACCTCTTACAGTCACATATTTACCATCCCGGCAATCCCATTCTGGAAACGTACTGAGCTTTCCCTATATAATGATATTCCTGAGACATATGTGTCCAGTGTGGCCATGCTTGGTCTTCATCCACACAAGGAAGAGCAGAAATATAGTCTGATAGAAGAGGCTGAGAGTTACTCAGATTTATATTTGATTTAATTTTGACCTCAGCCTGATAGACCATCTCTCAAAGTTTATTATCTGTAAGTGAGGGCCAAAAATATATCCAACTCTCCCACTGCATTTCTTTTCATAATTTGGCATCAAGGCAAATTAAGGCCAGTGATTATTTGGGAGAAAAGATGGCAACCCTAGATTCAGTACACAATAAAAGGCTGGGTCTAGGACACTTCTTCGCCGCATCTTCATCGCTGACAGTTCAGCGCGGCAGTTAGAACGCTGAACTGTCGGCAATGAAGAATAACGCGATGAAACGTCCGCGGCTATGTAAAATGTAAAAATTAAAACGAAAATAACCCCCCCAATAAATGATTCCCAAACCCCAATACTAAAAATAACCCCAATACTAAAAATAACCCCAATACTAAAATTAACCCCGAACCCTAATACTAACCCCCGACCCCTAATACTAACCCCCTAAACCTTAATACTAACCCCCGACCCCTAATACTAACCCCCTAAACCCCAATACTAAAATTAACCCCCTAAACCCTAATACTAACCCCCGACCACTAATACTAACCCCCTAAACCCTAATACTAACCCCCTACCCCTAATACTAACCCCCTAAACCCTAATACTAACCCCCGACCCCTAATACTAACCCCCTAAACCCCAATACTAAAATTAACCCTGAACCCTAATGCTAAAATTAACCCCCTAAACCCTCATTCTAAACCCCTAAACCCTAACTCTAAGCACCCTTAAACTAAAATAGGTAAAATACTTATTTTTCGCGATGAAATCTCCCCAATAAATGATTCCCAAACCCCAATACTAAAAATAACCCAATACTAAAATTAACCCCGAACCCTAATACTAACCCCCGACCCCTAATACTAACCCCCTAAACCCTAATACTAACCCCGACCCCTAATACTAACCCCCTAAACCCTACTACAAAAATTAACCCCCTAAACCCTAATACTAACCCCCGACCCCTAATACTAACCCCCTAAACCCTAATACTAACCCCCGACCCCTAATACTAACCCCCTAAACCCTAATACTAACCCCCGACCCCTAATACTAACCCCCTAAACCCCAATACTAAAATTAACCCTGAACCCTAATGCTAAATTTAACCCCCTAAACCATCATTCTAAACCCCTAAACCCTAACTCTAAGCACCCTTAAACTAAAATAAGTAAAATACTTATTTTTCGCGATGAAATCTCCAGCGACGATCTGTCTTGTGGTGCAGAGTCGGCAGTGAAGCGGCTGCGCAGAAGCAGCCGCAATGAAAAGTCCCACCCCCTAAAAAGCTTTCAACTAAAATAGGTGACTCTAGTGCTGAATAAAACTTTTTATAGCCCATTCAATAAAAACAGGTGATCGAGCACCCCACCAATGTTTTGATGGAACTGAAGGGACCTGTCAATTAAAGCATGAAATCTAATACCCAATACAAGTCTTTAAAAGACCTTCAATTAAACCAAGTGACATCGTACCCAATAAAAAGGTTTTATAGGAGCTTAAATTACAACTGGTGATCTATTACCCAAAAAGGTCATGATATCACCTTAAAATCAAGAAGGTGATCTAGAACCCAACTGAAGCCTTGATTGGACCTTCAATTTAACCAGGTGATCTAGAACCCAATCAAACTCTATGCACATTTTTAGGATATAAACATGTTATCCTTTTTTTTCTTTTTTCTTGTTTCCATCTAAAACACACACTGGCATAAACACAATAGAGAACCAGACACTTACACCATCCTATAAAGAGGAATACCCATTTCCGGAGTTTGTCCGTGGAATAGGTCATCACGATAGCGGTGTGTAGATAGCAGCCTTCCACGAACATCCAGAAGAAGTTAGTAACTACAAAGTAATTGTAAATGGTGGTGATGCATCTGCACCAGATCTGAAAAGAAAAAATCGGTATAATGATTGTGAGGACCAAATCCCAACTGATAATAAATTATTTCATAGGAGAGCACAAGTTCCGGGAACTGGTCTAAGAATCTTTACACGTGTGTGAGCAGATCCATCCCTTACTGGGTGTGAAATTCCAAAAACAAGATCCAGTGACGCAAAAGGGGGGGGAGTGGGCAGAATTACACTATGTCACTTAGCGTTGCCTGACACCTCAAACTGATCTCAGGCCTTCACGGCGCAGGTACTGGGTCTGCAGCTCAATTTCTGCATATTTAGACTAATTGACAAGCAGAAATGTAATGCCACAGTAATACCTAGACAGACTTAACACTGATTGAACAGGGTCCCTGTTGGCAACTGTGGACCCTGAGTGGAAGGGGCATGCCAAAGAGAGGATTGAACACAACTAAAGCAGACCTGTTAGTACAAAATAAGACTGAATATGATTTATTTTTTTCACACTTTGTGTTTCTTTTTAATTTATATATTTACCATACATTTTTATTTGTTCTTGAAAGTAGAAAAATACATATTATTTCTGCCTTGCCTCGTTTTCACGTGCGATAGCTCACTTGATTGACCCAGGCAAGATAAAAGACTAAAGTTAAGTTTAAAATCAGTAATCTAAGCAATAGAATCTTGTGGTCTAGCATCCCTTTTAGGAAACATTGGGCTCTTTTCAATGATCTGAGTGCTAAAAAAACAAAACTCCTAAAAAACAAAACCGAGTTAAAAGGGAAAGTTCCACCTAGCTTATTTCTGGTGTTTAATTATGACAAATGCATTTATTTTTGCATTGAAACAATGTACAGTTCCAAAGACTGAAAGGTCACATTTAGGGTTAGGTTTGGGGTCAAAGGTCACTGTAGGAGAAAATGGTCAGGAAACAAGAAACGCTACTTTCTGTTGTTGCCCTATAACTTGCAAAAAAAACAACAACAGAAAAAACATGTTCACATTGGTATTTCTAAACTCAGGACAAATATTAGAAACTATATAGACGGGCTCTTATTTACTGTTTGCAATCTGTATAACAGATTTTGAAGTCAAGGTTATAAAAAGAGTTTGTCTGTTTTTTAGCTTGTCTTCATATTTTATTATTTTTTTTAATAGTATCCTAAGAAAACCATTTTTAGGCCGATTACAACAATATGGTATGTGTGTGTGGGTACATTAAATGAGAAAGAGGAAAATTACAGCTAGACACAAACACCGCAGACGTGTTAAAACACCCACTGTCATGTAGGGTATAACATTTGCCAAACAGTCCGGTCACTAAGGGGTTAAACCACGCAGTACTTCTTTAAAAAATAATTTAGGGAAACTGTCCGTTTGACGTGCCACTGGTAAATGATAAATTGAATAGAGCCTGTTTTTCTTGTAACAGAGCTTGTAACAGACCCATCAGTACTGTCCCTACATTGGGAATGTGCTCAATATTGTTATATTGTTACAATAAAACTGTACTATGTGTAATGAGGTTAAATGTGTTTAGAGATACACAGTAGCTCTTTCTCACGGGATATATAGCAGCTGTACAGCACTAAGACTAATTACAATTAATGAAACACTAGTCAGAGATCTGCAGATCCCTCACATTTGCTAGTCCCCCCCCCCCCCCCCCCATTTATGCACAGAGTGTACAGACACGGACGCAAATGGAATATAACATTGGAAAGGAGGATTAATATAAATAGGTAGTTATTCAGCGCAAATTGAAAACCCCAGTTTTATAGAGGGGAGGAAAGGTTTTCTTTCAAACGTGTTAATGATTTTTTGTCAGAATAAACCAGAGGATAAAAAAAAAAGTATTTTAAAGGAATGATGCAAAACACTATGATGTGAATTGAAATAATCAGTATACTAAGGCCTCATTTCAATACACTAATTGGTATTTAAAATGGAGTCACTGCTAGGTAAAGCAGTATTAAATGACAAGGTGTAGGTGGCGGCACCTATAGATGCAAGAATGACAGAGAAGCGGAGTGGTTCTCAGAATTTATAAAGGGATGACCTTGACCACTGCTCCCCTCTGCAACACCCTCCTCTACTGGCTTTCCATCTGCTCTAGAAAACAATTTAAAATTATATATTTAACCTACAAAGCCCTCCACTCCTCAGCCCTCCCTATATTGTCTCCCTCGTTAACCTATACAAACCTGCAAGACCACTGCACTCCTCATCTGGGCTTCGGCTCTCCCCCAACCTCATAACCTCTTCCAACTCGTGCCTGAAAGATTTTGCCCAAGATGCCCCCTCTCTCTGGATCTCCAATGAGCAGAGCATTCAGCTTTCTCCCACTTTCTCAAATTCGAAAAAAAAAAAAAATCTCCTAAAACTCACCTCTTTAAGGAAGATTACAACTCATTCTGCTAGAATAATAGTTAGTTAATCTCTAGCTAATCCCACCTAGCTCTCACCGTCCCCAAACACTGTTCGGAATTCGAAGCTTACAACTCATCATACTAGAACACACATAATTAGAGTTGAGCGGACACCTGGATGTTCGGGTTTGGCAGGTTTGGCCGAACTTCGAAAACATTTTCGTGTCCGTGCTCGAACTTGACCCCGAACTCGACCCCGAACCCGAACCCCATTGAAGTCAACGGGGACACGAACTTTTGGCCACTAGAATGCCTCTAAAAAAGTCCTGGAAAGGGCTAGAGGGCTGCAAAATGAAGTAAAATGTGGGTGAGTGTCCCCATGCATACGAATAGGTCAATAGAGAATCGGTTTATAGACTTTCGGTTTATAGAATAGCAATAGCATTACATGTATTCCATAAACTGAAAGTCTATAAACCGAAAGACATTCGGTTTATAGACTTTCGGTTTATAGAATAGCAATAGCATTACATGTATTCCATAAACCGAAAGTCTATAAACCGAATGTCTTTCGGTTTATAGACTTTCGGTTTATGGAATACATGTAATGCTATTGGCTTTCTATAAACCGAAATAGAGTCCCCATTCATAAGAAATTCTTATGAATGGGGACTCTAGTTCGGTTTATAGAAAGCCAATAGTATTACATGTATTCCATAAGCCGAAAGTCTATAAACCGAATGACGTTTTTCGGTTTATAGAATAGAAATAGAATTACATGTATTCTATAAACCGAAAGTATATAACGTCGTTTGGTTTATAGACTTCGGCTTACCGTAAAGTTCGGTACGAACCCGAACAGTGCGGTTCGGGTTCGCTCAACACTACTCTCTACCTCATGTATAAGTCTGTCCCTCTAGATTGTAAGCTCTGTGACCAGGGCTCTCTACCTCATGTATCGGGAACGGGGGACTAATAAAAGTATTCAGAGAAATTGGGCAGACTCGATGGACCGAAAGGTTCTTATCTGCCGACACATTCTATGTTTCTATGTTTCTATCAGTCTGCTCTTGTGCAGCCAGCTTAGTATGTAGTTGCCTTCTACACTCTATATACCACTATACCTATATAAATACATGATAATACATGAGTATTTAACTTGATTGTGACTTTTTAGCATAATATTGCTGGACTTTGCTTTCATTTTACATAGAAATATAGAATGTGTTGGCAGATAAGACCCATTCGGCCCATCTAGTCTGCTCAATTTTCTAAATACTTTTATTAGTCCCCAGTTCCCTATCTTATATCTAGGATAGCCTTATACCTATCCCATGCATGCTTAAACTCCTTCACTGTATTAACCTCTACCACTTCTACTGGAAGACTATTCCATGCATCCACTACCATCTCAGTAAAGTAATACTTTCATTAGTCCCTGGCCTTATCTTATATCTAGGATAGCCTTATACCTATCCTACACATGCTTAAACTCCTTCACTGTATTAACCTCTACCACTTCTACTGGAAGACTATTCCATGCATCCACTACCCTCTCAGTAAAGTAATACTTTCATTAGTCCCTGGCCTTACCTTATATCTAGGATAGCCTTATACCTATCCCATGCATGCTTAAACTCCTTCACTGTATTAACCTCTACCACTTCTACTGGAAGGCTATTCCATGCATCCACTACCCTCTCAGTAAAGTAATACTTTCATTAGTCCCTGGCCTTACCTTATGTCTAGGATAGCCTTATACCTATCCCATGCATGCTTTAACTCCTTCACTGTATTAACCTCTACCACTTCTACTGGAAGACTATTCCATACATCCACTACCCTCTCAGTACAGTAATACTTTCATTAGTCCCTGACCTTATCTTATATCTAGGATAGCCTTATACCTATCCCATGCATGCTTAAACTCCTTCACTGTATTAACCTCTACCACTTCTGCTGGAAGACTATTCCATGCACCCACTACCCTCTCAGTAAAGTAATACTGTCATTAGTCCCTGGTCTTATCTTATATCTAGGATAGCCTTATACCTATCCCATGCATGCTTAAACTCCTTCACTGTATTAACCTCTACCACTTCTACTGGAAGACTATTCCATACATCCACCACCCTCTCAGTAACAATGAGAGGAAATGGACGTATTAAAATCAAATATATTCTCAGAATCTCCAGAACATCGTTTCTTTGGTCATGTTGCTGACTGTATTAAACCTGTTTTTGGAAGTAATATCCAGAAAATGGAAACAGAGAGTTGATGTACCCAATCACACTTCCCCCAAATAATAATAATAATAAAAAGATTAAAAAAAACCCTCCAAAACAAACAGGAACCAAGCAACGCAAGATCTTTAGATGCTGGTGAATGTTATAACGCCATACATGATAACGAGTGTCCCTTACCTCATTGCTTTCATGTATATTGTGGTCAATCATTTGGAGCAGGAACCACATTATATTTCGTAGGATAAAAGTGGTGATGAGATTCCAGTGGATAATATTACGCAGGCATCGTATACTTCTGCAATCAGTAAAGGGAGAGCATGGATTATACATACAGTGTAAATATTCGCTGCAAAACTCTCAATGTTTAGCTTCCCCGATGCAGGTAGCAGGATGCCAGGGGGAGGAGACTAGGAGGGGTGTGGCAAAGATGCCACAAGTGTGCAGCTGCACTGACACACAAAGCAACATGCCAAGCAAACACCCATGCACCATATCAATGGTGATCTGTCAATCTACACATGTTTCCTGCTGTGCAACATGAGCAAATTCTCTTTTCTCCCACTTGGCCCTGAATAATGCATTGTTTGACTTTGTTTAGCTATACATTATACAGGGCCAACTCGGTGCTTACCAGGTTCATCCCTGCATAATGTATAGTTAAAGAGCCACTAAACTTTCACATACAACTTTGATTATAATGTGTATTCCAATTTTGTATCTCAAGTGAAGACTATGCAGTTATTGTCTCACTTTAAAAATAACTCCAAGCAGGGATATAAATATACTAGTCACATTTCAATTTGTATACATACAAATGGTTTGTGCGTACTTTTTTTTAAAGTGCTGCCTGTTTTATTATTGATATATTAGAGGGCTGACATCTTGGCTAAAGGTAGATCTGGCCCATCTGAACAAACATTCTAAGCAACAAGTCTGCCTTCTGGTGGAGCTATACAGAGCAAAGATTCTAAACAACATGTCCGCCCCAAGGAAGAGCTATACAGAGCAAAGATTCTAAACAGCATGTCCGCCCCCTGATAGAGCTATACAGAGCAAAGATTCTAAACAACATGTCCGCCCCCTGATAGAGCTATACAGAGCAAAGATTCTAAACAACATGTCTGCCCCCTGATAGAGCTATACAGAGCAAAGATTCTAAACAACATGTCCGCCCCCTGGAAGAGCTATTCAGAGCAAACATTCTAAACAACATGGCCACCACCTGATAGAGCTAAACAGAGCAAAGATTCTAAACAACATGTCTGCCCCCTGATAGAGCTATACAGAGCAAAGATGCTAAACAACATGTCCTCCCCCTGATAGAGCTATACAGAGCAAAGTACTTCATTAGTATTCTTTCATTGAAGCATTTTCTACTCAAAAAAGGTTAACTTTTGAAGCAATCTTTCTAACTAAATATAACTTATTTTTTGCCAACAGTTGTCCTTTAATAAAAGACAACAAATATATAGTTATCAGCAGTCACCTGACCTAAGATTAAACACAACATGGCTGCCCCCTGATAGAGCAATACGGTGCAAAGAGGGCTCAATAAGGTGCTTTATTTGTATTCTTTCATTAAAGCGTTTCCATTTAACCCCTTCCTGCTTGTAGGATGGAATAGAACGTCTGTTATATCTATATTATATCGAACGAATAGAATAGAAATATTTAAATAATAATAATGACATGTAAGGTCTACAAAACTAATCACCAGTTATTTTTCTGTGAAAGAAAAGAAGCAAAAAAAAAAAAAAAGAATACAAATTGAGTGACTTACCTTAAACACAAAAAGAGTAGAAAGGCTATGACAAGCGCCAAAACGGATATACAGTGGCCCAGGTAGTTAATAATTAGCGCAATCTTGTAATGCAGGGCATATTTCCTCTAGAGACAAGCAGATCATATCATTAAATTAGCATGACAGCAGCAATAATATTAGAGAACATTTAATCTGTTTAGAAAGCAGTCATTCTTCCTCTAGAGCAGGGTAATCTCATAATAACAGCTCCATGCATGTTATGCCAGGTACAGGGAATACTATAGGTTATCAGTCACACACTATCCAACCTGTATGTGCAGCGTGCTCAGTTCTGAGGTAGAGCCAAAACATATAAATCTGGGGGTCACTTTAACATACAGAGGTCCAAATACTCCATAATAAGCAATGTAAATTTAATTATCACAGGTGCAGTTCTAAATCACTCATTTTTCCTGTATGTTGGACATTTTTAAAATGTATGTGAAAAGCACTGTTTTATTTTTCGTTTTGAACAGTTTACATTTCTACTGTAGTTTTACATTTTCAAATAATTTCGCCGGGGTTTCTAAATTCAGTGACATCCAATAAAAATAACTTGGAGAAAATGCTGCTATAGAAACAGCAGTAACATATTATATAGTCATAGGAAGTATGAGGGAAATTCAGTTAGTTCAGCGAGAGGGAGTACGCAGTATGCTGGCTTCCTATGCGCCAGTTTTCAGGCTTGCCTCCTATCTTTAGCCATCACTGTGGAATCAGCCTCTCTCTCTCTCTCTCTGTTTTAGGTAGTGAGGATGCAGGTAGGGGGGGGGGCATTGTCTCTCTTAGTTCTGTGTACTGTGTGATTTACTACAAAAATAAAAAAGGTGGGATTGTGGGGATAAACAGGACTGTAATAATCTCTATTACAGCTTTTATGTCGTTTTTTTGGGGAGATATTAAGGAAAACAGACTGATCTGTTATTTTTTTAAATGCTTTACAGCAGTCCAATAAGAAATATGTTTTTCCGGCACCACAGATTTGACTGCCCCTTTAAGAGGTCAAGGCATGTAAAAAATACCAAGTAGCATTTAACCAATTGAACATAGCTGACGCGATGCATGTAGTTTAAAAACACGTTTACTGCAATTTAACCCCTTAGTGACAAGACATTTTCACCTTGACTTTCCCTTGGTGACAATGGCTGTTTTGACATTTCTGGGGTGTTTGTGTTTAGCTGCAATTTTCTTCTTTCTCACATACTGTACCCACACAAATTCTATGTTGTTTTTATCGTCATAAGAAGGGCTTTCATTAGATACCATTATGTTCATCATATCTTATAATTTACTACAAAAAATATCATAAAATATGATGAAAAATTAAAAAACAAAACACTTTTTCTAACTTTGACCTAAAATTTAATTTACACAAATACAATCATTAAAAAAGACCCCATCTAAATAGTTTCTAAATGTTGTACCGAGTTCAGAAATATGCATGTTTCCATATTTTTAGATATTTTTTTGAGAGTTATGGGTCAAAAAACACCCCAACCCGAACCCAAAATTTAACCCTAACACTAAATTTAACCCCAACTCTAACCCTTATGCTATCCCTTAATACATTTTAATTTTAATTTAATTTTAACCCTATAGGCTAATCTAACTATTTAACTAGTTTTTAGCTAATTAAATATTTATTTTTATTTTTTTACATTGCTATGCTACTTAGCTACCACTAGGTGCAGTCAAGTAGCAAATTCAGAGCGACGGGAGTGAATTTACTTTCACTTCCGAAGCTCAGACCACCAGAGGGCATAGCCATATCGACGGAGCATGCCGCTCTGTCAGTATGGCTCCCACGATCACTCCGTGGGGCGATCGTGAGTGCCCCAGATTGGAAATTTTGGTGCTGGCTATTGCCTCGACATCGAGGTAATAGACCAGCACCATTAAAGCGGTTTTATCAATCATTGATCACGAAAACCGCTTGAGTTACCGCAGGACGTGCCAGGCACTTCCATTGTCGGGAACGTAGTTTCCGGCAGGATGTGCCTGACACGTCCATTGTCGCGAAGGGGTTAAACCAACATTACTGAGAGGAGCTTTATTGCTGTGGAGCTCTGTTACATACTTACTAACAGCTCCTGAAAAATAGGGACAGTGGGGAACCGCGGCAGGGGGATTTAAAAGACTCAATAATACTGAATAAAAAAGGGACGCTAGTGAGGTACATGGTGCCGTTCTCAATTCACCAAGATAGCAAGGTGTGGAACCGGGAATTGTTTGGCTTGCATGTATGTCCTTTGCCCAACATCAACTCAACTTAATGGCAGTCATTTTATCCACCTCAGTCAGTGGGATGAAGTGAGAGTTCCACTCTTATGCAAGACACGCAAAACCCTCACCAACTGCTGAAATACCTTGTACCGACCCTCTCCGAGCATGCCCGTGCTTAATTAGATAGGAAAATGAAGTTATCTGAAGATAAAGGTCAAAAGGATCTACAGGCAAAGTGTTAGAAGGTGAGGCCAATTCTCATACTTAATAACCTGAGACATGATTATCTCCTTGAGAAGCAAGCAAGAGGGACTCTAGGAAGTGCACAGGATTAAACAGAGTCTTAAATCAGGATCTGGATTAAGGTGGAGTAAAATGTCAATGTGAAGAATCTTCTTCCGCTGGTAAAAACACTTCTGTTTTGCTTGTGTGAATGATACGCCACACTTTTATTAGCTAAAGGCGCTTAAAGGGACTGATACTAATCGTTTATACCAAGCGAATACATACAGTATTATTTATAAAAATGTGTTTGAAATGTGTCTTCTGTTTATAACTTCACTTTGTTGCTTGATCAACATCAGAGATGTCTTTATAAATTGTGCCAACACCTGGGCATCCTTTAAGGATTGGAAGAAAGGAAGTATCATCTTAAACACTAGGAATGCTTCTTCTCTGCTAGGATGTTTACATGGGGAAATAATCATCCCTCTGAACTTGATTTGACCAATCCAATCAATACTGTCAAGAAAGGGATGCACGTTCTGCTAGATGCATATAGGGTTACTCCGTTGCCGACCATGGACATGCCCGACACCTCCTGCGGTCAAACAAGTGTTTTCACGATCAAATATTGCGAAGACCGCTCTGACGGTGCTGCTCTATTGCCATCGAAGCAATAGGCAGCACCAAAATTCCGGCTCTGGGGCGCCTACGATCTTTCCACAGAGTGATTGTGGGTGCCATATTGCCGGAGGAGCATGCTCCTGCAGTATGGCTGTGCCCTCTTGTGGTTAGAGCTTCGGAAGTGAAAAAAGATTCCCTTCCCTAGAGGCAGTCAGCAACACTGCAATGAACAAAAATACTTAATTAGCTTAAATCTAGGGTTAGGCATTAGAATAGCTGTTAGGGTTACAATGAAATTATGGTTAGCATAAGTGGTAGGGTTAAAATTAAATTAAAACATATGAAGGATTAGCATAAAGGTGTTGGGGTTAAATTTAGAGTTAGGGTTAAATTTAGAGTTCGGTTGGCGTCAAAAGGTCAATATAGGAAAAAACATTTGTGTAAATAATCTTTTAGGTCAAAGTTAGAAAAAGTGTTTTTTGTTTTTAAAAAATTCATCATATTTTATATTATTATTTTTGTGGTACTAAATTATAAGATATGATGAACATAAATGGTATCTATGAACACAACATATCATTTGTGTGGGTACAGTATGTGAGAGAGAAGAAAATGACAGCTAAACACAAACACCGCAGAAATGTAAAAACAACCCTTGTCACTAAGGGAAAGACAAGGTCAAAATGTCACTAAGAGGTTAAAAGTAGATTAGGTAATGTTGATTCACAGTAAGTCCCACCACCCCTGTCTGTCAGTGGTCCGTGGCAGGTTCAGTGACCACACAACATCATTAAAATTGCCCATCAAACATTCACCATGAGCAATGCTGGTGCCCACCCTTGTGGACTACATATCCTTGTTTTAAACTCTCATTCACTATGTAACTGGAGTAAAATAAGATACACACCTTATTATCCAGGATAGGCACACACTGTGAGTAATTCATCCACGTAGCCCAAGTCCCATTCTCAAAGCATTCTCTGAAAACACTTCCTGCAATGATAAAACATACACAAAACATGACACATGTCTATCATTGGCCCAGAGCCATCACTAGAAATAGAATGTTACTGTCTATAAAAACAATAAATAAATATTATTTTATCGGCAGGCGAGTGTTCTTTAAAGATAAAAAAAAATCAAGAATAACGCAATCGAAGAATAACTGCCAGATTTAAAAAATTTAATGGGACGGGTTAGTGCCTAGACTGATCATCTGGGACAAACCATTCTTCTCTAGATTGGAGGGGTATTTACAGGGACACTACCACTTACATAAAATGTAACTAGATAACCTGGTAATTTAAAACAAACAAATATGTAAATAATATGCATAATACATACATAAATGATTGAATTAATTGCATATAAAAGGAAAAATAAAATTAGGTGTTTATCTCCTGGCTCCATTTTGTGAATATTTCCCCTGATTCAACATCGTCCAAAATCTTCCAGCCAGTCTCACTTTACAACTGTGGCCAAAGCCTGCATGATGATGTCATTATTAAATACAGTCACAAATGCGAACTCAACAATATAAAATAAAAATAAATAAAACCTTTTCAATTTTTTGGTGGGAGTGTCCTTCTAAATATCTTCCTACCCAGCTTTCCAGAAGCACAACTTTCCCACTTTTAGAGTAAGAGGTAAGAGAAGGACCTCTTTGGGTGACTGTCCCCCTACAATGCGACACAGTACTTTATTTACAAGTAACTATGCCTTTTATATTTTTAAGACATATTTGCTATCTTTGACTTTGCAAAAACTTTCATAAAAAAAGACATTTATCTTATTTTTTTTCCCCATTTAGTCAATCACAACTGATTTATACATAAATGTCTTTTTACATAAGTCTATAAAGTATTTCAGAGACATTTTTTGTGTCTTTCTTCAGCTGGCTTCCCACATTAATATCAAATAAATAGCTGTTGGCAGGAGAGACTCTGTATAAACAAACTGCATAAATCATCATTGCATTAAAACTTTAAAAATTCACTGAGTATCCTACAGGTAGCATGGCCGGTCCACAGCATCATACACCTTATAGCCCAATGAGAGTCTAAGGGTTCACTTATGTGAAACAGGATTTACAGCTTAAAAAAAAATTATATTTGACAGATTCAAATTCACGATATAGGAACGCCCAGAAAAAGTGTAGAGAGAGCTTAAAAATAAGATTTCATCCACATTTCTGGTAATTTATTATCATTATTAAAACAAAAAAAATCACAGTGGTAAATACATAGAAACATAGAATGTGTCGGCAGATAAGAACCATTCGGTCCATCTAGTCTGCCCAATTTTTCTGAATACTTTTATTAGTCCTCCGTTCCCGGTCTTATAGCTAGGATAGCCTTGTGTCTATCCCACGCATGCTTAAAATCCTTGACTGTGTTTACCTCTACCACTTCTGCTGGAAGGCTATTCCATACATCCACTACCCTCTCAGTAAAGTAATACTTTCATTAGTCCCTGGCCTTATCTTATATCTAGGATAGCCCTATACCTATCCCACGCATGCTTAAACTCCTTCACTGTATTAACCTCTACCACTTCTACTGGAAGACTATTCCATACATCCACTACCCTCGCAGTAAAGTAATACTTTCATTAGTCCCTGGCCTTATCTTATATCTAGGATAGCCTTATACCTATCCCACGCATGCTTAAACTCCTTTACTGTATTAACCTCTACCACTTCCACTGAAAGGCTATTCCATACATCCACTACCCTCTCAGTAAAGTAATACTTCCTGATATTACTTTTAAATCATTGCCCCTCTAATTTAAGACTATGTCCTCTAGTTGTGGTAGTTTTTCTTCTTTTAAATATACTCTCTTCCGTTACTGTGTTGATTCCCTTTATGTATGTAAATGTTTCTATCATATCTCCCCTGTTACGTCTTTCCTCCAAGCTATACATGTTAAGATGCTTTAACCTTTCCTGGTAAGTTTTATCCTTCAACCCATGAACCAGTTTAGTAGCCCTTCTTTGAACTCTCTCCAAAGTATCAATATCCTTCTGGAGATACGGTCTCCAGTACTACGTACAATACTCTAAGTGAGGTCCCATGAGCGCTCTGTACAATGCCATAAGCACTTCCCTCTTCCTACTGCTAATACCTCTCCCTACACAACCAAGCAATCTGCCAATACCTCTCCCTATGCAACCAAGCATTCTGCTAATACCTCTCCCTATACAACCAAGCATTCTGCTAATACCTCTCCCTGTACAACCAAGCATTCTGCTAATACCTCTCCCTATACAACCAAGCATTCTGCTAATACCTCTCCCTATACAACCAATCATTCTGCTAATACCTCTCCCTATGCAACCAAGCATTCTGCTAATACCTCTCCCTATACAACCAAGCATTCTGCTAATACCTCTCCCTATGCAACCAAGCATTCTGCTAATACCTCTCCCTATGCAACCAAGCATTCTGCTAATACCTCTCCCTATGCAACCAAGCATTCTGCTAATACCTCTCCCTATGCAACCAAGCATTCTGCTAATACCTCTCCCTATACAACCAAGCATTCTGCTAATACCTCTCCCTATGCAATCAAGCATTCTGCTAATACCTCTCCCTATACAACCAAGCATTCTGCTAATACCTCTCCCTATACAGCCAGGCATTCTGCTAATACCTCTCCCTATACAACCAAGCATTCTGCTAATACCTCTCCCTATACAACCAAACATTCTGCTAATACCTCTCCCTATGCAATCAAGCATTCTGCTAATACCTCTCCCTATACAACCAAGCATTCTGCTAATACCTCTCCCTATACAGCCAGGCATTCTGCTAATACCTCTCCCTATACAACCAAGCATTCTGCTAATACCTCTCCCTATACAACCAAACATTCTGCTAATACCTCTCCCTATACAACCAAGCATTCTGCTAATACCTCTCCCTATACAACCAAGCATTCTGCTAGCATTTCCTGCTGCTCTATTGCATTGCCCACCTACCTTTAAGTCCTCTGAAATTTTCAGGGTTTGCAAGGTTTTTCGGAATCTGTGAATTATGTCAAGGATGTCAATTTATTATTTCAGTGATTACTTCACAGAGGGAGTGGTGGATACATGGCCTAGTCTTCCTTTAGTAGTGGTAGAGGTTAATTTAGTGAGGGAACCGAAATGTGGATAAGATAAACATAAAGCTATCCTGAACATAAGATAAAGCCGTGGACCATGGCAGTCTTCACGGGGTGGTGAAAGGTGGCCAGGGTATTGGGTCCCACCTCAACAGCCACTCATCCTGTACCTCCTAGTGACTGCCTCTTACTGTCAGTCTCTCTTGTGAAGCCGAAAATCTCCAATCGTATAGAAGGTTCTTACTTTGTGTTTGACGTGTTTATATATTTGTGTATAATTTTTCATTCTTTAATGTGGACTATATTTCCCATCATACCAAGGGGGTCATGTACTAAACAAGTGCACTGGGGAAAAAAGTAGGTAAAACATGATTAAGGAACAATGTGCGACTATTTGTAACATTCTGCGCTTGTTTTCCCTGATTTGCGCCTCTTCCGTTTATTTTTATTTAGCGTGCATTTTTCCGGTTGCGCTAATAAATTGCGATTATATTTGCGCACGCTAAAGAGCTTTGAGAATATTTTGTGAAAAATAATTCTTATTTGCGTGTGAAAATTACACCAGCTTTTAGCGAGCGCTATCAAAAGAGGTAGAAAAAATATTCGCAAAATGTCCTGTTTTTATTCTCAATTTGCTCGTCTGTGCTATTGGAGGGCTAAATGTTTAGTACATGGCAATAGGAGCAAAGCAAAGCGCAAAAATAGTTTTGCACATAAAATATATTTGCGTTTTTTTTAGTACATGCCCCCCCATGTGTTTTGCTGAGTACCATGAGAAAGGTAGTCTACAACTGGTAGAGAGCAAAAGTCCAGCCATCACTGTGCTATGTCCTGTATTGTAATATAGCTCTATATATCTGTTTGTCTATCAAAGGGAAGGAATTGATGGGCAGTACCAATAAACACATTTACAATACCGAATTTTACATTTTAGTTCATAGATATATTTTTTTGAATCATTTTATAGGCATGCTGAAAATAAGGAAGGTTGCTAGATGAATTGGTCCATTAAGAAAACACTGCTAAAACAGGGATGGCCAACACTGCAGATGTTTGGGAACCAGATGGGACTGAGGGTCATGGGATTTGTGCCCTATCCCATCATCACCCATCTCTATCCCAATGTTCTAACCAAGATATTAATTTTTAATCACTGTGCAAAAATGAATCAGTACATAAAAAAGCTTTTATCCGAAAGGGCAGGACGACCTTCGAATCACCTTCAAAGTCAATCTTGTCTCTGAGTCAGCCTTTCGATTATTTCCATTCTTGTAATCATTTTTCTTTGTAATGTATGGGGAAAAAAACTGAGGAAGCGAAAGCCCTATTAACCTGTTTTGTGTTTAAATGATGTGACATAATTGTACGTTGGTTTTAAGAGTCTCTTATTACAGGTCCCCGGGGACCGTTCGAGAACAATTAGCTAGCCACAGAACATTTGGCAAGTTACTCTATCTCCTCTTCTCTCCAGCATTCCAATGAGATCTTAAGGTGATACAGGAGGTAATGAATTAAAATACGGGTACAGATCACTGCGTCTATCATATCTCCGATCAAAAATGGGCAGTGTGTTTTAGGTCCGTGGAGAATAGTCTGGTAGGAAAGGTGAGATGTTTATTTAAGGTGAAATTAAGCAATAGGTTTTTTCAGTTAGACAGTGAACAAACCAAGCAAAGGAGGACAAATGTCGGCCGAAAAAATGACTTATTGATGAGTGAAAGGTTGCACCAAGTTTAGACTTTTCACACAGAAAAGTTTGAATGAAAGAATAGAAATAATTGAGTTCCTTTTACTCTGTATAGCTCTATCAGGGGGCAGACATGCTGTACAGAATCTCGTGTCAGAGAAAGAAGATTTGATCCAACATTCTAAACAACATGTACGCCCCTGATATCCCCCTATATGGAGCACAGAAGGATCAGTATATACTTTATATACGGTCATCATAGTATGTGAAACATTTACAGTTAAGGCAAGCTTTAAAAAGAACATAAACGTTCAAGAGGTCCTATCTCTATGATACACTGGTTAGGAACAAGGTAGATATTGCCTTTGTACAAGAGTCGCACTGGTCCCAAAATAAGGGGGCTTTATGGAAGTATTCTAAATTTCCCCACATATATGTAGCCTCAATGCAATTAAAAAAGAAAAGGGGCGTGGCAATAGTAATTTCAGCTAGAGTTAAATTTGAGTATATTTATCAGGAAGTAGACCGAGAAGCTCGAAGGTTGATACTGGTGTGCAGGATTAATGATATCCTGCACACTTTGGTTAACCTATATGCTCCATCGGAGGGTACGGTGAGATTCATGAACACATCAATGGAACATATTGATAGGTTGGCTAGGGGTTTTTTGATAATAGGAGGTGACCTGAATGCCATTGCCAGCTTTGATCTGGACAGACAGTCAGCGGGAGTAAAGAAATTAGAGGCACGCATGAAGAGTAAGGCAGACGCCTTCTCTACGTGTCTGTTCAAGCATAATGTTTATGATGTTTGGAGGGTGCATCATCCCGGGGATAGAGACTATTCCTTCTTTTCAAAAGTCCATCAGACCTACTCAAGGATAGACTGCTTTTTGGTCAGGGGACCCATGCTTGGGAGATGTCTTAAGTCTACAATGGGCAATATCACGTGGTCAGACCACGCTCCAGTATACATGGAGATTAAAGATAATCCAGAATATAGGTCACGTAATAATTGGAGATTGAACGAGCAGTTGCTGAGCATTGACAAGAACAGACAAGAGTTAATAACCCAGGCCAATAGTTTTATCGAATTTAATGATAAGGGGAATATAACTGACCAGACTCTTTGGTGCACACTGAAGTGTGTGATGAGGGGACACCTGATAAAGCAGGGTGCCAGGCAAAAAAAACTAAGAGGAAGTGATTTGGCAGAGCTGCATATAACATTAGTAACACTTGAGGCAAGGAATAAATTAGATCCCACAGTACAGAGGGGGAATGAGATTCATGTGGTTCAAGAACAAATCAAGAAGGGTCTGGAGAAGAGAGCAGAGAGTGCAATGGCACGATTAAAGAGCTGCTGGTACTATAGTAACAATAGAGCAGGAAAAGAGCTATCAAAAAAGCTTAAAGCTCAAAATGCTCGCTCTAGAATTAAAAAAATAATAAGGGATGGGGAAACCCTCCTTGCTCCAGAAAAGATCGCCACAGCCTTTAAAGACTACTATGAACTATTATACAATCTTCCTCAGCCTACGACATCGTCAGCTGACTTAACAAAATTTTTAACTGCTCTTGACCTACCTTTTCTCTCACAAGAAGGCCTAGAAGCTATAAACCACCCGATTACATTGTTGGAGGTAGCTAATGTTATAAAAGAATTAAAGAAAGGGAAGGCTCCTGGTCCAGATGGCTTTTCTGCTCCCTTCTACCAGACTTTAGAACCAGTAATATCCCCCCTCCTGGTGAGAATGTACAACTCACTTGGAGGTGAAGGGAACTTCCCAGTGGAGATGCTCGAGGCTTCAATCTCCCCTATTCCGAAGCCAGGAAAGGACCCAGAAATGATTACTAACTATAGACCCATTTCACTGATTAACTTGGATGTGAAAATTTTTTCAAAGATTCTGGCAAATAGACTGAGAGGGGTAATTCACGAATTAATCCATCCCGACCAAGCCGGCTTTATGCCGGGGAGGGAGGGTTTGGAAAACACCAGGAGGGTTTTCGGCATCATAGATTTCATACATCAGGAAAAAGTACCCTCTGTCATAGTCGCTCTCGATGCTGAGAAGGCTTTTGACAGAGTGGACTGGAGGTTCATGTCGGAAACCCTCCGGGTGTTTGGCATCACGGGAAGATTCCTTGAGCTGACCATGGCTTTATACACAAACCCTCGGGCAAGAATTGTGGGTCCTTTTCTGGCTTCCGAATTTCTGAATATACGTAATGGTACGAGACAGGGGTGCCCTCTTGCACCATTGCTGTACGCACTTACAATGGAACCCCTGGCACAGTACCTGAGAAAGTCGAGAGCTGTCAAAGGGGTTCAAATAGGGGCAGACGAGCATCTGATTACCCTATACGCGGACGATGTCCTGTTAACACTAACACAGCCTCAGGCATCAATACCGCCACTCCTTGAAGCAATAGAGCTATTTGGATCTTTCTCTAATTATAAAATTAACCTACTTAAGACACAAACAATTGCTTTTTATTGCACAGCAGCTGACCGTCACTCTTTGTTAAGTTTGGGAAGAAAAGAGGGAGCGAAGGATTCAATAGACTACTTAGGCATAAAAATAGTTAAGCAACTAAATAAGACTGTCCCGGTAAACTATAGGTCATTGATACTAAACTTGCAGAACCAGACTTCCCATTGGGCAAAAATGGAACTTTCTTGGATGGGACGTATAAACATGTTAAAATCATACATACTCCCTAAGCTGGTATACCTATTTAGAACAATTCCTCTTAGAGTCCCAAAGAATACATTAAGGGAATTTGACCTTATTTTTTCAAAATTTGTATGGGCAGCAAAAAAACCGCGCATCCCCAGCTCCACTCTCAAACACAATTTAAACTATGATGGCTTAGGCTATCCGGATCTTGGGAAGATCTATGATGCAGTCCAGATGTCCCATGTAATAGCAATGAAGAATCAGAAAAAACAAACTAATGGAGTAGGATGGCGCACTTTAGAGAGAACTCTAAGTAATAATCAGGACATAGCTTTACTAGTCTGGCTGCCTAAAAACTTTTTTAAAAAGCTGGGGCTCGAGCACAAAATAGTGGTTGATGTAATGACCTCTCTATTTAAAATTAAAAAATCCCTGGACGTGAAAGAAACTTTCTCGAAAGCAGCACCTCTTCAGATACTTTCAATATGTATATCTAATATCTCTCTATTAAAATGGGTTGATGCAGGGATTACGACAATAGGTGATCTATACACAGATAATACAATGCTCCCTTTTGAGACACTAACAATTAAATATAATCTTCCAGGCATGGAACTCTTCTGTTATATTAGACTTAAATCTTTCCTTAGAGAATATCCTCCTTCAGATATCATAGGCTGGGATAGATTCCTGCTGTCTGTTGGTTATAAAAATGTTATAGCGAAGGCCCGGGGCTTTCTCGACAAGGGGGTGACGGTCGAGAAGGCTCCGGCCTTCAGTCAGTGGGAAGCTGAAATAGGGAAGGTCTTCCCCCTGCGAGACTGGTTCAGGGCTTGGCAGGAGGTCAGAAAAGTTAATCATTGTATCAATATATCGGAACAGTATTACAAACTCACCCATAGGTGGTACTTAGTCCCTACTCGTTTGGCGAAGTTTGATATAAACTCCAATGACATCTGCTGGCGCTGCCAACGAGCCATTGGCTCACAATGGCATATCTGGTGGGACTGTGATGAATTAAAACCAATCAGACAGAAGGCATCTGAGATAATGGAATGGGTGAACCCCGGAAGGGGAGAACTTCTTCCACAAACCTTTCTGTTCCACCTAGAGATAGCAGATCAAGATACAAATCGAAGGGCGTTAAGTATCAATATCTTGTCAGCATTTAAAATTTGTGTTGCACGATACTGGAGGCGAACTGAGATTCCATCTTGGCCTGAGATTAAGGAGCAGATAAAATATCAGGCGAATGCTGAAAGATTCTTTTTCCAAAACCCTAAGAATGTGGGACTTGGCATAAAATACCAGAAAATATGGTCAAGATGGTTACTCACCCCCCCCCCAACTGACACTTCCCAGTAGATTGAGACTGATGGATACACCCCCCCATAGACCCCCAGGGGATTTTTCCTTGTTTTTTCCTATATTGACAGCCCTGCTTAACCAGATTCATAGGGTATGGCACTAAAAATGACCCCCCCCCCCCGTCCTAGCACCCCCCCCCCTTCTCTTTGGCGGCATGATAGAATAAATGGGTGGATCAAGGATGAATGATTTAGATATAGAATAAGAGGTATGATCCGTCAGGATTAACGCTATGTGAGATAGTAAAGGGAATGAGAGAGATAGGAAAGAGGGGAAAGTACAGTGGGGGAATTCACTGCTTTGTCCAACGTGAGAGTCAAGAGAGAATTGCAAGAAACCGATTTACGTAGTTAAATACTAAACATAACTGTGACCATCTAGGATTTATTATTATTATTATTATCCAAAATATTACAGCTTTATTCCTAAAAATGTATGTTTTTTTTTTACTGTTTTGAGGAAGTAGCACTTGGAGACGCTTAATGGGACTACCGTACTGAGCAATCAACTCTCCGTACAGCTCTATCAGGGGGCGGACATGTTGTTCGGAATCTTGGTCCATATCTTCCTTCATGTTTGGTCCGATGAACCACTTGCCCGCCCCCTGATGGTTCATTGTTGGGAAAAAAGAGAGTGGGGTTGTGTAAGTGCTACTGCACATGCGTAGAAATGCGTAGAAAGACAGAAGCATGGGGTAGCCATCCCAAATCGAAATTTTGGGACATTTGGAAGGATATGCTGGGGATTCTGGTCAGTATTATACCCAGAAAGCCAGAGGCAAACAGCACAGGGTTTAATAAAGTTCAATACAAACATGAAGAAAATAAATTGGAAGTAGTAATTCCATGCAACTGAATCAAATACAATGTGCAGACAGCAGACTCAACCTATCCATGGCCAGCTGAGCTCTTCTATATATTCTATATGTGGCAGACTCAGCTTATCCCCGTCACTTGGTATATCTACCCTGTAACAGATTAGGGATGAGCTGTATATGCTACTGTTTTACCTTTCTATAAAAAGAGATATTACAACACTTTGAAGATCAGACCCTTGGTACCAAAAAAAAAAAAGTTTATTTTATAGCTTTGAGCTATAGTGTTGTCTATTTTAAAAAAAAAAAAAAAAATGAAAAAATCTCTCTTCTTAGACACATCTTAAAATTCCCCTTTTCATTTGAAGTCTTGGAAACTATTTTGCTTGTTTGACAGAGGCATCTTTACCCTTCAGCTGACAAGAGCTCAGCATCCGCAGAGATGGTCCATGTTAACCAGTTGTATCATTTGTATGAGAGTATAATTAATTGTGGCAATTAGTAAACCTGATTGAAACGTGACAGCATTATCTCTCGTTTTTTGTTGTTCAATTAGGCGTGAAAAAAATGTGCTGCATTTTCTGTTTTTATCATTCATTATCCTACTTTAAAAGTAGTATACCTCTACCAACACCTGCCCCGAGCAACTAGAGGTCCATCACTCACCCACTCTCCCTGCTTTCATCCTCTTCTTCTCTCTCCTTCTCCCTTTTAACTCTCTTACCGCTGGATGTTCTCGGTTCTCTTTTTTCAAACACAACTTTGCTAAATCCTGAACTGTAGGAGGGGGGGGGTGATTCAGATTTTTTTTGTTAGTAATATCTATATATGATAAGGGGATCTGATTTTATATACGTACCAATTTATTTGGGTGGTAGGGAGTTTCATTTCATTTATTATTATTCCTGTTATTTATGTAATGTTATTTTAGGGCTGTGCACTGTTTTGTATTTTTTTTTTTAAAGCAGGAAGGATGGAGAATATTTTTTGGCAGATCTCACCTGCGCCTCACTTTAAAGAATATCTCCAACTGTATTACAGTGTGTAACTCTGCATTATCCATGGCCAGCTGAGCTCCTCTATATATTCTTCTATACATTGTGCAGGGTCTGGTGAGTTTCTCCTGCTAGAAGAACAGAGTTGGCCCTGTATAATGCATTGTTATAAAGTGACAGTGTGTAAAGATGTAACTCTGCATTATCCATGGCCAGCTGAGCTCTTCTATATATTCTTCTATACATTGTGCAGGGTCTGGTGAGTTTCTCCTGCTAGAAGAACAAAGTTGGCCCTGTATAATGCATTGTTATAAAGTGACAGTGTGTAAAGATGTAACTCTGCATTATCCATGGCCAGCTGAGCTCTTCTATATATTCTTCTATACATCGTGCAGGGTCTGGTGAGTTTCTCCTGCTAGAAGAACAGAGTTGGCCCTGAATAATGCATTGTTATAAAGTGACAGTGTGTAAAGATGTAACTCTGTATTATCCATGGCCAGCTGAGCTCTTCTATATATTCTTCTATACATTGTGCAGGGCCAGGTGAGTTTCTCCTGCTAGAAGAACAGAGTTCTTACAGATCTTACAGGCGTTCAGTTCATTGTTTGGAATCAAAGCTGAAGGAAACTTGTTTATTCAGCAACAGCAAGTTGATTTGTTTTATTAGTAAATATCATCTGGTCCAGCAGCCCACCCTGGGCAAAGGCCTCAAGATAAACAGTGAAAAGCCTGCAAGGCCTGCCAGTTTATTGCCTCGTTTCAGATCTTCTTTGATACGCACCGCTGGGCAGAAGACACTCTCTGCCAAAGCAGACATGGCTACAGATGTTGGTAGCACATTACGTGCCTCTCGGAAATATACACTGACCTATCGCTTACTTGCTGTGCGCAAGCAATGTTCTGTATTTTAACCTGCTTACTCAAGTGTGCCTTCAATAAACGCTAGGAGGTAAAAAAAAAAATCGTAGTCAACATTTATTGATATTGTTCTGGGGAGTTTATTCCAAACCATTGTTTAAATGTTAACTTAATTCAAGGTCATATTTTTGTCTAGACTTCCTGGGTTCGTTTGTTGATTATTATTATTTTTCTTAATGGATCTGTGCGCTATCCTACCATAAAGCTCTCACATGGAGCTAAGGGTCTATCATGAGCAGAATTGTTTGGTTTATTTTTCAAACTAAGGTGGTTTTTTATAACATCCGAGGGTATCATAATATTTAGTCTTGCGTGAAAGCTAATTAAGACGAATGTACAAACACAAATTATATGTGGGGGGAAAAAACATTTTTTCTAACTATTACATGAAACCTGTTTTACACATCTACAAAGGCAAATAAAAAACCACTGCTAAATAGTCTAATATTTGTCCTGACTTGTTAGCAGGTTTTTCTGTTGTTTTTTTGCACGTTATGGGGCAATAACTGAACGTCACGCACCCGGAAGTAAAGCCCGCGATTTTCGAATATTTAAGGAATTCACATAGTACAGTGATCACACGCCAGGAGGAAGCCTAAGAAAAGGCGAAACGCGTTGCGTGACCCACTGTACACCACTGATTGATCTTAATCCAGTTCCAGCCTTGCTGAAAAGTTTTGGATTTTCTCTAACTGCAAGACCTGTGGACTATTTTGCTGCCTGAAAAGGAAGATCTGCAGCGCTGTTTTTACCATTCCATATATGTAAGATACTATGTTTTATTAAAGCTTTTTGTATTTTATCATATACTGATTTTATCTTCACTTCTTTGCCATCATACCTACATATGGTCACTGAGTAAGAAGAATCGAAGGAATCATCTCATTTGGATCAGATAAGCTCTTTTTCTTATCCACTTTTGTGAGTGCAATTCACCACCTCACTTTATAAGTTTCTACACTGAATATAGAGTTGCACTATGTTCTTTGTTTTTCTCTGTCTCCCTATGTTCCGAGCCTGATGAGATCACCTATATCCTCAGCTTGTGAAGTTGACTGATTTTTAAGGCAATTATACGTTTTTTGTCATATACATATTTCTGTGTGTGTAAGACCTCCAGCGCACCTATCACCCTTGTTTGCTGTTTAAATAACTGAACATAGCTTTGTTTTTTATTTACTAACCTTTTTTTCTCCTACAATTGACACTAATCCTTAACCTAAATCTAACCCTAGCACCAACCCTAATGTTACTCTAACCCTACCTATTAAGCTTACCCATAACCCATAGGGAGAGGTATTAGCAGTAGGAAGAGGGAAGTGCTCATGCCATTGTACAGAGCACTGGTGAGACCTCACTTGGAGTATTGTACGCAGTACTGGAGACCGTATCTCCAGAAGGATATTGATACTTTGGAGAGAGTTCAGAGAAGGGCTACTAAACAGGTTCATGGGTTGAAGGATAAAACTTACCAGGAAAGGTTAAAGCATCTTAACATGTATAGCTTGGAGGAAAGACGTGACAGGGGGGATATGATAGAAACATTTAAATACATAAAGGGAATCAACACAGTAAAGGAAGAGAGTATATTTAAAAGAAGAAAAACTACCACAACTAGAGGACATAGTCTTAAATTAGAGGGGCAACGATTTAAAAGTAATATCAGGAAGTATTACTTTACTGAGAGGGTAGTGGATGTATGGAATAGCCTCCCAGCAGAAGTGGTAGAGGTAAACACAGTCAAGGATTTTAAGCATGCGTGGGATAGACACAAGGCTATCCTAGCTATAAGACCGGGAACGGGGGACTAATAAAAGTACTCAAAAAAAAAAATTGGGCAGACTAGATGGACTGAATGGTTCTTATCTGCCGACACATTCTATAATGTTAACACTAACTCTAACACTGGATCTGAGGCAACTTTTTTTGTACTACAATGTTGCTGACTGCCTCTAGGGGCAGTCTAGCAATGGAAGTGATCACTGATCACTTTCGATGCTCTTGCCCACAACAGGGCAGCACCATACTGGATTGGCATGCTGCCCTCCGTAGTGCGATCAATGGTGAACTGGGCAGCAAATTTAGGTGTTGTTTGATGCCTAGACATCGAGGCATTACAGCAACACTGCCTGAGCAGTGCAGGATGTGCCAGGCACATTCGTTGGTCGGCAACTTCGGCAATGACGCCAAGAGGTTAATATGTTCCTATTACCTAAGGATTTGTGACAGTTTAATTTTTGCATTTCTTCTCCCCCTCCATGTCTTGCTTTTGTTCCCCTAAAGATTTCAATAAAAATACAACTTAAAAAAAAAACCCAACCCCATATACTATATTTATTACTATACAGTAAGAGGCGTGGCAGAGTTAGTCTCGAGAGTTAAATGGACTAGCTGAGGTCAGATTGAGCGAAATACTGCAAAAAATTCACAAAATTCTTCCTCGAAAAAAGTGTGAATTATTGAGTAAGAAGCAGTTTTTAAACTGAAAGGACAATCTAATAATAATACCCTGAGGAGACTGGAACTGGAACAAAGACTAAATTACACTGGATTGTCGTCCAGCGTCGAGAACCCACTATAAAATATTCATATCGCAATACAAAAGGTCACTTCATCTGTCTTACTGAAATATAATAGATTTTACATGTAGACACAGCCGTCTCCTGAGATCACAAGGAGCAAGGCGGGGAGATGAAGCACCGGCACCATCGCTACCTGTATATTTTCTGTGCAGGGATTTGTAGTGAAAGAGTCACTCGCACTGAAAAAAGAACTGTTACTCCGAGGGAGAAGCGGCATCAACACAACGCTTCTCCCCCGGCATCTGACGCAGCGGATCAGTGTGCGGATTGCAACAACAGCTTCAAGCAAGTGGCTACCCACATCAGAATATGGATACATGGAAGCTGGAGGAAGCACTTAAGCTTTATCAAGAATAGGGATTTATTTTCAAGTGAAATAATAATAAGCACTCACAGAGAATCCGCGTTAGTTGTAAAAAAAACATTCCAGTTAATGAGCTTGACGCATATTGCTCATCTAGTGCTTAGTCAGAAGCTGAACAAAAATGTGCACCAGTGCAAATGACATCACCTGAATGGCCAATCCTCTCTGTGCTCCATAATTAGCTCAAGTGTTTGAATATGATCAATTAACAAACACAAGGGGAGGGACAAGCCTGGGAAAAAAAAAAAAAACATGCACTTTTTTGGGATCACGGTGTGCTTTATTATTTATATTTATTTTTGTGTATAGTCACACATCATATAAGACCCTTTCCCCTTAGTAGACAGCAGCACGCATTCAATACGATTACAGTCGGCAAGTTCATTAATATCGCTTTGGATTATTGTACAGCTGGTTGAAGTATAACATGATATTTATCAGTAGTGTATCTTCCACAAGGCAAACAAGGCACTCGCCTAGGGCGGCACTTTGCCAAAGGGCGGCACTTTGCCAGAGGGTGTTAAAACACACTTCTGGTGCTTCAAATATTTTCACTCCCTCCCCCACTGTTCAGCAAGCTTTAGCTCCTTCCAATTAATCAGGGTAATGGGGGAATGTAATGGGGGTGATGGCGCATTTAGTGTGTGTGAAACGTAGGTGATGGGTCATGTCTTAGGTGTGCAACGTGGGTGGGTGGGGGGGGGGGGGTGGGTGCCTGAATTTTGTCTGCCTAGGGCAGCACAAAACCAAGATACACCACTGATATTTGTAACATTGATTTCTTTGTTCCATACCACAAGACTATTTATATATAATTACCAGAATCGTTACCCATTATATTAACACTTTATTCTGACTTTTTCCATTGGGTAAATGTAAATATCATGTGTATTGATTTCATTTGGCATTTATTTTACTCAGCCTCAGGCTATATATTCTCTCCCTCCCTTTTTCATAGTCAGTTGTTGTGAATTAATCTTTTAATCTGGATCGGTTATTTGCATAATATGTCATGTCTCTTTAGGTGAAGTGATGTCATTTCCATTGTGCTTAAAGACTGCGAAGGTGAATATATTTGTTAATCTTATGTGTGAAACACGTCACACTCATTAACTGGAATTTGTTTCCCCACAAAAGCTGATGTTCGATGAGTGTTTATTTTTTTTCCACTTGAAAATAAATGACAATTACTGAAAGAGCATGAGTGCTTCATCTGGCTTGCTTTTATCCAAGCTCTGTGATACACTTACACACTGCACATTACTGTAATACACTCACACACTACACATCACTGTGAGTTTTATTGCTGTGGGGTCTGTGATACACTCACACACTGCACATTACTGTGAGTTTTATTGCTGTGGAGTCTGTGATACACTCACACTCTGCACATTACTGTGAGTTTTATTGCTGTGGAGTCTGTGATACACTCACACACTGCACATTACTGTGAGTTTTATTGCCGTGGAGTCTATGATACACTCACACACTGCACATTACTGTGAGTTTTATTGCTGTGGAGTCTGTGATACACTCACACACTGCACGTTACTGTGAGTTTTATTGCTGTGGAGTCTGTGATACACTCACACACTGCACGTTACTGTGAGTGTTATTGCTGTGGAGTCTGTGATACACTCACACACTGCACATTACTGTGAGTTTTATTGCTGTGGGGTCTGTGATACACTCACACACTGCACATTACTGTGAGTTTTATTGCTGTGGAGTCTGTGATACACTCACACTCTGCACATTACTGTGAGTTTTATTGCTGTGGAGTCTGTGATACACTCACAAACTGCACATTACTGTGAGTTTTATTGCCGTGGAGTCTATGATACACTCACACACTGCACATTACTGTGAGTTTTATTGCTGTGGAGTCTGTGATACACTCACACACTGCACATTACTGTGAGTTTTATTGCTGTGGAGCTCTATGATACACTCACACACTGAACATTACTGTGAGTTTTATTGTTGTGGAGTCTGTGATACACTCACACACTGCACGTTACTGGAAGTTTTATTGTTGTGGAGTCTGTGATACACTCACACACTGCACATTACTGTGAGTTTTATTGCTGTGGAGTCTGTGATACACTCACACACTGCACGTTACTGTGAGTGTTATTGCTGTGGAGTCTGTGATACACTCACACACTGCACATTACTATGAGTGTTATTGCTGTGGAGTCTGTGATACACTCACACACTGCACATTACTATGAGTGTTATTGCTGTGGAGTCTGTGATACACTCAGACACTGCACATTACTGTGAGTCTTCACTTCACTTTAGCATTGCTTGCGTATGCACAGTAACTGTGTGACAGAAAATCACTGAAAATACAAGTTATCTGTAATGTTTTCCCTTAGGATTCAGTTGGGGCCTTAACAAGATTCGGCTGGTTTAACAAACTAAAAATAAACACTTTGATGTCCAAAGAAAGAACAAAATCACCTGCCTGTGCACTGGATGTAGAAGGGCATCTCAGCAGGGTGAGAAACCTCTGACTGGTGCACAAAGAAAGATAAACAGGAGAAGATGGGAACAGAGCCCACCATATTCCAATCCAGCTACGAATGACAAACAAAAACAATACACAAAACAACTTTAATGAAAACTATTTTTAACTATATTGCTTTAACGTAACAAAAAAAAAAAGAAGTAAAATATAGGGACGTTCCACCTACACTGTAAATAGGAACAGATCTGTCTCAGATTAGGGATGACACAATACTTATATATACTAAAAATGCCAAGCAATTGAAAACAGAGCCAATTGGATTCCACCATAATAACTCATGACAGGGTCTGGCGAGACAGTCCACCTCTTGTGCACTCCCTCTCACTGAGAGGACCCATCACCGACCGGAAAATGCACAGAATGCAATCCATGGATGTCAGCCACTATCGGTTAAAATAAAAATACAACCTTCCTGGTGATAGAAGGGGAAAAAAAATGGCAAATCATTACATATGTATGTTAAAGGAGAACAAGTTATAAACTATTGAAAGATTGAGCCAAGTATAGATATTTTAAACATAAACGTGTTAATAAAATAATACAAATAAAGATGGGGATGACGTCTTGGGTCAGAGCTTCCTTTATCTGACCCAAGATTATAAACTACATGTCCGGCCCCCTGATATCACTATACAAGCAGAGTAGGCTCAATAAGGTACTTCATTAATGTCTACACACAGTAGTGTGTCTTCCACAAAGCAATCGCCTAGGGCGGCACTTTGCCAGAGGGTGTTAAAGCACACTTCTGGTGCTTCAAACATTTTCGCTCCCTCTCCCACCGTTCAGCAAGCTTAAGCTCCTTCCAATTAATCGGGGTGATGGGGACATGTAATGGACGTGGTGGGGGTATGTAATGTGGCTGATGGTGGCATGTAATGGGGGTGATGGGGGCATGTAATGGACGTGGTGGGGGTATGCAGTGTGGCTGATGGGGGCATGTAATGGGATGATGGGGGCATGTAATGGGGTGATGGGGCATGTCGTGGGTGTGCAACATGGGTGATGGGGCATGTAGGTGTGCAATGTGGGTGGGGGGTGCCCAAATTTTGTCTGCCAAGAGCAGCACAAAACCAAAATCCACCAGTTTCTACACATAACGCAGTCTTTCAGCTAAACAAAATGTTATTTTTTTGCCAAGAGCTGTGCTTCAGCTTTTCAAAATTAGCTCATCTCTCTTGGTCAAATTAAAGCTGAATTATTATTGGTGCATAACGGCAGCATATTGTCCATAGTAGTAACATTATTTTTAGTTGTTTTGGGATCATACACCTATACGGCCTGGTTCTTCCTAATTCCTACATGGGCTAGATAACTGATTTTACTTTAAACATAAGATAGGTACGCTTAAATAGAATTAAAGAATCTCACCGGGCCTAAGTAACTAGAATGTTTTATCTAGTGGCAAGGACCATGGCTGAGGCCCAGAGTCCATACAATCTAGTTGTGTGGTCAACCTCTGGGGTCTATAAGCAGTGAAACATGGAATCTACTGGTGAGACCCAAGCTATGCCTAGACATGCACAGACATGTTGGGTGCGGCTTCCTTATTCCGATGTTTGGTTCGTACTCTGGGGCGCCATCTTCATTTTACTCTACAAAGGAATTCTCTGTCCTCTTCGCGTGACGGAAGAGATTTCGAACTGAAAAGCCTCAGGTGCGATGCTGAATATTCGTGGGGTCTCATTTCGCATTCCTTGTCAATCGGATGGCTGAAGTCCTCAGGTCACGCTATTCGTCTGAGGGTTTTTATCATTCAAATAAGGAGGTGATTTGCCAGTGTGACCTTGTATTTATTCTGAATGGAGAAGCTGCATGAAAGCAAATAATTAAAACCCCTGTTGGAATAAAGACAGGAAGGAACCAATCTTGTCCTATTAATGACTCAATGATTCGTGGAACCGCATCAGACTCTCTCACTTCACGTATCTGTCTCATTATATAATGGGACCGACAGGGTAACGAGGTCACCTTTTAGACTAGATTTGGAGAGGTGAGGTTTACCCTTCATATTGTCACATGGCTGTGCCAATGGCATACTGTGACACTGCCCCACCAGTTGAGTAGAGCTGTAGAGGTTTGTACCCCCCAGAGACACACTCCCATCCAAAGAGCTCTGGCAGTGGGGTGCTAAGATAAGTGTACCTCCAATGTGCTTGGGTGTTCCAGCACATTCTGTAGACCTTTAAAGTACTTTATATTTTCTAGTATAGCAATTCACAGACAATGATACGTTTATCCATGTATCCATAGGCGCCCTGGTGCATTGTTCAATATGCATTGCATTAAAAAAAAAGTTATCCCAAATTTGTTTGGGAATGTATGCATGCATTGGAATGAAAGTTTGAGAGCCGACCAATCTGTATGCATTGCTTATATAAGAAATACTGCACAGCACTGGACAGATGGCCAATGAGGCAGATAGAGTAATGGCAACATTTTAAAGCTTTTTCTAAACTGGTTCTGTTCTGCTGGTTGACACTTTTTAAATGGTAGCTTTCGACCAAGTTTCGTTTAGAAGATATCCCTGGTTATTTATGGTAAAAAACTAGCACTAGGAGATTTGCTTCCTGAATTCTTCAAGATGTGTGTGGTCTATATGTAATACACATGCTGTGCATCAGGATGACAGATAAGCCTTTGCTAATGACACTACAGGTCTGTCTTCTGGGACACAAATACCATGCATCATAAAAGGGTTAAAGAAGACTGTCCTGTTCGTATGATAATGTTTTGCATGTACCACAAGTGGATTTGGATCACACTATTGTAAGCTATCTTTGATTGGCTGCCCAAGATTTGTCATTCTACCCTCCACCTTCCTAAACCTATAACCTTAATCTTGTTAAATTCGTTCCAATTCTTCCTTCTGAGAGCTACCAACCTAAATTTGATTTCAGAACCAAGTCATGGGCTCATCTCCTGTGTACCTTTCTGCCTCCTGCTTTCAGTCATTTTGCTTTAAACTTCTGTGCCGTATCCCTGATTGAATTTAGCTTCTGGCTTTTCTTCCACAGTGATTTATAATCTTTTATTTTTCTAGACCATGTAAATATTAAAAAAAAAAGGAGAATAATGAGATTTTGGTGCCGTCAGAGTGACTGGTGTTCTTAGAAATCTTTTCTGCCCATATACTTCTTAGAATATTGCAGCAATATGCAATCTATGTTACACTTCTTCATAGCTGCTGCTCTGCCTCTTCAAAAACATCTGCAACTTTATCATTTCAGTACAGAGCCTCCTTGCAATAGACAGAATCATGAAAGGGCCACTGCACACACACAAAAAAATTGTTCCCACCCCCCGCTGTTTTATTACTTGTACCCTAAGCGGTCATCCCTCTCAGTCACACTGTCTGTGTGTCTTGTGATTAAACTGAATAGATCTCACGTATGCCCGCTTCTCGAGACAGAGGTAGAGCTCAGTGGGACAGCGGGACTGAGCACCACAATCCCGCGGCCTGGCTTCTAAATCCTGGCAGGATCTAAAGCGGCTGAGAGTGATACAGAGCATGCAGATATCGCACTCAGTTCGCTGCATGCAAAGCACAGCTGGCATGCCCCACCCCAGACAACACCCCCCGGCATCTCGATTTGCCATGGGGGGGGAGAGTTGGGAGGTATGCACATAGGGTTGTCACCTTTTCTTCAAAAAAATACCGGCCTTGGTACTGTCTCCATAGACTTAACATTGGCCTGCCTGTAAAATCCCAGCCAGGTGGCAACCCTATATGCACATGTTGTGGCATAAATACCCCACGAGTTTATAAAATTGAATGACATGCCATGTAAATGGCTATAAACATCTGTACTAGGGTGACTACCTTGTCAAGTTTATTAAAGGGACTGTATCGCCTAAATATTGATTTTACTGAGCATATAGATAATGCAAAAAAACCGCATTAAAAATGATCTATACGTTGGGGGTCATGGATAAACATGGCGCACACGCAGATCGCACCAAATACTGGTGCAAACGGTGTGTACACCAATGTATAAAGCAGACTCCTGACAAATTTCGAGGGTCTGCGCTGCCTCCGCCGAATACAGAGATTTTGGGTGGGTCGACGCTTGATGCGTCGGCGCAGCCACTGTATAACAAATCAGGTGCTGTTCCAATTTGTGTCGGGGGAACCGGCACAAACACTGTTTGGCAGAGATCCCTCTCCCACGCTCAGTGACGTCAGGTGAAATGGCAGTAATACATAGCATTTTTTTATATATTTTTTTTATAAAACTCACGACACACGCATTGTGTGAGCAAAATTCCAAGCAAAATGCACAAATGAGAAGAAAAATGTGTTTTAAATGTGTCTGTGGAATCTCCTGCTTATGACATCACCTGGGGCACAGTATGCAAATTAACTGGTTTTCAATGGGAAATGTGTCGTTTGCATATCAGGCCACAGGTGATGTCATAAGTAGGAGACTCCACAGACACATGTAAAACACATTTTTCTCGTAATTTAGGAATTTGCTTGCAATTCTGTTAACGCAATGTATAGATCATTTTCAATATTTTTTTAATCTCTAAATTCACAATATATGCAGAGTTTAGGTGATAGAATCCCTTTAAAGGACTGTTATGAAAAATGTCTATTCCAGGGCTCTAATCAGTAAACTTCCGACTGGACTGTAGACTCTATTCTATCTGATGCAGCCCTGGAGAATGTATTTTTTATGTGTATCTGAATAAGATAAGGTTATGTGAGAACCCTAGAGAACTGTTCTCTGTTTCTCACCCCCCCCCCCCCCCCACCTAATATATCCTTGCCCCACCTCCCTCGGGAGAATAATCCAACAATTTATATGAAACATTTAAACATGTCACATTCCTGGACAAAAAAAAAATGAAATTGAAATGACATGAAACCAGATGGCAATTAAACAACACTTACAATATTTTCACAGCTGACAAAACAGTTTGGCACAAAAAGTAAGAAGGCAGAATACAATTCAACGCGTGGAAGGGAAAAATACACAAATCCAGGAACCACATAACCTTGTCAATGTCAGAGAAAACTGATCTATCACACCTGAGCATCACTCGTCCATTATATCCACTGTGCTCAACAGTGAGCTATGGTGAATTGACAAAGGAACTGCAAAAAAAAAAATCAGTAGCCAAGCTGGAAAAATATCTCCTATTTCAGTTGTGTTTGTAATTTTTGCCAGGTATGGTTTAAAAGACATATACAGAAAGGCAGCACACCATGTTTAGAAAACATAAAAAATAACCTATAACCGTGCCGACAAAGGACGTGTCAGGCACGTCCTGGGAGAAACTCCCTTAACGACAAAGGGCACGTCCTGCGGTGAATCAAGAGGTTTTCGCGATGTCGAGGCAATAGCCAGCACCGAAATTTCTATTCTGGGGCACCCACGATTGCCCCACGGAGCGATCGTGGCGAGCCATATTGACGGAGCATGCTGCTCCGTCAATATGGCTAAGCCCTCTGGCGGTCTGAGCTTCGGAAGTGAAAGTACCTTCACTTCCGTCGCTCTGAATATGCTACTTGACTGCCCCTAGTGGTAGTTAAGTAGCATAGCAATGGAAAAAATTTTAAATAAATATTTAATTAATTAAAAACTGGTTATATAGTTAGATTAGCCTATAGGGTTAAAATGAAATAATTTTTAGCATAAGGGATAGGGTTAAAATTAAATTAAAATATATTAAGGGATAGCATAAGGGTTAGAGTTGGGGTTCAATTTAGTGTTAAGGTTACATTTTGGGTTCGGGTTTGGGTCGAAAGGTCTATATAGGAAAAAAACAAAAAACACTATTTTTGGTTTTTGCCCCATAACTCGCAAAAAAATACTGAAAAATATGGAAACATGCATATTTCTGAACTCGCGACAACATTTAGAAACTATTTAGAAGGGGTCTTTTTTAATGATTGTATTTGTCTAAATTATATTTTAGGTCAAAGTTAGAAAAAGTTTTTTTTTTTTTAAATTTTTCATCATATTTTATGATTTTTTTTGTAGTAAATTATAAGATATGATGAACATAATGGTATCTAATGAAAGCCCTTCTTATGACAATAAAAAAAAAACATATAATTTGTGTGGGTACAGTATCTGAGAAAAAAGAAAATTGCAGCTAAACACAAACACCCCAGAAATGTCGAATTGAGAACGGCACCATGTACCTCACTAGCGTCCCTTTTTTATTCAGTATTATTGAGTCTTTTAAATCCCCCTGCCGCGGTTCCCCACTGTCCCTATTTTTCAGGAGCTGTTAGTAAGTATGTAACAGAGCTCCACAGCAATAAAGCTCCTCTCAGTAATGTTGGTTTAACCCCTTCGCGACAATGGACGTGTCAGGCACATCCTGCCGGAAACTACGTTCCCGACAATGGAAGTGCCTGGCACGTCCTGCGGTAACTCAAGCGGTTTTCGTGATCAATGATTGATAAAACCGCTTTAATGGTGCTGGTCTATTACCTCGATGTCGAGGCAATAGCCAGCACCAAAATTTCCAATCTGGGGCACTCACGATCGCCCCACGGAGTGATCGTGGGAGCCATACTGACAGAGCGGCATGCTCCGTCGATATGGCTATGCCCTCTGGTGGTCTGAGCTTCGGAAGTGAAAGTAAATTCACTCCCGTCGCTCTGAATTTGCTACTTGACTGCACCTAGTGGTAGCTAAGTAGCATAGCAATGTAAAAAAATAAAAATAAATATTTAATTAGCTAAAAACTAGTTAAATAGTTAGATTAGCCTATAGGGTTAAAATTAAATTAAAATTAAAATGTATTAAGGGATAGCATAAGGGTTAGAGTTGGGGTTAAATTTAGTGTTAGGGTTAAATTTTGGGTTCGGGTTGGGGTGTTTTTTGACCCATAACTCTCAAAAAACATGCATATTTCTGAACTCGGTACAACATTTAGAAACTATTTAGATGGGGTCTTTTTTAATGATTGTATTTGTGTAAATTAAATTTTAGGTCAAAGTTAGAAAAAGTGTTTTGTTTTTTAATTTTTCATCATATTTTATGATATTTTTTGTAGTAAATTATAAGATATGATGAACATAATGGTATCTAATGAAAGCCCTTCTTATGACGATAAAAACAACATAGAATTTGTGTGGGTACAGTATGTGAGAAAGAAGAAAATTGCAGCTAAACACAAACACCCCAGAAATGTCAAAACAGCCATTGTCACCAAGGGAAAGTCAAGGTGAAAATGTCTTGTCACTAAGGGGTTAATATAATCATTAAAATATCAATAGAAGGCATTTCGCCGAAACGTTGGGGAGCTAGTTCCTTGGGTATTCTCTATCTGGTCTCAGCATTTCTGTAAGTGTATTTAGCTATTGTTTATTCATTTTTCTTTTTTTTGCTCCCCCTATTAGTACCATTTGTATGTATTTCTTCATTTGTGATATATTCATTATTATTAGCCTGGATTTGGCTTGTATTTGACTAGTATTATTTGTATGTTGTATTTGTAATTTTTATACTTTTTTTGTGTGATATTTTAATGATTATATTAAAGGTTATTTTTTATGTGTTCTAAACATGGTGTGCTGCCTTTCTTTATATATCTATTGATTTGTGGGTGGTATGGGACTGCCTTTTTTTGCATGCCCCCTAAACATTATTTTTGATTTACAGATTCTGTTATGTCCAGTGGTCCTACCTCATTCTGTTTTATGGTTAAAAAGACAACTGTAGGCAAGAGAAAAATATTTGCATTTAATTGAAAGATAGGTTGTTTTAGATATAAATGCTTGAAAATATTGTACTGTATATACTTGGAATATAGAGAAAATATTAGCTATACATTGTCTTACCACAATTACAAACAAATACATCAAATACACACACACAAAAAATCAAATGCGTCAGTGGAGTCTCCTCCTTATGACATCACCTGTGGCCTGATATGCAAATAAACTATTTTTTCAGTAGGAAATGCAAAGTGTAAATGAATTTGCTTATCAAGCCGCAGGGGATGTCAACAGGAGACCCCACAGACACTTTGGAAACATGTTTTTCTTTTTAATCTATGGAGTTGTTTGCAATTCTGCTACGACAATTCATAAATCATTTTTGATCATTTAATTCTCTGCATTCCTACTAGAAACACTTCAGGTGAAAGGGTTACAGAATGTACCATGAAAATATATCCACGGGTTCTACTGAATAAAGAGGGAGTTTCAGGGGATTGAGACGGGAATTTCAAACTTTAGGCCCCTGTTGTATTTTTTCCAACTCAGCTACTTTGGATTAAAAGGACAGTCTAGTCCCCAGACTCACTTTGGTGCAAGATGAAGATCACTGCTTGTATATTGCACAGGCCTTTATCCCAGTGTGATTTGATGCACTCATTCTGTATAAATCACATTTTTAATATTTGTAAAAAAAAAGGAAATTACTTTTACTCAGCTAGTGTGGGCAGTTCTGTTTTGTTGCAAACTGCTGTAATTGAATCTAGCTGTAAGTATTTTACATTTTAAGCAATTCAAAATGTAAAACATGCATTTTAAAGTACTTTGTACACCATCCTATGGTGACAGCTCAGGTTATTTGTTATTTAAGAAAGCACATTAATATGCACAAATATTTGGATGATGCATTTTGGGCACTAGACCGTCCCTTTAAGTTTGAAATTCACTACTCAATTCCCTTTCATTCTCTCTTTATTAAGTAGACCCTTATGTCCTGTGGAATTAATATAACATATCCCTTGATTTTATTTATTAAATTATCTTTGCAAGCTGAATGCTGAACAGTTTCCTTATGGCTATATGGATCGTCTGATGCTTTTACTGACATCCAGGGCAATTCATTAGCATGCAGATCCTGCCATTAGATGGACGATTAGCAGCACCTGTTCATGACACATTCTCCTGCAAAGCATTATGGGATTAGAACATGCATTATATAATTATACTATCGCGCGGGTACTTAGCTGCTGTAATTGTTACATATTGAGTCCCCAGTTTGTAAAGAAAATTACAGTATCCTTTTGTTAAAAATGAATAGCTCCCCCCTCATTATGTTTTCATAATTCTCCATTTGGACAGGGCACGCGATGTGCAAACCATTTAGAGGCAGGAGCAAACCTGCCGCCATTTCTGGATTGTTGCTGGAAGCCGAGGTTAAGCAGCAGAGGATTCTGGGAGATGCCTATCATCTCCTGGGTAAATAAATTATATCCTTCCAATAACCCCCATTGCTTCCTGTCTGTCAATCCTGCTAATTAACCAGGGAACCATTTTGTGCTGAATATTTGATAAGATAATATAACTGGAAAGCTAGGGCAGGTGGTGCTTAGCCTCTGCAAGAACGACAGATTAATAGAGGGCAGCTAGGGTCAGAAAAAGGACTAATGGGAGCTCTCAGCATCATCAATCTAGGAGAAAGGAAAGTGTCAAGGAAAGTAATATCAGCTATATACAATTGTATCCAATCGAGGAGAAGACAGTAACTGTTTAAATATTAAAAAAAAGTTTTGTTTGGTGAATACAAAGTAGACACACTGGTAACATGGTAACTTAGTAACATTATAATTAAAGGGACAGTGTCACGCAAAATATTGATTATACGGTAAATGTAGAGAAAAGTGAATGATGAAAAAATTATCGTGTTAGCAAAATTACAAGCAACTGCATAAAATAAGAGACATATTTGTTTTAAATGTGGTGTCTTCTGCTAATGACATCCCCTCTGGCTTGGTATGCAAATTAACACATTTTTTAGTGGTAATTTGCATATCATGTTACAAGGTGATGTCATAAGCAGGACACACCACAGAAAAATGTAACCCCTTGCCTACAATGGACGAACTATTTCCGTCCTGTCTGGCAAAGCTTTGCCGACATTAGACGGACCTAGCCCGTCCTACGGTTAAACAAGCGCTGTTTGTGAAACACGGCTAAAACAGTGATGCTTTAATGCCTCGAGGTCGAGGCATTAAGAAACACCGAAATCCGGCTGGGGCACATGCGATTGCTCCACGTAGCAGTATGCTCCTCAAATATGGCTGCTTCACTCTTTGGGGTAGAGTGTCGTAAGTAAAAAAAATGTCACTTCTTATGCTGTTGCTAGACTTAATTAGCTAAACATCTAGGGTTAGGGTTAGAATAATGGTTAGGGTTACAATTAAATTAGGGTTAGCGTTAAAATTAAATTAAAGTTGGAATAAATTAAGGGTAAGCATAAGGGTTAGAGTTAGAGTTAATTTAGGGTTTGGGTTGGTGTTAAAAGGTCACTGTATGTGAAATCCTCCTCCCCCCACTATTTTTGGTTATTGCCCTATAACTCACAAAAAGAAAAATATGGAAACAAGCATATTTCTAAACTCAGAATGAAATTTAAAAAGTATATAGTCTTTTTTAATGATTGTATTTGTGTTAGAAAAAAAGTTTTATTTTTACATTTTTTCTTGGCGTTAAAAACAATATATAATTTGTGTGTTTGTGTGGGTACAGTATGTGAGAAAGAAGAAAATTACAGCTACACACAAACACCCCAGAAATGTCAAAACAGCCCATGTCCCCAAGGGAAAGACAAGGTCAATAGGTCATGTCACTAAGGGGTTAAAACATATATATATATATCTCTTGTTTTAGGTATTTGCTTGCAATCTCAATGTATACAATTTTTTACTCTCTAAATTCTCAGTATAACCAATGTTTAGGTTGACACAGTCCCTTTAATTTTAAATAAATGACACAATATACACATGTAGCTGTGCTTGGTGTACGGGATTTTCCTCACTTATCAGTATTTTTGTGTGTAGAGGAAGCGGAGCTTTCTTATCAGATTTACATAGCTAGATACAGAGAGGGCAGTTAGAACACTCGAGGAACCAAAGAAAGTTTGATGATTGTAGTGGTGTTTAACCTGTCCCTGAAGAAGAACATTCTATGCAGTCCAAATGGGGGGAGGGGGGCAGACATCTTGGTTCAGATCTTCCTTCATCTGACTCATCAGACCCAAGATTCTGAACTACATGTCTGCCCCCTGATAGAGCTATAGAGGCAAAAAGGGCTCAATGGGGTGCTTTATTTGTATTTTTTCATACACTTCATGCCATTTTTCAGTTACTTCATTACATATGCACCAGATGTGCCACCAAGTGGCCTATAATGAACAAGATGTACAGCAGTATGGAAGTATATCCAAGGACAATGAAAACAACTCATTAATGCTCAGCCAACTTCAAGGCTAATGAAGCATTATGAGATTTGTAGGTTACAGAGGTAGAAGAATTAAACATAGAAACATAGACTATTATGAATATCAAAACCAAGTATATGCCCAGTTTGCTCGTTTGTAAAAATAACCCATCCGATATGGTGAAAGCTCTGGTTATTTAAGATAGATTTATACACATCCCAGTATTTATTACTTTTCCTCTGTCTGCTGGAAGGATATGCAAGGTATCTACTACTATAGAAACAAGCCATGTACAGTTGAGGAGGTTTTTAATTTAAAAAAAAAAGTAAGGCAAAAAATCCAATTATATTAAACTGCCATCGAACCAATGTGCTGACCAAAATCCATTCCATATCCAAGTAATTAAAAATAACTTTTTTTTTATTTCATACAGTTCTTTGAAAAGTTGTGATGGAGATCAGAGACAAGGAAGAGGGGGGGAGGGGGGGGGGCACTAATAATTATGAATTATAATCCCCCTCACTCTGTCTCTCTAAAGACTTTCTCTTTCCTGCCAAATTATAAAAATTGTGCTATTATAAGATATAAGAGCTCGTCTTGTCTTAAACTGCTAATGCAGACAGGGCAGAAAAAAGGAAATATAAGTTTATATATCAATTTAACAGTAGAATCTGACCTTCTATAAAATGTCACGGACCAGAATATAAAATCCGCTATAAAAGCAGGCAATTTGTAAACATGGTAGGGAATAGACATGTGCAAAACTAAAATTTTCGTTTCGTTTTCGTCCATTCGGACGAAAATGTTATTTATTTCGTCTAAAACGAATTTCGTTCATTAGTGCATTCGTTTCAGACGAAATTCGTTCATTATTTTCGTTTCGTTAATTTTTTTCGTTCGTTTTATAGAATACAATGTAATACTATTGGCTTTCTATAAACCGAACGAGAGCCCCATTCATAAGAAATTCTTATGAATGGGGCTCTCGTTCGGTTCATAGAAAGGCAATAGTATTACTTGTATTCTATAAGCCGAAAGTCTATAAACCGAACGACTTTCGGTTTATAGACTTTCGGCTTATGGAATACATGTAATCCTATTGCTATTCTATAAACCGAACGACTTTCGGTTTATAGAATAGCCATAGGTTTACATGTATTACATAAGCCGAAAGTCTATAAACCGAAAGTCGTTCGGTTTATAGGCTGTCGGCATTTAACTATACAGAGACAGAGTCTCCATTCATAAAATTATGAATGGAGACTTTGTCTCCGTGTAGTAAAATGCCGACAGCCTATAAACCGAACGTTCGGTTTATAGGCTGTGGGCATTTTACTACACGGAGACAAAGTCTCCATTCATAATTTTATGAATGGAGACTCTGTCTCCGTGTAGTAAAATGCCCACAGCCTATAAACCGAACGTTCGGTTTATAGGCTGTCGGCTTATGGAATACATGTATTCCTATTGCTATTCTATAAACCGAAAGTCGTTCGGTTTATAGAATAGCAATAGGAATACATGTATTCCATAAGCCGACAGCCTATAAACCGAACGTTCGGTTTATAGGCTGTCGGCATTTTACTACACGGAGACAGAGTCTCCATTCATAAAATTATGAATGGAGACTTTGTCTCCGTGTAGTAAAATGCCGACAGCCTATAAACCGAACGTTCGGTTTATAGGCTGTGGGCATTTTACTACACTTATATAATACATGTAATCCTATGGCTATTCTATAAACCGAACGTTCGGTTTATAGAATAGCAATAGGAATACATGTATTCCATAAGCCGACAGCCTATAAACCGAACGTTCGGTTTATAGGCTGTGGGCATTTTACTACACGGAGACAAAGTCTCCATTCATAATTTTATGAATGGAGACTCTGTCTCCGTATAGTTAAATGCCGGCTTTTAACTATACGGAGACAAAGTCTCCATTTATAATTTTATGAATGGAGACTCTGTCTCCGTATAGTTAAATGCCGGTGTTCTGACAAATTTCTTTGTCTCCGTGTAGTAAAATGCCGACAGCCTATAAACCGAACGTTCGGTTTATAGGCTGTGGGCATTTTACTACACGGAGACAAAGTCTCCATTCATAATTTTATGAATGGAGACTCTGTCTCCGTATAGTTAAATGCCGGCTTTTAACTATACGGAGACAAAGTCTCCATTTATAATTTTATGAATGGAGACTCTGTCTCCGTATAGTTAAATGCCGGTGTTCTGACAAATTTCTGGAGCAAATTCTCCTGCGCAATCGCAGGAGAATTTGCTCACTGCGCATGCGCATAAAGTTACAGCTGATAACTCAGCTGTAACTTTGTGACCACCGCGCATGCGCCAGCTGCGCAACCCACCTCCCGCCCCCTCACACCCCCTGCACACCCCTTCTTACCAGATCATCGACCACAGCGATACACAGCGCATGCGCACGCCTATCCAGCCGTTTGGGAATGTGCGCGTCCGTTGTTGTGTTCTTAAGGTGGTAAGTAACATGGGGCGTCGGGACATAAGGGGGCAAGCATCCTGGTGAGGGCTGCCTCATCTTGATGGGATTTGTGATCCTCCTGCTGCATCAATAATACAGCAGGAGGATCACAAATCCCATCAAGATGAGGCAGCCCTCACCAGGATGCTTGCCCCCTTATGTCCCGACGCCCCGTGTTACTTACCACCTTAAGAACACAACAACGGACGCGCGCATTCCCAAACGGCTGGATAGGCGTGCGCATGCGCTGTGTATCGCTGTGGTCGATGATCTGGTAAGAAGGGGTGTGCGGCGGGTGTGAGGGGGCGGGAGGTGGGTTGCGCAGCTGTCTCATGCACGGTGGTCACAAAGTTACAGCTGAGTTATCAGCTGTAACTTTATGCGCATGCGCAGTGAGCAAATTCTCCTGCGATTGCGCAGGAGAATTTGCTCCAGAAATTTGTCAGAACACCGGCTTTTAACTATACGGAGACAAAGTCTCCATTTATAATTTTATGAATGGAGACTCTGTCTCCGTATAGTTAAATGCCCACAGCCTATAAACCGAACGTTCGGTTTATAGGCTGTCGGCTTTTAACTATACGTTTGTCTCCATTCATAAATTTATGAATGGAGACTCTGTCTCCGTATAGTTAAATGCTATTGTATTCTATAAACCGACTCTATTTCGGCTTATAGAATGCAATAGTACTACGAATGGACGAATGAACGAATGATTTTCCTTTATTAACTATTCGTTCATTCGATTTAGTTAGCTTAGCATTTTCGTTCTTCGTTTTTCGGGCGAATGGACGAAAATGCAATTTTCGGACGAAAATGCATTCGTCCGAAAACGAATGCACATGTCTAGTATATATTCACATGTAAATTGCTTTTTTAATAAAAAATTATGATATAAATAAAATCTTGTTTTTATTTCCTTTTATGTGACAAAGCTGCCTCTCTCTTTCCCTTGCCCCCAGATTTGTCGCTCTCCCCCCCTTAGTGTTGTCTCTCTCTCACCCTCCCTTTGGCTCCCCCCTCGCTCCCCTTGTGTCTGTCTCTTCCCCCCTTCCCTCCCCTTGTTTCTCTCTGCCCCCCCCCTTGTTATTCTGTCCCCCCCTCACCTGTTTCTTGCTCCCTGGTGGCTAGTGGGGGCAGCCGGGGGATGTATGCACTATACATAATAGACGGAAGTGTCGGGCAGCATGGAGGTTGTCTGCACGATTCGTGCAGACATCCCCCAGCTGCCCGATTCTCCCTGGTGGCTAGCGAGGCAGCGGTGGATGTCTGCGCGATGAGCGAGACCTCCCCTGCTGCCGCCCGGAACGACAGCCAGGACTTTTATGAGGAAGCCGGAAGTACCCAGCTTCATCATAGAAGTCCCGGCGGTCATGCCGGGCGGCAGCAGGAGAGGTCTCGCTCATCGCGCAGACATCCTCCGCTCCCTCGCTAGCCACCAGGGAGAATCGGGCAGCTGGGGGATGTCTGCACGAATCGTGCAGACAACCTCCATGCTGCCCGACACTTCCGTCTATTATGTATAGTGCATACATCCCCCGGCTGCCCCCACTAGCCACCAGGGAGCAAGAAACAGGTGAGGGGGGGACAGAATAACAAGGGGGGGGGGGGGGGCAGAGAGAAACAAGGGGAGGGAAGGGGGGAAGAGACAGACACAAGGGGAGCGAGGGGGGAGCCAAAGGGAGGGTGAGAGAGAGACAACACTAAGGGGGGGAGAGCGACAAATCTGGGGGCAAGGGAAAGAGAGAGGCAGCATTGTCACATAAAAGGAAATAAAAACAAGATTTTTTTATATCATAATTTTTTATTTAAAAAGCAATTTACATGTGAATATATACTAGACATGTGCATTCGTTTTCGGACGAATGCATTTTCGTCCGAAAATTGCATTTTCGTCCATTCGCCCGAAAAACGAAGAACGAAAATGCTAAGCTAACTAAAGCCGGATGAACGAATGGTTAATAAAGGAAAATCATTCGTTCATTCGTCCATTCGTAGTACTATTGCATTCTATAAGCCGAAATAGAGTCGGTTTATAGAATACAATAGCATTTAACTATACGGAGACAGAGTCTCCATTCATAAAATTATGAATGGAGACTTTGTCTCCGTATAGTTAAATGCCCACAGCCTATAAACCGAACGTTCGGTTTATAGGCTGTGGGCATTTAACTATACGGAGACAGAGTCTCCATTCATAAAATTATAAATGGAGACTTTGTCTCCGTATAGTTAAAAGCCGGCATTTAACTATACAGAGACAGAGTCTCCATTCATAAAATTATGAATGGAGACTTTGTCTCCGTATAGTTAAATGCCCACAGCCTATAAACCGAACGTTCGGTTTATAGGCTGTGGGCATTTAACTATACGGAGACAGAGTCTCCATTCATAAAATTATAAATGGAGACTTTGTCTCCGTATAGTTAAAAGCCGGCATTTAACTATACAGAGACAGAGTCTCCATTCATAAAATTATGAATGGAGACTTTGTCTCCGTGTAGTAAAATGCCCACAGCCTATAAACCGAACGTTCGGTTTATAGGCTGTCGGCTTATGGAATACATGTATTCCTATTGCTATTCTATAAACCGAACTTTCGGTTTATAGAATAGCCATAGGATTACATGTATTACATAAGCCGAAAGTCTATAAACCGATCGTTCGGTTTATAGACTTTCGGCATTTTACTACACGGAGACAAAGTCTCCATTCATAATTTTATGAATGGAGACTCTGTCTCTGTATAGTTAAATGCCGACAGCCTATAAACCGAACGACTTTCGGTTTATAGACTTTCGGCTTATGTACTACATGTAATCCTATGGCTATTCTATAAACCGAAAGTCGTTCGGTTTATAGTTTAGCAATAGCATTACATGTATTCTATAAACCGAACGTCGTTCGTTTTAAAGACTTTCGGCTTATAGAATACTATTGGCTTTCTATAAACCGAACTAGAGTCGAGTCCCCATTCATAAGAAATTCTTATGAATGAGGAGGGACTCTAGTTAGGTTTATAGAATGCCAATAGTATTCTATAAGCCGAAAGTCTTTAAAACGAACGACGTTCGGTTTATAGAATGCATGTAATGCTATTGCTGTTCTATAAGCCGAATGTCTTTCGGCTTATAGAACAGCAATAGCATTACATGTATTCTATAAACCGAACGTCGTTTGTTTTAAAGACTTTCGGCTTATAGAATACATGCTGCTATTGGCTTTCTATAAACCGAAAGAGTCCCCATTCATACGAATAGGTCAATTGACCTATTCGTATGAATGGGAACTCAATTTCGGTTTATAGGAAGCTAATAGCATTACATGCATTCCATAAACCGAAAGTCATTCATGTCGGTTTATGGAATGTAGTACAATGCTATTGGTATTGTAAACCGACTCTATTTCGGTTTAGAATGCCAATAGCACGAATGGACGAATGGACGAATGAACGAATGTTTTTCGTTTATTAACCATTCGTTCATTCGGATTTTGTTAGTTAAAATTTTCGTTATTCGTTTTTCGGACGAATGGACGAAAATGCTATTTTCTATTCGTCTATAAAGTCGTTCGGTTTATAGAATAGCAATAGGAATACATGTATTCCATAAGCCGACAGCCTATAAACCGAACGTTCGGTTTATAGGCTGTCGGCATTTTACTACACGGAGACAGAGTCTCCATTCATAAAATTATGAATGGAGACTTTGTCTCCGTGTAGTAAAATGCCGACAGCCTATAAACCGAACGTTCGGTTTATAGGCTGTGGGCATTTTACTACACTTATATAATACATGTAATCCTATGGCTATTCTATAAACCGAACGTTCGGTTTATAGAATAGCAATAGGAATACATGTATTCCATAAGCCGACAGCCTATAAACCGAACGTTCGGTTTATAGGCTGTGGGCATTTTACTACACGGAGACAAAGTCTCCATTCATAATTTTATGAATGGAGACTCTGTCTCCGTATAGTTAAATGCCGGCTTTTAACTATACGGAGACAAAGTCTCCATTTATAATTTTATGAATGGAGACTCTGTCTCCGTATAGTTAAATGCCGGTGTTCTGACAAATTTCTTTGTCTCCGTGTAGTAAAATGCCGACAGCCTATAAACCGAACGTTCGGTTTATAGGCTGTGGGCATTTTACTACACGGAGACAAAGTCTCCATTCATAATTTTATGAATGGAGACTCTGTCTTCGTGTAGTAAAATGCCGACAGCCTATAAACCGAACGTTCGGTTTATAGGCTGTCGGCTTATGGAATACATGTATTCCTATTGCTATTCTATAAACCGAAAGTCGTTCGGTTTATAGAATAGCAATAGGAATACATGTATTCCATAAGCCGACAGCCTATAAACCGAACGTTCGGTTTATAGGCTGTCGGCATTTTACTACACGGAGACAGAGTCTCCATTCATAAAATTATGAATGGAGACTTTGTCTCCGTGAAGTAAAATGCCGACAGCCTATAAACCGAACGTTCGGTTTATAGGCTGTCGGCTTATGGAATACATGTATATAATAAATAATATGTTATAATGTATATAATAAATAATAAAATTATGAATGGAGACTTTGTCTCCGTGTAGTAAAATGCCGAAAGCCTATAAACCGAACGATCCGTTTATAGACTTTCGGCTTATATAATACATGTAATCCTATGGCTATTCTATAAACCGAACGTTCGGTTTATAGAATAGCAATAGGAATACATGTATTCCATAAGCCGACAGCCTATAAACCGAACGTTCGGTTTATAGGCTGTGGGCATTTTACTACACGGAGACAAAGTCTCCATTCATAATTTTATGAATGGAGACTCTGTCTCCGTATAGTTAAATGCCGGCTTTTAACTATACGGAGACAAAGTCTCCATTTATAATTTTATGAATGGAGACTCTGTCTCCGTATAGTTAAATGCCGGTGTTCTGACAAATTTCTGGAGCAAATTCTCCTGCGCAATCGCAGGAGAATTTGCTCACTGCGCATGCGCATAAAGTTACAGCTGATAACTCAGCTGTAACTTTGTGACCACCGCGCATGCGCCAGCTGCGCAACCCACCTCCCGCCCCCTCACACCCCCTGCACACCCCTTCTTACCAGATCATCGACCACAGCGATACACAGCGCATGCGCACGCCTATCCAGCCGTTTGGGAATGTGCGCGTCCGTTGTTGTGTTCTTAAGGTGGTAAGTAACATGGGGCGTCGGGACATAAGGGGGCAAGCATCCTGGTGAGGGCTGCCTCATCTTGATGGGATTTGTGATCCTCCTGCTGCATCAATAATACAGCAGGAGGATCACAAATCCCATCAAGATGAGGCAGCCCTCACCAGGATGCTTGCCCCCTTATGTCCCGACGCCCCGTGTTACTTACCACCTTAAGAACACAACAACGGACGCGCGCATTCCCAAACGGCTGGATAGGCGTGCGCATGCGCTGTGTATCGCTGTGGTCGATGATCTGGTAAGAAGGGGTGTGCGGCGGGTGTGAGGGGGCGGGAGGTGGGTTGCGCAGCTGTCTCATGCACGGTGGTCACAAAGTTACAGCTGAGTTATCAGCTGTAACTTTATGCGCATGCGCAGTGAGCAAATTCTCCTGCGATTGCGCAGGAGAATTTGCTCCAGAAATTTGTCAGAACACCGGCTTTTAACTATACGGAGACAAAGTCTCCATTTATAATTTTATGAATGGAGACTCTGTCTCCGTATAGTTAAATGCCCACAGCCTATAAACCGAACGTTCGGTTTATAGGCTGTCGGCTTTTAACTATACGTTTGTCTCCATTCATAAATTTATGAATGGAGACTCTGTCTCCGTATAGTTAAATGCTATTGTATTCTATAAACCGACTCTATTTCGGCTTATAGAATGCAATAGTACTACGAATGGACGAATGAACGAATGATTTTCCTTTATTAACTATTCGTTCATTCGATTTAGTTAGCTTAGCATTTTCGTTCTTCGTTTTTCGGGCGAATGGACGAAAATGCAATTTTCGGACGAAAATGCATTCGTCCGAAAACGAATGCACATGTCTAGTATATATTCACATGTAAATTGCTTTTTTAATAAAAAATTATGATATAAATAAAATCTTGTTTTTATTTCCTTTTATGTGACAAAGCTGCCTCTCTCTTTCCCTTGCCCCCAGATTTGTCGCTCTCCCCCCCTTAGTGTTGTCTCTCTCTCACCCTCCCTTTGGCTCCCCCCTCGCTCCCCTTGTGTCTGTCTCTTCCCCCCTTCCCTCCCCTTGTTTCTCTCTGCCCCCCCCCTTGTTATTCTGTCCCCCCCTCACCTGTTTCTTGCTCCCTGGTGGCTAGTGGGGGCAGCCGGGGGATGTATGCACTATACATAATAGACGGAAGTGTCGGGCAGCATGGAGGTTGTCTGCACGATTCGTGCAGACATCCCCCAGCTGCCCGATTCTCCCTGGTGGCTAGCGAGGCAGCGGTGGATGTCTGCGCGATGAGCGAGACCTCCCCTGCTGCCGCCCGGAACGACAGCCAGGACTTTTATGAGGAAGCCGGAAGTACCCAGCTTCATCATAGAAGTCCCGGCGGTCATGCCGGGCGGCAGCAGGAGAGGTCTCGCTCATCGCGCAGACATCCTCCGCTCCCTCGCTAGCCACCAGGGAGAATCGGGCAGCTGGGGGATGTCTGCACGAATCGTGCAGACAACCTCCATGCTGCCCGACACTTCCGTCTATTATGTATAGTGCATACATCCCCCGGCTGCCCCCACTAGCCACCAGGGAGCAAGAAACAGGTGAGGGGGGGACAGAATAACAAGGGGGGGGGGGGGGGCAGAGAGAAACAAGGGGAGGGAAGGGGGGAAGAGACAGACACAAGGGGAGCGAGGGGGGAGCCAAAGGGAGGGTGAGAGAGAGACAACACTAAGGGGGGGAGAGCGACAAATCTGGGGGCAAGGGAAAGAGAGAGGCAGCATTGTCACATAAAAGGAAATAAAAACAAGATTTTTTTATATCATAATTTTTTATTTAAAAAGCAATTTACATGTGAATATATACTAGACATGTGCATTCGTTTTCGGACGAATGCATTTTCGTCCGAAAATTGCATTTTCGTCCATTCGCCCGAAAAACGAAGAACGAAAATGCTAAGCTAACTAAAGCCGGATGAACGAATGGTTAATAAAGGAAAATCATTCGTTCATTCGTCCATTCGTAGTACTATTGCATTCTATAAGCCGAAATAGAGTCGGTTTATAGAATACAATAGCATTTAACTATACGGAGACAGAGTCTCCATTCATAAAATTATGAATGGAGACTTTGTCTCCGTATAGTTAAATGCCCACAGCCTATAAACCGAACGTTCGGTTTATAGGCTGTGGGCATTTAACTATACGGAGACAGAGTCTCCATTCATAAAATTATAAATGGAGACTTTGTCTCCGTATAGTTAAAAGCCGGCATTTAACTATACAGAGACAGAGTCTCCATTCATAAAATTATGAATGGAGACTTTGTCTCCGTATAGTTAAATGCCCACAGCCTATAAACCGAACGTTCGGTTTATAGGCTGTGGGCATTTAACTATACGGAGACAGAGTCTCCATTCATAAAATTATAAATGGAGACTTTGTCTCCGTATAGTTAAAAGCCGGCATTTAACTATACAGAGACAGAGTCTCCATTCATAAAATTATGAATGGAGACTTTGTCTCCGTGTAGTAAAATGCCCACAGCCTATAAACCGAACGTTCGGTTTATAGGCTGTCGGCTTATGGAATACATGTATTCCTATTGCTATTCTATAAACCGAACTTTCGGTTTATAGAATAGCCATAGGATTACATGTATTACATAAGCCGAAAGTCTATAAACCGATCGTTCGGTTTATAGACTTTCGGCATTTTACTACACGGAGACAAAGTCTCCATTCATAATTTTATGAATGGAGACTCTGTCTCTGTATAGTTAAATGCCGACAGCCTATAAACCGAACGACTTTCGGTTTATAGACTTTCGGCTTATGTACTACATGTAATCCTATGGCTATTCTATAAACCGAAAGTCGTTCGGTTTATAGTTTAGCAATAGCATTACATGTATTCTATAAACCGAACGTCGTTCGTTTTAAAGACTTTCGGCTTATAGAATACTATTGGCTTTCTATAAACCGAACTAGAGTCGAGTCCCCATTCATAAGAAATTCTTATGAATGAGGAGGGACTCTAGTTAGGTTTATAGAATGCCAATAGTATTCTATAAGCCGAAAGTCTTTAAAACGAACGACGTTCGGTTTATAGAATGCATGTAATGCTATTGCTGTTCTATAAGCCGAATGTCTTTCGGCTTATAGAACAGCAATAGCATTACATGTATTCTATAAACCGAACGTCGTTTGTTTTAAAGACTTTCGGCTTATAGAATACATGCTGCTATTGGCTTTCTATAAACCGAAAGAGTCCCCATTCATACGAATAGGTCAATTGACCTATTCGTATGAATGGGAACTCAATTTCGGTTTATAGGAAGCTAATAGCATTACATGCATTCCATAAACCGAAAGTCATTCATGTCGGTTTATGGAATGTAGTACAATGCTATTGGTATTGTAAACCGACTCTATTTCGGTTTAGAATGCCAATAGCACGAATGGACGAATGGACGAATGAACGAATGTTTTTCGTTTATTAACCATTCGTTCATTCGGATTTTGTTAGTTAAAATTTTCGTTATTCGTTTTTCGGACGAATGGACGAAAATGCTATTTTCGTCCGAAAATGCATTCGTCCGAAAACGAATGCACATGTCTACTGCAAACATTAAAAAATGTGATTCTGCTAGTGTCGCAGTGATATTAACAGGTTTAAAAATATGCAAACAAATTAACAATTAACAAACAAGGTAGAGTTCAATAAATCCTGGTTACCAGCTCACCCAGGTATTCCCATTCTCATCCACAAAAAGCATCACTGCATCCTTCCAGCGTCGAGGGGTCACTGGAACAGATTTTTTTGGAGTGAAAGGGGGGCAAAAGTCTGTTCTGGCTGCACATGACATCCTTTAACTCAGCAATAGTACACTTGAAGATGGTCTGTGTCTGTGTGTGAGAAGTACAGACCAGGCTGGAGCAGAAGTGACCCCCTCCTCTGCAGTAAGGTAAAGCAGCAGGGAGGAGGGGGTCACTCACTTAAAGAGGTACTTTCTTTATTAAAAAAAATAAGTGGCTTGTGTAACTGCGTGACTGCGTGTGCACGAATGTCTGTGTGATTGTATCTGTATGTTTGGGTGATTGTGTGTACCATATGTGCTGTTGTCTGGCACCAAGATTTTTTTTTTTGTTGTCTCCTAAAACTGAAATAAATTTGTTAAGCCCTAAATTAAGGCAAGGTGCCCTTAACTCCGCCAGTGAAAAATCCTATTAAATTCTTCAAAATGCTAAGTGATTGGTAGCCTCTTGGTTTAAATGAACTTGAATTCACACAAAGCTCAGGGTCTGTAACCTATATATTAATCTATATATATTATAGTATATTGGCGTCCTTGCCAATTTCTGTTTTCTCGTTCCTGGGATACAAGGGGCGGAGTTAAAAAGGGAGCAGCCCTGCGTAGAGCCTCATGATGTCATGTGACCCCGGGAAATTGAGTTGTAGAAACATAGAAACATAGAATGTGTCGGCAGATAAGAACCATTCGGTCCATCTAGTCTGCCCAAGGTTGCTACCTTGTGTCTAGTTCTGTATGTCTCTTACACATACATAGATTAACACACAGGAACCCAAAAAACAGGACTATCCCAGCAAATTTAGGAAACATTCGCCATGAGCAGGCTGGCGCTGGCCCCCTTGGTAGAAGCATGTAGTGGTAAGGCTGGATTGGACCATACCATATTTGCTTTGCTTTGTATGGGAGGATGCTGTGATGCTTTTTGTGGTTTTCAGGCCAGAATTTTAGCCAGGACCATCTGATAACCCCAGAAACACGTTAAGCTGGATCAGTCTGTAGATCTCCGAATCCTGCTTCTGAGTAAGCAATCCGTGTAGCGTGAAACGCGTTAACCCGTGGTTCGTGTTCAGTGTGGTTTGCACCGGTTGGCGAATTAAAGACCTTCTACTGCAAGACATTTGTGTCAAATTGGAACAAAAAAAAAAAGTGACACTCCTCTCTTAGTGAATTCAATCAAAAACGAATCTAACAGCAAAAGGTGCTTTATTAACCAGCTGATGCAACCTTACAAACAGCACATCAGTAGCTCTACGCGTTTCGCTCTACACTCATATATATATATATATATATATACGCATATTGATCCCCTAGCCAGAAAACCTTTTAAAGAGCGAATAAAATAATCTCCTAATTGTGCGCCACTCCCCCAGTTAGAAACCCAATTAAAATGTGGAGTGATACACAACCAAGGAGAATTCAATCAATAGCAGGTAAAAAAAAAAAAAACAGCAAATTAATTGTATTAATTCAAGTGATATCAAGAGTCTCACAGCATATTATCATGACTACATAATAGACTGAAATATATCTATATTGTATGGTATACAGTTATATAGAGCAATGAAAGCACATATACTGGCCACCACTGAATACCCTCCCCCATCTTCTTTTAGCTAATATAAAAATGCAAAAAGTCTCACGTTTGCTAAGAAGCTTTACTAAAGATATTTGTGTACACAGGAGAGGAGTGTTCTTTCTATTTGTTGATATCTGAGTGATTAAAGTGCTTTTACAATGCAGGTATAAAGCTTTAAGAACCACTGAATACATTACAGGTGAAGGAAAATCCTGGGACAACATTCTAAAATTGGAACATTCCATTGGTTTCCATGGTTACTGGACCAGTCTTCGAACCTTGACCCCCCAAACTGCCCTTTCTATATTGCACCCACCATGTGCAGCCTGACAATGGACACAAATGGACACTGATGGGGTTTTTAAAGGAACCATTACAGTAGTGTGACAGACAATACATCCCCCCACACCAATAAATTACACAGACACAGGAGTGGCTAGAAAGGTCGCAGGATTTATTTATCAGAGAAAATGCTGCAAAATAAAACTAATAGCTTAACCCTTTAAGGACCAGGGATTTTCCTGGGCCAAGGACCAGAGCGTTTTTCAATTTTTAATACGCGGTTTTTGAAACATAAATTTCCTCTCTCTCATTTAACGTACCCATACAAGTTATATGTTGTTTTTTAGAGGACAGTTAGAGCTTTCTTTTGATACCCTATACATAAAAATGATTTACATTTTAGCATTAAAAAATACATATAAAAGAGGAAATTTTTGAGGAAAAAAAAGTTTTTCCCCATTATTTTCCCAATAATAAGCTACATAACTAGTGCAACACTAACCCACTTATCCCCCCTAATTAACTAACTAATAAAAAAGAAAAATATTGGTTCCCAAACCCCCCATAACAAAAAAGACAGAAAAAAACATGCAGGGGTTAAATTTTATTAAATAAATATATTAAAATTACCTTTATTTATTCTAAAAAACTTTATAAATTGTAAAAATAAAAAAATCTGTTAAAAAAAAAACGAAATGAGGGCCATAAAGTGGAAGGAAACTGATCACAGTTAAAAACTGTGATCAGCAATGAAAGGGTTAAATTTTTTTTTTTTTTTTTTACCTATGTGTATGTAATTAATTTATTTTTACTTACAGGTCACTCTCTGTGCTTCACTATAAGAATGTGAAGCACAGGGAGTGAATTAGAGGCAAAGTCAGTGTGTGAACACACTGACTTTGCCATCTAATTTGCATGTTATCGCGGTGATTGAGCAATCACTGCGATCACATGGCCGGAAACTGACCGATCGGGTCCAGGAGCTTTGCGTCGGGTGCGAGGCTTAGTCCTGGACCCGTTGCAGACTAGCTGGCGGTGCCCACGGAGCGCACCGCCGGCTAGACTGCATGACGAGTTAACTCGTCATAAGGTCGCTAACGCTGCGGCTCTTATGACGAGTTAACTCGTCATAAGGTCGGGAAGGGGTTAAGATAGCTGTAAATATAAACAGGTAATAATATACAGACCAAATGTGTAATAACAACCGGGTATCAATAAACTGTAACCATAGTAATATAAGAATTACTTATCACGAATATATAAGCGGTAGCGTGTCACTTATCCTAGCCCACCTATGATCCGGCCCCCGAGGATCTGGTGTCGGCGTAATCCATGTCCTTGTGGCTACTGGCGTTGATATTATGCACAGTAGCCATACTTCACTCTCCCAGGGACGAGCCCATGGGGAGCCCGTGCAGATAGCTCCAACAGCTACTGCCACCCGGGTTGGCTACACCCCAAGATGCCCAACCCCTGCACTGGCACCAAACCTCGGGGACCCCTGCACACAAGACAAAAAAACACACACAAAAGGGAAGGGAGGGAGGGAACTTGCCAACATTTTTCAAAACAGTAAGTTTGTTTGTTATGCATAATAATATATATCTCAAGCCCAGCCTCTTATTGAGATACTAACCACCCCTTTATAAGACAGGGGACCTGCTGCAGGGGACCTGGATCCCCCTCTCTAACAGCAGGGGATGTCTGCGCGATGAGCCGGGACTTCCATGAAGAAGCTGGGTACTTCCGGCTTCGTCACAGAAGTCCCGGCGGTGGTGCCGGGCGGCAGCAGGGGAGGTCTGCACTCATTGCGCAGACATCATCCGCTGCCCCGCTAGCCACCAGGGACCAAGAAACAGGTGAGGGGGAGGGAGGGGGGGGCAGAAAAACGAGGTGGAGGGGAGGTAGAAAGACAAGGGGGAACGGGGACAGGGGGGGAGAGCAACAAGGGGAGAGAGGGGGAAGAGACAGAGACAAGGGGAGGGAGGGGGGCAGAGAGAAACAAGGGGGGAAGAGACAGAGACAAGGGGAGCGAGGGGGGAAAAAAAGGGAGGGGGAGAGAGAGACAACACTAAGGGGGGGAGAGAGAGAGAAAGCTGGGGGCAAGGGAAAGAGAGAGGCAGCATTGGCACATAAAAGGAAATAAAAACAAGAAATGCATTTTTTGATATCATAATTTTTTATTAAAAAAGCAATTTACATGTGAATATATACAAGTTGAACTTTTTTCCTATAGGGTAGTCTTATATTCAGGCTTTTAGTTTTTTCCTAATGGAATATCCAAAGTTTGGGGGGTCGTCTTATAATCAGGGTCGTCTTATAATCGAGCAAATACGGTATGTAAAAAACTGGAAAAACGAACGACTGACGCACAAATAATCCTGCACAATGCAGGTAATCTGCCCCTATCCTCCGATTACCCTGAGCCAGGATTAAAAAAAACGTGAAAACAAATAAAACAGCGCCTATTACTGGGGGTCGTAACCTTACACTTATGTATAGGTTTTTGCATGCTATCGTGCTATCCTGTATATCCTAACACACTCTCTTTGGATGGACGTGCCTGTGTGCGTATAAGGTAATATAATAAATTAGGCACCAAGGCTGCAGCTAATGACCCCTATGTACCAAAGGCATGCTGCAATCTGCTCTTAATGCTGCTATCCACTGCCCTGGGTCTCAAGGTGTTAAATGTGTGCTGACAATGAATTAGGAGCTATTTCCTGCCTTTATCCAATGCTGGACTTATTTCTCAGCGCTGTATTTAGTCACGTAGCAGAACGACAAATAGATACAAGGAAATTGATGCACTAATTCTGCAATACTAGAAAGTGAAAAGTTCCTGGGAGAGAATAGTTTGCTAGCAGTGTCCTTATGGAGCCCAGGGTTGTATTGTGTATCTCATGTGACAGTATTTTGTGTCCAAATTTAAATTGCAACTATATTAAGTAGAACTTTTTCTGAAAATGTGTTCGTTAGCCAGTGTTGAGTCTAAACGACGCAGATCCGTTTATCAATGCCAGGGGGGCGCTGGAATGTTCCACTCTCGGAAATAATGCTTCACTTTTTTTTGCCACACCCTATGAACCCCTATGAACCACATTGTGTGGTCTGATGACGAGCCTCATACTAGAACCACAACGACCACGAAATATAAATCCTACCAGGTGGTAATACCTGCTTCTGTGAGCGAATCCCATCCAGTTTCCAATCATGGAGAAGTGTTTCAATCCCCCCCTCATAGCTGAGGATATTGAAAGGTTCTAAATGCAGACCCCGCCCACTTTTCATTGTGGGGTAAACCACTGGAATTTTATGATCTATACATGTGCTTGGAAGAATTATCAATAAAAAGAAGACATCACATTATGTCAGTATGGCGAGAGAGAGAGAGACGTAGATGGCATGGGGGTAAGAGAAATCGACATTGATTATCTTTAAAACTGATCTTCTTTTCAAAAAGTCCACGGACTCAGCGGTCTCAACATGCACGCAATGACTCAAATGACACTTTGAGTCCTCATGAGAGTACCCTGCATGCTGTTAAGATCTGAGTTCCCTTGAAAGAGTTCCAGTGGCGCAATTGGTTATTTATAACTACTACTTATAAGTAGAGTTGAGCGGACACATGGATGTTCGGGTTCGGCGGGTTCGGCCGAACTTAGGATAAAAATCCGGGTCAATGGGAGGACCCTGAAGTCAATGGGGACCTGAACTTTTGGCCACTAAAATGCCTCTAAAAAAGTCCTGGAAAGGGCTAGAGGGCTGCAAAATGAAGTAAAATGTGGGTGAGTGTCCCCATTCATATGACTAGGTCAATTGAAAGATATTCGGTTTATAGACTTTCGTTTTATAGAATACATGTAATGCTATTGCTATTCTATAAAAAGAAAGTCTATAAACAGAATGTCTTTCGGTTTATAGACTTTCGGCTTATGGAATACATGTAATGCTATTGGCTTTCTATAAACCGAAATAGAGTCCCCATTCATAAGAATAGGTCAATTGAAAGACATTCGGTTTATAGACTTTCGTTTTATAGAATACATGTAATGCTTTTGCTATTCTATAAAAAGAAAGTCTATAAACAGAATGTCTTTCGGTTTATAGACTTTCGGCTTATGGAATACATGTAATGCTATTGGCTTTCTATAAACCGAAATAGAGTCCCCATTCATAAGAAATTCTTATGAATGGGGACTCTATTTCGGTTTATAGAAAGCCAATAGCATTACATACAATGTAATCGCCGAACCCGAACTCCAACACGGACATACAGTGAAATGTCCATGTTCGGGTCCGGGGTCCAAAAACTATAAAGTTTGGTACGAACCCGAACAGTGCTGTTCGGGTTCGCTCAACACTACTTATAAGATCTGAGTTCCCGGACTTTTTGTCAGACCACCAGCACCCCAAGGGACTTCAAAGTTTTACTTTGGCACATCTCTATTAAAAGGTTAACAACCCCTGATCTAGATAACAAAGATTGTTATTATGTCTTAAATGGGTATGTCCTCCTCTTTGAATCTGTATTTACACTGTTAAACTGTATCATAAATAGAAATAAGAACAAAGAAAAAATTGATTTATATATTTGGTTTCACAATAACCTTTTGACCACTAAGGAAGACACTGTAATGCACCACAAAGCAACATCAAGCCGTAGTTTGTATCAGAAAATAAACAGACAGATTCGCTGCACTTTGCTACAATCCAAGTTGAAAAAAAGTGCAATACAAAAATCAAAATCCTTAAAAGTATTTTTCATAACTCTCAATGACTGTATATGTTATCAGGACAGTGTGGCTTTAAGTGTTTGTCATCTTGATATTCATTTTTCAATGCCCAAGTAATGCCGATGAAAAGTTAATCGTGTGTATGTATGGAGATTTATTTTTCCAGGAGCGTCACCATCTTCCCGCGGCTATATCATAAGTGATAAGCCTATTATAAAGTTTTATGAAAAATGTCGTACTGCAGGTAGGATTAATGTAGAAGGGCATTTTTACTTGTGATCAGGAGAGTTATTATATACACTCTCTCGATATTTCTTTCTTTGCAAGGAAAAAAAAGGAAACGGTATAAAAGATGCAGAGATGTGATATCGGAGACACAATGAACCCAGCGGAAGCTGTGGGAGAAAACGGTCAACTTCTCTGCAAAATAACAGATCGATATTTGACATCCCGTTGGTGCCGAAAGGTTAACGACAATCCTGTGTAGAACTCTCAGGAATCGAGTTTGGGAAACATTCTATCGACCTTGTGGACCCCAGGAATGCTCCTGGAGACGGTGAAAACTGCCAGTGCGGCCTAAAATCACACTTCTTTGAAGAGCAGGATGTTATTTTATATTTAATTCTCTCTAACGGTGATACAAGCCATTTTATTTTCCTGTAGATCAATCGTGTAAATAAACAGCACGGACCATGAAAATGAGAAGGTATTACTTCAGTTGTGCGTATCACATGGAGCTATGGAATTAACTTGAGAAGGATGGTAAATTCCATGTAAAATACTGTATTTTCTGGCGTGTAAGACTACTTTTTAACCCAGGAAAATCTTCCCAAAAGTCGGGGGTCGTCTTATACGCCGGGTGTAGTCTTTTTACTTACCTCGTTGCTGCTCTGCAGGTGCTCGCGGCTGTGAGGGAAGCGTTGTGCGCACCCCTCCAGCCGCGCAACTTCAATAAAGTTTGTTTAAACTTTTTTTAAAAACAAACTTTATTGAAGCCGCGCGGCTGGAGGGGAGCGCACAACGCTTCCTTCACAGCCGCGCGCACCTGCAGAGCAGCAACGAGTTAAGTACTGGGAAGGGGGTAGGAGAGGGGCAAAATCCTGGCATATTGGAGGGGCAAAATATTGGCATATTAAATGGCACAATTAAGGCATATTGAGTGGCAAAATACTGGCATATTGGAGGGCAAAATAGTGTTTTCTCAGGTTATGTGTCTATTGGTGTCACTGTGTGTGTGTAAGTGTGTCACTTTCTGTGTAAGGGTGTGTGTGTAAATGTCACTGTAGGAGAAAATGCTCGTTGGAAGAGGGGTAGTCTTATACGGCGAGTATATCCCAAACTCTAAATTTTAACTGGAAAAGTTGGGGGTCGTCTTATATGCCCAGTCGTCTTATACGCCGGAAAATACGGTACCTTCTAAATCAACTCCAGAATGCGGCAAAGATATCATCTTGCAGTTATTCAATAGACTAAAACTTTATTAAAAGCCATTATGCAGATATAGAATGTGAAGGATACTGATAAAAGGTTTGGAAAAACCAAGGCTAGAAATGACCTTACGAGTTTCGCCTTGTCGGAGCTGTAAATGAAATGCCTATCTACAGTAGAAAAGAAAAGACACGACCCAGCACTCAGTGTATAAAGTGGGAGTTTAATCCAAACGCAGGCGACGTTTCAACCCTCACGGGTTTTCTTCAAGCCTCTATCTACAGTAGAAGGCTCTGCCCAAAAGGACGTCCAATCTTAAGAGGAGGTGTGGAAGTTGACACCTTCCAATTAGGATGTAAGAAAGTAACAGAATCCCAATGTTGGTGTAAGTATCAAAATTATCGGGTTAGAGATGCAGACAGGGGCGAATGTGATTTCAAAGCCTCGTGGTAAGGACAGGGTTTGTGTAAATAAAGACAACGGGAGTTATGTATAAAAGTGACACACACATAAACAGCGGGAAATATGTAATGGAAAAATAGTACACAGTGCCTACGAATAAATATAATGACAAAACAAAATACAATGAAGTGATAAAAATTACTACCACCGCCTAAACAAAAAGAGAGATAGATACAGACCCCACAGGTACAGTATGTATTAAATGGAGGCCTAGTTTCCGGGGCGTAGTTCACAGGTTCCAGGAGAAGTTCTTGAAATGAGTTGTTTTTAAAAGGGAAATAGCTGCAAGTACATATTGGAATAGACAGCGCTATACAATTAAGAATACAAAGTCAATTATAGTGAGGAAACTGAGATAATAAAAAATATATAAAAGCATGCACACAAATACAAACATTAATAAAATATACATTTTAATATACAGGTAGATATCCTAAAAAACAAACAAACAAACAATGTATCAATAAATACATAACAAAAATAATAATAATTGCACAATAATACCTCAATGAAGAACTGCAGAAAATGCAGTAAACTGCCTAAGTAATAATTAGAAAAATAAATGTCCTGCATTTCCGCTGAGTTATTCATTGAGATATCACTGTGCAATATTTATTGTATATGTATTTTTTGTACAGTGTTTGTTTGGTTTTTAAGATATTTATCTGTCTATGAAAATGTATATTTTATAAATGTTTGCATGTGTGTGATTGCTTATATATATATATATTATCTCAGTTTCCTTTTATTTAGCGCTGTCTATTCAGATATGTAGAGATTAATATATATATATAGGGTGCAATTAGTGTACTCTAATGTATAAAGCTAACTCCAAACAAAAATTGGGAGTTTTCTCTATATGCAGCGCACCCACAATCCTAGTTTGCTTTATTCCCAGCCCACCCCACCCCACAGATAATAAAATCCATGTTGGTGCTGGCGCTAGTACTATTACACGACAGTGTTGAGATGTATAAAAAAAAGGAGCAATGTCTGTTATACATGAGAAGTAGTGATTGAGCCTTTCCATTAACTTCCCGTGTGCGCTGATTTTGTGTGAGAGGAGGGATAGCGCTTAGGTATGGCTGTAATCTTATAGATATGGACATATTAATAAGTGAGAGGACGTGTATAGCACAACTGAGCTCCTTACATTAAGTCTGCAAATCAGCACAAGAAAAAACCTCAAAACGAATGGTTAAAGAGACTGTATCACCAAAACATTAATTTTACAGTGGATGTAGAGAATTACAAAATATTTAAAATGATCTAGATCTTGTGTTAGCAGAATTGCAAGCAGATGCCTAAATTTGGAGAAAAATCTGTTTTAAATGTGTCTGTGGAGTCTTCTGCTTATGACATCACCTGCGATATCTTCACAGTAAAATGAATGTATCGGTGATGCCGTCTCTTTAAAAAATGGAAATGCGAGAGTGGTGTGACAGAGACTGAAGACTGAAAACTAAAGTGTCTGAAAAGTAAAAACAAACAAACGAGTAATTGTCCTGCAGATGTAGCAGGAGAAGCTTTAGGCCATCGTTTCGGCATAACATTGGGAGACAGTAGATCCAGGAGCAAATCGAGAGGATGGGTATGAAGGAGAGAGCAGAACAAGAGACAAGCCGGTCCTGGGTGAGAGGTGGTACTTACAGAGAAGCAGAGTAACATGTGTTAGTTTGGGTGACGTGCAATTAGTAGACTGGGTGACAGCTAGTTTCTCAGAGAGCTGACGGCTCAGACAAAGCTCTTCAGAAAGATCTGTGCTTAGCAGAACACCAGGGGAACTCTCCGGAGATGTGCCGATCCTCGGCCAGCGTACAATCCCACGTCTTGATGAGATATATGGGCTTAACTAAACGATGACATTACCTGCCATCTCTAGGGTCTGGTCAGTCCTCAGGGATGCAGTTTCAAGACCAAATGACTACCGTTAAACTGGGTATTAGTAACACCCCAATGGGCGCTGGGCTAAGGGAATATCCCCAAAGGAATATCTCAGCGCACACTTCCTGGTGAAACACTTTATTATTATAATAATTAACATGCTCAATGTAACAGTGCAGTACCCACAAGCCTTTCGGATCCCTCTGATCCCATTTGCCATCCAACTGGGAAGAGGGTTGTTGGCATAGAGACTACATAATTGCTGATAATATTAACCCCTACGTGACGCATTGGTGCTTGCGTCCCAGACGACGCAAGCTCCAAAACTTCACAATCTATTCCTGGCCACTGATCACAAGGTGATCAGTAGCCAGGAACACAATGGCAGAGACCCGATCAGGGTCTTAATAGACCCTGTGGGTCCCTGCCAAAAGATCACAAGGCCTCTTGACGTCACGTGACATCACGGAGGCATGTCCAAACCCGGAAGTAAGGGGCATGGCGCAAAGTGGTCTCATCTGACAGGTGGGATCCCGCTGACAGCCCCTGCAGCAATATCCCCAGCACAGCTTATTGCGGGGGGCCGCAATGAGCTGTTTAACGCTGGACGTACTATGCCATCCTAGCGTCTTATTCTCCGTCCCAGCGTCGGGAAGTGGTTAAACGGTTATTGATGATCTGTCAGGAACTGTTTGTTATTTTGCTGAGCAGACGACATTAAACACATGAATATATAGCATTATATCTGTGACAAATGGGAGCCAGTGAGACCATGACGAGGAGATGCGCGATGTACTGAATTACAGTCGGAAAGGCACGAGGGATCTTGTAATTGAACTGGATCCATCATGCGAAGTGTGGAAGATAAACCTCACTTTCTCAGACTGCGTCTGCTGCACTGGATGTTTCTTGTCTCAGCAGTGAAAGAAGCAGAACATGTCCTTCCCTGTGATATTTCTCTCTTCTCACCACAGTAATCAGCTTATTAATCTGCACGATTCCAGTCACTTGGAGTTATTATCTAGTTGTGTTTGATTCCAGCACAGTCCAGCAAAGACTCCAAGAGAAAGTTGCAAATCTTCTTGCATAGTTACATTTCCCTATAATACTTTTTCTAGTTCTTTTAGAGAGCCCCACAGCAATAAAACTCACAGCAGTGCGCAGTGTGTGGCAGTGTGTGACTGAGCTCCACAGCAATAAAACTCACAGCAATGCGCAGTGTGTGGCAGTGTGTCACTGAGCTCCACAGCAATAAACCTCACAGTAATGTGCAGTGAGTGTATCACAGACTCCACAGCAATAAAACTACCAGTAATGTGCAGTGAGTGAGTGTATCACAGACTCCACAGCAATAAAACTCACAGTAATGTACAGTGTGTGAGTGTATGACAGACTCCACAGTACTAAAACTCACAGTAATGTACAGTGTGTGAGTGTATCACAGACTCCACAGTAATACAACTCACAGTAATGTACAATGTGTGAGTGTATCACAGGCTCCACAGCAATAAAACTCACAGTAATGTACAGTGTGTGAGTGTATGACAGACTCCACAGTACTGTGCAGTGTGTGAGTGTATCCAGGCCCGCCATCAGGGGGTGATGGGCGATACTGGCGTCCCGGGCCCCATGGGTCAAGGGGACCCGGCGGGCCCGGGTCATGCCAGATAAATTTAAAAAATTAAAAATTCTCTGTTAAAAGCCGGTCCTGGCATATTAATTGGCGTAATCCTGGCTTATTAATTTGCATAACCCTGGCATATTAATTGGCATAATCCTGGCATATTAATTGGCATAAGCCTGGCATATTAATTGGCATAATCCTGATATATTTATTGGCATAACCCTGGCATATTAATTGGCAAAATCCTGGCATATCAATTGGCATAACCCTGGCATATTAATTGGCATATTGAGGGGCAAAATCCTGGCATACTGAGGGGCAAAATCCTGGCATATTAAATCGCTAAATCCTGGCATATTGATGGGAAAAATCCTGGCATATTAATTGGCAAAATAATAGCATATTGGGGGGCAAAATACTGGCATATTAAATGGGAAAATAATGGCACTTTGGGTAGGGGCCCAAGAAAATTTGTTCAGTAAGTGGCCCTGAAATTCCTGGTGGCGGCCCTGAATGTATCACAAACTCCACAAAAAAAAAAACTCACAGTATTGTGCAGCGTGTGAGCGTATCACAGACTCCACAGCAATAAAACTCACAGTAATGTGCAGCGTGTGAGCGTATCACAGACTCCACAGCAATAAAACTCACAGTATTGTGCAGCGTGTGAGCATATCACAGACTCCACAGCAATAAAACTCACAGTAATGTACAGTGTGTGAGTGTATCACAGACTCCGCAACAATAAAACTCACAGTAATGTGCAGTGTGTGAGTGTATCACAGACTCCACAGCAATAAAACTCACAGTCATGTGCAGAGTGTGAGTGTATCATAGAGCTCCACAGCAATAAAACTCACAGTAATGTGCAGTGTGTGAGTGTATCACAGACTCCGCAACAATAAAACTCCCAGTAATGTGCAACGAGTGAGCGTATCACAGACTCCACAGCAATAAAACTCACAGTCATGTGCAGAGTGTGAGTGTATCACAGACTCCACAGCAATAAAACTCACAGTAATGTGCAGAGTGTGAGTGTATCACAGACTCCGCAACAATAAAACTCCCAGTAATGTGCAACGTGTGAGCGTATCACAGACTCCGCAGCAATAAAACTCACAGTAATGTGCAACGTGTGAGCGTATCACAGACTACGCAGCAATAAAACTCACAGTAATGTGCAGTGTGTGAGTGTATCACAGAATCCACAGCAATAAAACTCACAGTAATGTGCAGCGTGTGAGCGTATCACAGACTATGCAGCAATAAAACTCACAGTAATGTGCAGCGTGTGAGTGTATCACAGACTCCACAGCAATAAAACTCACAGTAATGTGCAGCATGTGAGTGTATCACAGACTACGCAGCAATAAAACTCACAGTAATGTGCAGCGTGTGAGTGTATCACAGACTCCACAGCAATAAAACTCACAGTAATGTGCAGCATGTGAGTGTATCACAGACTACGCAGCAATAAAACTCACAGTAATGTGCAGTGTGAGTGTATCACAGAATCCACAGCAATAAAACTCACAGTAATGTGCAGCGTGTGAGCGTATCACAGACTACGCAGCAATAAAACTCACAGTAATGTGCAGCGTGTGAGTGTATCACAGACTACGCAGCAATAAAACTCACAGTAATGTGCAGCGTGTGAGCGTATCACAGACTCCGCAGCAATAAAACTCGGAGTAATGTGCAGTGTGTGAGTTTATCACAGACTCCACAACAATAAAACTCACAGTAATGTGCAGTGTGTGAGTGTATCACAGACTCCACAGCAATAAAACTCACAGTAATGTGCAGTCTGTGAGTGTATCACAGACTCCACAGCAATAAAACTCACAGTAATGTGCAACGTGTGTATCACAGACTCCACAGCAATAAAACTCACAGTAATGTGCAACGTGTGTATCGCAGACTCCACAGCAATAAAACTCATAGTAATGTGCAGTGTGTGAGTGTATCACAGACTCCACAGCAATAAAACTCACAGTAATGTGCAGAGTGTGAGTGTATCACAGACTCCATAGCAATAAAACTCACAGTAATGTGTAGTGTGTGAGTGTATCACAGACTCCACAGCAATAAAACTCACAGTAATGTGCAGCGTGTGAGTGTATTACAGACTCCACAGCAATAAAACTCACAGTAATGTGCAGTGTGTGAGTGTATCACAGACTCCACAGCAATAAAACTCACAGTAATGTGCAGTGTGTGAGTGTATCACAGACTCCACAGCAATAAAACGCACAGTAATGTGCAGTGTATATATCACAGAGAGAATAAAAGTTATTGCCTTGTTTAATAAATGTATAAATTAGTGTGTGTTATAGATTATAGCAAATATCTTAGCTACTCTCAATTCCGTTGTGTGTTTTGGCTTGCCTAGTATAATGTTACTAAGAAAGTTGTGTACAGCCATTTTATGGTAACACGAGGATTTATAATTATAATCTCCCCTTTCTAGGGCTCCCCCACCCTACATATTTTAGCGTAGTTAATTATACAAACAACACCAGTGGTACTATGATAAAAGGTTTCTGTCAGATATCTCCTCTACCAGAAAGTCAGTAACGTTTCAATGATGGAAAAGTACAAATTTAGATGCATCAGAAATGACTCAGTTCCCCAAAGGAGAAGCTGCCTTGTCTCATCTTATTAAATTACATCAGGTCCTCATCTCCTTAAAGATCTTGTCTTTGTAAAGCTGATTTATTTAAATAGTGTGCGTGGCAGTATATATTCAGACAAGGGCCAGAATCTGCCGATATTTCATCTCTGTCAAATATGTATCTGATCTCGCAGTGCAAATGTAGTCAGATGGACAGACACAGATATTCAAGAGAGACTCGAATGTTACCACGAGTCAGACCATTTCTAGAACTCCGCCCTCAAACTAACCTCCGCAAGTGGCACAATCACCATGGAAACCAATGGAATGTTACCACGGGTGAGACCAAGTCTAGAACTCCGCCCTCAAACTAACCTCCGCAAGTGGAGCAATCACCATGGGAACCAATGGAATGTTACCACGGGTGAGACCAAGTCTAGAACTGCGCCCTCAAACTAACCTCCGCAAGTGGCGCAATCACCATGGAAACCAATGGAATGTTTTACGGGTCAGACCAGTTCTAGAACTCTGCCCTCAAACAAACCTCCACAAGTGGCGCAATCACCATGGAAACCAATGGAATGTTACCACGGGTCAGACCACTTATAGAACTCCGCCCTCAAACTAACCTCCGCAAGTGGCACAATCACCATGGAAACCAATGGAATGTTACCACGGGTCAGACCAAGTCTAGAACTCTGCTCTCAAACTAACCTCCGCAAGTGGAGCAATCACCATGGAAACCAATGGAATGTTTCACGGGTCAGACCAGTTCTAGAACTCTGCCCTCAAACTAACCTCCGCAAGTGGAGCAATCACCATGGAAACCAATGGAATGTTTCACGGGTCAGACCAGTTCTAGAACTCTGCCCTCAAACTAACCTCCGCAAGTGGTGCAATCACCATGGAAACCAATGGAATTTTACCACGGGTCAGACCAGTTCTAGAACTGAATCACCATGGAAGCCAATGGAATTTTACCACGGGTCAGACCACTTCTAGAACTGTGGCCTCAGACAAATACAGGCAACTGACAATTTCTATCAGCACAAGTCCATAATTATATAGCAGGGTAATAAAAAGGTGAATGCATTTCCTACCAAAAGTAAGAAAATTCCCACCTTCAAGTGAAATAAAAGGTTAGAATCCACTTATAATATAATATATTGTGAATGGAATTATATAGTAATACGAATGTTTTAAAAAGAAAGTAACATTATGTGTAATTGAAAGACTGAATACAGTATGGGTGGTTTAAATAGAAATGTTGGAATGATCAAATACAAATAAAGTAACTTACTGAATTCTTTGATCAGGGGGCGGACATGTTGTTTATAATCTTTGCTCTGTATGGCTCTATCAGGGGTGGACATGTTGTTTATAATCTTTGTTCTGTATAGCTCTATCAGGGGGCGGACATGTTGTTTAGAATCTTTACTCTGTATAGCTCTATCAGGGGGCGGACATGTTGTTTAGAATCTTTGCTATGTATAGCTCTATCAGGGGGTGGACATGTTGTTTAGAATCTTTGCTATGTATAGCTCTATCAGGTGGAGGACATGTTGTTTAGAATCTTTGCTCTGTATAGCTCTATCAGGGGGTGGACATGTTGTTTATAATCTTTGCTCTATATAGCTCTATCAGGGGGCGGACATGTTGTTTAGAATCTTTGCTCTGTATAGCTCTATCAGGGGGCGGATATGTTGTTTAGAATCTTTGCTCTGTATAGCTCTATCAGGGGGTGGACATGTTGTTTAGAATCTTTGCCCTGTATAGCTCTATCAGGGGGCGGACATGTTGTTTAGAATCTTGGGTCAGATGAAGGAAGATCTGACCTATTTAACCCAAGATTCTAAATAACCTGTCTGTCCCCTGATACAGCTATTTGAAGTACAGTATAGCTCTACAAGGTACTTTATTTGTATTCTAACATTCTTACATTAAAACAATCTACACATAATTTTTCAATTAAACACATGTTTTTCTACAGCAGTCCTTTAATAAACAACAATATAAAACATACATTAAATAGCATAACTAATCTAACTCAGTCTCCTAAATATCCTTCATTCTGTGAATTATTAAGGTGACCAGTAATCATTAGGAAGATGAACATCCTTGAAGATATAATTTGCACATATTATTTGTTTGCTCCCTTCCTTAACTGTCCGGAAACTCTTTAGCCAAGAAAGAAACTGTGAGACATCTGCTAAACCGAACACGACAGAAATATCAAATAAAAAGCCACTTACCCGGCAAGACAGGGTCAAATAATTTGAAGTCTTAAACCTCTGCAATTACCCATTCATTCAGGAGCAAGCCAAAAACGCTTTATAAAATACCGTATTTATCGGTGTATAACACACACCTCATTTTAAGAAGGAAATTTTAGGAAAAAAAACTTAAATTTCAAATAAAGAACTTTGAAGCCCAATATGCCAGGATATTGCCCCCAATATGCCATTTAATATGCAGGATATTGCCCCCAATATGCCATTTTAATATGCAGGATATTGCCCCCAATATGCCATTTAATATGCAGATATTGCCCCCAATATTCCATTTAATATGCAGGATATTGCCCCCAATATGCCATTTTAATATGCCAGGATATTTGCCACCAATATGCCATTTTAATATGCCAGGATATTTGCCCCCAATATGCCATTTAATATGCCAGGATATTGCCCCCAATATGCCAGGATATTGCCCCCAATATGCCAGGATATTGCCCCTTAGTATGCTCGTTATGCCACCCTCCTCCCCCCCCTTCCCCAGACCCCAGCACTTACCTCGTTCCTGCTCTGTCCCCCAGTGCTCTGAAGCTGCGTGGCTGTGAGGGAAGCGTTGTGAGCTTCCCTCCAGCCGCGCGGTCAATAAAGTTTGTTTAAAAAAACCACACTTTATTGACCGCGCGGCTGGAGGGGAGCTTTTTTCGGCTTATAACACGCACACACAATTTTCCCCCTATTTTCAGGGAGAAAAAGTGCGTGTTATACGCCGATAAATACGGTACATACTATTACGATCTCTTACCCTAACCTACAGATACAATGCTAGCATTCCAAAAATAAAATACACAATAAAATAACATTGAAAATACTACAATTCAACAGCACCCCATAACCGGCATATGTTATATAGAGCACCACCGGAATGATCAAAATGCATACAATGCATTACATAAATACAGTGTGTAACTATACAACATTTTATAATGCATTATACAAGCAGTAATCTTGCACCAAAGTGAGTTTGGGGACTATCCTGTCACTTTAAGCTGCCCAATAAATGTCCATAATGAACAATATTGGTGGTTTATATCTGGCAGAGATAACTTCACCTTTGCAAAACATTTCTTAAATATTACCCATTTCTATCTGTTCCAGCAGTACTGCTCCTAATAAACCAGATGAATAAACATGGATGTCTTGCCGTTTAGAAATGTTGCAGGCTGTGCATAAAAATAAAGTATTAAATTACCAGGATTTGCAAAGTACACAACATTAAGATAAATTAACATCCTTAGCATAACAGGATTAGCCCTCTATTTATAAGATTGCCTCTCTCTCTCTCTTAATCTCAAAATCCATAATACGCAGTGTTTTTCATTAAAGCTACAGGAGCAGACCTGCAAAGCTGCCAGGTACCATACAGAATTCCAAAAATCTATACCTTACAATGCATCCAATTTATCACACGTAAGGTCTTATCACTGTCAGGAGAGCTGCCATTGATTTCAGAAATATCTCTGCTCAGTGTTTGAGAACCTCTGATCTGTATCTACTCTCCTTGCCCCATTCCTTCTACTTTGATGCCTACATACAGTAAAATCTTAAAGGGGCTCAGTGACCCTAAACATGGCTTATAATGTGAATGTAGAGACTAAAAAAATGCTGAAAAATGATCTATACATTGTATTAGTAAACCTGCCTGCAAATACATAGAACCAGTGAAATATTAGTTAATGACATCACCTTGTGGCATGGGATGCAAATGACACATTTCCCAATGAAACTTAATTCACTTGCATATCAAGCCCCAGGTGATGACATCACAGACTCATTTAAAACATATTCTTCTCCCTTTTCATCTGTTTGCTATTCTGCTTACACAATATATGGATCATTTTTCATCTTTTTTTTTTTTAATTCTCTGCATTAACAGTATATGGAATGTTTAGGTTGGCAGAGTCCCTTTAATAATAATAAAAAAAATACTTTATAGTAAATAATTTATTAAATCTCAGGCTTTTTTTTTTTAAATAATAAAAAAACGGTAACAAATAAATCATAATTAGATAAATCCCCACATCTCTTGGTCTCAATTATAAACCACATTGTGAACTGTTTAAATATGCTTGTCCCTTTAATAACACCAAGAGTATGATCCCATGCTCAGAGACCTGGTCAGAATCTTAACAGATCCTGTGAGTTTCTGCTTAAAAAGTTAGATGTTTGGTGATGTCACAAATGAGATCATTGAAGTGCGCATGAACACAGAAATTCCGGCACCCATCAGTTTGTCTGAATGTAACTATTTAGCCTGTCAGACTGAGTACTATCACTTCACTACTACATCCTTCTAAGTTCGATAAAATGAGTACCATAAAGTTGGATAATACTAGCATCCTCAGAATTATTTTTGCGTTATAGGAAACAGTTTTATTAGATCTAAATGACCAGCGTATAATTATTAGTAAGCTAAAATCCTATTAAACTCGACACACTATAACAAAAACAAAGTCAAATGTTTACAACAGAATTATATAATATTCTCCCGTTCAGCTGCATTGGAGACTTTTTTCCAACATGGCTAAATTGAAAATCCCGTCTTAATTCCCTGCAGTTCTCTCCTTGCGGAGTAGACCCTCATGTGTCGCTCATTCTTTTATTCTGTACATTTACAGCACACACAGTATTTAGATGACGGAGTTAAGTTAATTAGGTTTAGAAGTTGCAAACATGGCAATGTTAATCCTCATTTAGAAGCAGTCGCGGCGTGGTACTATAACGGTGGCTGTATTGTATTCAGTGGTAATTGTGTCAGTGAGGTGGAAGACTCCGTTTGAATTCTGGACTCACACAGGGATTTCTCGTTGGAAACCTTTCTATCAATCTTGGTGTGACAGCGAAAGCCGTTATGCTAACACACACGCTTAGCTCTTTGTCATTAGTGCTAATTAAATTACAATCAGAGTAAAATCTTTATACAAAAAGGAAATTCAAGTGGGTTAACATGTGTACTGTTCTTTTATTGACTGTTTTTATAAAAAAAACTAAACAAAAAACAGTACATTTACTTGAATAGTGCTCGTTACTTTTTTTTTTATTGTATTCTTTTTTAAGCCCATTATTGGCACTCACATAAGCAGCACTGACCCCCTCCACCCCCATTATAAACAGCTGAAGGTCGACCGTAGCTTTTTGACATGCATTGGAGGCCTGGGCTAACATTTATAATAAATAGGGTTGGCAGCAGCCCATGTGGCTCCCAGGCCACCCTGACACCACCAATAACCTGGCCAAATTCAGCCAGACCCAAATAATATAAATGTATCCACCCCTTGGTTCCGGGGCCTGTCCATAGGCTCTCAGAACAAATAAAATGAATTAAAATAAATAGTTACCTACATGCCCCCCCACACACCTGTACCTTACCCAGGTAGGGGGGACCATTCTATCAAGTCACCTGTAATAAAACCCACCCTTTGGGTGCCCTAGACAAAAAAAAATATTTCTTTCTTTAATGACCCACACGATCCACAATGCCCTCAGTCCTCTGCTTCAGCCCAGGGAAAGGGGCCATCCAAAAATAAAATGAATCTACATATTATTAAAAAAAGCTGTTCTATTTGCCTCCAGTGGAAGATGCATACCTAAAACATTCTCATCCCAGGTAGGGTTGGGATTTCGAAAGTGAGAAGGAGACTTCTGATTGGCTCACTGTCAGCTCTTCCCAGCTATATATTTTGGCCACAATGGTCTATTTTCCTGTCAGTTTGAGAGCTCAGTGGATTCTGGGAACTTAAATTGACCCTTTAAAGTGCTTCAAAAACATTGCAGTCAAAGTATCCCAGGTGATAACTATGCTTGAACTGATGCATACATATATTGCACAGGAGCCAGTACAGAGCACACACCTGCTGGTGTGCTCCACCGGTTGTACAGCTAGGCTTGCCAGGTCAGCTAGTGTTTTGCTGGACACATATAACCTTCTTCCCTGCAGAATGTAGCATGCGAGTGTGTCCAGCTGGGACGGTAATGATATGGCATTGTTTCTATATCATACTGCAAAGATTCTGCACAGATCCCAGAAAGTCACTGAACCAACTTTACAGTATAACTCCAGCTGGAGGGGAAAAAAAATGGCCAAACAAATGCATTCTAAAAATGATACTTTAAAAATAAATATATATATGCATTCATTTGTTCAAACTGTTTTGTTTCAGTTTTAGTACAAATTCTGCTGGGGATTAGACTCCCACCATTGGAGTCCCCACCATTTCCTAGGAGCCAGTCGCCATAGACATGCATGTGGATGCCAACTGCACATATTCAAGATGGAAAAGTCACCAGTGATATCACACAGCTGCCGAGCCCCTCCAATTACTGCTTAAAAAAAAAAAAATATGGAGACAGTGGCTATGTACTGAATGAAGCTGTTTCTGCACATGCTCAATGCAAGAGGACTCCGTTAATCTGCACTGACCCTTTTTGAAATTTTTTGATTTGCAGGATAAACACTACAGGATGCATCATGTTTGAAGCCGTAATCGAACACCTGAAACATTAGGGATGTTAGGCACTACCCTATACCTCTGCAAAGTTGCTCCTTTGGGCTTTTGGGGGTGGGTGTGGGTTCCCTTTGTTGGTTACTTTGGAAAACACAGGGTCTGAGACTGAGATTCTAGTGACTGCGCCAAATTATGCTGCATTATTTTATTTACACAGAGTGTCAGAGTAGCCTGATTTATTTGGCCATTCTCATAACCAAGTAAACTAAACACTTTATTTCTGTGTATAATACTCCTGCTGCTCAATTTCTCTTACTCCACCAGCGTTGAAAAAAATGATTGGATGTAAGGTCAGCGCTGATTTCAAGTGATAACAGGAGACGCATTACATTCGGAGATTGTATACATCGCTCTGGGTGCTCAGTCATGTGAATTCAGACACACCTTGAAGCTTGTGTCTGTGGATTATACAGACAGAACGGCGGAGGTGAGATGTGTTACCGCGGTCTGATAGCAAGAGAATCCCTGCGAAGGATCTCAGGAATTTTTAGAACAATTAGAAGAGAGCTGGCTGATGAGACTTAGACCAATTTGTTTTGTTTTTTTCTATGTCTCCAATTTAAAATCACAGTTTACGTTTTTGGATACACAAGTCTACAGAATACCGGTTTGTCTACATTGTAAAGTTGTGAATTTTGTATTTTTGGTATTTGATATCTGATGAGGCACCTCAGCAAGGAAGCAACGAATAATTCTAGGCCATAGGCCTCCCTGGCTTCACTACGGAGGCAGGGGCGAGTCACGGCTCCACCCCTGTGATACAAGACCTTGGTCTTCTCCTTGATGCCAATATCCCAGATATTCCTCTCAGCCCGGTGCTGTCACCCACCATCAAGGGTTCCCATCTCTCTCCAGGGAAGCCTTGACAGTGGAGGTCCCCGCCAGGGTGTGCTTCCTCCTACCCGTGAGCATCAGTCAAATCATCATACATCATACATCATACAGTTTGCACGAATAGAATGGAGAGTGCAAAAGTGGGGAGAGAGAGAAAGCTCAAGCAGAGAAGAGTGCAGGAGCAAGCAAGAGAGTGAACCATTTTTAAAAATATTTTTACATATATAATGTGTTTAAATACAGTATATAAGTACAAATGGCCCATTCTCTTGCTCACGGCTGTTCCCACGATTGCCTTAAACGTACATATCATCTTAATGGCTTGCTCTGTGTCTGAACTCCTGTTACCTTTATGTCATTTATCAGTAAATTTTTAATTTGGGGAAAAATAATTCAATTTTTTTTTTTTTTTAATAAAAGCAGAAAATACTTGAGGGAAGAAGCAAATGTGATGTCAATAGACTGAGGAAGTTGACATGACCTCTTTAATAGATCTCCATAGAGCAATACTTGCCCACTGAGAGAATGCTCATCAATATTTTTTTTGCTGCAGAATCTCATTCTAAACAGAGCTGCCAATAAACGTATGGAATTGCTGATGACTGGGGGGGAAAGGACTCGTGGAATTGACTGACAGCTCTAATTCACAAGAGATTTGTGATCGAGCTGCCTAGAGATTTCCCAGTCTAGTCTACTGGACGTGTGGATTCCTTCAGCTACCTGATACCAGTCATTCCGACCTTGAGAAGTCTTTGCACGAATATAAATATAGTTACTATAAAACAACCTTCAGCTCTGCCTCCTGGTCATATTTTATACTGATGCCCATTTAGTGATTCCCTATCAATATTGACATCACAGTATGGGTCCTAAAAGTACTAACTGTCGGCAATAAAAAAACATATGTTTAATTGAAAGATTGCATCAAATATAGGCATTTTAAATAGAAATGCTTTGATGAAAGTATACAAATAAATTATTGTATGCTGCATTTTTGTGCAGTATAGCTCTGTTAAGAGGTGGACGTGTTTTTTTAGAATCTTCGGTCATTAAGGATGATCTGACAGATGTGTCCCAAGATCCCCAAAAACATGTCTGCCTCTCTATACGGAGAAAAAGCCTCAACAATATACTGTATTTGTATTCTTCCATTAAAGCATGTCTATGTAAACCACCTACACTTGATGCAACCTTTCAATTAAACACAAGTTACATTATTTTTTTTCGGCAGTTGTGCTTAAGCTAGCTCTGTAGAGTCTTGTGATTATTAAATAAATATGACATTAGATTAATCAGATTACTATGTTGGCCATCTCTGCACATTGAAGGGCTCCCAAAAATTCTTCTTTCAGGAGATCCTCCAACCACATCAAATCAAGAATTTCTTATGTGTTAAAAACAATGTCTTTACATATACTTGGAATGAATTAAATACAAAAAGTTAAACTCAAACCACCTTCTCTCGCCAAGAAGAGAGTGCAACCATAATCTATCGTGTGATACATTGTACTAACCCTAATTTTGTTGGACTCGGCATGTTCATTAGAAACAAACACAGTCCTAACTTGTACGAGGCATTTTCAAAGTTTCAATGATTTATTTTACCCGCTGGACATCTCATGTAAATATTTAAAACAAACTAAAATCTACTGAACCAATTTAAACCTACAAATCAAATGTACTTTATTCATCTCATGCCTGATGGCAACAGACTGCGTGAAAAGGACGGAAATAGATTCTGTACCCAAAACTGAATGGCATACATTAACGAGAAACCCCAAGACACTCGCAAAGCTGCAAACACAACCATTCGTATTAACATTTAACATCGATGGAACATTTTACAGTATAACATCAACTAAACAGGAGCATACTGTACAGTCAGGAAAAGGTGATATAGAACGAATACCAAAAAAAACAAAACATACTTGGCATATCAGTTATGGATTGTAAAATGTAATGGACAGCTGTCCGCAAAAAAAATAAAAATTTGAAAGATCAGGTGTAGATGGTTTAAATATAATTTTTTAATGAAAGAATACAAATAAAGTATTATATTGAGCAATCATTGCTATGTATAAGTCTATCAGGGGGAAGACATTTTGTTTAGAATCTTTGGTCAGAGGAAATAGGATCTGACTCAAGATTCCAAAAACATGTCTGCCCTTTGATAGAGTTATAGGGAGCAAAGAGGGTTCAGTAAAGCACTTTTAAGCATTTCTATTTAAAAGGTCTAAGAGGTCCAATCTTTCAGTTAAATCTAAGTTGCTTAAAGTGGTCTTTTAAGAAGGCAATCAATGCCTCCTTCGCACTACAAGGTCTAGTCATTAAAAGTGAATTGACAACAGAATAACACAAATCACACTTTAATAGCCTCAGCCTCAGAAATGCCCCTATTTAGGAGCTCCAGCCCCTAATTTGAAGTCATTTCCCTGCTATCAATGTGTGAATTTTGCATACTTCACTTTTTAGTGCAGACCCCAATAACGTGTACCCCCCAAAATACCAGTTTTTAAACCTTTTAATATCACCCGCTAACACTGTCCTTGACTGACATTATATATCACTTACAGCATAACACGGGAATACTTAGGTGCCTTTAGGTTTTCAGAGATAAATCTATTGTATTTCTTTCTTTTCTTCCCACCAACAATCTTCTAACTTAAAAATGTAATAAATATATTATGTTCTGAAAAAGCACACCTTTGTATTAATAAGCATTTAAAAAAAATAATGTTCAAAAACAGGATCAATATAAAAAGTGACTGGAAACTAAGAGAGGTGAATGAAATATTTTTGAATGAAATTGCTTGATTTTCATAGAAAGAACATTTTTTTTTAATGGTGCACAAGGATTGCGCTATTGAAAATTACATTTTAGACTTGTGGAAGAAAAGGAAACTATTTTAGCATCATATTACGAGTTCCTCAATCTGTCTACTCCTTGGTCTGTGCCAGGTTAAAAGTGGAGAACCTCTTGGGCGGTTCTTTGTCTCAAGCGGAGGAGGATCTATTTGCAGCTCCACCCCTATCTTTTCTTTCACTCTTTCAATAAGAGGAAAAGGCGTAATGCAAGCTAGTAACCCAAAGAGGTTCACAGGTGCAGAGGTAATAGGTAATGCGTACATTAAGGAGCACTTCAGTTTTACATACAATATGTTCCATTAGTGAGTAACATTTATGGCAGCTGGGACAAATAGAGATGAGATGAAGATAGAGATGAAGAAGCTGCATTTAATGAAATCCCAGAAAGGGACAAAATAGCAAACTGGTCTTGTAATAAACAACATCCCCAGCACATAAAGGGTTAATTATCATTGCCGTTTACTTGCAGAATAACCTGCTCAGAAAACCCATACTAAGTAACACTGAGGGAAGACTGTAAGCTCTTGGGAATAGGACCTTCAGTTCTGTTATAGCTTTTACACTGTAGATGAGACGCATTTCGCAATTGTTATGCATTGTGGGTGAGGGCTGTGATTTGTCTCTTTGAATCTGGCTGTCTGTATTTTCTGTAATTAACGTATCATCCTTTCATTGAGAATCATAAAGTCATCATTAGAAATCACTATTAGATATTGATATTTCTGATAGGGACTTGATTTGGCGTGGCATGGCTTTTTTTTAGTGTATCTAGATAGAGTGGATGCATTTATATTTCTAGAATATCTAGAGAACATGTGTGTACTGTAGATGTTTGAATATCAGGGATCGGGGAACGAATTGCAGGAAGAGGAAGGGAAATCATGTGTGCTGAACTGACCAGGGCCAGCCCTTAATTGTAACTAGGATTCTGCACATACTTTAATGGAAGATCAAAGGACATTTAGAAACATGATTCATGGACATTGATTTGCCATGGACACTGGTGTTTCCCTATTCCTGAAGTTTACTTTAGCTACTAAGCACAATCTATTCACCTCCAGGACATTACAACAATGTTACAATCCATTCACTTCCAGGACATTACAAAAATGTTACAATCCATTCACTTCCAGGACATTACATCAGTGTTACAATCCATTAACTTCCAGGACATTACATCAATGTTACAATCCATTCACTTCCAGGACATTAAATCAGTGTTACAATCCATTCACTTCCTGGACATTACAACAATGTTACAATCCATTCACTTCCAGGACATTACAACAATGTTACAATCCATTCACTTCCTGGACATTACATCAATGTTACAATCCATTCACTTCCAGGACATTACATCAATGTTACAATCCATTCACTTCCAGGACATTACAACAATGTTACAATCCATTCACTTCCAGGACATTACATCAATGTTACAATCCATTCACTTCCAGGACATTACAACAATGTTACAATCCATTCACTTCCAGGACATTACATCAGTGTTACAATCCATTAACTTCCAGGACATTACATCAATGTTACAATCCATTCACTTCCAGGACATTACATCAGTGTTACAATCCATTCACTTCCAGGACATTACAACAATGTTACAATCCATTCACTTCCAGGACATTACACCAATGTTACAATCCATTCACTTCCAGGACATTACATCAATGTTACAATCCATTCACTTCCAGAACATTACAACAATGTTACAATCCATTCACTTCCAGGACATTACAACACTGTTACAATCCATTCACTTCCAGGACATTACAACAATGTTACAATCCATTCACTTCCAGGACATTACAACAATGTTACAATCCATTCACTTCCAGGACATTACAACAATGTTACAATCCATTCACTTCCAGGACATTACATCAATGTTACAATCCATTCACTTCCAGGACATTACATCAGTGTTACAATCCATTCACTTCCTGGACATTACATCAATGTTACAATCCATTCACTTCCAGGACATTACATCAATGTTACAATCCATTCACTTCCAGGACATTACAACAATGTTACAATCCATTCACTTCCAGGACATTACATCAGTGTAAGAATCCATTCACTTCCAGGACATTACAACAATGTTACAATCCATTCACTTCCAGGACATTACAACAATGTTACAATCCATTCACTTTCTGGATATTACAACAATGTTACAATCCATTCACTTTCTGGACTTTACAACAATGTTACAATCCATTCACTTTCTGGACTTTACAACAATGTTACAATCCATTCACTTCCTGGACATTACAACAATGTTACAATCCATTAACTTTCTGGACATTACAACAATGTTACAATCCATTCACTTCCTGGACATTGCATCAATATTAAAATCCATTCACTTCTCGGACATTACATAAATGTTACAATCCATTCACTTCCTGGACATTACATCAGTGTTACAATCCATTCACTTCCTGGACATTACATCAATATTACAATCCATTCACTTCCTGGAAATTACATCAATGTTACAATCCATTCACTTACAGGACATTACATCAATGTTACAATCCATTCACTTCCAGGACATTACATCAATGTTACAATCCATTCACTTCCTGGAAATTACATCAATGTTACAATCCATTCACTTACAGGACATTACATCAATGTTACAATCCATTCACTTCCTGGACATTACATCAATGTTACAATCCATTCACTTCCTGGACATTACAACAATGTTACAATCCATTCACTTACAGGACATTACATCAGTGTTACAATCCATTCACTTCCTGGACATTACATCAATGTTACAATCCATTCACTTCCAGGACATTACACCAATGTTACAATCCATTCACTTACAGGACATTACAACAATGTTACAATCCATTCACTTACAGGACATTACAACAATGTTACAATCCATTCACTTCCTGTACATTACAACAATGTTACAATCCATTCACTTCCTGGACATTACATCAATGTTACAATCCATTCACTTCCAGGACATTACACCAATGTTACAATCCATTCACTTACAGGACATTACAACAATGTTACAATCCATTCACTTCCTGTACATTACAACAATGTTACAATCCATTCACTTCCTGGACATTACATCAATGTTACAATCCATTCACTTCCAGGACATTACATCACTGTTACAATCCATTCACTTCCAGGACATTACATCAATGTTACAATCCATTAACTTCCAGGACATTACATCAATGTTACAATCCATTCACTTCCTGGACATTACAACAATGTTACAATCCATTCACTTCCAGGACATTACATCAATGTTATAATCCATTCACTTCCAGGACATTACATCACTGTTACAATCCATTCATTTACAGGACATTACATCAATGTTACAATCCATTCACTTCCAGGACATTACACCAATATTACAATCCATTCACTTACAGGACATTACAACAATGTTACAATCCATTCACTTACAGGACATTACAACAATGTTACAATCCATTCACTTACAGGACATTACAACAATGTTACAATCCATTCACTTACAGGACATTACAACAATGTTACAATCCATTCACTTACAGGACATTACAACAATGTTACAATCCATTCACTTACAGGACATTACGACAATGTTACAATCCATTCACTTCATGGATATTGCAGCCTTACAGAACAGATATACTAGCTGGGGGACAAAGGTAGTTTAATCCAGTGAGCTACAAAAAGTTGTATGCACTTTAAATTTAGCACAGGACAGGATGGCCCTCACCATAATCTCATCTTGAAGCCTGGACTTGTCAGTTTCACAAGTAGCCATCAGGCTTTAGGTTCTGTCCAAATAGCTCATAGATTTTCAAGTTCTTATAGGGCAACTGTCAGCAAAAACCAATGTTCTCTTTAATTGAAATATTGCATCCAGTAATACTTTAATGAAAGAATACAAATAAAGCACCTTATTGAGCTCTCTCTGCTTGTACAGCATCATCTGGAAGGCAGACATCTCTGACCCAAGGTTATAAATAGCATGCCCACTCCTCAGGAATTGCCAAAAAAAGCAAACAGCGTTCAATGTGATATTTTATTTGTATTTTTCCATTAAAGCATTTCTATTTAAAATGCCCACACGTGATGCAATCTTTCAATTAAACATCACAATTCTATTTTCCCACAGTTGTCTCCCAAATGCTTCCCATATCTGTTTTTTGATGACTGAATAATTAAATAAATTGTCCTACGATGATTAGCCAGCCTAATTTACAACAAACACCGCAGGTTGACGACGTTAGCCAGATATTCACACACATTCCCCGTCCTTTCTCCGATCTGCTCCTGTAAACGGCAGTGAATATTGTGCTACTGAGCGGAAATTGGCAAGTCCGACCAGTGTTCCTGATTAAATTAGCATCCTTCCAGCTCCCGGCTCCCTTTAAACTCTGGTCGGCTTAGAATGTTCAGCTTTCTCTCCAGACAAGCCCAGCTATCCCAGAAGGCTTCGGTGTAAGAAATCTCACTAATTATCCTCATTAAAGGCTCATTACAGAAGGAAGTATTCTTACATAACTCCTGTGGGTAACCTGCTACAGATAGCTCTATTTGGAAAAAGAATACCTCCACTTAGCAGCTGGATAGGTACTGTGATCCACCAAGCTACTCTTAACCTTCTGTCTGCTAAGATGCTAATAAAAACATTCTATCCATTAAACATTCATACACCACCAAACAATATTAAAGGGAACTTAATGTATACATGTACATCAATACAGAGTGCATTGCACAATTCATTAAATTCAGACAGTCCAGAAACAATTAGAGGCTGTAATCTGTGCTGGCTATATGTTCCCTTAATGTGGGACTAGTTATCCTAGATGGGTACATTCATAATTAATTGATTCTAATAAATTATACGCTACAAGCTCCTTTTCTTAATTAACAACCCCTCGTAAAGTTAAAATCTTATGTTATGCTATAGCATGTCTGGGTAGCACTAGCACATGCCCCCAGCCATCCTCTGGACCACCTTGCTTATATCAGCCTGATGATAGACTTATACAGAGCCCCCCACCCCCCGTTATCGTTATGATAACTATATAGGGGGCAATAAAGTGTTCCCATACGGAATAGTAAATCTGCCAGGATATCAGCAGATATCCTACTCATCTGGACATGCATTCCACCATTAAATCTTCTTTTCCAAGTTTGACTGACTTTTCTTTTTGTGTGTGTCTGTTTTCTGAAATCTAAGATTAGCGGCGGTTTGATACATGTAAGAAAAACGGGGGGCTTTAGTCATGAGAGAGAATTGTCGACAATTGGGAAGGGAATTAAGGCAGGAGTTTGAAGTACAGCTAAACACATGGGATATTTGCGACCAGAACCCAAACTCTTAGAAGGGGTGTATAGCCTGTGAAATTAAACATACTAACAACCGAAACCCCCCCAGTCTACCTTACCCTTTATAATCTGAAATCGGTCCATATGCCTTATAAAAGATGGAACCGATGCCCCTTAATCCCCCTGAGACATAAACAAATATTATCATTCATTCCCAGCATCCTAAAGTTCGCACACATATACTGGAAGGGAGTACACTTACTTGTTGTATTATAACGGATACCGTTGAAGGTATCGGGACAGGGTCTTTCGACAAGCTCCCCACCGTAACTCCTGGGCCAACATGTGCCAATCTGATCAATGCTGGCACTGCAGAAGGGACCTTTAAACAAAATAAATAAATTAAAAAAAAAAAAAATGAGAAATTAAAATAATAATAATAATTTAAAAAAAAATGGCAATGCATTGTCCCCTGGAGTAGATGGTTTCCCTTCTGTATCCTACCATTAAATCCCAGGAAGGAGCTGTTCAGAAAAGTATCCTGGAAGGCATCCAAAAGGCTACAGTTGGCATCAAATTCATCAATGATGATCTCAAAGATGGTGCTGTCCATTCTCATTAAATGAGAGAGGGTCCTATTGACAGTACAGGTTTGGGGAGATGCTAGGAGTGCTACCTTCCAATACTGAGAGCTGCTGCTGGGGGGCTCTCCTTGTGCTCAATAGTCTATAAGGCTCAGCTGGGCAGCCAATCACAGGGCAGACCCTGGATCCTTGTATAGTTGTAGGCACCTCTAGTTATCAGTATTGAGCTGCATGCACATTGTGTGTGCCTCACTGAGCTGCACTCCTACTGCAGCTAACTTACAAGGAGGGGGGCTGCTGCTGCTGCTGCGGAGACAAGATGGGCAATGGCTGAGTTAGGGAGGATCTAGGACTGACAGGGTTAACCCCTTAGCTCCTTAGGGAAGGTGGAAGGGGGTGTTTAAAATTGACGCAGTGGCATGGGAAACCTGTGGCTGCAAAGCACTGATCGGGGGGGATCAGGAGACGTTTTTAAAATAGGGAATTAACAGTTCCTTCCCAGAAATTATTGCAGAAAGGAAATAAAACAGTGCAAGCAACCAGGGGTGGCAGCTGAGGAGTTAAATGAAAAGAGACCCCAAACACTGACGATTAAAGGATAAGTTTCGTCAAAAAAATGAAGTTCTGTTTAAGTGAAATATTGCGTCAAGTGTAGTCATTTGAATAAAAATGATTTAATTTAATAATATAAAATGATGTACCTTATCGAGCTCTCTGTGCTCTGCACAGTATAGTTCTATCAGTGGCCAGACTTGTCAGATGAAGGAAGATCTGACTCAAGATTCCAAACAATGTCTGCCCCCTGATAGAACTGTACAGAGCAAATAGGTCAATGATTTGTATTATTACAATAAAGCATTCCTATTTTAAATGCCCACACTTGAAGCAATCTTCCACTTAAACATAAGTTCATGATTTCCGACAGTTGTCCTTTAAATGTAGTTTTAGTAATTGCCTGTAATTAGAGTTGAGCGGACACCTGGATGTTCGGGTTCGGCAGGTTCGGCCGAACTTTGAAAAAATGTCCGGGTCCGTGCTCGAACTTGACCCCGAACCCCATTGACGTCAATGGGGACACGAACTTTTGGCCACTAAAATGCCTCTAAAAAAGTCCTGGGCTAGAGGGCTGCAAAATGAAGTAAATGTGGGTCAATTGACCTATTCTTATGAATGGGGACTCTATTTCGGTTTATAGAATAGTAATAGCATTACATGTATTCCATAAACAGAAAGTCTATAAACCGAAAGTCTATAAACCGAATCTCTTTCGAGGCGACTTACACATTACTTACATGCTCCTCCGGGGCCGAGGGGATTAAAGGTGGCTCAGGGAGCGCCTGCCAATTGCTTGCAGTAAATGGAATGGCAGTTACCAGACCTGCACCCCACCCCCCCCCCAAAAAAATGCAAGGCATTAACCTGTTCATCACCAGGGAAGCTCTGCATCAAACGGAGCTACCTAGCTAAGCTTCGAGGGAGCTCTGCACTCTCATGTAGCCACATTGCTTGGAGTGAGCTCCTTAAAATGTATTATATAGACCGAACACATTCCAAAATCTCCAGGGATTCCCACATCGTGAGGATATAAAGCCTAGCCTCAGATATACCTCATTTATTTAAAAAACGCAAGGCTATCGGTTCAGCTCAATATGCGTTGATCATCGGCCCCGAGATGGTCCCTCCGAATACGTCCACTATTCGGAAATCCTATCTGACACCAAAATCAGCCTAAATGCACCAAAACAAAGTGGTAGCCTCTATCCTCCTAGACTTCTATGGGGGGGGGGGGGGGGGGAGGGGGGCGGACTTCAGATTTTGATGGGGCCATTTAGGGAGGACCTAGGCTATTACGAATATAGCTGAAGTCCTCCCATAGAAGTCAGTGTCCAAAATACGTTGTTCTCCCTAAATGGTCCAAAGTGCCAAAGAAAAATCCCAAAAATTATAATAATGATAAAAAAAAATGCTAAACTAATTAAGTACATATAAATAAGTAAATGAACAATATAAAAAAAAATTCCAAAAAATGTAAAAAGCTTATTTTAATTTGGGGTTCCCTCTGACTTCAATGGGAAAAAAAATCACCCCAAGTGACTGCAGGTGGCGCCACTAAGACAGTTTACGGGGAGCAGCACATCCTCTCCACTGTATAGATCATTTTGTGTCATTGTTTTATTCTCTCACAGTACAAGGAATGTTTAGGTGGCCAGAGCCGATCTTTCAGACATGCTCCCATGTTGCACGTGTTCCTAACCCCTCAGAGCCCATTTTCCAAGTCGTTGATCAGTGATTGGAGGTTTAGAACACACCTCCAGTGTGGGAGAGATCTCCTCAAACCCTATTGGCTGTGTGCTGAGTGACTGGCGCGTGCACCAGCTTATCTCTCCAAGACCCTCCTTGTTGTCAGTGAATTTAGAAGGCCCGGTGAAATTATTTTCAGTGTAAAAATACAGAACTGAAAATAGGTTTAAAGTAAAAATAAGTGCATTTGGCCTTTATTAAACAGAAAAAACAGACAATAAGTTGTTGCTGCCCCTTTAAACATAATTAGCAATTTAAAACCCATTTATCAGGACTCTGTACTGTTGACATAGACATGGATTCAGTGCCAGAACCTGCCAACCCGCAGGGCATTTTCTGCATGGGTAGGAGCGCAATAAAAATCTTTATTTATTCAGTTCAAATAAATAATCTGATTACACGACTGACTGTGCCTTCCGTTTTTACGTCTCAGCTTGCTCCCGATGCAAGGAATGTCTTTGGGTACCACGCCAGAGTTTAGGGTCACTCTTGGAGAGGAAGGCCCCCCCCCCCCCACCCAGTGGCGGATCCAGGGGGGGGGGGGCAATGGGGCAATTGCCCCCCCCCCCCCGAGAAGAGGAAGAAAAACAAAAAAACAACCGCTTTAAAAAAAAAACCAACGCGCTTGCAGGCAGAGACGGAGGTGAGAAGGGATCGGAAGATCCCCCTCACCTTCTCTGCCTGCCTGCCAGGCTGCACGGGTAGCCGAACAGGCAGCACAGAGAAACCTCCGTGCTGCCTGTTCGGCTCCCCGTGCAGTCTGACACGGAAGTGCCGACAAGTCAAGTGACCGGCGCGCTTACGTCATACGCGCGCCGGGTCACGTGACCTGTCGGCACAACCGCCTGGGAGTCGAACAGGCAGCATGGGGGAGACCATGCTGCCTGCCACTAGCCACCAGGGAAAGGTAAGTGCTGGGGAGATGGGGGGGCACATTGGCTGGGGCTTATTAAATGGCTAATAACACTGCATATTGGGCAAATTGGAAAGGGAATATAAAATGGCAACTAACAGTTGCATATTACTGGGCAAATTGGCTGGGGCTTATAAAATGGCAACTAACACTGGCATATTACTGGGCAAGTTGGCAGGGGCATAAAAAATGGTAACTATCACTGGCATATTATTGGGCAAATTGGAAGGGGCATATAAAATGGCAACTAACACTGGCATATTACTGGGCAAATTGGAAGGGGCTTATAAAATGGCAACTAACACTGGCAAATTACTGGGCAAATTGGCTGGGGCATATAAAATGGCAACTAGCACTGGCATATTATTGGGCAAATTGGAAGGGGCATATTAAATGGCAAATAACACTGGCAAATTACTGGGCAAATTGGAAGGGGCATATTAAATGGCAAATAACACTTGCATATTACTGGACAAATTGGCTGGGGCATATTAAATGGCAAATAACACTGGCATATTATTGGGCAAATTGGCTGGGGCATATTAAATGGCAAATAACACTGGCATATTATTGGGAAAATTGTCAGGGGCATATTAAATGGCAACAAATTGGCATATTATTGGGCAAATTGGCTGGGGCATATTAAATGGCAACTAACACTGGCATATTATTGGGCAAATTGGCTGGGACATATTAAATGGCAAATAACACTGGCATATTATTGGGCAAATTGGCTGGGGCATATTAAATGGCTAATAACACTGGCATATTATTGGGCAAATTGTCAGGGGCATATTAAATGGCAACAAATTGGCATATTATTGGGCAAATTGGCTGGGGCATATTAAATGGCAACTAACACTGGCATATTATTGGGCAAATTGGCTGGGACATATTAAATGGCAACTAACACTGGCATATTATTGGGCAAATTGGCTGGGGCATATTAAATGGCAACTAACACTGGCATATTATTGGGCAAATTGGCTGGGGCATATTAAATGGCAACTAACACTGGCATATTATTGGGCAAATTGGCTGGGGCATATTAAATGGCAACTAACACTGGCATATTATTGGGCAAATTGGCTGGGGCATATTAAATGGCAACTAACACTGGCATATTATTGGGCAAATTGGCTGGGGCATATTAAATGGCAAATAATACTGGCATATTATTGGACAAATTGGCTAAGAGAGCCATTAATGGGAAGGGAGAAGAGAGAGACATAAATGGGATGGTAGAGGAGAGACGGACAGACATGGGTTGGCAGAGGAGAGACAGACAGATATGGGGAGAGGAGACAGACAGACATGGGAAGGGAGAGGAAAGAGACATAAATGGGAAGGGAGAAGAGAGAGACATAAATGGGATGGTAGAGGAGAGACAGACAGACATGGGATGGGAGAGGAGAGGTAGAGAGATGGGAAATGAGAGGAGAGACAGACGGACATGGGAAAGAAGAGGATACATAGACGGACATGGGAAGGAAGAGGAGAGAAACGGGCATGGAAGGAAGAGAGACAGAGGGACACGGGGAGTGAGAGGAGTGTGACAGACATGGGAGAGAGGATAAGACAGACGGACATGGGATGGGAGAGGAGAGGTAGAGAGATGGGAAATGAGAGGAGAGACAGACGGACATGGGAAAGAAGAGGATACATAGACGGACATGGGAAGGGAAGAGGAGAGAAACTGATATGGAAGGAAGAGAGACAGAGGGACACAGGGAGTGAGAGGAGTGTGACAGACATGGGAGAGAGGATAAGACAGACGGACATGGCAGAGAGGAAAAGACAGACGGACATGGGAGAGAGGAAAAGACAGACGGACATGGGAGAGAGGAAAAGACAGACGGACATGTGCCCCTCCCGAGATCAGACTCTGGATCCGCCCCTGCCCCCACCTTAAAAAAAGAAATCATATTTTGTGGTATTTGGTAATGGAGTAATAACATTCTTTAATGCATTCATCAACATTAAGCAAGTATTTTGTATAAATCACAGCTTTATTATATCAGACAAATGCATTAGGTGTCCATATTTGTTGGTCAGCTCGGGCCCCCTGCTGGCCATGCATGGAACAGGTAAATGCTAGTACAGCTAGCAGCTGATCATCTTTCAGTCTAATCTGGGGGCAGCAGATCTGGTGCATACAAGCTCATGCCTTAGAATGGTGATCATCGGCAATAGAAAGAAAAACCCTTGAGGGTCCCATCTGTTCAATAGGGCAACAATGATGTGTAAACGAGGAAACCCCCCATACCCCTTAGCACTTGTAAAAATGTAGGACTAGAATTAATACAAGGGAAAGTAGGGTTGCCCCCCCAAAAGGTATTTAACAAAAAAAAAAAATGAACTTAGGTCAATGTTGAGTGATTGGTGGTAAACAGCAAACTGTTCCAGCAGAGGACTTGCCACCACTCCAGTCCAACTAGGCTTTAGAAATGGTTCAGAATGGTTCATTTTTAAATAAAATCAGGTCTTAATTCATTCATATTAGTTGACGTTTTAAGTTGATCATTTCCTAGCGAGGTAATAATTATGAAGACCGACACAGCCCCACCGGCCTGCGGACTCCTTGTCAAGCCCACTCCAGACGAGAACGCTTCCCCTGCAAAAAACACTGAGATATGTAATTCCCGCAGAAAATGGCTGATAATTGCCGGTTTTCAGCCACTCCATTTCCAGTTTCGCGGATGTTTGGACTTTTGACATTGGAAGATATCCTGACGTGCGCTGGAGCCAACAAAGATGGTCTATTTTTTTTTTCCGAGCGGAGGTCCCGGCACTTTATGTCTTCCTTCCATAACAGTGCTGGTTATAATTGCAGGCTGATTTATAATGCAACAAATATATCGAAAAGGATACTCTACCATCTGATTCACCTGATACTGTCACTTAAGTGTTTCCCTTCTCCCTAGCAAGTTAACTTAACACTTTGTAACAGCTTCTCAGACCTGTTCCCTCCCATCTCCCTAGCAAGTTAACTTAAAACTGTGTAACAGCCTTCTCAGACCTCTTCCCTCCCATCTCCCTAGCAAGTTAACTTAAAACTATGTAACATTATTCTCAGACCTGTTCCCTCCCATCTCCCTAACAAGTTAACTTAACACTATGTGACAGCCTTCTCAGACCTGTTCCATCCCATCTCCCTAGAACGTTAACTTAACACTATGTAACAGCCTTCTCAGACCTGTTCCCTCCCATCTCCCTAGCAAGTTAACTTAACACTATGTAACAGCCTTCTCAGACCTGTTCCCTCCCATCTCCCTAGCAAGTTAACTTAACACTATGTAACAGCCTTCTCAGACCTGTTCCCTCCCATCTCCCTAGCAAGTTAACTTAACACTATGTAACAGCTTCTCAGACCTGTTCCCTCCCATCTCCCTAACAAGTTAACTTAACACTAGGTAACAGCCTTCTCAGACCTGTTCCATCCCATCTCCCTAGAACGTTAACTTAACACCATGTAACAGCCTTCTCAGACCTGTTCCCTCCCATCTCCCTAGCAAGTTAACTTAACACTATGTAACAGCCTTCTCAGACCTGTTCCCTCCCATCTCCCTAGCAAGTTAACTTAACACTATGTAACAGCCTTCTCAGACCTGTTCCCTCCCATCTCCCTAGCAAGTTAACTTAACACTATGTAACAGCTTCTCAGACCTGTTCCCTCCCATCTCCCTAACAAGTTAACTTAACACTATGTAACAGCCTTCTCAGACCTGTTCCCCCCCATCTCCCTAGCAAGTTAACTTAACACTATGTAACATTCTTCTCAGGCCTGTTCCCTCCCATCTCCCTAGCAAGTTAATTTAACACTGTGTAACAGCCTTCTCAGACCTGTTCCCTCCCATCTCCCTAGAAAGTTAACTTAACACTCAGCAACAGCCTTCTCAGACCTGTTCCCTCCCATCTCCCTAGCAAGTTAACTTAACACTATGTAACATTCTTCTCAGGCCTGTTCCCTCCCATCTCCCTAGCAAGTTAATTTAACACTGTGTAACAGCCTTCTCAGACCTGTTCCCTCCCATCTCCCTAGCAAGTTAACTTAACACTATGTAACAGCTTCTCAGACCTGTTCCCTCCCATCTCCCTAACAAGTTAACTTAACACTATGTAACAGCCTTCTCAGACCTGTTCCCCACCATCTCCCTAGCAAGTTATCGTAACACTATGTAACATTCTTCTCAGACCTGTTCCCTCCCATATCCCTAGCAAGTTAATTTAACACTATGTAACATCCTTCTCAGACCTGTTCCCCCCCATCTCCCTAGCAAGTTAACTTAACACTATGTAACATTCTTCTCAGGCCTGTTCCCTCCCATCTCCCTAGCAAGTTAATTTAACACTGTGTAACAGCCTTCTCAGACCTGTTCCCTCCCATATCCCTAGCAAGTTAATTTAACACTATGTAACATCCTTCTCAGACCTGTTCCCCCCCATCTCCCTAGCAAGTTAACTTAACACTATGTAACATTCTTCTCAGGCCTGTTCCCTCCCATCTCCCTAGCAAGTTAATTTAACACTGTGTAACAGCCTTCTCAGACCTGTTCCCTCCCATATCCCTAGCAAGTTAATTTAACACTATGTAACATCCTTCTCAGACCTGTTCCCCCCCATCTCCCTAGCAAGTTAACTTAACACTATGTAACATTCTTCTCAGGCCTGTTCCCTCCCATCTCCCTAGCAAGTTAATTTAACACTGTGCAACAGCCTTCTCAGACCTGTTCCCTCCCATCTCCCTAGAAAGTTAACTTAACACTATGTAACAGCCTTCTGAGACCTGTTCCCTCCCATCTCCCTAGCAAGTTAACTTAACACTCTGTAACAGCCTTCTCAGACCTGTTCCCTCCCATCTCCCTAGAAAGTTAACTTAACACTATGTAACAACCTTCTCAGACCTGTTCCCTCCCATCTCCCTAGCAAGTTAACGTAACACTGTGTAACAGCCTTCTCTGACCTGCTCCCTCCCATCTCACTAGCAAGTTAACTTAACACTATGTAACAACCTTCTCAGACCTGTTCCCTCCGATCTCCCTAGCAAGTTAACTTAACACTATGTAACAGCCTTCTCAGACCTGTTCCCTCCCATCTCCCTAGCAAGTTAACTTAACACTATGTAACAGCCTTCTCAGACCTGTTCCCTCCCATCTCCCTAGCAAGTTAACGTAACACTATGTAACAGCCTTCTCAGACCTGTTCCCTCCCATCTCCCTAGCAAGTTAACTTAACACTGTGTAACAGCCTTCTCAGACCTGTTCCCTCCCATCTCCCTAGCAAGTTAACTTACCCTGTGTAACAGCCTTCTCAGACCTGTTCCCTCCCATCTCCCTAGCAAGTTAACGTAACACTATGTAACAGCCTTCTCAGACCTGTTCCCTCCCATCTCCCTAGCAAGTTAACTTAACACTGTGTAACAGCCTTCTCAGACCTGTTCCCTCCCATCTCCCTAGCAAGTTAACTTACCCTGTGTATCAGCCTTCTCAGACCTGTTCCTTGGAGATTTAATCGACTAAAACTAAAACCATTCAGAGGACTAAATTACGACTAAATTAAAATGGCCTTTGAGTCAAAAGACTATGACTAAAACTAAATCAAAATTTGCCGTCAAAATGAACACTGAATGCAACAGTAGCCACATATTCGATTTCGGTTAAAAAACGAGGACATTTAATTTGTTTTCTGGAACACTGATTGCTATTTAAATCAAGAATATATTATTATGTTTTTCTTTCCAAACCTGTTATAATTTTAGGCGACAAACTCCATTCCTAATCAACAATTATAGAGGCGTGCAGGGCAGACTTACTGATGTGCCGAAGTGCGGATTAAATTTCGCAAAAGTCAGCTCAAAACTATTTGTTTTATTATTGTTAGGGTTAACTCGTATTTATTGGGGTAACAACATAACAAGAGTTAATTCAGCATTAGAAGAGTTAACTTCAGGGAAGGGTTAAACCCCCCTCTCCACTTGGAGGGAGCACATTCTTCCTCTGTGCCTACAATATCATCTGCACACATGCTAGTTAGTCTTTACTTAGTAATAAATCTAATGACACCAGACTTTAACTTATTGGTTTAGTCTGGGTTATAGATAAGAGATAAGATCCTGTGTCAGCATTTCAGGAGTGTTGTAATTTAAATAGGTTGAAAGAACAAGGTTTTTAGTTAATTCTATAAATATATATTTGTAACTCATATGTATTCTATGTCCACACCCCCATTATGTTACCCAAATCTTAGCCTATGATTTTACGCCAGCCAATGCCTTGTTGCTTCTATATAAGTGTTTGTCTTTACAATAAACGTTAGAGTTACTTAAAGAACGGCCTTTGTGTCAGACTTGAATTATTCTCCGAACGTTCGCTGATGTGTTTCCAACTCCCACCACGTGAATCCAAATCAGAGTGATATATTGCCATATACCAGAGACTTGACGATAGAGACCTAAGACGAATTGGTCCCTTTCAATTATACGAAAGTATGAGTGAATGAGTGGCAACAAACGTGAGGGGAGTGGGGAAACAAAGTGCTTTGCATTTTTACCATAATGCCTTACCCATTTTGACAACACATTTCACTTTTTCCTCAATGCTTTATCATAAGTGTAACAAATGAGTAAAGTAAGGAGACTAAAACCCACCAATACCAACAAAAAAAAAAAAACAATAATAAAAAAGGTGTCAAATTGTGACTACAGGTAACATAAAAACCTGTAATCAAGATTTGACAAATGTTTTATTGTTTTATATGTTTTGTGTATATCACTGCTTTTAATTCATTCTGATATGTTTATTTTGTATGTCTCATTAGTATTATGTGTTTTATACAGATTGAAACATTTTTGATACATTTTAATATTTTCCTTCTCCGTAAGAGATAGAGCCCACAACCATATTGTACTTGCTATTCCTCCTTTGAACCATTTTGTGGAATCGTGTTCACTGCTCATCGATAGTGGCCGCTCACATACTATACTTTCCTCCCTTGTACTTTTCTTTCTACCATTTTTTCAAAAGTTGGCGCTAACTTTAATCATACAGTATTTGGATCCACACCAATAAATCTCACAATATTGTTATATGCACAAAGAGATCCACAACAATAAAACACACATACACACAGTAATGTACTGTGGACACAGAGATCCACAGCAATAAAACTCACTGTAATGCGCAGTGTGTGAGTGTATCACAGACTCCACAGCAATAAACCTCACAGTAATGTGCAGTGTGTGAGTGTATCACAGACTCCACAGCAATAGAACTCACAGTAATGTTCAGTGTGTGAGTGTATTACAGACTCCACAGCAATAAAACTCACAGTAATGTTCAGTGTGTGAGTGTATTACAGACTCCACAGCAATAAAACTCACAGTAATGTGCAGTGTGTGAGTGTATCACAGACTCCAGAACTAAAACTCACAGTAATGTGCAGTATGTGAGTTTCACAGACTCCACAGCAATAAACCTCACAGTAATGTGCAGTGTGTGAGTGCATCACACACTCCGCAGCAATAAAACTCACAGTAATGTGCAGCATGTGAGTGTATCACAGACTCCAGAACTAAAACTCACAGTAATGTGCAGCATGTGAGTGTATCACAGACTCCACAGCAATAATACTCACAGTAATGTGCAGTTTGTGGGTGTATCTCAGAGCTCCAGAGAAATACATTCACAGCAATGAGAAGTGTGTTATTGCCACAGAGATCCACAGCAATAAAACTCACAATAATGTGCGGTGTGTATAACTATCAACAGAGCCCCAGATCAAATAAAAATTCAATATTAAAGTTACATCTCCTGCTTCATTAACTAAAATAGATTCCAACTACAGAGAAACCATAATCTCTTTTCTTACAATCGCTGGAAAAGCATGCAAGAAAAAACCACTGTTAACTGTTACATTTCAATATAAATATTTTTTTTCTCTCCAAATAAAACGCGTCAGGGCTCAATCACTCTAGCCAGCTTCTGTGTATTAATTGTGCTGCAGTTAGCTCTGTGTCATGACACAGATCTTTCAGCCGTGGAAACAGTGTACTTCGGATGAAGGAGCACATTTTCCAGTCCCAGTTTATATTCCTGTTCTCCAGTCGTTTGATTTTGTTTCTTAGATGCTATTTTTGTCACAGAGGTAACTGCGGATATGTTTTGTTGTCTTAGGGAGTTCTGTCTTTTTCACTCACAGATGGAGATTAAAGTCACAAGGAAATGTATTGTGACAAGAGCCGGGCTCCAGGTGCGATTTCATGTATAGCTACCAACGAAGAAGTGAGAGTAGAACAAAATCTAAATATTCTACACATGATCTGAAAGCTCTGGAATTCTAGTAGTGGCACGGATCACAGATCCCCACAGCAATATAACTCTACTGCGGTCTTTGAGTAAGATGGGTTAAGAACAGGTATCACATAGCTCAATGCAGGAATATCTCTACAGCCAAATTAAACTCCCACCTGGGGTGGCACTTTCCCTACCCCTGCATACTTTCGTATAGCGAGGTTCCCCGTTGGATTGTGCCATCGAGTATCATTCACAACAGGCCACCACCAAACACCCCAAACAGACCACCCACAACACCCCAAACAAGCCACCCCCAACAGACCACCCGCAACACCCCCAACAGACCACCGGCACCAGGCCACCCATCACACCCCCAACAGGCAAAGGTTAAGTGTTATCAAAACTATCTATAGGGAGGGGGGAACCGATTGACCCAAAGGTATTCCTGGCCCGCTGTCATCCAGCATGGTCTACCCTCCCGTGGCCCCTTCGTTAGTATATTCCTCATAATATGTTAATGTACATTCATTTTGCCTAACTCTTATATAATATGTGGGGTTGCATCCTGTGCAGAAACTTTGGGTTTAGGGAGAAACCTTTAGTTTGGGGGGACATTATTAATGTCATGGGGTGATAGAGTAGAACCTATAGGCGTATCAGCGAAGGGGCCACACATCAACCCCATAAGGGCCACATCTGCCCCTTCAAACCACCGTTGGACATGCTATTTTATAAATACATAAAAAGAAAGTTTAAACATGGAAGTTACATTTGAATAAATAGTATACAGTTGTACAGAGATTTTCTTCTTTCACTGAATACGATTTTATCATGACAAGTCTGATGGGAACCAGTTTGAGCCCATCTGTTTCGTCATTGAGTTTGTGTAATGATTATAAGTCACACTCTGTCTAGAGTATACATTTTGGAGAATAACGGAGGAGACAATAAACATTGTGTGAAATATATTAGTAAAAACACCACATTGTATTTGGATTATTTTGCATTGATATACAATACAATAAATACAGTATATTTCATCTGAAGTATAATCTTAATATATAAGACTTGATGTCATAGGTAAGATAAGCCACTTATCATACAATGTATTCATTTTCTCCACAAAGAAATCTTTCAACAATAATTAGGATTTATTCATAGGTTCATTGACATGTCCGAGATGCTGTCTGTTCGTATTGTGTTTGATTAAAGATTACCGCCCAACATTTTAGTGGTTTAGGGTGGGACAGTTTTAGGTGCTCCTAAATAAGGCCATTTGGGGAATTACCTATAGCAGGATTGCACAGACTGGAAACTTGAAGCAAACTAAAAAAGAGCACAAATGAGTGGGACACAATATATAGGAGCAGTGAAACAAAACAGAAGACAACACCAAAACCCAGAATAAAACAGATAAAATAACAGCAAAGAAGCATGGAATAGAGGGACAGTCCTCTAAAAGGATATGGGCACAGAGGCCCTCTAATAGGGCACTAGGACAGGGCAGAAGTATGACATGGCTCTAAGATAGGATATACCCATTATGGGGATCTAAGGCAAGGCAGCCTCTAACAGGGCTCTAAGACAGGGCATCCCTATAACAGGGATTCAGAACAGGGCAGATCCCGGACTATATCTGAACTGGGCAGATGCCGCTCTGAGGCCAACTGGGTACCGCCCATTTATAAGAAATAAACAGGAAAGCAAGGTGAAAGGATAGAAAAGTAACTGGATACAGCCTGGATGAGCTGTTACTTAAATGACCATGTGCCTCAGGGTGGCCCTCTTATCTGGGTTTTTACAGTCATTCTCAGGTGGCCTGATTAGAACAAATGAACTTGCGTGTGTCCCATTCCTTTTTACATTTTAAAGGGGAGTGGCTTCAGTTGTTGCCCACTCTGACACTGTAATACACATGTGGAAATGTTTCACTGTAACTTCACAGCAGCAGTAGCAGCAGTGCTGCACCACCGCTACATATGGACATACTGAATGAAAAAAAGGTTCTCAATACTGAAACAAAATCTAGAAAAGGAGGTTTGAAATGGCCGCAAGCCAACTTTTACTGGAGCAATATTCCTCTAGAGATCTGAATTGTCAACCTCAACTCAAACGTCAAAATGAATACCACAAGAGCACAAAAGAACGGAAATGCAAAACTATCCCAGAGACAGCGTGGGTGCGATATGAGGAGGAAAAAACCTTTGGCAAAACTGTAAGGGTTTTCCACAGTTTCAGGTACATGATGGATGAAATGTTATTGGGCCAAGTCCTCACTATGGCTGCAATACACGCAGTGTTTGAAATAACAGTGTGTTAACACTTCCTAATTCATCACTGCTTCAAGGCACAACGCTGCATGTTTTAAATGTAACACGCTGGTTTTTAAAGGGGCAGCACCACCTAGCATGCATGATGCTCCGCTGAGACCACCTAGCATGCATGATGCTCCGCTGAGACCACCTAGCATGCATGATGCTCCGCTGAGACCACAAAGCATGCATGATGCTCCGCTGAGACCACCTAGCATGCATGATGCTCCGCTGAGACCACCTAGCATGCATGATGCTCCGCTGAGACCACCTAGCATGCATGATGCTCCGCTGAGACCACCTAGCATGCATGATGCTCCGCTGAGACCACCTAGCATGCATGATGCTCCGCTGAGACCACCTAGCATGCATGATGCTCCGCTGAGACCACAAAGCATGCATGATGCTCCGCTGAGACCACCTAGCATGCATGATGCTCCGCTGAGACCACCTAGCATGCATGATGCTCCGCTGAGACCACCTAGCATGCATGATGCTCCGCTGAGACCACCTAGCATGCATGATGCTCCGCTGAGACCACAAAGCATGCATGATGCTCCGCTGAGACCACCTAGCATGCATGATGCTCCGCTGAGACCACAAAGCATGCATGATGCTCCGCTGAGAACACAAAGCATGCATGATGCTCCGCTGAGACCACCTAGCATGCATGATGCTCCGCTGAGACCACCTAGCATGCATGATGCTCCGCTGAGACCACCTAGCATGCATGATGCTCCGCTGAGACCACCTAGCATGCATGATGCTCCGCTGAGACCACCTAGCATGCATGATGCTCCGCTGAGACCACCTAGCATGCATGATGCTCCGCTGAGACCACCTAGCATGCATGATGCTCTTAACTAGCTCTCCCTTGCTGATCTCATGCAAAAACGAGAGGCTATCGCATTCAGCAGTCAGAGCGGGGCATGCGACAACCAGGATCTCGCATCTGAGGATAGCTTTTTGATTTTTAGAGTCAGACTGACTGACTTAAACATATTCTCCTGAAAGTCTTTGTAAATCACACTTTTATCCTAATTTCCTTGGTCTGAGTTTTTTTTTTCTTACTTTGTGAGAAATCATTTAATTTAAAAAAAAAAAAAATCTTCTGCGCCTAACAATCTGTTTAGTGTCAGAGCATGTATCCCAAAATAAATGGAAAAATGCTCCAAAAGTAAAAAAAAAAAAATCTGTTTACTGTCTGTTAAAATCAGTTACATTAAAGAAAAATGTTGAAAACAAAAAAAATACATTGTTTCTGCTCCTAAAAGCTTTGTGCATTTATTAATTTTTTTGTTGGGTGGGGTGGGGGTTTACAATGTTGGTACACTATGCAAAGGATCTCATGGGAAAAAGGAATTAGGTGCCATTGAGTTAAATAATTGATTAATCTATGGGCAAAAAGCAGGAATTATTTTAAAACTTACATTGTTCTGTCTCTTTCAATGCCATTTAATTTCCCTTTCTAGCATGATTTGGTGATGGAAGGGAGATTATGCTAAATGTATTTGCTAAAGAAAGCAGGGGTCTAATTTGTGGATAATTCACAATTTTGCCATTTCTACCGCTTCAAGAATCCTTTCTATCACAGCTATAGTATAATTAATTTACAGGCTGCGAAAGCAATTCAATACTTCTTACATACATAGTCAAAATAAATTGTAATTATCAGTAATCATTCTGCAAATTAAGCTAACCTTTAGCCTTAAAGTGCAAAGATAGGCAAACATCTGGATGTATAACAGTGCATCATTGAACATTAGAAATATTATCCAGGGATTCAACAGGGGAATCACAGGGAATGTAGGAAGGTCTCAACATACAATAAAAACACACAATTTTAATGTACATACCTCAGAATCTAATCTATCATATTTCTCAAATATGTCCGATACAATCATTAAAACACGCACCCTAATTATAATGAACAGTTTCTTTGGGTGTAAAGGCCAACTATAGGATAAATTGACTTCTGCTTAATTAATAAAAATGCTTTATTGAGAGAATATCAATAAAGTACTTTATTGAGATCTCTTTGATCCATGTAGCTTGATCAGGGGGCGGACATGTTTTTCAGAATGTTGGGTCAGATCTTCCTTCGTTCAACTGATGATCTGACTCAAGATTCTAAGCAACATGTCTGCCCTGTGATAGCGCTATAAAAGGAAAGATTCTAAACAACATGTCCGCCCCGTGATAGCGCTATAAAAGGAAAGATTCTAAACAACATGTCCGCCCCATGATAGAGCTATAAAAGGAAAGAGAGCCCAATAAGTTACTTCATTTGTATTCTTTTATTAAAGCAGTTCTATGTGAAATACCTACACTTGATACAATCTTTCAATTAAACAGAAGTGAAGTGTTGGCCTCCACTGGCCATTTAAAAAAATAGACAAAAACCGAACACTAGTGTGCATCTGAAATAAAAAAAAATAACCACAGCAAGTGTGAGTTAATATCAAATTAAGTTTAAATATTATGTCCCAAAATTGCACTCAAAGGTGCTACGGGCGCTACTTGCTGGCAAATTGAAACACCTACAACCGTGAGTGCAAGATAAATGGGTTCTCCAATCCGTTGATGACGACTGCACACAAAAGTGAATAGAAAAAGAAACCATGCCTTACGCGTTTTGAGTACTATTACGCTTACTTGTAGGCCTATGATTAGGTGTAACTATATGCGAAACGCGTAAGGCATGATTTCTTTTTCCATCCACTTTTGTGTGGAGTGGTCAGCTGTTTGTCTCATTAAGCCACCTTGGACTTGAAAGGAGTGTGGAGGGCCCATTACTTGCTTTATGCACTGAAATAGTAAGCCCCAACGCGTTTTCCTTCACCTATTTACTGATTTCTTAATGGACCATTACTGTGGGAAATGTTTACGATACTTGTTCTGGTGCTTCCACATCCCATCCTGATTCAGGAGTGCTGGGCTTAAAATACATTGGTTTCAATTATTGACCTCTTAACCCCTTAAGGACAGAGCCTTTGAAACATTTTTGTCCTTTCTGGACAATGCCTATTTTAACATTTCTGTGCTGTTTGTGTTTAGCAGTAATTTTCTTCTTTGTCATTTGCTGTACCCACACATATTATATATTGTTTTTATCGGGACAAGAAGGGCTTTCTATGGATGCCATCTTTTTGATCATATCTTATCATATTATTAAAAAAAATAATAAAATATGGTAAAAAAAAAAAAAATACACAAATTTCTTTGTTTTTATTTGAAACAACTTCTCCTCATCGACAATAGCGAACGAAAAAACATGCTAAATAGATTCTACTATTTCTCCTGAGTACAGGGATACCACCCATGCATAGGTTTGTTGGGTTGTTTGGGGGCTAAAATGCCAAATTTGTGAGGTGCAGTTTTTTGTTTTCCAACTTGAAATTTTTACATGCAGACAGCCTGCACCCATGTCCCATTTGGGACATATTTGAAGCCAGCTAGTGTATTTTACCCCATCAACCCATATATTTTTTAAAAGAAGACACCTTAGACTATCTCAAATGGTGGTATTTTTACACTTTCCATGCACTAATTCTACCACCAGCCTTTGTCAAACTTTGTGGTAGTAATTTTTTTGTGGTTTTTTTCCACAAACCTTGTACTTCAGACATGAATTCACAGATTTTGGTATGTGTCACTGCCAAATAACACCCTAATAAGTGTTCAGCAACATCTCTTGAGTACAGGGATACCACCCATGCATAGGTTTGTTGGGTTGTTTGGGGGGTAAAAGGCCAAATTTGGTAGGTGCAGTTTTTGGTTTTCCAAATTAAAATTTTGACATGCAGACCGCCTGCACTCATGTCCCATTTGGGACATATTTGAAACCAGCCAGTGTATTTTACCCCATCAACCCATATATTTTTTAAAAGAAGACACCTTAGGCTATCTCAAATGGTGGTATTTTTACACTTTCCATGCACTAATTCTACCACTAGCCTTTGTCAAACTTTGTGGTAGTAATTTTTTTGTGGTTTTTTTTCACAAACCTTGTACTTCAGACATGAATTCACAGATTTTGGTATGTGTCACTGCCAAATAACACCCCAATAAGTGTTCAGCAACATCTCTTGAGTACAGGGATACCACCCATGCATAGGTTTGTTGGGTTGTTTGGGGAGTAAAAGGCCAAATTTGGTAGGTGCAGTTTTTGGTTTTCCAAATTAAAATTTTGACATGCAGACCGCCTGCACCCATGTCCCATTTGGGACATATTTGAAACCAGCCAGTGTATTTTACCCCATCAACCCATATATTTTTTAAAAGTAGACACCCTACGCTATTTCAAATGGTGGTATTTTAACACTTTCCATGCACTAATTCTACCACCAGCCTTTGTCAAAGTTTGTGGTAGTAATTTTTGTGTGGTTTTTTTTCACAAATATTGTATTTTAGACATAAATTCACAGATTTTGGTATGTGTCACTGCCAAACAATAACCCAATATGTGTTCAACAACATATCCTGAGTACAGGGATACCACCCATGCATAGGTTTGTTGGGTTGTTTGGGGGCTAAAGGGCCACATTGTGAAGGTGCGCATTTTCAACTTGGAATATTGACGTGTAGTCAGCCTGAGCCCATCTTTCATTTGGGACTTTTTTTTAAGTAGGACAGTGTATTTTACCCCAAAAAGTATATATTTTGTAAAAGTAGACACCCTAGGCTATTTTAAATGGTGTTATTTTAACACTTTCCATGCACCAATTCTGCCACCAGCCTTTGTCAAAGTTTGTGGTAGTCATTTTATTGTGTATTTTTTCGCACATACATTGCACTTTAGACACAAATTCACATATTTCGGTATGTGTCACTGACAAACAATACCACAATATATGTTCAGCAACATCTCCCGAGCACAGGGATACCACCCATGCATAGCTTTGTCAGCTTTGTTAGGGGTTGAAAGGCTACATTTGAGAGGTGCGCTTTTTGATTTTCAAACTTGGAATTTGAACATGTAGAGCAAGGAAGGGGTTAATAGCTCTTATAAGAGCCTTTGTAGTACTGTACAAAAAAATTAACCCCTAAAAATGCACAGACAAGAAAAAAAATTCTGCTGTGCAGTGATCAGTGGCAGGGAAGGAGTTAATACACTACACTATACAAAAGGTATGGCTTTTATAAAAGCCCTTGGGACTCACAATTTATTAACATTTTATTTAATTTATTACAATTTAAAAATTATGTTATACAGATCTGTCTCTTTCCCTCACTAAAACTCAAGTGAGGAGAGGGAGGCAGATCCATATGGGTCAGAACAATATTTACGAACCAGACGAATGGTGATGCTCATCTGAGAAATCACCAAACCACCTTTGCCACTGATCGGCTGTTACTGATCGCTATACACGCGTTCAGACAGCTTCAAAAGGAATACACGTAATCCCCTAGTGGGTATAATTAACCCCTAGTGAGTCTGACAAAAAAAATGCTGATAGCACAAAAAAATCCTTCGGCGACTAGATTGCTCCATATGCGCTGCTTAGGCAGTGACCATATGCACTGCTTAGGCAGTGACCATATGTGCTGCTTAGGAAGTGATATACGGCAAGGAAGGGGTTAATAGCTCTTAAAAGAGCCTTTGATATACTGTAATAAATCAAAGTAAAAAAAAATAACCCCTAAAAAAATGCACAGACAGCAAAAAATGTGCTGCTGTGTAAGATCACTGCGTACACAGCGATCAATTGCAGGGAAGGGGTTAAATACTGGAAACGGCTTTTATAAAAGCCTTTGGGTCTCAATTTTATTAAATATATTATAATTAAAAACTTACATTATACAGCTCTGTCTCCCTCACTAAAACTCAAGTGAGAGGGAGGCAGATCTACACGCGTCAGATCAAATATTTACACATATTGATCTAACCAGACGAATGGTGATGCTCATCTGAGCAAACGCCAACCCGCCATTGTCACTTATCAGCTGTTACTGATCGCTATACATGCGCTCAGACAGCTAAAAAAATTTTTTTACGTTAAACGTAGTCCCCTAGCGGGTATAATTAACACGTGACGGGTGTAATAAAAAAGTTTTAAAAAAATTAAAAATGCTTCTGCAGCAAGATTGCTGCATTTGCGTCAGATCGCTGATTAGGCAGTGATCTACGGCAAGAAAGGGGTTAATCTCTCTTAAAAGAGCCTTTTTTTATACTGTAATGAATTACAGTAAAAAAAAATAACCCCTAAAAAATGCACAGACAGCAAAAAATGTGCTGCTGTGTATGATCACTGCGTACACAGCGATCAATGGCAGGGAAGGGGTTAAATGGCTTTTATAAAAGCCCTTGGTGTTTAAAATTTTATTAAATATTTTTTTTATTATTTTATTTTATTTTTTTACTTGATCTGATCTGTCTCTCTCCCTTACTAAAAGTAGTAAGGTGAGGGAGGCAGATCAATACTTGTCAAAGGCAATATTTACTAATATTGCCTTTGACAGTATGATAAGTGCTCATCAGAGCACTTACCATACATGCCTGCACACAGATCACATAGATCTGCTGTGCCGGCATCAATTGGCTCCCCCTAGAGCATCGGAAGTGAAATACTTTCACTTCCGATGCTCTTGCCATTAGAAGGGAAACACTGCCTGTACAGGCAGCGTTCCCTTCTACTGAGCCGATGGGGTCGCTCAGGAGAGCGACCACCATCGGCTCTGGGGAGCAGCACGGTGTTGTAAAGTGCCTCGCTGGCGAGGCACTTTAACAACACCGGAGATGCTTAGAAAGCGAACGATCGTTCGCTATCTAAGCACATGTGTGCAGCGGGCGCAGCCATTTTTAAATGGCTGCTACGATCACTCCGTGGAGTGATCGTAGCGCGCCCCTGCACATTTGGGGGGTGTTGCACAATGCCTCTACCTAGAGGCATTGTAGCAACACCGTTAGAGTAAAGAAAGCGACCGCTGGTCGCTTTCTTTACTCCATTTAGTGCATGACGTGCCAGGCACGTCAGCTGTCAGCAAGTCCTCGATTTGCCGTGACGTGCCTGGCACGTCACCTGTCGTTAAGGGGTTAAAGACACAAATACCTACTTGTATTTGTAAATAAAGTTGTTTGTACACAGTGTGCACAAGCAGCAACTGCCAGCACAGATTGCGAAAAACAGGACTGTCCTGCAAAGCGTGGGACTGTCGGCACTTATGATTTATTAATGATTGTAAAAGCATTTGGTTTCAGTCAACATTGTAGCTTTAATCTCACAATGATATTTTTATGAAAAGTCGCATATTTGCACCAGGCTACCCACTACAGATACCAGGTGCATAGGCCCTGCTGGGGCAAAACCTGAATATGACAGGACAGGAGCCCTACAAATGGAATTATTCTGGAAAATTCATGTGAAAATGTGTATTGGTAGATTTTTTTCAACTCTATATTTGACCAGTAAACCATTAAATCTATAGGTACATTAAATCATTAGAATCTTCATCAAGCTGTCCAATTTATTAAACTGTTTGTACCTTTTATTTATCAATAATGCTTGTTGGGGTTTTTTTTTGTTGACCACAGAAATGCCTCAACTTAAATTCTGCTTATGTAAAAGAACAAATTTAGAGAATTTAAAATATGTGTATAAAAGTTATGGACCTTGTTTGGCTTTGAGTAGAGTTGAGCGGACACCTGGATGTTCGGGTTCGGCCGAACTTTGGAAAAACGTCCGGGTCCGTGCTCGAACTTGACCCCGAACCCCATTGAAGTCGATGGGGACCCGAACTTTTGGCCACTAAAATGCCTCTAAAAAAGTCTTGGAAAGGGCTAGAGAGCTGCAAAATGAAGTAAAACGTGAGTGAGAGTCAATTGACCTATTCTTATGAATGGGGACTCTATTTCGGTTTATAGAAAGCCCATAGCATTACATACAATGTAATCGCCGAACCCCGAACTCCAACACGGACATCCAGTGAAATGTCTGTGTTCGGGTCCGGGGTCCAAAAACCGTAAAGTTCGGTACGAACCCGAACAGTGCGGTTTGGGTTCACTCAACACTAGCTTTGAGTTTATCACTGTATAAAGTAGAGAGCTGCCATCATTTGGTCAGTGACCATCATTAGAATTCTAACCACATTCTGATTGGCTGAAAATATCAAGAAGCCAATCGTCATGTAGCTTGACTTTCAAAAGATGGCAGCACGTTGAAAATATAACAAACAAAAAAAACAAAACAAAGAAAACTGGCAAGTTCCATCGCATTTATATACACATTTGACCTTCTCTTAACATGACATTTTATATAAAAAGACATTTGTGTTAAAGCTTTACTGATCCTTTAATTCAGCCGGTAGAACATTTCAAATTTCCAGTTAATCCAGTGCAGCTGCTAACTCGATAGGTTAAAGCGTTAGATAATTAATTTATTAACCAGCTTAGCTCAAAAGTGGTCGACAGGTTTCAAGGACACAAACGTGCTGAGATCCTCACCGCGGCAATCTGTGCGCGGGTTAATGGAGGCGCCGTCTGACTGATGTGAAGATGTGTATTAATTAGAGCTGTCAGAATATTTACTGAAAGTTTACTGCAGAACTTATTTTCCTGTTTATTAAACCGTCAGCCCAAGGACACAGAATGTGCCTGATTCTCAGAAATGGTTTGATTTAGCAAATATATCTCTGCTTTGTTTGGGTCTCACTTTGAATGCTAAATGAAATGTATCTAGAACTCTGAATTGATGCAACGATCGGCATGTTAACAGTACTGTCTGGTGCCCAAAATGCACCCTCCCAATGCTTATATTAATGCGCTTTAAAAGTACTTTAAAATGCATGTCCTACATTTTGCATTGCTTGAAATATAAAATACTTACAGCTAGATGAAATTGGGAAATTACAGCAGTTTGCAAGAAACCAGCACTGCCCACACTAGCTGAGTAAAAGTCAATTTCTTTTTCTTTTTTGCTGCAGGAACTCATGAGAATAATGTCATACAAATAAATGGAATTTCCTGGTTCTCTAGTGATGTCATCAGACAATGTGTTGCACTGTTAAAAGATCCTACTGTGTACAAGAGCAAGGTAACTTAGAGTCCACACAATATATTCAATTCCAGCAGCACAGGAAGTGACTAATTGAAACAAAACTGTATATGCTCAGTGTCTATGTAATCAGTGCTGCCGCTCCTGCAGTAAACATGCAGAGTGATCACTGGGGAAGGGCTTGAGTCAGATATTAAAAATGTGATTTATGCAGAATGCCTGCATCAAATCACACTGGGAAAAAGTGCAAAATCTGTGCACTATACAAGCAGTAACCTTCATCTTGTACTAAAGTGGGTTTGGGCTTATTTGTGAAAGTCAGTTCCGGGGCAAGGTTCTAAAAGTGATGTAATCAGCAGGAACATTCCATTGGTTTCATGATGTCTGTAGAACATTCCATTGGTTTCCATGGTGACTGCAGAACATTCCATTGGTTTCCATGGTGACTGTAGAACATTCCATTGGTTTCCATGGTGACTGCGGAACATTCCATTGGTTTCCATGGTGACTTTTGGTCCACTTTTAGAACTTTGTCCCAGAAGATAATTTCATAAACACCCCCATGGTGTTAGCAGGATTACAAGCACATGCATTCATTAAAGAGTGTTTTAATGTGACAGGGATTTAAATGTGTCTGTGGGGTCTCACTTTTATCACATCACCTTGTGGCTTGATATTCAAATTACCCATTTTCCATTAAAAAATAGATGATTAGTATAAGGGTAATTCATAAACAGGACTTGCCACAGACACATTGTTTTTTTTATTACATTTTTCAAAAGTCAATTATACATAAAATTAGCATGCATACCTCACATTATTTCACATTACTAAAGACCAATTTCTGTTAAATTCAAGTTCAAATAATTTCAAAGTACAATCATGTAGGTTCAGATTAAAGTGCGATATTAAGAATTCAGTTAGAGATATAAAATCGATCTGCTGTATCACAAATAGAGTGCACAGTAAATAGACTGTATACAGGTATACAGTACATCCATACAATGCAGAATGGTCAATGGTCTTTGGAAGATTGCATACCTCCCAGCTGTCCCGCCGCACCCTACCTCTGTTCCGCCTTTCGGGAGGGACAGAGGTAGAGCTCAGTGGGACAGCGGGACTCAGGACCATAATCCCGCGGTCCTGATCGCATTCTCCGGGGTCTCAGACACCAGAGAATGCTTACTAGGCGCATGCGTAGCATTGTCTGCACGCACACTAGTGATTCTGGCTTCAGAAGCCAGGATCAAAAATGGGTGACAATGTTACAGGAGCGGTAGCACTGACAAACCCCTCCCCAGACTCCGACACCCCACTACCCGGTGTCCCCGATTTGCCGGGGGGCACAGTTTGGAGGTATGAGATTGTAAAATGTCCTTCCTGGGAGACTTGGGTCTGGTTCCATGATGGAAGATTGGCAGGCCCTCTCCAAAAACAGAAAGTTCTAAGGGGTGTGCCAAAGTACCTCCCAATATTTCCTATGGTCAACAAAGATAAATCTTTCCATTTGGCTTTGCTAGGTAATATGGATGCCACAGACACACTTAAAACATGTTACTCTTAATTAAGGCTCTTGCTTGCTATTCTGCTAAAAAAAAAAAAAAAAAAAAATAGAGATAATTTGGAACCTTTTTTTTTATAGACAATGTTTAAATGATGGGATCCCTGTAAGGAAGACAGAGAGTCTAATGGCTTCTCATCTGCTGATGTTTGTTTTCATGATTCGACTTGCTGACATGAAATGTAATTGTCTGTCTGTTATTTCTAACTGTGTAGTGTAATGTTATATTGTATACCTGGATTTGGAAGTGCACACAAACCTGCACCCTGATAAACTAATTCCACCTCCTGGGAATTGCCGATGATGCATCTCCAAACAGGAAAAGATTCCTGTGTATTATAAGTATGTACACACTGCAAGTATAGTTATCATTCACCTGGTATTATTATATGTCTGCTCTGTACAGACTCCTGTGTAATATATGTATGCACACACTGCAAGTATAGTTATCATTCACCTGGTATTATTATATGTCTGCTCTGTACAGGCTCCTGTGTAATATATGTATGCACACACTGCAAGTATAGTTATCATTCACCTGGTATTATTATATGCCTGCTCTATACAGACTCCTGTGTAATATATGTACGCACACTGGAAGTATAGTTATCAATCATTCACCTGATATTATTATATGTCTGCTCTGTACAGACTCCTGTGTAATATATGTATGCACACACTGCAAGTATAGTTATCATTCACCTGGTATTATTATATGTCTGCTCTGTACAGACTCCTGTGTAATATATGCATGCACACACTGCAAGTATAGTTATCATTCACCTGGTATTATTATATGTCTGCTCTGTACAGGCTCCTGTGTAATATATGTATGCACACACTGCAAATATAGTTATCATTCACCTGGTATTATTATATGTCTGCTCTGTACAGGCTCCTGTGTAATATATGTATGCACACACTGCAACTATAGTTATCATTCACCTGGTATTATTATATGTCTGCTCTGTACAGACTCCTGTGTAATATATGTATGCACTCACTGCAAGTATAGTTATCATTCACCTGGTATTATTATATGTCTGCTCTGTACAGACTCCTGTGTAATATATGTATGCACTCACTGCAAGTATAGTTATCATTCACCTGGTATTATTATATGTCTGCTCTGTCCAGACTCCTGTGTAATATATGTATGACACATTGCTAGTATAGTTATCATTCACCTGGTATTATTATATGTCTGCTCTGTACAGGCTCCTGTGTAATATATGTATGCACACACTGCAAATATAGTTATCATTCACCTGGTATTATTATATGTCTGCTCTGTACAGGCTCCTGTGTAATATATGTATGCACACACTGCAACTATAGTTATCATTCACCTGGTATTATTATATGTCTGCTCTGTACAGACTCCTGTGTAATATATGTATGCACTCACTGCAAGTATAGTTATCATTCACCTGGTATTATTATATGTCTGCTCTGTACAGACTCCTGTGTAATATATGTATGCACTCACTGCAAGTATAGTTATCATTCACCTGGTATTATTATATGTCTGCTCTGTCCAGACTCCTGTGTAATATATGTATGACACATTGCTAGTATAGTTATCATTCACCTGGTATTATTATATGTCTGCTCTGTACAGGCTCCTGTGTAATATATGTATGCACACATTGCAAGTATAGTTATCATTCACCTGGTATTATTATATGTCTGCTCTGTACAGACTCCTGTGTAATATATGTATGCACACATTGCAAGTATAGTTATCATTCACCTGGTATTATTATATGTCTGCTCAGTACAGGCTCCTGTGTAATATATGTATACACATTGCAAGTATAGTTATCATTCACCTGGTATTATTATATGTGTACTCTGTACAGACTCCTGAATGATGAATTGCAAGTATAGTTATCATTCAGCTGGTATTATTATATGTTTGCTCTGTACAGGCTCCTGTGTAATATATGTATGCACACACTGCAAGTATAGTTATCATTCACCTGGTATTATTATATGTCTGCTCTGTACAGACTCCTGTGTAATATATGTATGCACACATTGCACGTATAGTTATCATTCACCTGGTATTATTAAATGTCTGCTCTGTACAGGCTCCTGTGTAATATATGTATGCACACACTGCAACTATAGTTATCATTCACCTGGTATTATTATATGTCTGCTCTGTACAGACTCCTGTGTAATATATGTATGCACACACTGCAAGTATAGTTATCATTCACCTGGTATTATTATATGAGTGCTCTGTATAGACTCCTGTGTAATATATGTATACACACATTGCAAGTATAGTTATCATTCACCTGGTATTATTATATGTGTGCTCTGTACAGACTCCTGAGTAATATATGTATGCACACATTGCAGGTATAGTTATCATTCACCTGGTATTATTATATGTCTGCTCTGTACAGACTCCTGTGTAGCATATGTATGCACACATTGCAAGGGTAGTTATCATTCACCTGGTATTATTATATGTCTGCTCTGTGCAGGCTCCTGTGTAATATATGTATGCACACATTGCAAGTATAGTTATCATTCACCTGGTATTATTATATGTCTGCTCAGTACAGGCTCCTGTGTAATATATGTATACACATTGCAATTATAGTTATCATTCACCTGGTATTATTATATGTGTACTTTGTACAGACTCCTGAATGATGAATTGCAAGTATAGTTATCATTCAGCTGGTATTATTATATGTTTGCTCTGTACAGGCTCCTGTGTAATATATGCATGCACACACTGCAAGTATAGTTATCATTCACCTTGTATTATTATATGAGTGCTCTGTGTAGACTCCTGTGTAATATATGTATACACACATTGCAAGTATAGTTATCATTCACCTGGTATTATTATATGTGTGCTCTGTACAGACTCCTGAGTAATATATGTATGCACACATTGCAGGTATAGTTATCATTCACCTGGTATTATTATATGTCTGCTCTGTACAGGCTCCTGTGTAATATATGCATGCACACACTGCAAGTATAGTTATCATTCACCTGGTATTATTATATGTCTGCTCTGTACAGACTCCTGTGTAATATATGTATACACACATTGCACGTATAGTTATCATTCACCTGGTATTATTATATGTCTGCTCTGTACAGGCTCCTGTGTAATATATGTATGCACACATTGCACATATAGTTATCATTCACCTGGTATTGTTATATGTCTGCTCTGTACAGACTCCAGTCCTGTGTAATATATGTATGCACACATTGCTAGCATAGTTATTGTTTGGGATTATTTGCTTTTTGCAAGATTGAAGTACTCTACAATGTTTTTTATTTTTCCTTCCAGGCTCCAGCCAAATGCTGAGAGCTGAGAGCTGAGTGGGAGGATGAGTAGCAGCTGCAAACCTGAAATGTATGAGTAAATAGATTATATTCAGAATACAGATTCAGACATTTTAGAACATGCATACATTTGTATAATTAGTTCCTTCTCCTGCTCTGTAAACTCTAATAGAACCAGACAGGAGACTAAGGCAGACATACATTATGCATGTTCGTGCTTTTCTCTGCACAATGTAAATGTTTATCACCAGCAGGTGAAAGTAAAACATTGGGGCCTTTCTGTTACCTGTAAAATCTTTACATTAATCACTGCAACATAAACACCTGTCTGTCTTCTGTCAAACGTTTCCATTTTATTTCTGAATGAATCAGCACCTCCTGTGATCTACACACACTTTCCATCCCTTTAAATCTCTGTAATGCATTTTATGCTTTAATTAGAAAAAAGAAAAGGCTTGAAATAGAAAGCGGTCTAAGGGTAAACCCCACATTTACTGCAAATAAAGTGAAATCTATAATAAAAAAACCTAATAACATCTAATAACCTCTAATAACATCTAACAACATCTAATAACCAATAATAACCTCTAATAAAATCTAATAAGATCTAATAACCTCTAATAACATCTAATAACCTCTAATAACATCTAACAACATCTAACAACATCTAACAACATCTAATAACATCTAATAACATCTAATAACCTCTATTAACATCTAATAACCTCTAATAACATCTAACAACATCTAATAACCAATAATAACCTCTAATAAAATCTAATAACATCTAATAACCTCTAATAACATCTAATAACCTCTAATAACATCTAACAACATCTAACAACATCTAATGACATCTAATAACATCTAATAACATCTAATAACCTCTATTAACATCTAATAACCTCTAATAACATCTAACAACACCTAATAACATCTAATAACATCCTAATAACCTCTAATAACATCTAATAATCTCTAATAACTTCTAATAACATCTAATAACATTTAATAACATTTAATAACATCTAATAACCTCGAATAATATCATAATAACCTCTAATAACATCTAATACCATTCAATACAATCTAATAATCTCTAATAACCTCTAATAACATCTAATAACATGTAATAACATCTAATAATATCTGATAACCTCTAATAATATCTAATAACATCTAATAACATCCTAATAACCTCTAATAACATCTAGTAACCTCTAATAACATCTAATAACATCCTAATAACCTCTAATAACATCTAACAACATCTAATAACCAATAATAACCTCTAATAAAATCTAATAACATCTAATAACCTCTAATAACATCTAATAACCTCTAATAACATCTAACAACATCTAACAACATCTAATGACATCTAATAACATCTAATAACATCTAATAACCTCTATTAACATCTAATAACCTCTAATAACATCTAACAACACCTAATAACATCTAATAACATCCTAATAACCTCTAATAACATCTAATAATCTCTAATAACTTCTAATAACATCTAATAACATTTAATAACATTTAATAACATCTAATAACCTCGAATAATATCATAATAACCTCTAATAACATCTAATACCATTCAATACAATCTAATAATCTCTAATAACCTCTAATAACATCTAATAACATGTAATAACATCTAATAATATCTGATAACCTCTAATAATATCTAATAACATCTAATAACATCCTAATAACCTCTAATAACATCTAGTAACCTCTAATAACATCTAATAACATCCTAATAACCTCTAATAACATCTAATAACGTCTAATAACATCTAATAACATCCTAATAACCTCTAATAACATCTAATAACCTCTAATAACTTCTAATAACATCTAATAACATTTAATAACATTTAATAACATATAATAACCTCTAATAACATCCTAATAACCTCTAACATCTAATACCATTCAATACAATCTAATAATCTCTAATAACCTCTAATAACATCTAATAACATGTAATAACATCTAATAATCTTTGATAACCTCTAATAATATCTAATAACATCTAATAACATCCTAATAACATCCTAATAACCTCTAATAACATCTAGTAACCTCTAATAACATCTAATAACATCCTAATAACCTCTAATAACATATAATAACATCTAATAACCTCTAATAATATCCTAATCACCACTTATTACATCTAATAACATCCTAATAACATCGAATAGCATTGAATAATCTCTAATAACCTCTAATAACCTCTAACAACATCTAACAACATCTAATAACCTCTAATAACGTTTAATAACCTCTAATAACATCTAATAACATCTAATAACCTCTAATAACATCTAATAACATCCTAATAACATCCTAATAACATTCTTATAACCTCTAACACATCTAATATCCTCTTATAACATCTAAAGACCTAAAGAAAAAATAAAAATGTTTAGAAAACACAAGCTAGATTTTTTTTAATACTGTTTATTTGACGTCAATGTTTTTTTCCTGGATCAGAAAGTAATTTAATAGGATCAACAGAATTATTAAATTATTATAGGAGCCAGAATTTTTCAAAGTGCGCTGTAAGCACAGTATTGGAAGGTTCTATTTGACTCTCAGATATGAAGTGCACCGCAAGACGCAAATGTACTATTTAGCACCCAAAACTATTAGAATTTTTCAAAGTGCGCTGTAAGCACAGTATTGGACTGTTCTATTTGACTCTCAGATGTAATACATGTAATGCTATTGCTATTCTATAAACTGAAATAAAGTCCCCATTCATACGAATAGGTCAATTGACCTATTCGTATAAATGGGGACTCTATTTCGCTTTATAGAATAGCAATAGCATTACATGTATTCTATAAACCGAAAGTCTATAAACAGAATGTCTTTCGGTTTATAGACTTTCGGTTAATGGAATACATGTAATGCTATTGGCTTTCTATAAACCGAAATAGAGTCCCCATTCATAAGAAATTCTTATGAATGGGGACTCTATTTCGGTTAATTGGATTGTGTGTGTCTGTGTGTATATACATCCTACATCCTGCCGGGCTGCACTTTACATGAATTGGATTGTGTGTGTGTATATACATCCTACATACTGCCGGGCTGCACTTTACATGAATTGGATTGTGTGTGTGTATATACATCCTACATACTGCCGGGCTGCACTTTACATGAATTGGATTGTGTGTGTGTGTGTGTGTATATACATCCTACATACTGCCGGACTGCACTTTACATGAATTGGAATGTGTGTGTGTGTGTGTATATACATCCTACATACTGCCAGGCTGCACTTTACATGAATAGGATTGTGTGTGTGTGTGTGTATATACATCCTACATACTGCCGGCCTACACTTTGCATGAATTGGATTGTGTGTGTGTGTATATACATCCTACATACTGCCGGGCTGCACTTTACATGAATTGAATTGTGTGTGTGTGTATATACATCCTACATACTGCCGGGCTGCACTTTACATGAATTGGATTGTGTGTGTGTTTGTGTATATACATCCTACATACTGCGGGGCTGCACTTTACATGAATTGGATTGTGTGTGTGTGTATATACATCCTACATACTGCCGGGCTGCACTTTACATGAATTGGATTGTGTGTGTGTATATACATCCTACATACTGACAGGCTGCACTTTACATGAATTGGATTGTGTCTGTGTGTATATACATCCTACATACTGACGGGCTGCACTTTACATAAATTGGATCGTGTGTGTGTGTGTGTATATACATCCTACATACTGCTGGGCTGCACTTTACATGAATTGGAATGTGTGTGTGTGTGTGTATATACATCCTACATACTGCCAGGCTGCACTTTACATGAATAGGATTGTGTGTGTGTGTGTGTGTGTATATACATCCTACATACTGCCGGCCTACACTTTGCATGAATTGGATTGTGTGTGTGTGTGTATATACATCCTACATACTGCCGGGCTGCACTTTACATGAATTGGATTGTGTGTGTGTATATACATCCTACATACTGCCGGGCTGCACGTTACATGAATTGGATTGTGTGTGTGTATATACATCCTACATACTGCCGGGCTGCACGTTACATGAATTGGATTGTGTGTGTGTATATACATCCTACATACTGCCGGACTGCACTTTGCATGCTCTTTCTGCAGCATGTGGAACAAATATGTGTCCCTGGAAACATGGCCGATGTTGGCAGCTATGCCGTAGGTGAGTCCTTGGCTTGGCTGATCCATGCGTTGGACTTATCATCAGTCTCCACACCCTACGAGTACAAATACAACGAGGGTCTCACTTATACCCAGGGGTCCGACATAACCCCTGACCACAGGGAGTATTGGGAGTTATGAACTCGGTGAAGCCAGATTTTTGTAACTTGCACCTCGTATGGTAGCCCCCCCCCCCCCAACAGTTAAACTTTCTCAAAATGCCAAGCCAGTATTTTGCACCCCTCCCCCTCAGCACCATTTTAATCACCTCGGCATTATGGGAATTGTAGTTTAGCAGCAGCACTCAGCCCTGCCGTGATATTCACACACCGATTCATCGTACAATATTATTTGGTCTTTTTTTTTCCATTTCCCTTAATCTCATTATTCTTGTGCTTAATTAAAACCATTCGTTACTGCTCAGTATTTCCTCTGCCTTATTGAATAAATCTGCAATTTGCCGGGCTCTAATAGAATGAGACATCCGCACATATTTAAAGTGCTATTATCAGCAGGTCGTAATGGGTGTTAAGTAAATACTGCATGATATGAATTCATGCCGCCGGAATTTAATTGAAAGCTATTTCAGATTCAGTGTGTGTGTGTGTGCTTTGCTTCTCCTCCGTGCTGGCAGACATTACCATTAATATTGCTAGATATTTGTCGCTGGGATCAAATTACACCACAACTGTTCTTTAATACAGCCACGCTGCGAGTGCTGTAAATACGGACAGTTTAGTTTTAGAGAGGCTGCGGGCATGACCGTCTGTCGAGGGGGAGGTCTGAAGAAGAAATTGAAAATACAAAAAACAAAAACAATGGGTATCTTGAGAGATAGATTCCGGGTTAACACTCAGCTCTGTCTCTCAATTGAGGCAGAGCTGATCTGGCAAGCACTTTTGGTATCAGCGTACACTGAGCCAATCAGCTCCTCTGCTTGCACCTAACAGAGTCTGATAGGATGCTGACCGTCTCTCTCCATGAAACAACTGGTCCGAAAATAAAATTGTATGTGCATTAAAGGGACATTAAACTTTATTTTCCCTTTGCAAAGTGCCATATAGAAGCACAAGTGAAATGTTTAACAGCCCCAGGAAGCTGATACTTGGAATGTACTTTTAATGGTACATATCAGCTTATCCACAAAATAGCAGCTGTCTGGTCGACGACCGCCACTCTTACTGCTGGCACAGAGTGAGACCCTTGTTCTTAGATGCAGAGGGGACATTGACTAGATCCCCTGTGTTGGTGCCATGTAAAAATCAGGGTCTCTCTCTGCACGCCCAAGAAAGCGAGACATTGGCACCTAAAAGACAGTCATGAGTGAGGCGCACAGCATCCTCCCCATCAGCTCTGCCTCAGCCGAGAAGCAGAGCTGAGCATAAAGTTGAGGAAGCAGTTGCCTTTAAAAAGTACTTATACTTTAGCACAACCAAATACAAAATAAAACTCAATGGCTCTTTAACATCTTAACTACCATAAAAATATAACCAAACGGGATTGGACAGCGGACAGAGGATTTCGGTTTCAAGCCGACTCTTTGTTCGACATAAGTAGAATAACCCGAGCTACAAAACCAGATCAATGGAAAGACCATGAGTCAAACTGCAGAGCTTTCGGATCATGTGCAGAATATTTAGATTTTGTTCTACTCTCACTTCTTCGTTGGTAGATATACATGAAATCGCACCTGGAGCCCGGCTCTTGTCACAATACATTTGCTTGTGACTTTAATCTCCATCTGTGAGTGAAAAAGACAGAACTCCCTAGGACAACAAAACATATCCGCAGTTACCTCTGTGACAAAAATAGCATCTAACAAAACAAAACAACAGGAATATAATCTAAGACTGCAAAATGTGCTCCGGCATCCGACGTACACCCCTTTTTGGGGTTTGTTAAATGCTTCCACGGCTGTGGGATCTGTGTCATTACACAGAGCTAATTCCAGCACAATCAGTGCGCAGATGGCAGTTATTGAACCCTGACGCGTTTTATTCGGAGAGACTAAAAATATTTATATTGAAATGTACACTAAGGACTTGTTTTTATTGCACCCTTTTCTAGCCAGTGTTAGACAACAGATTATGGCTTCTGTGGTGGAAATCTTTTTTAGTTCATAAAGCAGGAGATGTAGCTTGGAAAAGGTGAGTTTTATTTCTGTGGTACTATGTGATGCTTGCACTGTGTGATAGCTCAGTTTGTAAATACCCTGACTACAGATGCCGATCAAACCTCAGGTTCGAATCCTGGCAGGGTCAATTCATCCTTCCAAGGTCAATAAATGAGTATCATTAACAGGGTAATAATAACATCTATTGTACAGCTGCTGATTTGGATAATTCTGACAGTGTAAACTAACAAGATTTTTGAGTCCCACCGGGAGACATGCCATATAATTACTAGTTATTATTGCTGATACCCTCACACACTGCACGTTACTGGGAGTTTTATTGCTGTGGAGTCTGTGATACACTCACACACTGCTCATTACTGTGAGTTTTATTGCTGTGGAGTCTGTGATACACTCACACACTGCACATTACTGTGAGTTTTATTGCTGTGGAGTCTGTGATACACTCACACACTGCTCATTACTGTGAGTTTTATTGCTGTGAAGTCTGTGATACACTCACACACACTGCACATTACTGTGAGTTTTATTGCTGTGGAGTCTGTGATACACTCACACACTGCACATTACTGTGAGTTTTATTGCTGTGGAGTCTGTGATACACTCACACACTGCACATTACTGTGAGTTATTGCTGTGGAGTCTGTGATACACTCACACACTGCATATTACTGTGAGTTTTTATTGCTGTGGAGTCTGTGATACACACACTGCACATTACTGTGAGTTTTATTGCTGTGGAGTCTGTGATACACTCACACACTGCACATTACTGTGCATTTTATTGCTGTGGAGCTCTGTGATACACTCACACACTGCACATTACTGTGAGTTCTATTGCTGTGGAGTCTGTGATACACTCACACACTGCACATTACTGTGAGTTCTATTGCTGTGGAGTCTGTGATACACTCACACACTGCACATTACTGTGCATTTTATTGCTGTGGAGCTCTGTGATACACTCACACACTGCACATTACTGTGAGTTCTATTGCTGTGGAGTCTGTGATACACTCACACACTGCACATTACTGTGCATTTTATTGCTGTGGAGCTCTGTGATACACTCACACACTGCACATCACTGTGAGTTTTATTGCTGTGGAGTCTGTGATACACACACTGCACATTACTGTGAGTTTTATTGCTGTGGAGTCTGTGATACACTCACACACTGCACATTACTGTGCATTTTATTGCTGTGGAGCTCTGTGGTACACTCACACACTGCACATTACTGTGAGTTTTATTGCTGTGGAGTCTGTGATACAGTCACACACTGTACATTACTGTGAGTTTTATTGCTGTGGAGTCTGTGATACACTCACACACTGTACATTACTGTGAGTTTTATTTCTGTGGAGTCTGTGATACACTCACACACACTGCACATTACTGTGAGTTTTATTGCTGTGGAGTCTGTGATACACTCCCACTCTGCACATTACTGTGATTTTTATTGCTGTGGAGTCTGTGATACACTCACACACTGCACATTACTGTGAGTTTTATTGCTGTGGAGTCTGTGATACATGCACACACTGCACATTACTGTGAGTTTTATTGCTGTGGAGTCTGCTATACACTCACACACTGCACATTACTGTGAGTTGTGTTGCTGTGGAGTCTAATACACTCACACACTGCACATTACTGTGAGTTGTATTGCCGTGGAGTCAGTGATACATTCACACACACTGCACATTACTGTGAGTTGTATTGCTGTGGAGCTCTATGATACACTCACACACTGCACATTACTGTGAGTTTTATTGCCGTGGAGTCTGTGATACACTCACACACTGTACATTACTATGAGTTTTATTGCTGTGGAGTCTGTGATACACTCACACTCTGCACATTACTGTGATTTTTATTGCTGTGGAGTCTGTGATACACTCACACACTGCATATTACTGTGAGTTTTATTGCTGTGGAGTCTGTGATACACTCAAACACTGCACATTACTGTGAGTTTTATTGCTGTGGAGTCTGATACACTCACACACAGCACATTACTGTGAGTTGTATTGCTGTGGAGTCTGTGATACACTCACACACTGCACATTACTGTGAGTTGTATTGCTGTGGTGTCAGTGATACATTCACACACACTGCACATTACTGTGAGTTGTATTGCTGTGGAGCTCTATGATACACTCACACACTGCACATTACTGTGAGTTTTATTGCCGTGGAGTCTGTGATACACTCACACACTGTACATTACTGTGAGTTTTATTGCTGTGGAGTCTGATACACTCACACACTGCGCATTACTGTGAGTTTTATTGCTGTGGAGTCTGTGATACACTCACACACTGCACATTACTGTGAGTTTTATTGCTGTGGAGTCTGTGATACACTCACACTGCACATTACTGTGAGTTGTATTGCTGTGGAGCTCTGTGATACACTCACACACTGCACATTACTGTGAGTTTTATTGCTGTGGAATCTGTGATACACTCACACACTGCACATTACTGTGAGTTTTATTGCTGTGGAATCTGTAATACACTCACACACTGCACATTACTGTGAGTTTTATTGCTGCGGAGTCTGTAATCATTTTGCTTGCACGGTACAAACAATGATTTGGAGACCGAGTACCTTCAAATACTTATTATATGAGTATCTAGTATTCAAAGTAATTTGGAAAATATATAACTTCAGCTCAGGTTTTTTTAGTCCATCTCCAAGTTCAAGATTACATCGTCTGTGCTCTCTAGAAAGAACACAAAATCTAATATAGCTAAGTTCAAGCCTCGTAGAATGCATATTGTTTGATATTGAAGCTTCAAGGTAATAACTTTATAAATTAGCTATAGCCAAGGAGAAGAAAGAAGATAAGACATACGTCTTTAAAATTCATATTGGGCTTTGGGGAATTGAAACCGTTTATTATAGCCGACAGTGCTATATCTTGTATATTATAAATCACGCTTTCTTTTTAATGGTTTGTGATATATTGAAAAGTGCTATCACCGCAAACAGGATCAGCCAAAATTCGATTTATGGTGGAAAAGATGGTGGTATGAATTTTTATAAATCAACAGTATTATTTATGGACACGTGGAATGATTTCCAGGGACAGAGATTCACATTTCCAAGTCTATTCACATAATTATTATTTATTTGTAAACTACCCTTCATATTCCACAGGGTGTGGTTGTTCTAAAGATGAATGTATAAAAGGACGTGTTCAACATACAGTCTCCAAATTAAAATAACTTTATATGTACTGGATCGGGTGAAGATAATAAAGAGAGTGGTTTTATGTCCCAAACTCTCCTAGGACAATTAAAATGTGTATTTCTTGCTATATTAACAGTCTTATCAGTTTTGCATACGGTTACTTTTTGTGCTACATCCCAACACAGAGAGTTTGCTGAAAACTCTTCTACCTCCCATTCAGTGGTGTATCTTGGCCTGGGCCTAGGACGGCCCTGTGCAGGGGTTGGCTTTTTTTTTTTTAAAAGCATGCCCACTTTGTTTTTTTCCTGGTAAGCTGGTAAGCATTTTGGAGAAAGAGATCGCACTGGGAAGCTGTTTTAGGCACAAAGGTGTCACTGGGAAGCTGTTTTGGACACAGAGGTGGTGCTGGGAATGTTTTTGAGCACTAAGTACAGGTGTTTGGTCATAAAGATGGCACTGGACAGGTGTTTGGGCACAAGGGTGGCGTGGGAAAGGTGTTTGGGCGCACAGATGGCACTGGGTAGGTGTTTGGGCGCAGAGATGGTACCGGAAGGGTGTGTGGGGATGATGATGGCACTGGGAAGATATTTGGGCACAGAGATGGCAGTGGGAATATGTTTGGGCACAGATATGGCACTGGCATGGTGTTTAGGGACAAAAATTGCATTGGCAAGGTATTGGGGATAAAGATGGGACAGGCAAGGTGCTGGGGGGCAAATATGGCACTGGCAAGGTGTTTGGGAACAATGATTGTGGATTACAAACAGGAAGAGTTGGGGCCTAGACAGGAAGGGGTGGGGCACAGGACGGTTAACGGGTGCGTGAGTTTAGTCAAGCCTACGACAGCACAAAACCTAAATACGCCACTGCTCCCAATAAGTTCAAAAGTCCAATCAACCTGTGACTGCAGGGAGAGAGCAACTCTCCCCAGCATGACATCAGATAAGGCCGGGCAAATGCAAACATTTAAGCTGGCCAGCAAAACAAAAGGGGTCAACAGATAAGTGATAAGATATCTGTAAATCGTAGGTGGAACAGCTTCTGGATTAGTCTATTCAATCTCTGCAAACCTCTGGATATGGGTCTTATAAAGTGCCTTTTGTAACTGTTTTGGTTCTTTTTGCTCTATGCAAAGTGGTAGGAGGTGGGTTGCCACCTTTTCTTCAAATAAATTGCCACCATTTTGTTGCCCCCATAGATTTTTGAACTGGCCTGCTGGTAAAATACATGGCTTGCTGCCCCTGCCGGTGATTCTCTCTCATTCTGTATTTATTCTCCAATATTTTGGTCATAACCAACCCACTCCTACATGCTCACGTTTCAGTGTTTAGTTGGTACCCCCAGCTGTGAACAGCAGAGGTGAAGCCTCATTACTTCCATTTTGATGTAAAAATAAATACACCAGTCAAATATTTTACATATGATTAATGGTTCGTTATTTAATAAGGTTCTTGACATTTCATTGTAATTACTTGACGTGTCTAACATAATGGTCTTTTAAGCTACTTGACTCCTTTGTCGATCAGCGTAGGAAGCACCATGCTTAGGTAGGTCGTTAGTTATTCAATTTTAGAATATAGTGCGTTTGGCATGGGAAATATATGATGTAATGCTGATTCCCAACCTAAACTGCTAAAAAGGTTTCCAAACGGCTTCCAAATTACTATGGTAACTATCTGGATACGATAGCTGGATAGTTGGATTTTCCAACTTTGCTATTACAGGTTGAGTTTCCCTTTTCCAAAAAGCCCTTATCCAAAATAATCTGTTTTCCAAAATGATCTGTTATCCAAAAATTGCTAATCCTAAATAATCTGTTATCCAAAGTGATCTGTTGTCCAAAAATCCTTTATCCAAAATGAACTGTTATTCAAAAATCCCTGATCCAGAATGATCTGTTATCCAAAAATCCCTTATCCAAAAAAATCTGTTTTCCAAAATGATCTGTTATCCAAAAATACCCGATCCAAAATGATCGGTTATCCAAAATGATCTGTTTTCCAGAATGATCTGTTATCCAAAAATACTTGATGCAAAAAGATATGTCATCCAAAATGATCTGTTATTCAAAAATTGCTTATCCTAAATAATCTGTTATCCAAAGTGATCTGTTATTCAACAATCCTTTATCCAAAATGATCTGTTATTCAAAAATCCCTAATCCAAAATGATCTGTTATTCAAAATAATCTGTTATCCAAAATGATGTTATCCAAAAATCCCTGATCCAAAATAATCTATTTTCCAAAATTATCTGTTATCCAAAAATACCTGATCCAAAATGATCAGTTATCCAAAATGATCTGTTTTCCAGAATGATCTGTTATCCAAAAATACCTGATCCAAAAAGATATGTTATCCAAAATGATCTGTTATTCAAAAATCGCTTATCCTAAATAATCTGTTATCCAAAGTGATCTGTTATCCAACAATCCTTTACCCAAAATGATGTGTTATTCAAAAATCCCTGATCCAAAATGATCTGTTTTCCAAAATGATCTGTTATCCAAAAATACCTGATCCAAAATGATCTGTTATTAAAAAATACTTGATCCAAAATGATCTGTCATCCAAATTTTCACCATAAGTTGAAAACTCCAAACACAGCTGTCAGAATGCAAGTGCACAGCGGTTTATTCAGTGTGCAGCCCCCTTAAGCTGTGATATAACCTTTCCATGCATGCTCGGATTTCCCCACGCCCACAAAGGGTCATACAATGACACGTGTGCAGACCTGACACGCCAACGGCAGGTTCCCGGCGATGTCTCACATCACAGCTACATCACAGTAACAGGGATTTATTTGCTCTATACAGTATTTACATTGATATTACTGTATATCATGAGAGCTGAGAGGCTTTAATATATCTTATTGGTGGAAATGATTTGTTATCCGAAATGAAATGTTGGCCAAAGTACTTCTGGTCTCACACATTTTGGGAGACTCAACCCGTAGTGCTCGGTTTTAGCAACTCACTTGTTTACCAGTTTTAATGAATAGCCCCCTGTGTGTTTTATTCACTCCACTACATGAGAAGTTGTCTTTGATATTTGGTAACTATGAGAAGTGAATGGGTTGTCATACCCCACGTGGGCAGATTAGATAATAGATATTATTGATAGACAGGTATTCCCTTGGATGCAAATCTAGCAATTAAAGTATCCTTTAAAGCAAAAAAAAATAAAAAATAATACTTTAAAAGTAAATCCATATTAAAGCTGACATTAAAGCAATATATTAATTTATTTATTTGCTTTTACATCAGGACACATCTTTTGCAGGCTTTCTTCCGCGGATTGAACTTTTTATAAAAGGCTGAAGGTGGACTAGAGAAATAGAGAGACAGACAACTCTAGGAAGAAAAAGTTACAGGGGGGGCTGTGTTTTTAAGATCCCTGGGGGGGGGGGGGGGGGGGGGGGGGGGGGAAGGGAGCTGCTCACCTCCTACATTCTCTGAGACTTTGTAATGGCCCTAGACTAAATAAGGTTTTAGAAGCTGCAATGCCAACCCTGGTCCTCTACATAAGTAACCAAACTAATCATGTCGAATATTCACTACATTAAGATTATAACATTTAAATATCGTCAACGAAATCTTTTCATCAACAGATGTCATGTATAATGATTTGTTTGCTACTGAATTATAGCAGAGTGATTTCTGTGTTAGAGAAAGTATATTCAATAATAACACAAATGTCATGTTTCTATTCCACCAAACATACCGTATGTCACGTAAATGTTAAACTGTCTGAATGCTAAAAAGAATTATTTGCAGAAACAAAACATAGTTTACATTTAAGTTTGCTGGAATGAGCTTTGTTTGCTTCAGACAATTTAATTTGAAATGTTGCCTGTTGATAAAAAAATAAATTTTAATGCTCTACCACTTCCGTATGTCAAATACATGTTAAATTAAATAAACAGGTACACAATAGATGAAAGGTGTCTCGGAGAGACATGGTAAAAAAATGTAAATCAGATTTTATTTGGGATATTTTACCTTCATTAATTCATATCTCTCAACTCTCTAACCTAGACCCCCTGAACATGAAGGAGGGGCACAGCGTTAAGTGGGCAGTATTATGTAGAGTTTGAGTGTCGTCACTTAACATTACCTTGAGATATAGATACTGGGTGTTTTTGTTTTTTTTAATTATGGGTCCTAAGTCAGTCTTCTGGCCCCCCGGCGGGGGCTTTATTTATGTTTTAAATTTTTAATATTTTTATTTCAATTCTCTGTAGAATTTAAGTTTCCAAAATGCGGCTCTTTTAGACAAATTCAGAGCGTGGTCAGGGCATACTGAGTAGCCGAAAGATTTGTTTATTTTGCCCAATCAGAATCCAATTTTTTATGAATCGATGTAGAAAACTGTTATTTTTACTATTACTTATCTAAATATACAGACAGACAAACACATTGTATATATTAACACACACAATTATATAAATACACATATAGACACACACACACACATATATACAAACTCGATATATATATATAGACACTCATTCTATATATATTTATATATATATATATATATATATATATATATATATATATATATATATATATATATATATATATATATAATTAAGATATAATTTATTACCTGCCCATACATTACATGGATTGTATAATACATGATATTTCTAAACACATGATCCGTTTGACATGCCCCTTGTTTTAGACACAGTGTTACCCAGTGTAATGTAAAACTCGGGCTCAGTGTATGAATAAGTTACAGTGTGTAGACTCTCTGCCCCCCTGTGAATTAATGTTGCTACAGTATGTTTCTCTCTAATGAATGAGAAGCTTATGTCTTATTGTAAGAATGTATGAAGGAATCCCCCAGTGGCACTTCCACTCATTTATCTCTATTAGCCGCCCCCTTCATCTGATGACTGTTGCCATCGGCACTGCAGGAAAACCAAACACGTCGGACTGTGACAAATGATTGGACGCTGCACTTAGGATTAACACTCGCTGCCTCTAATGTCTACATGGACCAGCTGACAAACAGGCTTATCCTGACCTGGGACAAATCCTGCCACCTGCATTTGCAATAAATGGACAGGAGTCCCTGGCAGGGATGGTAAAGTGACACTTATAACCTTCATTGCTCCCATTTTGGGGAATTTGAGTCACCCCCAGGACTCCTATTTTTTGGATTGTAATTTCACATGTGACCACATCCAGATTAGCAGTCAGATGGGAGTATAGACAGCTTTTTCAACCTTCCTGTGCTCCTTCTGTGCATTCCTCAGCGAATGCTAATTAGGCATTGGCTAATCAGCCAGTAGCATCAAATTATAAATTAAATGAAAAAAAAGTTATGTTTAATTGAAGGATTGCATCATGTGTAAGCAAATACAGTACCTTACTCAGTATAACTGTACCACGGGGCAGACATGTTGTTTAGAATCTTAACCCAAGCTTCTAAGCAACATAAAGGAAGGAATAATATACTGCGCCTATATGTGATGGAGTGAGCAGCACCTAGACACAGCTAGTGCTCCGAGCAAAAAAAGTGCATAAAATCAAAACAAAGTGATTATGTGCGCTAAACTCTTGACACTTGAAAAACGCGTTGTGTGAGAAGGGACTTTGGATGAAAAGCACTTTACTGATGAACACTGTTTTTTTTTCGAGATCTACATTTTTATCTACTGTGAAGTGTAAGACTTTACTGTGTTTTTTTAGTTTTGTATTAAACATTTTTTACTTACATCCCTGGCTTCTCTTCCCCAGTGTGAGATTTCTGGAGCTGCCTGCAAGGAAAATACTGGGTGTTTTTCTTCCATTTATCCAATTGTAGGTTCCCTGATACTGCTCAGGTACATGTGCGTGGACATTTCATACACTTTGTTGAAGTGTTTTTCCACAATATCTCGATATACTTCACTATATATTGCTTTTATTTTTTTTCCCTTTATATAACACTTATAAGCGACCATCTTACTGAAATGGGTACATTTGTAGTGTGCTAAGTGTTGGGTTTAGCGCACATAGTCACTTTGTTTTGATTTTATGCATTTCTAAATAATATGTTTACTCAAAACTCCTAACTCTAAAACTAACTCCTAACCCTACAACTAAACAATAACCCTAATGCTATTTGTATAAACTAACCATAAACTTAACCCTAGTACTAACTCCAGTAACCCTTAATACTTATCCTAAAATGAACCACTAAATCTAATACCTTAATACTAACCCAAAACAAAGAAGAACAGTCTTTTCGAAGGTGGAATTGTTCCTCACTATTAATAAGTTGGATACATATAAAACTCCCTGACCGGATGGATTCTGTAACACCTTTTATAAACTGTTTCGGGAGGGGATAGTCCCATGCCTCCATCTAGATTTTAATGAGATTGCACAATTGGCCAGAGGCCCCCAAGAAGAGCTAATATCTTCCCAATAATTAAACCAGACAAAAACCCTACTAATGTGAGAAGCTGTAGACCAATCTCCTTGATAAATGTGGATATCAAGTTATATGCCACCATATTGGCTGAAAGATTAAACAAGGTTATACCCCTGGTGATCCACTCAGATCAGATAGGGTTTGTACCAGGAAGAATTGCGGGAGATAACACCAGGAGGATGATTGATGATGGATCAGGCCAATAGGGTTGGGACGCCCCTCCTGACCTTGTCACTAGATGCCGAGAAGGCTTTTGACAGGGTCGGGTGGGGCTTCCTAAGTGGGGTGTTGAGAGCTTGCGGGTTGGAAGGCTGGGTGGATGGTGCCATAATTGTCCCTGTATTCTTGTCCATCGGCGAAAACGGGAGGTCCTAATATTTGTTCTTCATGGTTTCAGTAGGCAAATGGTACAAGGCAGGGATGCCCTCTCTCGCCATAGTTATACATCATGTCTGTAGAGCCATTAGCAATAAATATCCAGGAAAACAAAAATATTCATGGTTTTATTACTGAGGCAGGTGAGCTAATGATCTCCCTATACGCGGACAATGTTCTCGTAACAGTTGCGAACCCTTCAGTTTCTGTGCCTTAGCTTATGGAAGAGATCCAAAAATACAGTGTAGCATCAGATTATAAATGAAATGTAGATAAGACTATTGTCATGCCTAACAATGTCCAAACCTCACTGGTTTCTAACTTGTGTCAGCAGTTTGGATTTACATGTACATCTAAAGAATTTGACTACCTGGGTTTGACTATAACGGCAACGGTGGAGCAAATGATGGAATGAAATATTTCCAGTTTCCTAAGGGATACGAACAGAAAATTAAGGGAATGGGCCCATTTAGAACCATTATGGTGGGATAGAATTAATACCATCAATTATTATATAATCCCGAAATGGAATTACTTATTTAGAATGGTTCCCTTGTGGGTCTGGAGATTATGGTTGGACATGTTGCAGAATAGCATCAATGCATTTATATGGCAAGGGAAGCCCCCAAGACTGAGTGCTCAGGGGTTGGCTAGGGAGGCACGAGATGGAGGCATGGGGTACCCCATTGATATACTTAGCCAATATGATGTTACATACATATAGGTTGCAGGAAGATCCATCAAAAAGAGAGCCATGGTATAGCATTGAGGCCGAAGCTGCAGCCGCAAAGGATCTGGGGTACTTCTTATGGCTAAATGGTGACAAGGCAGGCTCGGAATTCTTGGCCAGTAAGTCCACAGTACTAGCCCAGGTATTAAAGGAATGGTTAGAGATCAAAAAGTATCTGGGGTTAGTCGGTAAAATAGTTAAATCTCCCTGGCGCAAAATATGAAATATCTGTCATTAAAAGCATGGAAAGGCATAGAGGGTATAACTATGGCACAAACTGTTTGTGATAACACTATTATCCCTTTTCCAGAGGTCGCTAAAAAAAAAAAAACGTTATTGGACGCGGAAATCTTTACATACTTACGCATAAAACATTTCTAGAGAGTAGTATGTGCATAAACATTACCATCGATAAATAGATGGCGAAAATCTTTAGTAATAATAGAGCCAAAAAGATAGAAAATGTGTGAATTCTGCCCTCACTTCTGGTACATCGCCAGCTATTGGGGCATGGGAAGCGGGGCTGGGAATACAGGTTACGCATAAAGAATAGGTTGAATCAGTTGCTCAGGTCAAGAAAGTTGTACACTGTCTGAACTTAGTCGAGTCTCAATATAAGCTAAGTAATAGATGGTACTGGACTCCAAAAAAAATTAACAAGATGTATCCTAACCAGGCCCCTAATTGCTGGCGATACGAAGATTTGGACGGGTCCGATCTGCACATTTGGTGGAAATGTAGTTTAGTGGCCCCTAGAGAGAGAAGACATGGCACTCTTACATCTGGGTTTAAGGAGAATGGGGAAAAAAATAAGAACAGCAGTGATCAATGGTCTACTAAACTCTTAATTGTAAAAAAATTGGAAATCCAGTTTACCATTTCAATATGTTCTCTTTTCTAAAGAACTGAGTTATCAATTGACAATGGACCGCGACCTGAGCTGGAACTTTGATCCGTCCGGAAATTATTTTAAGGATTACCAATCACTGTTAGATTCCCTACATTCCATGCGAAGTCTCTTGGACGTTTAATAATAATAATGGGTTATAAAAATGTTAGCTAGGTATAGGAAATTAAGCTCGCCTTCCTCTTGGTTAACCCCGTGCCTCTCTCGGGCCAAAAAATTTAAATGTATGTGTATATGGTTCTGATTCTATGCGTTTAAGAAATTTATTTTTACAATATTATCAAGTCAGAATTTATATATAGTTGCTGGGTTTATTCAAATAGAGAATTCCAAAAATATATATTTTAAAGATGTGTTTTATGGATAATGTGTGTCTAGTCACGATGTGTTTTTTTTTTCTATAAATAAAGAATAAAAAAATGTAAAAAATATGTTAATTGCATCCTTGACTTGTGAATCCCAAATCACTGTCAGATTTTTCTACTTGGAAGTTATATTTCAGATGTGATCAGTTTCATTCACTGCACACCTTTTATGAACACGTTTACGACAGATTGCAGAAAGATATTATTTGATTTTCTGCTCTCAAAGACTGACACACGTTGTATAAAATGTTATTTTCCAGTAAACGGGAGCTTTGCTACGTTTCAAAGTGACAAGGCAGCAATAAACCAGCAATTCAACAATAATCCAAGCCGCAGGAGCAGACCCTGCAAAAATATACAAAGAGAAGGGGAAAACAGTCCTCCTATTACGACATCGGCAGATCAATCATTCCTCGAAACGTGCGACAGACCATGCCATAAACTGAAAGATCAGACACTAATATTCAAAATTCTTTACATTTTTTGTCACAATCCCCCACTAAACCAAACTACCAACACATTATTACTTGAATCCTAAGCAGTCACCCGTCTCAATCACACTTTCCGAATTGCTGCTATTTTCCTGCTATTGACCTGAATAGATCTGACATTAACTCCTCCTACTTCTCACTCCACGCATACAGCTGTATGATCCGCTACCTGAATAGATCTGACATTAACTCCTCCTCCTTCTCATTCCACACATACAGCTGTATGATCAGCTACCTGAACAGATCTGACATTAACTCCTCCTACTTCGCATTCCACGCATACAGCTGTATGATCGGCTACCTGAATAGATCTGACATTAACTCCTCCTACTTCTCATTCCACGCATACAGCTGTATGATCGGCTACCTGAATAGATCTGACATTAACTCCTCCTACTTCGCATTCCACGCATACAGCTGTATGATCGGCTACCTGAATAGATCTGACATTAACTCCTCCTACTTCTCATTCCACGCATACAGCTGTATGATCGGCTACCTGAATAGATCTGACATTAACTCCTCCTACTTCTCATTCCACGCATACAGCTGTATGATCGGCTACCTGAATAGATCTGACATTAACTCCTCCTACTTCTCATTCCACGCATACAGCTGTATGATCGGCTACCTGAATAGATCTGACTAACTCCTCCTACTTCTCATTCCACGCATACAGCTGTATGATCAGCTACCTGAATAGATCTGACATTAACTCGTCCTACTTCTCATTCCACGCATACAGCTGTATGATCAGCTACCTGAATAGATCTGACATTAACTCCTCCTACTTCTCATTCCACGCATACAGCTGTATGATCAGCTACCTGAATAGATCTGACAGTAACTCCTCCTACTTCTCATTCCACGCATACAGCTGTATGATCAGCTACCTGAATAGATCTGACATTAACTCCTCCTACTTCTCATTCCACGCATACAGCTGTATGATCCGCTACCTGAATAGATCTGACAATAACTCCTCCTACTTCTCATTCCACGCATACAGCTGTATGATCAGCTACCTGAATAGATCTGACATTAACTCCTCCTACTTCTCATTCCACGCATACAGCTGTATGATCAGCTACCTGAATAGATCTGACATTAACTCCTCCTACTTCTCATTCCACGCATACAGCTGTATGATCAGCTACCTGAATAGATCTGACATTAACTCCTCCTACTTCTCATTCCACGCATACAGCTGTATGATCCGCTACCTGAATAGATCTGACAATAACTCCTCCTACTTCTCATTCCACGCATACAGCTGTGTGGGCAGACAATTGGGCAGACTAGATGGACCGAATGGTTTTTATCAGCCGACACATTCTATGTTTCTATGTTTCTATGATCAGCTACCTGAATAGATCTGACATTAACTCCTCCTACTTCTCATTCCACACATACAGCTGTATGATCGGCCACCCGAATAGATCTGACATTAACTCCTCCTATTTCTCATTCCACGCATACAGCTGTATGATCAGCTACCTGAATAGATCTGACATTAACTCCTCCTACTTCTCATTCCACGCATACAGCTGTATGATCGGCTACCTGAATAGATCTGACATTAACTCCTCCTACTTCTCATTCCACGTATACAGCTGTATGATCGGCTACCTGAATACATCTGACATTAACTCCTCCTACTTCTCATTCCACGCATACAGCTGTATGATCGGCTACCTGAATAGATCTGACATTAACTCCTCCTACTTCTCATTCCACGTATACAGCTGTATGATCGGCTACCTGAATACATCTGACATTAACTCCTCCTACTTCTCATTCCACGCATACAGCTGTATGATCAGCTACCTGAATAGATCTGACATTAACTCCTCCTACTTCTCATTCCACGCATACAGCTGTATGATCAGCTACCTGAATAGATCTGACATTAACTCCTCCTACTTCTCATTCCACGCATACAGCTGTATGATCAGCTACCTGAATAGATCTGACATTAACTCCTCCTACTTCTCATTCCACGCATACAGTTGTATGATCGGCTACCTGAATAGATCTGACATTAACTCCTCCTATTTGTCATTATTTGAATGACCCATACAACTTTTTCATATGAATTGATAGAGAAAATTAATTAATTAATGATGACAGTTCCCATGGGATCCCCATTGCTGTAACTAGAATAATCCTGCAGATGTGTGCTTTGTGTAGGTTATTTATCAATATACACACACACATTGCATATACAGTAATCATTGGGATGTTTTGACTCTTGCATTTCTGAAACACTTTAAAAAAAAATTTCCCTCGAAGCTCCAGCTTCATGTTGAAAAGATATTTTGTTAAACAAGACCCCTTCCTGTGCATTACAATGTTTTAAGTGCTTCCTGGCAGTCAAAAAGTTAATGCTAAGGGGACATAACATTTAGGGCTGTTACAGGTCAGATTATATTTTAATGAATTTGGTAAGAATGATATACATATATACAGTTCCGCCATAAGAAATTTCAGGGACCCTTACTGAAAAAAATTCTGCCCCCCCCCCCCCAGATAGTTTATCAATTCATATGTGACTAAAAGCCGGGGTCCACATCCTCTTGATGTCACATATTAATGGATAAAAAGGGGGGCCAGTGACCTGTAACAAAATCCAAACAGATATAGTCAGTGTCAGAGGAGTTAACCCCCAGATTTCTTGACATATATAGGCAGTGTCAGATGAGTTAACCCCTGGATGGCTAGACAGATATAGGCAGTGACAGAGGAGTTAACCCCTTGGGTGGGTAGACAGATATAGGCAAAGTCAGTGGAGTTAATCCCTTGGTAGCTAGATAGATATAGGCAGTGTCAGAGGAGTTAACCCATTGGGTGCTAGACAGATCTAGGCAGTGTCAGAGGAGTTAACCCCCTTGGGTGGCTAGACATATATAGGCAGTGTCACAGAAGTAAACCCCTTTATCCCACAAATAAATGGGATGCAATGACTAGCGCAACCTAATCTGCTGTATTTTTTAAATTCAGATAGACAAAGTGAGCTGAATATCTTGCACCTCAAGTCATTTGTCTGAGTTTGGGGGTTGGGTGGGGAGGGATAAGAGTGGGTTGCGCCCCATATCCCCTTTTTTTCTCTCTGTTTGTTAGATGGGGTAGGAAGGGTTTTTTGTTCTGGGGAATGTCTAGTATTTTATGTAGAATGGGGAGATATGGGGATAGGAATTGGACAAGGGGGATAAACAAATTCTTGTTATTTGTTTTTTAATTGGGTTTTTAATGTGAAGCCTTGTAGGTTAATGTCTGTCCCCAACCTTTCCCCTTTTACTTGGAATATTTTGTAATAACTAATGTATTTGGAAGGTTCAAGAATGTAATGTAAATCTATAATATTTAAAGATTAATAAAAAAAACATATTAGTAAAAAAAAATCCTGTCTCTCCATAGATATTCCCCGTAACTACCACTAAAGATCTGTCTGGGGGGCACCCATCACAGAATCTACAGTAAGAGGTGCTTTCATTTGCGACCTTCCCTCCCAAAACAAACTTTAAAAGGTAAATACGGCACAGAATAAATAGCATAAATGATTTGTGCAAATGTTTTAAATGTCAACTTTCAGGGAGCTGCTCTGCCTATTTTATGTTTATATTTTGTGAGGCATCTTAATTACTTAGGTTCTCAGTGCTTATCTAGTAATTGCGTTCAGCAAGCTGACATTTTGTTTTAAAAAGCAAATGGTTTCAATTCAGTGTAATTTATTAATCACTTTTCTTTTTCTGACTTCCCAGTTATTTGGCACAGAAAGAATAATTTTTTTTTTTACATGGCACGGTTTACATCTTTAATATACACAGGAGCCAGTAAAAGAGCAGGGGAGTATCTTATGACATCATCATGCAGGTTTTGGACATAGTTATAAAGTGAGACTGGCTGGAAGAGGTAGAAAGTGTTGCTGGGAGAGGTAGAGCCGCCACGCAAAGCGATAACTCCACTGTATATCCACAAAAGCCTACCCATATGTGATAACCTTTCTCCGAACACAGGAGAATGTAGACCCCGTAATAGCGGCCCTAAATCAGGATAATTGGGGATACGCTATTGCGCTACTTGAGACTAGTCATCAAGACGAATTTTACATTTTTCAAAATATATTGGATTATAAGGCTGGACAACTTGGAGGAAATACGTCTTTCATGTATAGCTGAAGTTGAAAATGATCTCGCGGTTTGTCAGGTGGATGCTTTTCCAGATTTTCTAGGATTTGACATTTGGGGATTTGTGTCATTCCATAAATCCTGGAAGGAAAATCCGTTATGTTACAAATACCGCTAGAAATTCCATAATTGTATATATATATATATATATATATATATATATATATATATATATATATATATATATATATATATATATATTTATTATTTTCCCTCTGAAAAAGGATCCCATTTAGACCGAAAAAAAAATGGAAAGATATTTAAGAGAATCAGCACAGCCGTTTCCTGCCTGTAGCGTAGTTTATTTAAACCATTTTTCCATGTAACATGAAAAAAGGGTGAAACGGTGTGGTTTGCCGGAACAATTTGAGAATTTTACTCTGTAAATAATCTACCAGGGAATTCAAAAATAAAATAAATCTCCACTGACAGGCCTTGTTTTTAAAGTAGTAACATAGCATGGGCTGGTTTGATTTTCTTCAATAATATTATTGAATATTATATTAATAATAATAAAATATGAGGAGCAAACGGATTTAAAACAAATATTGACCGTGATCTGGCCTTGAGACTGTATTAATGGCTGATGTAGAGACTTTTTGATTTTTTTCTATATATAATCTGAATTTATCATGCTGTGTTAAAAAAATACATATATATAAATTGAGTGTGTTTATACATTGTATGTCCTCAAAGAGGAATGTATATAAATACATTCAACCATATCATTACATGTGCAGAGCTGACTGCAGCACAGCCTATCACAGGGAGGAGGAAGAAGTCTCCTTTCTGATTGGTCAATCACAGGGAGGCGGAAGAAGTCTCCTTTCTGACTGGCCAATCAGAGGGAAATATTCTCATGTACAATCGGCTGAGGAGGCCATCCTAGACTGTGCAAGGGGAGGAGCCAAGAAGTTCAAAACGCACCTAAATATTGTTTATACCGTGACTGTACAGAATAAAGAAAAAATGCTGAAAAATGATCCATACATTGTGTTAGCAGATTTCCAAGAAAATGCATAAATTAAGAGACAAATATGTGTTTGGCGGTAACTGTGGTGTCTCCTGTTGATGACATCACCTGTGGCTCGATTTGCCAACAACACATTTTTACTGAAAAGTACTTCATTTGCATTCCAAACCACAGGTGATGCCATTAAAAAGGATTTCTGCAAGTCAGACACCACATATCAAATGTGTGGTATTTAACTATCTATAGGTTGCAGATCTATAGGTTGCAGATGGGGGCTGCCTCATTGCCACACATAAATGTCATTAAGGGATGTATGTTTTTTGTAACACTGTATTTTGGTATATTTAAGGCTTTTTTTTCTCTCTCTCAACGTTTTAGGAATAGCCTCAGTGGAATTTTACATATACAAAGCATTGTATTTCCAACATTATAGAATGGAGTGGGCAGATAAGCCCCCCTTCAGTTCGGAAATCTGTGCAAGATGCTAGAGGAGCCTGCCAAATAAAAAAATCAGTATTCCTAAATAAAACTTTCACACATTTCGGTTAAAGGAACAATCAAACACTCACACATAATACTTTGGATATTTAATAAAAGATTAATCGACAAGCAAATTTTATTTCAGAGAGAGAGTGAGAGAGAGAGAGAGAGACAGAGAGAGAGACAGAGAGAGAGACAGAGAGAGAGAGAGAGAGAGAGAGAGTGACTGAGAGAGACAGAGAGAGAGACAGAGAGAGAGAGAGTGACAGAGAGAGAGAGTCAGAGAGAGAGAGAGAGAGAGAGAGAGAGAGATGTATAGATATGTCTGCTGTGTATTTGGCAGTTTATGAAAAATCAATACCATTGTAACAAGATAATAGTTACAACATTTAAAAAAAATGTTATTTATCACTACCTAGATAATTATATATCTCTATATAAATACACAGCAGACACATCAATATCTACCTCTATATAAATAAATATATATAGAGATAGATATAGATTTGTCTGTTGTGTATTTGTCAGTTTATGAAAAAGCAATGTAATTTAAAAAAACAAAACATATCTTGTAGCAATATAGTACATTCTCTGATATATATTTTGTTTAATTAGACTGTATGAAAAGACTATAAAGTATGTTTAAGAGATTAATAGTAATACCTTGCCAAATTAAAAAATAAAAACTTAATAAATAAAATTATTTAAAAAAGAAAATTGTTACGTTTTTTACATAATATTTTTTGGCAGAACTTTGAGTGGATTCCAGACTATGTTTTGCACATTCTATTAGAATTTTTGTTATTTGCGCAGAGATTATTCCAAAATTCCTTTTTTTTTTCTTTTCTCGACACCAAGACAGGTTGTATATGTGCGTGAAATTTTTTATTTTCACGTTGATTTTTCAAGACTTATGAAGACCTCACAACATTGGTTGGGCGTGACGTGGGGAACGCGGGTGCACGGTCACACAATTAGGAGGCGTGGCCACTCAATTTAGGGGCGTGTCAGCTCATTACACCCATTCCTATTTGCTTTTTACAAGTTACTATATACTTTTTTTTATTTTATTGTTCCAAGATTTTGGACCACTATCCAGCCAAATCCAACGCGTTTGCGAGGCAACGCGTTTGCAAGACCCCCTCTGTTATCTACCCCACTTTCCCTCCCCAAAAGAGCTCTGTCTGCATGGCTAACGGAGCAGCCATTTAATTCTTACTTTGGTCGGATCAAACATGATGTGACCAGGGGGAGATGCTTCACAGCTCACTGACCCAGTATGGTGTGATGTATATTTAGCTCTAACAATAAGTAATTAGTAGAAGTGCAGCCCAGTTTATCTCAGGAGTGAGGTTCTGCAATATTTTTTTTGTTTTGAAACAAGACTTTGGCCTAATTTACAATGTTTTAAACGGCACAGGAGACCTGCTGCCATGATGTGCGAGGTTATGTATTTCTGTTGAATTTGTTGAATTTACTATGCAAATGGAAACCTTTTTTTTCTTTCTTCTGTGAATACATCTCATTTGTCCTGATTAGGTTAGGAACTTGGTTCTTTTAGCCTCAGTTCCATTATTCGCTCAAGGGTAATTGGTTCCATTAGCAGCACAGAGTCCTGTGTATGTTTGAAGTGTCTCAGCGTGGATTCCAAAATTACGATAACCTACTGATGAGAAATTTCCACCCCTCCGAATTTTATGAGCAGGTCAGGTATGTTTGTTTCCCTACTGCAGAAAAGCCCTAAGATCATTTCTCTAACATACAGGACTGAATGCATTGCTATCCCAGTGCTCTGAATAGCCTCTGATACAAACAAGGTTAGGGTGACCTTGCAGTCATCTTATAGAATGGCTAGCGGCCTGTCAATATGCAAAGGGAACTACGGGGAAAAGCGGGCCGTAAACCAATAAATAGAAATAGCAGATTTACTTGAAATCATACAAATCAGAAATCGTGCCCTGGGAAGTTTTACAGACTCCTTTGTTGTGTCATTATTTCAGGGCAAAAGAAGGGGTACTTAGTCCAAGGCATGCCTACGAATAAGTGCTTGTGTGGTCCGAAATACATCAGGTGGCTATAGTGCCCCTTGTGGGGTCAGTCTTGTGGACAAGTTTTTTTGCCTATGACTAAGTGCCCGGGTGGTATGAAACGTGTCAGATGGTTTTAGTGCCCCTTGTGGGGATCAGGCTTGTGCACGGAGGTTTTTTGCCTATGACTTGATGCCCGTGTGGTACAAAATGCATCTGGTGGTTTTAGTTCCCCTTGTGGGTATCAGTCTTGTGCACAGAAGTTTTTGTGCCTATGACTAAGTGCCCATGTGGTACGAAACGCGTCAGGTGGTTACAGTGCACCTTGTGAAGATCTAACTGTGGCTGAGAACAAAAAAAATATTTTATTGTGTTGCTACCTCAGAGTAAATATCTTTTAATGTAGATGAGCCTTGGTGAACCAGCTGTCATTTATATTCGTTTAGATATACACCAAAGTAAGTAGACGTAAGCAACTGTCTCAGCTGGGTCATGTGACCTACCGACACCAAAGTATTTGGATAATGCACACATGCAACCCCCCTGAGCGTAAAAAACTAAATTCAACTTCCAAGAGAGACTGTAACTGCTTCCTAGACACTCACTGACTAGTGTACGGAGAGCACAAAGGGCTTGTCTGGGTCTCGGGAAGCTGCCCCCTCTGTTAGCACAGGGCTCGGAAACATATTATGGCTCCTCATTCACACCCCAGGCTGTGTTTAAAGGGACAGTCTAGTCCCCAATCTCACTTTGGTGCAAGATGAAGATTACTGCTTGTATAGTGCACAGGCTTTTTTTCCCAGTGTGATTTGATGCAGGCATTCTGCATGAATCACATTTTTAATATCAAGCCCTCCCCAGTGATTACTCTGCATGGTTACTGCAGTTGCAGCAGCACTGATTATATAGACACTGAGCATATAAAGTTTTGTTTCATTTAGCCACTTCCTGTGCCCTTTGAATTGAATACGTTATGTGGCCTCTAAGTGGCCTTGTTCTTGTACACAGTAGGATTTCTTAACAATTATTCTCATTGGTTCCTGCAGCAAAAAAAAAGAAAATTACATTTAGTCAGCTAGTGTGGGCAGTCCTGGTTTCTTACAAGCTGCAGTCATTTCCCAATTTAATCTAGCTGTAAGTATTTTATATTTTAAGCAATGCAAAATGTAAGACATGCATTTTAAAGTACTCTGAAAGCACATTAATATGTATTAATATTTGGAAGATGTATTTTGGGCACTAGACAGTCCCTTTAATGTCCTATAAGTATTAATATTACTGAAACATCGGACATTTCCCTGTGATTTAGTGAAAAGATTAGCTTTTTATTAATAAAAAAGCAACAAAAAAAATCAATATAAGGGGGTGAGAGACGGCACATGATTAGATTAGATCATGCCAGATTATATACTTTCCTCCTTTCAGTTACTTATTTTCCAAATGTGGGACAAACAAAAACCATAATAATACATGTTTTATATTGAATATCCCCAATACCAGTATCACTGGAGTAACCAGAAATGTCAATACAGGCCTCTCTCATATCTTATTCCTGACTTCTTTTGATACAAACAATACATTTATCTCAGGAAAGCTTTCTGTGTTATTCTCAAGCACATCCTAGAGATGGTATGTTTCCTCAACATCTAGTGTATGTTCTTACAGCCCAATTAATGGAACTCATTTATTCTGACTCAGGAAGATGAAAGGCTAAGTCAGGCCTTACCAGCATCAAACCTGCAACCCTGAGGTTTGAATACATTTGACAGATGATGAATTAACACACTGAGCTAGCTCACTGTCACATTCACTCTACCCCTCCTAGCTTTCTCAGGATCCAGCAGAGTGACCACCAAGACAGAGAACAGCTTTACAATATAGACATTTCTGTAGACAATTTTTTTATTCTCTACAGTCACAGTAAAAACCATGTTTAGCTGATCCATTCCCATTAAATTAGTGTACATGGTGATAGCATAAACCAACTAAAAGAGGCCAAATATATATATATATATATATATATATATATATATATATATATATATATATATATATATATATATATATAACATTTAATGGGTCTCTTTCAACCTAAACATGGCTGCACATTATCTATATATTGAAGAGGTGAGAAGGGGATACATACAATCACCCATACCATACAAAGTGAAGCAATTCTGTTATAGTGGTGGAGGATTCAATATGGAAAACCAATGGAGAGTACAATACAAATGTTCAAATGATGTCATACAATGTAACAAATATTTTAAGGTAAGTGGTGTATCTTGTAAAGGACCCCCCCCCCCCCCCCCAGATCTGTCTTATCATATCTTGCTCCAGTCGTCCGATCTGCTTCAAACTACAAATAATGTCTGAGTTATTATCCAAGCCCCTCCTCCCTGTGATACAACCCACAGACCGGACTGAAAACCACACCCTCCACTCCTGCATTCCAAGCCCTTGAAACCCGCTGCGTTTCGACAGAGAGAGAACCCACCATAACTGCTAGTGGCCGACTTTCTCAGATAAAAACTTTTATTATGAAACTATTTAGAATTTTAAAACTAAAGACACTCTTGACATTATCAATTTTCAGACACCATAAAATCTTTTGGGATTTGTAACATGGATCTCACCCACAGTCCACCAATTGGACGAACACATTCTCAGATTAATGTTCTAGGTTATACAACTCCTTTTCTTTTCCAGATAGTCATTATACTGTTGATTTAAAACTTACTCCGACAATGTAACACAGCTTACAAAACCATTCTCAGTTTGCTGAATACAGAGCACAATGAGATTAGTTTTTAGAGGAGTGAGGCTTGGCTTCTCCACTGAGCTAATCAGTGCTGCTGGCACGATGGGGAGCTGGCTTATTACAAAATCTAATCCCCTGCATTTCACAGCAGATACTGATGGGAGTACAGGAGGAATGTCAGGTACCTGTGTGATTGTACACTGCAGACATGGCTTCGCAATACTTCTCCAGGAGCACGGTCAGAGAGAGGTTTTCTGAGCACAGAGTACAGTGAAGGATTACCTAGAGAAGGAGATACAAGTTATAACAAATGATTGCTGACACAAAGTAACAGCGGGTTTTCTTTAGAAGTTAAAGGGACAGTTACACCTATAGTGTTTGAAAAAAATATATTTTAAGATTATCTACCGTATTTGCTCGAATATAAGACAGGTTCTTTTCGGAGCAAATGCTCTGTAACATGCCCCTCATCTTATATTCGAGGTTCTTCTTATAATCAGACCTCAAATTGAAGTCTGACCTTAAGACTGGGATCCAGGTTCCCCCGCAGAGCTGCAGGGTACCTGGATCCCCCTCGCAAGCAGTTGGTGGACGCTGCTGCCTGGCATGTCCATCGGAACCAGGTGGAAGTGTCATACAGATATCCAGGCATCAGGGAAATTAGTGGGTAGAGGAGGCAGCATTAGCAAGTCTGAGAGAGGGAGGAGGGCCAGAGGCAGTTTTGGAAAGCCTGGGGGAGGGAGGGGGGACAGATGCAGCATTGGTAAGTCTGAGGGGGAGGGAAGAAGCAGCATTGGCAAGTCTCAGGGGGAGGAGGGAAGAGGCAGCATTGGCAAGTCTGAGGGAGGGAGGAGGGCCAGAGGCAGTTTTGGAAAGCCTGGGGGAGGGAGGGGGGACAGATGCAGCATTGGTAAGTCTGAGGGGGAGGGAAGAAGCAGCATTGGCAAGTCTTGGGGGGAGGAGGGAAGAGGCAGCATTGGCAAGTCTGAGGGAGGGAGGTAGGGGGGAAGAGGCAGCATTGGCAAGTCTTGGCAAGGGAGGGGGGAAGAGGCAGCAGTGGCAAGTCTGAGGGAGGTGGGAAGAGGCAGCATTAGCAAGTCCTGGTGAGGGAGGAGGGAAGAGGCAGCATTGGCAAGTCTTGGCAAGGGATTGGGCAAGAGGCAGAATTGGCAAGTCTGGGGGAGTTGAAGGGGAGAGGCAACATTGGGACAAGTTGGCAGCATTGGCTAAGGCTGGGTAGAGAGGGAGAGGTAGCACTGGTTAAGTCGAGGGGATAGGGGCAGCATTGGCTATATCTGGAGGCAGATGGCTGTGGGGGCAATGCTTTGACTGCATCTGTGGGGCAGATGGCTATGGGGCGATGCATTGGCTATGTCTGGGGGGCAGATGGGCAAATAAAAGGAAATAAAAACAAGAAATACATTTTTTTCTATCATAAATGTTATTAAATTTAAAAAAGCAATATATGTAGCACTAATACACACAAGCACACTCACTTAACCCCTTGGCGACACAGGACGGACTAGGTCCGTCCTGTGTGCCGAGGCGTTAGTGACACAGGACGGACCTAGTCCGTCCTGTGTCAAAACGAGCACTGAAAGCGGAGTTTTTCCGCTTTCAGTGCTCAAGCGGCATTGCAACGATGCTTCCGTATGGTACCTGTGCTCTCTGGCTGTCACACGATTGCCTCTTCACAGAGGCAATCAGTGACTGCCAGGCACACTGACAGGCAGTGGGGATGCTCTCCTGAACATCCCCACTGACTGGTCAGATCCATATTAACCCTATATTGATCTGACCAGTTATGATCTGCCTCCCTCTCCTCACATTTTTTTTAGTGAGGGAGAGAGACAGATCAAAGTTATAAAAGTAAGTAAAAGTTAAAAAAAAACAATAAATACACAACACACAAATAATAAAACAATAAAAAAATTTTTATTAAAGCAATTCCCTGCGTTTAACCCCTTCCCTGCCTCTGATCTTGCATAAGCAGTGATCGTGCACATCAGCGCATTTATTTTTGCTGTTTGTGCATTTTTTAGGGGTTAATTTTTTTTGTACTGTAATTTATTACAGTACTAAAAAGGCTCTTCTAAGAGTTATTAACCCCTTATTTGCCATCGATCACTGCTTACGCAATGATATTGACGCCAAAGCAATTTTTATCTGTCTGCATATTTTTTTTTTTTTTTTTTACACATACCCGCTAGGGGATTACATGTAAAGTAAAAATATTTGAGATTTTTTTTTTAAGCTGCCTGAGCGCATAGCGATCAGTAACAGCGAATTAGTGGCAAAGGCGGTTTGGTGATTTCTCAATTAAGCTCACCATTCGCCCTGGTCAGATCAAAATTAATTGGATCAATATTCACAAATATTGATCTGCCTCCCTCTCCTCACTTACATTTTTGTGACGGAAAGAGACAGATCAGTATTAGTGATATAAAATAACATTTTATAAAATTGGCAGGTTTTATGAAAGTCTTTCACTGTGTATTAACCCCTTCCCTGCCATTCATCAACTGTGTAAGCAGTAATCTTGCACAGCAACGGTATGTTTTGCTGTCTGCACTGTTTTATGGATTAATTTCTTTGTACTGTAATGTATTACAGTACTAGATAGGCTCTTCTAAGAGCTATTTAACCCCTTCTTTGCTCGAGATCACTGCTTACGCACTGATTCTGAGGCCGCGGACTCAGGGTTCGATTTTGACCCTATTCAGCTTTCTGATACATCATCTAGCGATGTATCGGTGGCTGCTGAGCCCTTGCCACAAGTAGTGATGGGGGTCTACCGATAAAAAAAATATATGGTTTGGTGGGGGTAAATTACATTGGCTGGCTTCAAAGATATATCCCATAAAGGACACGGACGCAGGTTGACTACATGTCAAAATTCCAAGTTGGAATTTTGAGATGCGCATCTCACAAATGTTGCCTTCTAGCCAAAAACAAACCAACAAACCTATGCATTGGTGCTATCCCTGTTCTCGGGAGATGTTGCTGAACACATATTGGGTTGTTGTTTGGCAGTGACATATACCAGAATCTGTGAATTCATGCCTGAAGTACACTGCATGTGGAAAATAAACTCCCAAAAAAAGTACTACCACAAACTTTTACAAAGGCTGGTGGTAGAATTAGTACCTATACAGTATTAAAATACCACCATTTGAAATACCTTAGGATGTCTATTTTCCAAAAATATATGGTTTGATGGGGTAAAATTCATTGGACGGCTTCAAAAATGTTCCAAATGGAACATGGGCGCAGGCTGACTACATGTCAAAATTCCAGGTTGGAATTGCTCACCCCCTAAATGTGGAATTTTAGACCCAATACAAACCAACAAATCTATGCATGGGGGGTATCCCTGTACTCAGGAGATGTTGCTGAACACATATTGAGGTGTTGGTTGGCAGTGGCAAATACCAGAATCTGAAAATTCCTGCCTGAACTACAATGTGTGTGGGGAAAAAATGACATCCCATCCCTTTGACATAGGTTGGTGGTAGAATTAGCACTTGGAAAGTGTTAAAATACCACAATTTTAAATACCCTAGGATGTCTAGTTTTCCAAAATATATGGTTTTATGGGGTAAAATACTTTGACAGGCTTCAAAAGTGTCCCAAATGGAACATGGGCGCAGGCTGACTACATGTCAAAATTCCAAGTTGGAAATGCACCCCCCCTAAACGTGGCCTTTTAGCCCCCAAATAATCTAACTAACCTACACATGGGTGGTATCCCCGTACTCAGGAGATGTTGCTGAACACATATTAAGGTGTTGTTTGGCACTGACACATAATAGGATCTGTGAATTCATGCCCGATGTACAATGAATGTGAAAAACAAATTACTATTCATAACATTGACATAGGCTGGTGGTAGAATTAGTGCATGAAAAGTGTTAAAATACTACCATTTGAAATACCCTATGGTGTCTAGTTTTCAAAAATATATGGTTTTGTGGGGTAGAATACACTTTTTGGCTTCAAAAATGTCCCAAATGGGACATGGGCGCAGGTTTTCTGCACGTCAGAATTCCAAGTTGGAAAACCAAAAAGCGCACCTCTCAAATGTGGCCTTTTAACCCCCAAATAACCTAACCAACCTATACATGGGTGGTATCCCTGTACTCAGGAGATGTTGCTGAACACATATTGAGGTGTTGTTTGGCACTGACATATAACAGGATCTGTGAATTCATGCCCAAAGTACTATGTATGTGAAAAAAAATTACTATCCATAACATTAACATAGGCTGGTAGTATAATTAGTGCATGAAAAGTGTTAAAATACTACCATTTGAAATACCCTAGGGTGTCTAGTTTTCAAAAATATATGGTTTTGTGGCATAGAATACACTTTTTGGCTTCAAAAATGTCCCAAATGGGACATGGGCGCAGGTTTTCTGCATGTCAGAATTCCAAGTTGGAAAACCAAAAAGCGCACCTCTCAAATGTGGCCTTTTAACCCCCAAATAACCTAACCAACCTATACATGGGGGGTATCCCTGTACTCAGGAGATGTTGCTGAACACATATTGAGGTGTTGTTTGGCACTGACATATAACAGGATCTGTGGATTCATGCCCAAAGTACAATGTATGTGAAAAAAAATTTCTACCCAAAACATTGACATAGGCTGGTAGTATAATTAGTGCATGGAAAGTGTTAAAATACTACCATTTGAAATACCCTAGGGTGTCTAGTTTAAAAAAATATATGGTTTTGTGGGGTAGAATAAACTTTCTGGCTTCAAAAATGTCCCAAATGGGACATGGGCACAAGTTTTCTGCATGTCAGAATTCCAAGTTGGAAAACCAAAATGTGCACCCCCTAAATGTGGCCTTTTAGCCCCAAAACAAACCAACAAACCTATGCATGGGTGGTATCCCTGTACTCAGGAGATGTTGCTGAACACATATTGAGTTGTTATTTGGAAATACCCCTTCACATTTTAAGGTAATGTTTACCTAAATTGCAATATATGTGAAAAATTTAAAAAAAAGATTTTTTGCTGCAAACTTTGGCATAGATTGGTGGTAAAATGGCTACATGAAATGTGTCAAAATACCCCAAGTTAAATGCCCTGAGTTGTCTAGTTTTCAAAAATATGTACATGTTGGGGGTCATTCATGGATTTAGTACAGAAATCAGTGTTACAATGTCACTATCGCTAATTTTGAAAGAAAGGATTTTAAAATAGCTTTGCACCACTTATAGTTCTGGCCCTGTAACATGAATAAAAAAGCAAAAAAACATAAAAACATGGGCTATTTCTGAACTCAGGACATATATTAGAAACTTTTTAGCAGTGTTTTTTTTTGTCTCTTGTACATGAGTATACGATTTTTCAAATAAAAGTCATAAAAAAATTATTTTTTCAATTTTTTGCCATATTTTATTATTTTTTTTACATCAAATTATATGCTATTATCAAAACAATGGTATCAAAAGAAAGCCCTTCTTATAACGATAAAAACGATATATAGTTTGTGCGGGTACACTAAATGAGACAGAAATAAATTACAGCAAAACACAAACACCTCAGAAATGTTAAAACAGCCCATGTCACCAAGCGTCGGACAAGCCAAAAAAGTCATGTCACTAAGGGGTTAATATACACAAACACACTCACTAATATACACAAACACACTCACTAATACACACAAACACATGAACTAATACACACACAAACACAATCACACTAATACACACAAACACACTCACTGATACACACAAACACACTGATACACACTAACCCACTCACTAATACACACAAACACATTAACTAATACACAGTCACACTAATATACACAAACTATTTTTATACTATATAAAAAGGTATTTAAATTTATTAGTTATAAACGTATCTCAGAAATATTACATTGTGTCAATGTGTCATGTAGAAAATTGTTTAACCGATTATAGAATTTAACAGAATTATTTACAAAGTATATGATATCAGATATACACCTTAATATTATTAAAAAGGAAAAATAAAAAATAAAACCTCAAGTAAACAAAATAGAGGTTTATAATTCAAACCTCACAATACTCGATAGCATTTCATTTACACAGCTTTTATTTATTCTTGTAATCACATCATACCAGGATATACAGCTACTAGCTGTATATATTCTGACACCCAAACATAATGATCTAATTAATATATTTTGATATTTTGTTAGGTTATTAATTTTTAGACTGAGTAGCGCACCCCAATGTCACTGGGATGGGTTTGATCACATTAATGATGTTATTTTATATTTTGGGGCATTTCCACCAAATTTGTCATCTTTCTACACACCCTTTAAAGCAATTTTCATTGCCTAATAACACACTCACTGATATACACAAACACTAGTACACACTAACACACTCACTAATACACACAAACACACTCACTGATATACACAAACACTAATACACACTAACACACTCACTGATATACACAAACACTAGTACACACTAACACACTCACTAATACACACAAACACACTCACTGATATACACAAACACTAGTACACACTAACACACTCACTAATACACACAAACACACTCACTGATATACACAAACACTAGTACACACTAACACACTCACTAATACACACAAACACACTCACTGATATACACAAACACTAATACACACTAACACACTCACTAATACACACAAACACTAGTACACACTAACACACTCACTAATACACACAAACACACTCACTGATATACACAAACACTAATACACACTAACACACTCACTGATATACACAAACATTAATACACACAAACACACTCACTAATACACACAAACACACTCACTGATATACACAAACACTAATACACACTAACACACTCACTAATACACACAAACACTAGTACACACTAACACACTCACTAATACACACAAACACACTCACTGATATACACAAACACTAATACACACTAACACACTCACTGATATACACAAACATTAATACACACAAACACACTCACTAATACACACTAATAAACACAAACACACTCACTGATACACACAAACACAATCACACTAATACACACAAACACACTCACTGATACACACAAACACACTGATACACACTCACACTTATACACACAAACACACTCACTAATACACACAAACACTAATACACACTAACACACTCACTAATACACAGAAACACACTGATACACACAAACACTAATACACACTAACCACACAAACACACTTACACTTATACACACAAACACACTCACTAATACACACAAATACTAATTACACTAACACACTCACTAATACACACAAACACACCCACTGATACCCACTCACATGAATACACACAAACACACTCACTAATACACACTCACACTGATACACACAAACACTAAGACACGCTAACACATTCATTAATACACACACAAACACACTCACACTTATACACACAAACACAAATACACTCTAACACACCCACTAATACACACAAACACACTCAATTATACACACAAACACACGGATAAACACAAACACTAATATACACAAACACACTCACTAATACACACACAGACTAATACACACAAACACACTCACTGATACACACAATCACTAATACACACAAACACACTCACTAATACACACTCACACAACACACACAAACACAATCAGTTATACACACTTACAGTAATACACACAAGCACACTCACTAATACACACAGTGTTCTAATACCACTTTCCAGGAGTTTATCACACAATATTATTTTTATTTATGTCACATGAGTTTTATATATATTTTTTAGTAGCATCCATTAAAAGCCATATATTTTATTATAAATGTCCTTAATATTCTTACTAATGCTCACACCAAATGTTCACATCCATTCCCCCTGAGATGCTTGGCATCTACCCAGAATGCCCCTTGTATGGCTGCATATTATGATTGTTACACCAATGTGTTTGTTATGTTTGCACTGAGCACGTCTCTGGGAACAGCTGGGAGTTGTCAGTACGTGCAAGTTGTACTACGCAAGGTATTTCATTGAAGAGGATCTCTTTACACCACACACCACTCCATACATTCCTCTCCAAGATCCATGACATTTTAATTTAGCTCTTTGTGTAATTCATTTTGCAATGGTGCATGTTGCAAGTTACTCAATCACACTATATGAATTGCTACTTAACTAACCAGATCTTACATCTAATCAGGGTGATGACCATATTCTGAGGTTGGAAATGTGTATTAGAATTCCAAGGGTGATGGGACAAAATCATAGATGGTATATTAGAATTCTCATGGGTGATTAGTCAAAATCTCAGACAGTGTATTAGAATTCCAAGGGTGGTGACACAGAATCCTAGATGGTATATTAGAATTCTCATGGGTGATTAGTCAGGATCTCAGACAGTGTATTAGAATTCCAAGGGTGGTGGCACAGAATCCTAGATGGTATATTAGAATTCTCATGGGTGATTAGTCAGGATCTCAGACAGTGTATTAGAATTCCAAGGGTGGTGGCACACAATTCTAGATGGTGTATTAGAATTCTCATGGGTGATTAGTCAGGATCTCAGACAGTGTATTAGAATTCCAAGGGTGGTGACACAGAATCCTAGATGGTATATTAGAATTCTCATGGGTGATTAGTCAGGATCTCAGACAGTGTATTAGAATTCCAAGGGTGGTGGCACAGAATCCTAGATGGTATATTAGAATTCTCATGGGTGATTAGTCAGGATCTCAGACAGTGTATTAGAATTCCAAGGGTGGTGGCACAGAATCCTAGATGGTATATTAGAATTCTCATGGGTGATTAGTCAGGATCTCAGACAGTGTATTAGAATTCCAAGGGTGGTGACACAGAATTCTAGATGGTGTATTAGAATTCTCATGAATGATTATTCAAATTATTAGACTGTGTAATTGAATTCTTGGATGAACAGCAACAATCTCATTTTTGGTTGGCAAACTGGTCTTTGAAATAAACAAAGATCTGTGGATAAATGACAAGTGAACTGCAAAAATCAGGCATTGATACTTGGAAAGACATAAAGAGACAGGCATTTCTCTGATTTCGGGAGTTCCCTGTCTGTTCACAATAGTCCGCATTTTAATGAATGTAGCCCAGGGGGAATTTCAGCATTTTTAATGGTGATTATCCAGATTCTCAGGCTGTGACACACACACACACACACACACACACACACACACACACACACACAGATGTCACACACGTCAGACAGATGTCACACACGTCAGTCAGATGTCACACACATCAATCATACAAATATCACACACATCAATCAGTCAGATGTCACACACATCAATCAGACAGATGTCACACACATCAATCAGACAGATGTCACACACATCAATCAGTCAGATGTCACACACATCAATCAGACAGATGTCACACACATCAATCAGTCAGATGTCACACACATCAGTCAGATGTCACACACATCAGTCAGATGTCACACACATCAATCAGACAGATGTCACACACATCAATCAGTCAGATGTCACACACATCAGTCAGATGTCACACACATCAATCAGACAGATGTCACACACATCAATCAGTCAGATGTCACACACATCAATCAGACAGATGTCACACACATCAATCAGTCAGATGTCACACATCATTCAGACAGATGTCACACACATCAATCAGTCAGATGTCACACACATCAATCAGACAGATGTCACACACATCAATCAGTCAGATGTCACACACATCAATCAGTCAGATGTCACACACATCAATCAGTCAGATGTCACACACATCAATCAGTCAGATTTCACACACATCAATCACTCAGATTTCACACACATCAGTCAGATTTCACACACATCAGTCAGATGTCACACATCATTCAGACAGATGTCACACACATCAATCAGACAGATGTCACACACATCAATCAGTCACATGTCACACACATCAATCAGTCAGATGTCACACACATCAATCAGTCACATGTCACACACATCAATCAGTCAGATGTCACACACATCAATCAGTCAGATGTCACACACATCAATCAGTCAGATTTCACACACATCAATCAGTCAGATTTCACACACATCAATCAGTCACATGTCACACACATCAATCAGACAGATGTCACACAAATCTATCATACAGATGTCACACACATCAATCAGTCAGATTTCACACACATCAATCAGTCACATGTTACACACATCAATCAGTCACATGTCACACACATCAATCAGTCACATGTCACACACATCAATCAGTCACATGTCACACACATCAATCAGTCACATGTTACACACATCAATCAGTCAGATGTCACACACATCAATCAGTCAGATGTCACACACATCAATCAGTCACATGTCACACACATCAATCCATCCCGCACTAGTCAATATTTCTCCCTGCGCCTTCCAGTAGCTGTGGGGATCCGGAAGATTAACTCCTGCGTGTCAGTAGTCCCCTGGGATCATGTGTATGGACAATTCCTCCTCATTACAGCGTATTGTCCTGAGACTAATCTGTCATTGCCTTTTCTCCGCTCACACAGGGAATAAGAAAATAGATTATCTCTTTTTCCTTTAAGGAATAAATAACAGATATATATTTTTTGGGAGAAAAGTAAAATGGTGGATTATTTTGGCAAATATTAGTTAAGAAAATGAATCAGTAGTGTGATAACTTTACACTTCAATACATCTGAAAGCAGCAGCTGACAAAACATGATATTACAGTATTTGCTTGAATATAAGACAAGGTTTTTTCAGAGCGAATGCTCTGTAACATGCGCCTCGTCCCCCAACCCCCCCCTCCCCATACTCATATGAGGACACACGCTCACACATAATCACGCACACACATAATCGCACACATAGTAACATACATAGTAGTTAAGAAGAGAGACAGCTTTTTGACACTATAAGTATTTGCTCACTAGCGCTGTACCTCTCTTTTCTTTTTTCTGTAGTCACATACATGCTTGCAGTTACACAGACACACAGTCACATAGCAACACACATAGTCGCATACATGCTTGCAGTTACACAGAAACACAGTCACATAGCCACACACATAGTCACATACATGCTTGCAGTTATATAGACACACAGTCACATAGTCACACACATAGTCGCATACATGCTTGCAGTTATATAGACACACAGTCACATAGTCACACACATAGTCGCATACATGCTTGCAGTTACAAAGACACACAGTCACATAGCCACACACATAGTCACATACATGCTTGCAGTTATATAGACACACAGTCACATAGTCACACACATAGTCACATACATGCTTGCAGTTATATAGACACACAGTCACATAGTCACATACATGCTTGCAGTTACACAGTCACATAATCACACAGGCCGTCACACACACAGTATGTACAGCAGTATTTTCAGTATCTGTCCCCCATCAAGCTGGGGATACAGCAGGGGATCACAACTCCCATGAAGCTGACACAGGGCCTTCCCAACCTCAAACATCAGGAAGGGGCTCTAGTTATGCAGAGTTGACAGGGCAGCGACTGTGATACCCCTACTGTATGGGTCCTCTTTTCCCCCAGTCATTGAGCACCCCTCCGGCTGGTGCTGGCATAACACCATCCCTTCTATAACGTCGCCCCTTGCCAGCCCACAGCATGACTTCCTGAGTGGACCAACAAATTAAACGTATTGACGAATTCTGCATACGTTTCTTTGTTGTTGTTTTTTTGTCCAGCTTTGTATTCATCAACGATCGCGAAAAACGGCTTTAATGGTGCTGGTCTATTGCCTCAACATAGAGGCAATAGCCAGCACCGAAATATCTGACCTGGGGCCCCCACGGTCGCCCAACGGAGCGATCGTGGGAGCCATACTGGCGAATCAGCATGCTCCGTCAATATGGCTATGCCCTCTGGAGGTCTGAGCTTCGGAAGTGAAAGTAACTACCCTTCCATCGCTCTGAATATGCTACTTGACTGCCCCCAGTGGTAGTTAAGTAGCATAGCAATGTAAAAAAATTTAAATAAATATTTAATTAAATAAAAACTGGTTATATACTTAGATTAGCCGATAGGGTTAAAATAAATAATTTTTAACATAAGGGATAGGGTTAAAATTAAATTAAAATGAAAATATATTAAGTGATAGCATAAGGGTTAGAGTCCGGGTTAAATTTAGTGTTAAGGTTAAATTTTGGGTTCGGGTTGGGGTCAAAATGACAATATAGGAAAAAAACAAAAAACACTATTTTTGGTTTTTGCCCCATAACTCGCAAAAAAATACCGAAAAATATGGAAACATGCATATTTCTGAACTCGGGACAAAATTTAGAAACTATTTAGACAGGGTCTTTTTTAATGATTGTATTTGTGCAAATCATATTTTAGGTGAAAGTTAGAAAAAGTTTTTTTTTTTTTAATTATTCATCATATTTTAAGATTTTTTTGTAGTAAATTATAAGATATGATTAACATAATGGTATCTAATGAAAGCCCTTCTTATGACTTTAAAAACAACATATAATTTGTGTGGGTACAGTATGTGAGAAAGAAGAAAATAGCAACACAAACACCCCAGAAATGTCAAAACAGCCATTGTCACCAAGGGAAAGTCAAGGTGAAAATGTCTTGACACTAAGGGGTTAATGCTTGCCGGCAGACAACAATTACAAATGTTGGTGTGTTTCGTCTGTCCACAAGCATTAAGTACATGTTTCAGGTCACTTGGCACAGACTCTGAGTGCTTGGATCTTTATTTGTTATCCTGATATTGTGGTACTTAGTTTGAGCGTTTGGTGCATTTTCGCCTTATCTGCGTGAGATGGTAATCTTTATAGCAGCAGTAGTCCCTGTCTGGTATTATATTATGCTTCAAATGCTAGAGGTATTTCGTTTAAAGTTTCAAAGCTTTCTGTGGTGATATTTTCTCTTTTTGTCGTTGGTGGATTTGGATCACACATTGGACTCTAGTGTTGTTGTTTTTTTGGACCTTTTGGACCTGTGTTTTTAAGATTCTGTTCACATACAGTGTGTGTGTGTGTGTGTGTGGGGTTGTCCCTCTTTTTCTATCTAGGATATAAGACAACAAAAATGTTGTTCCGTGATGCATTTTGCACTGCTCAAGACAGATTTTGTGTACCTATTAGTTAAAAAAAAAAACTCCGTAGACCACACTTTATTCTTTCTGTGCTGTTCCATTAAATTTAATAGACAGCACATTGCGTGAGGGGTATAGACACGACTTTCACAGACAGGGTCGTTCACCTACATGCTGTACATGTTTGGGTTTGCTCATGTTTTCCCCTTTTGTTCCCCAGTTTGTCTAATTTGTTACCTTTCCTATGATTTACTCTGGGAATGTCGAAGGGCAATGCAGGCAGTGCATCACATCAGACGGGTGTCGTAAAGGAGCATATCAAGATGTCAACCGTAGAGTACGAGATTAGGGTTAAAATTAGGGATTGGAATTGGGGAAAGAGATTCGTTTTACGATTAGGGATTGGGGTTTGGACAAGAGATTAGATTTATGTTTAGCCTCTTCATGTGAAAGACACGTGTAGACACCCAGACAAGCGGTAAACAACCACTGTGGTCCGTGGTCATTTGTCTGGAAGAAGGAAGAGTTTGTTTCCGGGGGACGGCCTTGGTTTGGAGGCTAAGTCCTGCACTGGGAGCGGGTGAGGGGGGGGGGGGGGGGGGGTTCGCCTGCAGCCCTTTCAGATCGGACGTAGACATATAAATCCGCATGAACTGCTAGCATCATGGTTTTTAGCAACAAGGAGTCAGGGATTGGGGTTAAAGGGAGTTTATAGCACCTATCGACCAGGCAAGGCACATAGGAGAGCTGGGTTCAAACTCAGGCAACCAAATACACAGACAATGTCTAGAGAAAAGCTCTACTATTAGCTGATCAGTTCTGCTCAGTTTATAAAAAAGCATAGAGGGTGAGATCCAGTCTATGCACAAGAGGTCAAGTTGAGCAGTTAGTAGTGTTGAGCGAACCCGAACCGCACTGTTCCTGTTACCGTGTAAGAATTTCTTATGAATGGGGACTCTAGTTCGGTTTATAGAAAGCCAATAGTATTACATGTATTCCATAAGACGAAAGTCGGGTCCCCATTGACTTCAATGGGGTTCGGGGTCAAGTTTGACCCCAAACCCAGGCTTCTTTCCGAAGTTCCGCCCAACCAGAACATCCAGGTGTCCGCTCCACACTACTCGTTAGATCTCCTTTGAGACTCTGTGACATTTGAGCATCAAAAAAAAAAGGAGATACACAGACGCACTAAATAGTTCAAAGTAGTATGGATGCTTTTATTACCTCACAAAGCTTCCTTAATATGTCAATAAATATGGTGCAGAGAGAAAAAATATCAAAAATGATCCATGTGTTGCGTTAGCAGAATTGCAAACAAATGCATACATAGAGAGAAAAATGTGTTTTTAGATGAGTCTGTGGGGTCTGCTGCCTATGACATCACCTTGTGGCTTCATATGCAAATTACCCATTTGCATATCAAGTCCCAGGTGATGTCATAAACAGGAGATGCCACAGACTCATCTACATTTAAAACATATTTTCTCTTAATTTACGTATTTACTTACAATTCTACTAACACAATGTATAGATCATTTTTAATATTTTTTTTTTAATTTTCCACCTTCTCAGTATAAGCAATGTTTAGGTTGAGTATTAGCCAGGGGCTTATTCGGGTGTATAGATACATTTTGATACATTTTTATATTGCAAGCTCTGAGAGCAGGGCTCGTTACCGCATGTATCAGTCTGTTTTTGTTCGTCTCACTTAGTACGTAGTCCCCCTCAATGCTTTGTACCAAGCGCTATGTAAATTGTTGGCATTATATAAATACATGGTAATATACTACATTCACAGAGTAGACAATGTTTAGGTGACAGGGTCCCTTTAATGGTTTAAGGCTAGTGGTTGGATGAAACTAATCTCCAGTAAAAAAAAATAATTGACTGCTCATCAGAAAACAATATACAAACAATCAATAATGCAAAACAAAATCAACACAAACATTTACGTTCATAGTTTGGAAAAACAAGACAAAAATAAATATCCAACTGGAAGGGAAACAGGGAAAATACAAACATAATTAACCCTTGTATCATAAGATTTAAACATTGGACAATTCATAGCGATTACTGTCATTTAACCTTGGCAGCTCAGAGATAAATGTTCTTTGTAAACCATACATTTTATTTCCATTTTATTTCACATGTCAGAGAGAGGAAGAGACAGGAAAGCTTTTATCTCTTGGGGATAAATTCCAAGAATACGCATGTGACTCCCAAAATATCAAACCACAAACACAACATGTACAAAAATGTATCATTGAATAGTAAATAAGTTGTTTGGAAATAAAATTATGAATTGTGGCAACTATAAGTTCAAGATAGAAAGTAAAAACTAAGCATAATATTATTGTTTGTTTTATATTCTAGCAGTTGATGCTGGGTTACTATATTCTATTATTCTAGCTGCTGATACTGGGTAACTACATTATTTTTTTCTGGCAGTTGATGTTGGGTAACTGCATTCTATTATTCTAGCTGCTGATACTGGGTAACTACATTATATTATTCTGGCAGTTGATGTTGGGTAACTACATTATATTATTATGGCAGTTGATGTTGGGTAACTGCATTATATTATTCTGGCAGTTGATGTTGGGTAACTACATTATTTTTTTCTGGCAGTTGATGTTGGGTAACTGCATTCTATTATTCTAGCTGCTGATACTGGGTAACTACATTATATTATTCTGGCAGTTGATGTTGGGTAACTACATTATATTATTATGGCAGTTGATGTTGGGTAACTACATTATATTATTCTGGCAGTTGATGTTGGGTAACTACATTCTTTTATTCTGGCAGTTGATGCTAGGTAGCTACATTTTATTATACTGGCAGTTGATGCTGGGTAACTACATTCCGTTATTCTGGCAGTTGATGCTGGGTAACTACATTATACTATTCTGGCAGTTGATGCTGGGTAACTACATTCTATTATTCTGGCAGTTGATGCTGCGTAACTACATTCCATCATTCTGGCAGTTGATGCTGGGTAACTACATTCCATTATTCTGACAGTTGATGCTGGGTAACTACATTCCATTATTCTGGCAGTTGATGCTGGGTAACTACATTCCATTATTCTGGCAGTTGATGCTGGGTAACTACATTCCATTATTCTGGCAGTTGATGCTGGGTAACTACATTCTATTATTCTGGCAGTTGAAGCTGGGTAACTACATTCTATTATTCTGGCAGTTGATGCTGGGTGACTACATTCTATTATTCTGGCAGTTGATGCTGGGTAACTACATTCTATTATTCTGGAAGTTGAAGCTAGATTGCTACATTCTATTATTCTAACAGTTGATCCTGGGTAGCAACATTCTATTATTGTGGTAGTTGATACTGGGTAGCAACATTCTATTATTCTTTAGTTGATACTGGGTAGCAACATTCTATTATTCTTTAGTTGATATTGGGTAGCTACATTTTATTATTCTGGCAGTTGAAGCTGGGTAACTACATTCTATTATTCTGGCAGTTGATGCTGGGTGACTACATTCCATTATTCTGGCAGTTGATGCTGGGTAACTACATTAGATTATTCTGGCAGTTAATGCTGGGTAACTACATTCCATTATTCTGGCAGTTGATGCTGGGTAACTACATTCTATTATTCTGGCAGTTGAAGCTGGGTAACTACATTCTATTATTCTGGCAGTTGATGCTGGGTGACTACATTCTATTATTCTGGCAGTTGATGCTGGGTAACTACATTCTATTATTCTGGAAGTTGAAGCTAGATTGCTACATTCTATTATTCTAACAGTTGATCCTGGGTAGCAACATTCTATTATCGTGGTAGTTGATACTGGGTAGCAACATTCTATTATTTTTTAGTTGATACTGGGTAGCAACATTCTATTATTCTTTAGTTGATATTGGGTAGCTACATTTTTTTATTCTGGCAGTTGAAGCTGGGTAACTACATTCTATTATTCTGGCAGTTGATGCTGGGTGACTACATTCCATTATTCTGGCAGTTGATGCTGGGTAACTACATTCGATTATTCTGGCAGTTGATGCTGGGTGACTACATTATACTATTCTGGCAGTTGATGCTAGGTAACTACATTCCATTATTCTGGCAGTTGATGCTGGGTAACTACATTTCGATTATTCTGGCAGTTAATGCTGGGTAACTACATTCCATTATTCTGGCAGTTGATGCTGGGTAACTACATTCTATTATTCTGGCAGTTGATGCTGGGTAACTACATTATATTATTATGGCAGCTGATGTTGGGTAACTACATTCTATTATTCTGGCAGTTGATTTTGGGTAGCAACATTCAATTAATGTGGTAGTTGATACTGGGTAACTACATTCTATTATTGTGGTAGTTGATGCTGGGTAACTACATTCTATTATTGTGGTAGTTGATGCTGGGTAGCAACATTCGATTATTCTGGCAGTTGATGCTGGGTAACTACATTCCATTATTCTGGCAGTTGATGCTGGGTAACTACATTCTATTATTCTGGCAGTTGAAGCTGGGTAACTACATTCTATTATTCTGGCAGTTGATGCTGGGTGACTACATTCTATTATTCTGGCAGTTGATGATGGGTAACTACATTCTATTATTCTGGAAGTTGAAGCTAGATTGCTACATTCTATTATTCTAACAGTTGATCCTGGGTAGCAACATTCTATTATTGTGGTAGTTGATACTGGGTAGCAACATTCTATTATTCTTTAGTTGATACTGGGTAGCAACATTCTATTATTCTTTAGTTGATATTGGGTAGCTACATTTTATTATTCTGGCAGTTGATGCTGGGTAACTACATTCTATTATTCTGGCAGTTGATGCTGGGTGACTACATTCCATTATTCTGGCAGTTGATGCTGGGTAACTACATTAGATTATTCTGGCAGTTAATGCTGGGTAACTACATTCCATTATTCTGGCAGTTGATGCTGGGTAACTACATTCTATTATTCTGGCAGTTGAAGCTGGGTAACTACATTCTATTATTCTGGCAGTTGATGCTGGGTGACTACATTCTATTATTCTGGCAGTTGATGCTGGGTAACTACATTCTATTATTCTGGAAGTTGAAGCTAGATTGCTACATTCTATTATTCTAACAGTTGATCCTGGGTAGCAACATTCTATTATCGTGGTAGTTGATACTGGGTAGCAACATTCTATTATTTTTTAGTTGATACTGGGTAGCAACATTCTATTATTCTTTAGTTGATATTGGGTGGCTACATTTTTTTATTCTGGCAGTTGAAGCTGGGTAACTACATTCTATTATTCTGGAAGATGAAGCTAGATTGCTACATTCTATTATTCTAACAGTTGATCCTGGGTAACTACATTCTATTATTGTGGTAGTTGATACTGGGTAGCAACATTCTATTATTCTTTAGTTGATACTGGGTAGCAACATTCTATTATTCTTTAGTTGATATTGGGTAGCTACATTTTATTATTCTGGCAGTTGATGCTGGGTAACTACATTCTATTATTCTGGCAGTTGATTCTGGGTAACTACATTATATTATTATGGCAGCTGATGTTGGGTAACTACATTCTATTATTGTGGTAGTTGATGCTGGGTAGCTACATTCTATTATTCTGGCAGTTGATTTGGGTAGCAACATTCAATTAATGTGGTAGTTGATACTGAGTAGCAACATTCTATTAATGTGGTAGTTGATACTGAGTAGCAACATTCTATTAATGTGGTAGTTGATACTGAGTAGCAACATTCTATTATTGTGGTAGTTGATACTGAGTAGCAACATTCTATTATTGTGGTAGTTGATACTGGGTAGCAACATTCTATTATTGTGGTAGTTGATACTGGGTAGAAACATTCTATTATTGTGGTAGTTGATACTGGGTAGCACCATTCTATTATTGTGGTAGTTGATACTGGGTAGCACCATTCTATTATTGTGGTAGTTGATACTGGGTAGCAACAGTTTATTATTATTATTCAAGTTTTCTTCAGTGGTCTCTTATTAGCCCAAATTTTAGAGCTGCGCAGATCACCAAAGTGACCCTATTTGGTCTCAATCTACCTGAGTCGACCCTTAAGTGTTAAGTACTCATTTATTTCTAAACTGACAATAGGGAAATTGAAAAGACCTGAAAAAAAATCTGTTTTTTATTTTTATTTTACATACAAGATACAGCAATTATCGAAAACTATTTTTTTGGTTGGTACAAGTTAATATGGTGGTGACTACACTATGGGTGATGTACATAAAGGTAAATTATGTGTCAAAATTGTAAAGCCTGACCAATCAACATTATATCTGCGTTGGTTTCAATGGTGAGTGGCTGCTCCATATTGAATGGAACATATAGAAACATACACATTGAATGGAGAGTATAGAAACATACACATTGAATGGAGCGTATAGAAACATACACATTGAATGGAACGTATAGAAACATACACATTGAATGGAGAGTATAGAAACATACACATTGAATGGAACGTATAGAAACATACACATTGAATGGAGCGTATAGAAACATACACATTGAATGGAGAGTATAGAAACATACACATTGAATGGAACGTATAGAAACATACACATTAAATGGAGCGTATAGAAACATACACATTGAATGGAACGTATAGAAACAAACACATTGAATGGAGCGTATAGAAACATACACATTGAATGGAACGTATAGAAACATCCACATTGAATGGAGAGTATAGAAACATACACATTAGATGGAACGTATAGAAACATACACATTGAATGGAACATATAGAAACATACACATTGAATGGAACGTATAGAAACATACACATTGAATGGAGCATATAGAAACATCCACATTGAATGGAGCATATAGAAACATCCACATTGAATGGAGCATATAGAAACATACACATTGAATGGAACGTATAGAAACATACACATTGAATGGAACGTATAGAAACATACACATTGAATGGAGCGTATAGAAACATATACATTGAATGGAACGTATAGAAACGTTTTTCGCTCACTTTGAGACTGACCCTCCTGGTTTTTCTGTAAAACGCCAGGCGTAGTAACGAAGAGGCGAACATTCTCCAGACTGTAATTACAGAGTCTTGCTTTCATGAAAAACCTCTTTAGTAATGTGATTATACCCTAATGAAAAGAATGTCTACCAGCTACAACCCAGAGAATAAAGAAAGCAAACATCTCAAAACTAAAACCATTAAACAAATGACAATTTGAACTCTACGATCCATTTATCACTGAACTGGTATGCTCTGCCAAAAATACCGGAGCGATCTGGAACCCAGACATATTCCCATTTAGCAATAATCAATAGCAGACCACAACATTCTTTAAGCTTACATTAATGATCTCTGGAAATAGAATTCTGTACACAAGACCATGGATCACATATGGATTCTGTATTTTACAACTCATTGTCAGACTCTCAATAGGTAAATCATTTTAAAAAAATTTTTGTAATGCAGACAGGATTAAAATAAGACTACCTATGGCCTAAACAGTCGTCCTTCTCAATAACACTTTCTTAACTGCTACAGTTATATAGCTATTAACTTGAATAGATCTGACACTAACTCCTCCTACTTCTCATTCCACGCATACAGCTGTATGATCAGCTACCTGAATAGATCTGACATTAACTCCTCCTACTTCTCATTCCACGCATACAGCTGTATGATCAGCTACCTGAATAGATCTGACATTAACTCCTCCTACTTCTCATTCCACGCATACAGCTGTATGATCAGCTACCTGAATAGATCTGACATTAATGCCTCCTACTTCTCATTCCACGCATACAGCTGTATGATCAGCTACCTGAATAGATCTGACATTAACTCCTTCTACTTCTCATTCCACGCATACAGCTGTATGATCGGCTACCTCAATAGATCTGACATTAACTCCTCCTACTTCTCATTCCACGCATACAGCTGTATGATCGGCTACCTGAATAGATCTGACATTAACTCCTCCTACTTCTCATTCCACGCATACAGCTGTATGATCGGCTACCTGAATAGATCTGACATTAACTCCTCCTACTTCTCATTCCACGCATACAGCTGTATGATCGGCTACCTGAACAGATCTGACATTAACTCCTCCTACTTCTCATTCCACGCATACAGCTGTATGATCGGCTACCTGAATAGATCTGACATTAACTCCTCCTACTTCTCATTCCACGCATACAGCTGTATGATCGGCTACCTGAATAGATCTGACATTAACTCCTCCTACTTCTCATTCCACGCATACAGCTGTATGATCGGCTACCTGAATAGATCTGACATTAACTCCTCCTACTTCTCATTCCACGCATACAGCTGTATGATCAGCTACCTGAATACATCTGACATTAACTCCTCCTACTTCTCATTCCACGCATACAGCTGTATGATCAGCTACCTGAATAGATCTGACATTAACTCCTCCTACTTCTCATTCTACGCATACAGTTGTATGATCAGCTACCTGAATACATCTGACATTAACTCCTCCTACTTCTCATTCCATACATATGCTCCATTGCTCAGAAGGAATTCAGTTAGTTAATCAAGGTAGTTCCTTTAGCATCAGGTCCTGGATTCAGTAACTGGTTCCCCCTGGCATTCTACATGGGGTGCTGGTAAAAGTTATATGTATAAATGACCTGGCTTTCCTGGCAATCTTAGCTGTACAACTAGTGGAACATAACTGCTGATATCTGTTCTGTACAATTACTACAATTATTATTTTTCTTTTGGGAGACTTTGTTTCATGTTTGAAATGGTTGATATGTTGCTTTTTTTTTAATGTATATTCTTCATGCATAAAGATAAAACAACCATATAAAGATTTTTTTTTTTTTTTAATGTAAATGTAATGATTCAAACTGTGATACTCTTACCTCATATATAGGGGAAATTGGACATTGTGTGTGCATTACCATACCATATTGTTCCAGTTATAGGACACACTCTCCCCCCGCCCCCCTTCGGAGACGAAGGTAGCAACATCCATAACATTTTTATACTGTTTTTTGTAGGTATAAATCTGTAAATATAGAAACTGACAGGCATTGGACATAGCATTATATCTTGCAATGCATTGAATGAAAAGGTTTAGATATTGTAGTTATCAATAGCTGCCTTTTTTTAACTCACATGTGATATATTTTGTCTTCATTGTGAAGCTTTAAACAGAACTGAACTGGGTTTGACTCCATGTCTATGTAATTGGCCGTTTCAATCAAAATAATCAATCAGAGGGGAACGTTACTATAATTGTGCCCAAGTATTTCCTCTGTTGACTGAAATAGCTGTGATCAACTTTGTTTTACATTAAATGGTTTAAAGTAATTTGAGAATTTCAGGAAATTAACTCTGTCAAGGACCTCATTAAAAGGTACTTTATTCAATATGGAGTCGTTTCTTGTTATACAGATGTTAGGACTTTTTTTGGGGGGGGGGATGGGGGCTCTTTGACTTTCACTTGAAATGTATATATTTTTTGGCGCTGGGTAAACTACTTCTTAGGAAATTCTCTAAACATGTTTTTGCTCTATATATTTAACAGCAATACCTTAAATCTACAGAAGGTGTACGATAGCATCATGCAAATGCTGGGCATGCTATACACTCAGTCCTTAAACATTATTATTGATAATAACATTTAATCAATCAGATTATTATTTTCTATGGCGTGCAAACACAACGGGGAGCGCACATAAAATAACAATGTCAAACACAAAACAAAGTGACAGTGCGCCAAAGTGACAATGGTGTGAGATATTTGTGATCTTATAGATACAGGGTATATTCCTCTCCCTCTTAAATACACATACAGAGGGAGATAAATAAAACAGCAGAGATTGTAATAATAAAGTGCTCAGTAATATGAATTTATGTTTACGCATTTCACCCGATATACGGGCTTCCTCAGAACGTGGACCGTATATCGGGTGAAACCCGTAAACGGACAGCACTTAGCGGGATTGAGACCACCAATTCCTGTGTACCAGAACAGTTTTCTACTCTACCTTGATGCTGATACCTAAGTGTAAGGTATTTAAAAGTTTTTTGTACTTTGTCATACTTATATTCTCTTGTTATTTGGAGGTCATGTACAGAAGCAAAGTTGAAACACCTATGTATAGAGTGTGAGTGCAAATATTCACATTACTGTGTACTTTATGATAACTGCTGTTTTATATATCTCCCTCTGTATGCATATTAAAGAGGGAGGGGAATATACCCTGTATCTATAAGATCACAAATATCTCCCTCCCACTTTAGCGCACTGTTTTGGGGCACTGTGGGGTAGTTGCCTTGACAGCTTGCAGCTTGTGTATCACGGAGAAAAGTGCCATATTACCTCAACACTCACTGTTTCTTTATAAAATAACAATGATTATGAATTTATCAGCAACTATAAAACGTGGTCTTCAAAGGTTTAACCAGAGGAAGAAATGGGAAATATTAGAAGTAACTCATAAAAGTCGGGCAGTTCGTAACAGTTCCCATGGAACCCAATGTAATGTTATGTTTTTTTAAGAACTGACTAACGACATAATTACTAGCAAAGTTGAAAATATTCACAGAGCTACCATTCTCTATTGCCTTGTGCCACTACTCTTGTGATAAAAAGTGACAGGGCCATAACTAATACCTGATTTTTTTTTGTTTGCTGAGACATGCAGGACTGGCCAAGGATGAAAGACTGCCCAGCACTGCCCAGCAAAGCCACTCCCACCAAAATCATAGCCACACCCATTATGTAATAGCATCGTAATTGGAATGATTATGCAAGATGAAATGCTGCCCACCAAAGCCACTCTGACCAAAACCACAGCCACACCCATAATTGTAATAATTATGCCGGATAAAACACTGCCCATCAAAGCGACTCCCACCAAAACCACAGCCACGCCCATAATTGTAATAATTATTAAGGATAATACACTGCCCATCAAAGCGACTCCCACCAAAACCACAGCCACGCCCATAATTGTAATAATTATTAAGGATAATACACTGCCCATCAAAACCACTCCTACCAAAATCACAACCACACCCATAATTGTAATAATTATGCAGGATAAAACACTGCTCAACAACGCCACTCCCACCAAAATCCCAGCCACACCCATTATGTTATAGTACCATAATTATAATGAATCTGCAACAAATGGCAAATGCAAACATCACAAATTAAAAATAATGTCAGGAAAGACTACATTTTTATGAACAAATTAAAACATGATATATATGTATGTATGTATAAATAGATAAAAATATATATCTATATATAAAATTTTTATAATGACTCTTGCCATGTTCTGAGAGGCTGTCCTACCACTTCACTTAAAAGACATCCAACGTTGACTTTACCGCTGTGGCTCTTAGAAAAAGTCATACAGGCGCTGACATCTTTGGGCAGATCTGAACGAAGATTCTAAAAAAATATGTCTGCCCCCCTGAGCATTGCGGAGCAAAAAAGACACGATATGGTACTTTATTTGTATTCCTTCATTGAAGCATATTTATACTTCTTGCAATCTTTCAATTAAGCACAAGTATTTTCTTTTTTGGCCTTCAGTCGCCCTTGTTTGATTCATACAGTTTGAGATAAACTATAAATAAACATAGCTATATAAATGCAATACAGACAGATGATAAAAGTGGTCTCACTAAAAATGTATTCCACCAATAAATATTTAGATTATGTTACTTACACTAGATAAACCTCCTTACACCAATGTGAATTAATACAATAGTACAAAAAAAAAAACACCCAGAATAGCACACATAAAACAAATAATTACTCAATAAATCTTTATCCAATTAAAGACTATAAAAGAATTCATAGTACAGTATGTCTGTATCCCTTAAATTCTACAACTTGTTTAAAGGGAGATAAACGTATTGTCCAATGCATTTGTCCTTTTTGTTTTATGGTCTATGTTTCTATTAAAGTACAGATGAAGATTGATTGAAACCCAGAGGGACTTATTCTTTTTAGTTATTTTGAGAATGTGTATCTTCTGTGGATCATAAAATAACTAAGCCTATTTTCCTTTTTATAGTACATGCTATAATGTTCCATAAAAACATCTGATTCGCTGCTGAAAGCAAGAACCAGCGTCTGCGACAGATTTTATTTTTATTCTTCAAACAACTTGAACTCTGTTTTAAGAGCCCTGTATCAAATTCAGAGATCCAAAGCTGGTCTGGACAGATTTACTCATTTTAAAATCCCTTTTGAATTTCTAAAAATAACCCTTAGGAAACATATACATAAAAACGAATAACAAAATATCTTTCCTTGCTGTAATAATAGCTCAGCAGATATTTTGATGTATAATTGATCGCGTCCCGAAAAAATCTGGCTTCCAACATCCTGTCTGTTAAAGGAATTTGGATGATTTTTTTTTTTTATTTTAAATGTCATATTGTTCTGAGCCATAAACAAAATGTTGCCAGTAAAACAAAACAAAAATCCATACTCTCTTCATTTCAAAGTATTTACTGCAGTAGAGAAAAAAAAAGCTAAAAATAAATAGAGAAAATGCCATATACAAATGTCTTTGCATTTCAAGTACAGAGAGAGGCTGATTGCACATTAATGGCCAAGGACTGCATTTTCTCAGAGTGGAACATGCAAACTGCTGCAGAGGAAGCCATCCTCCCTTCTCTGTACTCCCTTTCAATGATATCACTGAATTTAGAATCCCCGGTAAAATTGTTTTAAAAAAAATCTCAAGTGAAATTCACAAATAATAAAAAAAAGGGAGCTGTACATTGTTTTGCAGACTTGCAAGTAAATCTATAAATTAATTTTAAAAAAAAGTTTCAAATATGTCTGGGTTGTCTCCTGTTTATGACATAATTCCTTGGCCTGATATGAAAATTCTACTTATTCCATTGCCACTAGTAAGATGGTAAAATAACTGGCCAATGTTTAGAGAAAAGATGGCAGCCCTCGCTGACAGGTGTATGTGATGTCATAGGGAGACAGTACAAACACATTAAACATATATATTTTTTAAATCCTTTCTCTTAATACATCTGCAATGTACAGATCATTTATTATGTATACATTCACAGTATGTTTATTTGACTTAGTTCTTTTAGGAAAACTACATTATATTAGATCCGAGTTCCAAGCGTTTCTCCGTGAACGAGCCATTGGAGGGTAAAAAAAAATAGTGTATTTAACAAATCAGTGGGGAGATGAATTCCTTCTCTGAACTAGATTAGAAACTAAAGATCATGGAACTTTAATAACAGTAAATGGAATATATTTATTTATTCTACAGACATCAATACGCTCCCGAGTCACAAGTGTAAGGCTCTCTAACTACCCCGGATAATGTCACATCCTCAGCTGGACCAGAGCAGCGAGAGATAAAGGATATTGCAAAATAATGGGAATCCTTTCATTTACTACACTTTTGATCAGCAGGCATTTTGTGGCATTTTTTTTTTGTAATGGTAAAGATTTGTTTAACCCTTCTTAAAAAAAGGTTTACAATTAATATCAGGAAGTATTATTTTACTGAGAGGGTAGTGGATGCATGGAATAGTCTTCCAGTGGAAGTGGTAGAGGTTAATACAGTGAAGGAGTTTAAGCATGCGTGGGATAGGTATAAGGCTATCCTAGATATAAGATAAGGCCAGGGACTAATGAAAGTATTACTTTACTGAGAGGGTAGTGGATGCATGGAATAGTCTTCCAGTAGAAGTGGTAGAGGTTAATACAGTGAAGGAGTTTAAGCATGCATGGGATAGGTATAAAGCTATCCTAGATATAAGATAAGGTCAGGGACTAATGAAAGTATTACTTACTGAGAGGGTAGTGGATGTATGGAATAGTCTTCCAGTAGAAGTGGTAGAGGTTAATACAGTGAAGGAGTTTAAGCATGCATGGGATAGGTATAAAGCTATCCTAGATATAAGATAAGGCCAGGGACTAATGAAAGTATTACTTTACTGAGAGGGTAGTGGATGCATGGAATAGTCTTCCAGTAGAAGTGGTAGAGGTTAATACAGTGAAGGAGTTTAAGCATGCATGGGATAGGTATAAAGCTATCCTAGATATAAGATAAGGCCAGGGACTAATGAAAGTATTACTTTACTGAGAGGGTAGTGGATGTATGGAATAGTCTTCCAGTAGAAGTGGTAGAGGTTAATACAGTGAAGGAGTTTAAGCATGCATGGGATAGGTATAAGACTATCCTAGATATAAGATAAGGCCAGGGACTAATGATAGTATTATTTTACTGAGAGGGTAGTGGATGTATGGAATAGTCTGCCAGTAGAAGTGGTAGAGGTTAATACAGTGAAGGAGTTTAAGCATGCATGGGATAGGTATAAGGCTATCCTAGATATAAGATAAGGCCAGGGACTAATGAAAGGATTACATTACTGGGAGGGTAGTGGATGCATGAAATAGTCTTCCAGTAGAAGTGGTAGAGGTTAATACAGTGAAGGAGTTTAAGCATGCGTGGGATAGGTATAAGGCTATCCTAGATATAAGATAAGGCCAGGGACTAATGAAAGTATTACTTTACTGAGAGGGTAGTGGATGCATGGAATAGTCTTCCAGTAGAAGTGGTAGAGGTTAATACAGTGAAGGAGTTTAAGCATGCGTGGGATAGGTATAAGGCTATCCTAGATATAAGATAAGGCCAGGGACTAATGAAAGTATTACTTTACTGAGAGGGTAGTGGATGTATGGAATATTCTTCCAGTAGAAGTGGTAGAGGTTAATACAGTGAAGGAGTTTAAGCATGCATGGGATAGGTATATGGCTATCCTAGATATAAGATAAAGCCAGGCACTAATGAAAGTATTACTTTACTGAGAGGGTAGTGGATGTATGGAATAGCCTGCCAGTAGAAGTGGTAGAGGTTAATACAGTGAAGGAGTTTAAGCATGCATGGGATAGGTATAAGGCTATCCTAGACAGTGCTGTATTTACCGCGAGGCATCCTAGGCGGATGCCTATGGCGGCAAATTTTGGGGGGCGGCAGCGCCCCCCAGCACTGGAAAAAAAAAAAAGTAAAAAAAAAAAAATGTAAAAAAAAAAAAAATCCGGCCCTTTAAAAAAAAAAAAAAAAAAAAACCCCACCGCGCTTGCAGGCAGAGACAGAGGTGAGAGGGGATCGGAAGATCCCCCCTCACCATCGCTCTGCCTGCCAGGCTGCACGGGGAGCCGAACAGGCAGCACAGAGAAACCTCCGTGCTGCCTGTTCAGCTCCCCGTGCAGTGTGCCGACACGGAAGTGCCGACAGTCACGTGACGGGCGCGCTGACGTCATACGCGCGCCCGGTCACGTGACCTGTCGGCACAATCGCCGGGAAGCCGAACAGGCAGCATGGAGGGACCATGCTGCCTGCCAGGGAAAGGTAAGTGCTGATGGGAGACTGTGTGTGTGTGTGTGTGTGTGTGTGACTGAGTGTGATGGGAGTCAGAGTGTGTGTGTGTGTGTGTGTGTGTGTGTGTGTGTGTGTGTGTGTGTGTTACTGAGTGTGATGGGAGTCAGAGTGTGTGTGATAGGAGACAGTGTGTGTGACTGAGTGTGATGGGAGTCAGAGTGTGTGTGATGGGAGACAGTGTGTGTGACTGAGTGTGATGGGAGTCAGAGTGTGTGTGATGGGAGACAGTGTGTGTGACTGAGTGTGATGGGAGTCAGAGTGTGTGTGATGGGAGACAGTGTGTGTGACTGAGTGTGATGGGAGTCAGAGTGTGTGTGATAGGAGACAGTGTGTGTGTGACTGAGTGTGATGGGAGTCAGAGTGTGCGTGATGGGAGTAGGAGTGTGTGACTGAGTGTGATGGGAGTAGGAGTGTGTGACTGAGTGTGATGGGAGTGTGAGCTTGATGTGAGTCTGAATGATGGGGCATGTCTTAGGTGTGTAACGTGGGTGTGCAGCTTGGGTAGGGGGGTGCCCGGATTTTGTCTGCCTAGGGCAGCACAAAATCAAGATACACCACTGATCCTAGATATAAGATAAGGCCAGGGACTAATGAAAGTATTACTTTACTGAGAGGGTAGTGGATGTATGGAATAGTCTTCCAGTAGAAGTGGTAGAGGTTAATACAGTGAAGTTTAAGCATGCATGGGATAGGTATAAGGCTATCCTAGATATAAGATAAGGCCAGGGACTAATGAAAGTATTACTTTACTGAGAGGGTAGTGGATGTATGGAATAGTCTTCCAGTAGAAGTGGTAGAGGTTAATACAGTGAAGGAGTTTAAGCATGCATGGGATAGGTATAAGACTATCCTAGATATAAGATAAGGTCAGGGACTAATGAAAGTATTATGTTACTGAGAGGGTAGTGGATGTATGGAATAGTCTTCCAGTAGAAGTGGTAGAGGTTAATACAGTGAAGGAGTTTAAGCATGCTTGGGATAGGTATAAGGCTATCCTAGATATAAGATAAGGCCAGGGACTAATGAAAGTATTACTTTACTGAGAGGGTAGTGGATGCATGGAATAGTCTTCCAGTAGAAGTGGTAGAGGTTAATACAGTAAAGAAGTTTAAGCATGCGTTGGATAGACACAAGGCTATCCTAGATATAAGATAAGGCCAGGGACTAATGAAAGTATTACATTACTGAGAGGGTAGTGGATGCATGGAATAGTCTTCCAGTAGAAGTGGTAGAGGTTAATACAGTAAAGAAGTTTAAGCATGCGTGGGATAGACACAAGGCTATCCTAGCTATAAGATAAGGCCAGGGACTAATGAAAGTATTACTTTACTGAGAGGGTAGTGGATGCATGGAATAGTCTTCCAGTAGAAGTGGTAGAGGTTAATACAGTGAAGGAGTTTAAGCATGCATGGGATAGGTATAAGGCTATCCTAGATATAAGATAAGGCCAGGGACTAATGAAAGTATTACATTACTGAGAGGGTAGTGGATGTATGGAATAGTCTTCCAGTAGAAGTGGTAGAGGTTAATACAGTGAAGGAGTTTAAGCATGCATGGGATAGGTATAAGGCTATCCTAGATATAAGATAAGGCCAGGGACTAATGAAAGTATTACTTTACTGAGAGGGTAGTGGATGCATGGAATAGTCTTCCAGTAGAAGTGCACATTACTGTGCGTTTTATTGCTGTGGAGTCTGTGATACACTCACATACTGCATATTACTGTGAGTTCTATTGCTGTAGAGTCTGTGATACACTCATACACTGCATATTACTGTGAGTTTTTGTTGCTGTGGAGTCTGTGTGATACCCTCACACACTGCTCATTGCTGTGAATTATGTTGCTGTGGAGTCTGTGATGCACTCACACACTGTTTTAGGGCTAGCTCTGTAGTGCAATGAGTTGTGGTTGGATAGTCTTCCTCTGCCTGCCTTGCTAACATATTACAGCCCACACATCTGTCTTTGTTCCAACGCACGTTTGACACCCAGTAGGAAGTGTACATTGGGCCCTGTCAGATGCTGTACAGAGACCACATTCGACATGCATCAACAGAGACAGTTTTACATGTTGTTGAGTAACTGAGTTTCCATCCCAGACCCCAGGCTATGATTCCAATTTGCGTCTATTTTGGAGGAAAGCCAAACCCACCATGAGTCTTGATGGCACAGTCACCACCAGAGACGGACATGTTGGAAGGCAGCCGTTGTTCTTCTCATACGTGGACATCTGTGAAACATGTCTAACAGGCTTCCTTGATGTCTATACAAAGCCTTTCCATAAACTGCTTAGTGCCGCGAGTTGTAGGAATGATTGACTAGCGGAGAGATGGACTAACGACTAGCAGGGTTTCACAAACATGATATCAATCTCTGCTCATGCTGAGAAAGCATAAAGGACATATCCATTAAGAGTTTTATTTCGTTAATAAAGTTGTGACGGGTGCATACATTTCTCCCATTATTTTTTTTTATATAAATCTCGGGGGTTAAACCTCCTTAAAAGACAATTGTAGACGAGGAATTAAATAATGTTTAATTGAAATATTGAATCAAGCTGAGACATTTTAAATACAGGGAGTGCAGAATTATTAGGCAAGTTGTCTTTTTGATGATTAATTTTATTATAGAACAACAACCTTGTTCTCAATGAACCCAAAAAACTCATTAATATCAAAGCTGAATATTTTTGGAAGTAGTTTTTAGTTTGTTTTTAGTTTTAGCTATTTTAGGGGGATATCTGTGTGTGCAGGTGACTATTACTGTGCATAATTATTAGGCAACTTTACAAAAAACAAATATATACCCATTTCAATTATTTATTTTTACCAGTGAAACCAATATAACATCTCAACATTCACAAATATACATTTTTGACATTCAAAAACAAAACAAAAACAAATCAGTGACCAATATAGCCACCTTTCTTTGCAAGGACACTCAAAAGCCTGCCATCCATGGATTCTGTCAGTGTTTTGATCTGTTCACCATCAACATTGCGTGCAGCAGCAACCACAGCCTCCCAGACACTGTTCAGAGAGGTGTACTGTTTTCCCTCCTTGTAAATCTCACATTTGATAATGGACAACAGGTTCTCAATGGGGTTCAGATCAGGTGAACAAGGAGGCCATGTCATTAGATTTTCTTCTTTTATACCCTTTCTTGCCAGCCACGCTGTGGAGTACTTGGACGCGTGTGATGGAAATCATGTTTTTCTTGAAGGATGCAGACTTCTTCCTGTACCACTGCTTGAAGAAGGTGTCTTCCAGGAACTGGCAGTAGGACTGGGAGTTGAGCTTGACTCCATCCTCAACCCGAAAAGGCCCCACAAGCTCATCTTTGATGATACCAGCCCAAACCAGTACTCCACCTCCACCTTGCTGGCGTCTGAGTCGGACTGGAGCTCTCTGCCCTTTACCAATCCAGCCACGGGCCCATCCATCTGGCCCATCAAGACTCACTCTCATTTCATCAGTCCATAAAACCTTAGAAAAATCAGTCTTGAGATATTTCTTGGCCCAGTCTTGACGTTTCAGCTTGTGTGTCTTGTTCAGTGGTGGTAGTCTTTCAGCCTTTCTTACCTTGGCCATGTCTCTGAGTATTGCACACCTTGTGCTTTTGGGCACTCCAGTGATGTTGCAGCTCTGAAATATGGCCAAACTGGTGGCAAGTGGCATCGTGGCAGCTGCACGCTTGACTTTTCTCAGTTCATGGGCAGTTATTTTGCGCCTTGGTTTTTCCACACGCTTCTTGCGACCCTGTTGACTATTTTGAATGAAACGCTTGATTGTTCGATGATCACGCTTCAGAAGCTTTGCAATTTTAAGAGTGCTGCATCCCTCTGCAAGATATCTCACTATTTTTGACTTTTCTGAGCCTGTCAAGTCCTTCTTTTGACCCATTTTGCCAAAGGAAAGGAAGTTGCCTAATAATTATGCACACCTGATATAGGGTGTTGATGTCATTAGACCACACCCCTTCTCATTACAGAGATGCACATCACCTAATATGCTTAATTGGTAGTAGGCTTTCGAGCCTATACAGCTTGGAGTAAGACAACATGCATAAAGAGGATGATGTGGTCAAAATACTAATTTGCCTAATAATTCTGCACTCCCTGTAGAAATGCTTTAATTTAACTTTATTGAACTCTCCTTGCTCCATATAATGCTACCAATGGGCAGACATCTTGGGACAGGTGACACATCTCACCAAAGATTCTAAACAACATGTCTGCCTCCTGATAGAGCTTCATGGAGCAAGGACGACTCAATAAGTTTTTTTTCATTTATTTATTTATAATTTAAAACAAATTTGTATACTTTCAGAAATGATTTATTTAGTTAAATAATTTCTACTTTCACCATGTTCACTTAATTCAATCTTTCAATTAAATATAAGTAGTGTTGAGCGAACCCGAACCGCACTGTTCCGGTTCGTACCGAACTTTATGGTTTTTGGACCCCGGACCCGAACACGGACATTTCACTGTATGTTCGTGTTTGAGTTCGGGGTTCGGTGATTACATTGTTTGTAATGCTATTGGCTTTCTATAAACCGAAATAGAGTCCCCATTCATAAGAAATTCTTATGAATGGGGACTCTAATTCGGTTTATAGAATAGCAATAGCATTACATGTATTCCATAAGCTGAAAGTCTATAAACCGAACGACATAAGGGGCACAATAGCATTACATGTATTCTATAAACCGAAAGTCTATAAACTGAATGTCGTTTGGTTTATAGGGCTGGAAACTTTTGGCCTGGGGGAATAAACAATTTGTTTGCCCATAGCGCAGTTTCCCCAGTCCCACTCATTATCATCACAAATGGACACAAATACACAGGCAAAGCAGATATGGCGATAGACAAGACGAGAAAATTGGATAGAAAGGGAATCTAGATGTGAAAATTGGGGCATCCCCAGCCCATGGAGTTATGTTAGAGAGCAGTCTGGTGGACAATTGCCCCTCTGGGGACATCCAGTGCCCATGCCTGTGAACCCAAGTTTGAACATTCAGATTTGCAGTGAATGCTGCAGAGCTAACACTTTACTGAAATCATCACAAAACTTCAACTTTCCCCTGTGAGTCCCATTTCTCTACTGAATCACTATTCTTACATTTGTTGGGAAATTTAATAGGCACCGCGTGACTATTCCTGCATGGGGACCTCCAACCAAGTGCTGCTACTGCCGCTGGCCTCTTGCGGTTCTGCAGGTTAAATACCCCTTTTTTCCCTGGCATTTTTGTGATGTGTTTTCTAGAGTTAAACGTGATGCTATTGGAGCATTTCCTTTCTACTGTGCTGCCTTATTTCACCCCCCGTGGACACAGGTATCTGTATATACACTCTTTTTTCACTTCTTCTCGGATAGATCATTCTGATAACAGACTTCAAATGCCCGTCTGGCCCGGAAAGACTTAGTATATAGATACTAAGGGGCGCACAGTCATTTTGATTATTATAGTTTTGTAAAAAAAAATCCCTTTGTAATGCAGTGGCAAGAGATTCAACATGACTCTACAGTAGGGGTAGCAATAGACAGAGGGCTTGTGTGCAGAAGTTACAATACATAAGATACTAATTATATTGTTACCCTTATACTAGACTTTTATTTTTCTACTTTCCTAAAAAAAATAAAAAAATTGAGCCCATTTTTTTTCTTCGCGCTCCTCTATCACTCCTTCTTGCTCTACCGTTTTCATCATATTTATCTCTCCGTGTTTGTTACACCCACTAAAATGAAAAGGCTATTTATAAGATGACTCAATCAAAAATGCCAGGTAGTGTGGATTCAAAATGCATGGGGTATAACCTACAGACAGATGTGTCATTCTAGAATACTGACAGATATAGAGGTATATCAAAAAATCCAAGGGATTCTAGATTATATTTTTTTAAAAGGAAACTGTTAAACTCTAAAAAAAAATTTTTTTAAAATAAAGCTTTTTTCCCCGTCCAAGTTACACAACAGAGAATAGCATTATCCATGTTGATTCGTCTTTTTTCACGGTTTGGAAAAGGAATGACGTTCATTCGACCCAATAATTCCTTCCTCGATGCCATTGAACAAAAGTAGTTCGACGGGTGTCAACTCAACACTCAAATGCATAATAAGTGTATTTATGACAATGAGGGGTGCGGATTGTGAAAACTATGAGATTATCCTTTGTTTTTAGGAGATGAATAGGAGAGGGTCACAGGTTGTCGTAACAGTAAATTACTTTTGGCAGTCAACTGGGCAAGGTCCAAGGTTTCATGAAGCCCTCCTAATTCCTGCCGAAAAATGTAAGAATGAACTTAAATGGCGGCCTATTTATATAGATACTTCTTCAGAAAAGTCGTAGGCTCCTCTAGTCGCCGATGTTCGGTAGTAGGAAATGCTTGTTTTTTGGGGTTGAACGTGGTGGCAGGATAGGCTAGGGATAGGCAAAATGTTTATTCAATAATAATAATAGCAAAAAAAGAGAAATATCTGTGGCTTCCGTGGTCAGCTGGGTAATCCACAAGCCCACACCAACACATGTAGCCAAATAAGCCAAAAGAAAAGTCTTGTTTATTGTATGTAAAACAGGCAGGTACAAAACAAAAAAAAGGAGAACAAAATGGATGCCTTTTACGCGTTTCCTGGCTGTGTGTTATATAACCAATTACATTAATTGGCAAATAGTTAATTGTATAATCGTTAGCAGTGATGTTACAGATACTATTTATACACAAAAGACCAATGAATTGGTTTGCAGAAAGACTTCAAAATCAAATATACAAACATGGAAATAAGAAAAGAAGTGAAAAAATGGCATTAAAAACTATTTGTATTTGTCATTAATAAATTAATTTACTATTTGTAAATGTCATTATTCACTGATATATCATTTAATATGAATTGTGTTTTGTTGATATGCTCAAAGAATTAATGGCCTGATTAGATATTGCACGTTTTATAATAACTAACTTGAGTTACAGAAAAACTGGTTATTTTTTATTTCTGTAACTCGTCTTTTATAACACACCTATGGATTTCACCATACATGCCTATGTATAAGTGCCTTTCGGGCACGAAATGCGTAAGGTGTTAGTTTTGTGCTCCACCTTTTTGTTTTTTACCTGCCTGCTTTAGATACAATAAACAAGATTTTAACTTATTTGGCTACAACATATGACTCCGTCCGCTCATCCCTCCTTCTCTTGAACGTATCAATAATAATAATAACTTGTATTTATAAAGCGTTTTTCTCCCATTTTTTTTTTTAGTACAGAACTCTGAGAATTTACCAAATCATTAGCTGGATAACAGATGTTATTATTACTAGTGTTGAGCAAACCCAAACCGCACTGTTCGGGTTCATACCGAACATTACGGTTTTTGGACCCCGGACCCAAACACGGCCATTTCACTATATGTTCGGGTTGGAGTTCGGAGTTCGGCGATTACATTGTATGTAATGCTGTGGGGACTCTATTTCGGTTTATAGAAAGCCAATAGCATTACATGGCTATTGGCTTTCTATAAACCAAAATAGAGTCCCAATTCATACGAATACGTCAATTGACCTATTCGTATGAATGGGGACACTCTTACCCACATTTTACTTTATTTTGCAGCCCTCTAGCCCTTTCCATGACTTTTTTAGAGGCATTTTAGTGGCCAAAAGTTTGTGTCCCCATTGACTTCAATGGAGTTCGGGTTCGGGGTCAAGTTCGGGGTCAAGTTCGAGCACGGACCCGGACATTTTTTCGAAGTTCGGCCGAACCTGCCGAACTCGAACATCCAGGTGTCCGCTCAACTCTAATTATTACCCAATCAATGGTACTCATTTATTGACCTCAAAAGGATGAAGGGCAGACATGACCCTGACGGGATAAAAATCCGGAACCCTGAGGTTTGAACAGGCTCTGCAGTCAGGGCAGATAGTGACCTATCTCAACGGCCTACAAGGGCACTAGTGTGCCATAGAACATCATTACATGTCCTAATAATAATGTTGGTGGCTACCCTTTGATTTAAGCCAGCTCTGCTCTACTAATTCCAGCATTAAAATCAGGTTCTTTTACTAAAATAGAAATAAGAGTCACCAGCCCACGAGTTGAGAAAGATTTGCCCCTCAACATCATTACCAGCACACAATGAAACATATTTGTAGCAAATGTCCAGTAACGTGAAACTAAGTTTACCAATGCATAATACAATATTAATTAAGTAACCAGTGAACTTTGGCAGGAATTTGTAGGTGACTGGTAATTCCTGTGTGTTAGTACAGACCTGGAGGCAGGTAGGCAGGTGCAATCCATACAGCAGAATTAACTACTCTCTGCTTACCTGTCTGAGGATACACAGATTGCCGTCATTGTGCAAAGTAATACACAGCAGTGGAGGGTAGCTGGGGGGCATGGGCATGTGGCACCCAAAGGAACAAATGACTTAGTGCCTAAATAGGCACAAAAAATAAAAAAATAAAAAAAGTTTATTACTATTAAAGAAGCAAAAAAAAACCTGGGCCACTGGTCTGGCGTGAACTTGAGGTGCATCTTTAGAGATGGACATGGATTTACTGTCAGCTCTGTCTCTCCTGTGAGGCAGAGCTGATCTGGAGGCATGCACACTGAGAGTGTCAGCCGCTCCTATTGGCCCACTACTGCTCACATCTAGAGTTGTTCCAACGAGACTGAGCCTTAGGCTCCTTGGTACAGGTAACGAGTGCCTGGAATTCTGTTCTCGTTAAGCACTGTGGAAATCATGAAGGATATCCTGAATGAATTTTCCTATTATCCTCAGCCAGTCAAACCTTTAGCTTAGCATGATTGTGGTATTGTGGAATACAGATCCTATAATGCTCAGCTGACCATATGGTTGGCTAAGCATCATTGTGGATTGAATTCCAAAAGCGCTTTAGTGCCAAAGGTCAGCTCTAATCGCAAATCAGTGTGTGGATCCGCACAACAAAAAACAGGATAAGTGGCACGGTGGGGGTCTCACCTAACTCCTCCAAATAAAATGAAAGACCAGCGAAGGCCAGCTCGATCACTGCAACTGTTGTAGACAGCATTTACCATGGGAAATGTAGTCTACAGCAGTCTATAGCCATATCACTGCCCTTATATAGGTCAGCCTATATGCACCATCACCAAAAGATCAGCCTATATGCACCGTCACATGTAGGCTGATCCCTGCCACCTAGCCCCCAAAACAGCCTCTCTCTGCTCCTTTGCCCCCCAAGCAGTCTCTCTATGTCCATTTGACCCTCGAAACAGCCTCACTCTGCCCCACTGGCCCCCAAACAGCTTCTCTCTGCCCTTTTGCCCCCCAACAGCCTCTCTATGTCCATTTGACCCCCAAAACAGCCTCACTCTGCCCCACTGGCCCCCCAAACAGCCTCTCTATGTCCATTTGACCCCCAAAACAGCCTCGCTCTGCCCCACTGGCCCCCAAACAGCCTCGCTCTGCCCCACTGGCCCCCAAACAGCCTCTCTCTGCCCCACTGGCCCCCCAAACAGCCTCTCTCTGCCCCACTGGCCCCCAAACAGCCTCTCTCTGCCCCACTGGCCCCCCAAACAGCCTCTCTCTGCCCCACTGGCCCCCAAACAGCCTCTCTCTGCCCCACTGGCCCCCAAACAGCCTCTCTCTGCCCCACTGGCCCCCCAAACAGCCTCTTTATGTCCATTTGACCCCCAAACCAGCCTTACTCTGCCCCACTGGCCCCCAAACATTCTCTCTATGTCCATTTGCCCCCCAACAGCCTCTCTATGTCCATTTGATCCCCAAAACAGCCTCACTCTGTCCCGCTGTCCTCCCGAACAGCCTTTCACCCCAGCTTACCTGCCCTGAGCCATCTTTGCATCCAGCTTGCTGGTAACTTCCTGCATGCGGGAGCTGCTGGCGAGATCTCTACACTCTCTGTGCCGATAGCTGGGGAAACAGCTGCAGCCAGCGGTATATAAATGGGTACGGACTGCTCTGTAAAATACAGGCCGGGTGGCAACCCTGCTGGCATCTTTCTGGGATCTGAGAGTACCCGTGGTCTCTGGTGAACTGTTTCAAGTGTCCTCAACTGAGAGAAGTGAATAGTTAATACCAGCACAGAGGGGAGTATGAAAACTGCAGCAAAGGGAGCCATCCCTCTCTCTCACTGCTGAATTTATTGTCAATATAAAACTACAGGGAGGCTAGAAACTGTTTTAAAGTAAAAATATGTGCATTTCACATACATTAGACAGATATACAGGTACACCATACAGAAACTAGCCACACAGCAAATTAACTGATATAAAATGTCAGAGCAATGTTCTGGCTGAGTGTGTGCAGTCCAACAGCATTTACTGCTAGGGATAGAGGTAAAGCACTTATCCACTGAACGCATGCTCTAGTATTTTTCATAACTATAGATATGCTAAGAGGATTACACATTCCTCGGAATAATCTTAAACAGAGCAGGATATCCACAGACCCTATACTAACCCTGACTCTGTGTCAGAATTCTCATGGTCTGCCAGCAAGTGAGGGAAAGACTCAAGGGTCTGAGCTAGCCAGCAAGGTATCTATGGCTGAGATTGTGGGCAAAGGTCCCAAGTATTGGTTTTCTGGGGAAATGTCCCAGATGATGCATTTCTGGATAAGGTTCCAGATTCTGAGCTTCTGGGTCCCCGAAGTTCTTAGAATCCCTTCAAGATTCCGCGTTCTGAGGTTCTCCGCAAAGTTCTAGATTCTGAGCATCAAATAAGGCCACAAGCTCTGAGCACTCTTCTACTGAGGTCTATTGGAGGGTTCACCTCAATGTCTAGCTGGCAGATCGCTGCCCACGTGTGACCTTCAAGGGTTTTGATGCAGCCCCTATCTTGGTTAAAAAACCCACAGGCTTTTTTATCTTACATCATAAAATGAATAATGTCCGCCACCCCAGCCTAGGCTTCTGTATGGTATGCAGCCCTCTACATTAAAAAAGTTGGTCATTACTGCCTTAATCAGTACCCAATGTTCATTCAAATAACTATCATACCTGAAAAAAAAACAATGATCAGTGTAACAAAAATAATGTAAATAATTATGAACTAATAATAAAAAATAAAATAAAAAAATAAATAAAAGTAGCATATTTGTCTGTTCGGAGGTTATAGAATACATGGTTCAGCTCCAGAGGTACCGGGTGGTTTAAACTGAAGGTTACGTAAAAAGATTTATTGCCAACAGGGTGATAGATTGTCCATTCCTCACACATTGCAAGGAAAGAAATGTTCTGACTTCATAGAATGTGTGACCAGTAAGGATATCTTGTCCATTGTGTAACCAACACTGGTAGATCAATCATGTGAGCCAGAAGCCAACGCAGAACACAACAGACGCATTCCGCTCTAAAATAGTTAGAGAGCAACTACTGCAAATCGTCACCTGGTCTCACGATCAACTGAGCGGCTTTGGCACATGATGGCAACCCAACAGAATGTCTGCCAGTCGCTTGCAAGAATGTAATGAGGATCAATTACCATTTGGGCCATTAAGATAAGGCCCGGGGGGGGGGGGGGGAAGCACCCATTCCTGCGCCCCATGAATGGATTCGGCTGGTTTAACCGATTAAAACAGGAAAAACTCCTCTGAGATCCAGTGGTGGAATTTACAAACATGATCACAAAAATCAAAAGTTACATGACAAATAAAATAATGGATTAAAATATTTATTCAGGCATTTCACACATATGCATGGAATAGAGAATGAGAGACATATAGATACACAGGCAGACATATATAACACAAAATAAATAGATACATAGACAGACAGACAGACAGACAGACAGATACATAGACAGACAGACAGACAGACAGACAGACAGACAGACAGACAGACAGATAGATAGATAGATAGATAGATAGATAGATAGATAGATAGACAGACAGACAGACAGATAGATACATAGACAGACAGACAGACAGACAGATAGATAGATAGATAGACAGACAGACAGACAGATAGATAGATAGATAGACAGACAGACAGATAGATAGAGTCTATTCTTAAGTGGGATGTTTGTATACAGAGTCAGACATTTCTTTTTGATTTTTTTCTATCTTTTTACATGTACTTGAAACAAATGCTATAAATAAAATCTATAAGTATATAGATCACTTATATAGATTGAGCAATAGATAGAGAATCATATAAACAGACTGGCAAATAGATAGACATATAGACAGACAGGCATGTAGATAGACATGCAGACAGACAGGCACATACATAGACAGACAGGCATGTAGATAGAAAGACAAACATACAGATAGACATATAGACAGACAGGAATATAAATAGACATATAGACAGACAGACATATAGATAGACACATAGACAGACAGGCATATAAATAGATATATAGACAGACAGACATATAGATAGACATACAGACATACAGGGATAAAATAGATATATAGACAGACAGGCATAGATGGATAGATAGACACATAAACGGACAGACATATAGACAGACAGGTATATAGTTACACATATAGAAAGACAGGTCTATAGATAGACATATAGACAGAGATAAATAGATAGATGATAGATAGATAGATAGATAGATAGATAGATAGATAGATAGATAGATAGACAGATTTTGAGAATGAATCTAAAGTTTAAATTGGAATTAATAAATGTTTCAGTAAATATCCAAGAAAAATGAAACAGTTTAAAATATTATATTAAACATTATATACATAAAAAACCCTAACCTTAAAATGACAATATGCTTCAAGATTGAATACAGTCTTGTGTCAAGCACACTTAATTAAATCATTTTATAATATATATATATTATATATTATTATTAATTAAATCATTTTATAATATATATATATATTATATCCCTTTGCATATAGCATGTTGTAAATAATAAAATATAAAAAGCTTTTTGTAACTATTATTATATTATACAACCATCACTAAGCTGAAACCAAACACAGCTGAAGTATTTATACATAAGTCACATACACATACACACAGTGTTTCTGTACATATATATATACAATATATATACATATATAGACGCACATTGCCACAAACACTAAAACAAATTGTTATAATGAAACCAGTGCCTTTCCTTAACGCAATGTTTTACAATCTGTAAGGAAATATTTAGTAAAAAGTTATTTATTTTGTATTGAAAGCAATTCTTCAAAGCTTCACACAGGAGAATTTGTTTGTCTGTGCATTATAATTTAACTAAACAGTCTTTATTTATTATAGTGTGAACTGTATAAATAAACCTTCTCAGAAGGAATCAGAAATCCATTATCAGCCCTACAAGTTCCTTAATTATCCCCTCCTAGATGGTGATAGAACTGACTTTTCATAGCACAAGATCAACATATTGCTGTAAGGAAAAAAATAAACATGTTCAAAATGCTGGCCCTGGTCTCATGGTTAACTGTTTCACCACTGTCCCCCCCCCCCCCCCCCCCCCGCCCCATCCTGATAGAAAGCTATACAGGGGGCAACAGCAAATATTGCCATTTATGTTGAATTGTATGTTTTGGTGTCAAAAATTATTATTTTTGCCAAAAACAGTAAGAGAATAAAAAAGAATAAAAAATAAAAAAAAGATAATAAATTAAACGCATAATCATTACCAGCCCCCTTTCCATAGCCGTCTTAGTGAATGTTTGATATAATATGGTCTATTATGGCCCTCTCCAGACATGGCGACAACTCTGATGATGCTAATCCGGCAGTTGCCTTGACCCATGTTGGCTGAAGATCAGGACAGTAGTGGTTAACAAGCAGAATCTAGGCTACCTGTTGGCTTTCCCTGATGCAGTATTGGACTTGTTTATTGCAAATGTGATTTTAAAAAAAAGATAAAATTGTGCAAAAACCAGGTAAAATAATTCAAAAAATTTTTAGAGGCAACAGTGGATTGGGCTGAGCGACATAAAGTAGTCATTAAACATGTTTGCAATAATTTATCAATAATGTGAAATAAATCCGGTTCACATTCTTGTTATTGATCTTATTTTTCTGTTCTTTTATTTGTAGAGCTGATCATTTCTTGGGGCTTCAAATACTTCTGGTCTACAATTGTTACACCAAGACGTGTGTCTTTCTCTTTGTTGTGTCACAATTCTCCCAAGTGTAACTATAAAATAGGTTGTTTGTTTTTGCAATTAATTCTCATTGGTATTTTAGAACTTTTTTATTCTTTGGAAAGCACAGTGTTACCCATCCTTTCCAAACTGATCAGACTTTGCTGTAATTGCACTAAAAACAACATTCTCCCAGCCACGTACTCCAAATGTTTTTTTTTTTTGAAAAATTGGAGGTAATGTAAAAATGGACATTCTGGGGCATAGATATAAAAATGGAACAATCAGTAGGATCATTTCTTTGGTTTCCTTCGTGATTGCTCCCCTGACAGATGTTCTTTATATTTACCTCCAAAGTAACTTTGAGAATGTAGTGTTAATGCAATTTGTAGTACATAGAATTCAGCTACAATCATAAAATGTGGTGCCTGAAGAAGCACTTCCTTTACAAATAGACACAATTTTAGTTAGTTTTTTTTTTCATCAGGGAGGGAACAAGAGTTGTTGTAAATTTGATAAGCTGAGATTCTAAAAGTCAACCACAACTGATAGATCAAAGATGAGGCGCTCGCAGCACAAGAAAAATAGCACATAGTTATTATATCCGATCTAGAAAAAAATACAACACCGTAGAGCATGACAGTACTTTATAAATAAATGAATAAAGTGATAATAATAGCAAATGTACGGCATTGTCCATTTCTTTATGTTCGTATATCTGTGAATATAATCTACACATTTGCTGCACGCTACTCTGTATTCCCTGTCGGAATAGAAGGTACCTTTATGAACAGACTGCTACTTTGTCAAAAGTTATGAAAACTATTTGACTGCAACCACAATATAAAATATACAAAATACCGCTACTAAACGTAACAAACGTATTGGGGGGAAAAATTAAATTTTTTTAATAAGTTAAACATTAACAATATGCAAGAAGATTTATTTGTACTTTAACCACATGGGGTGGGTGGGAAATGGGTATAAGTTCTGCGGAGAGTGTGCCAAATACTTTTACGTAAGGGTCTAGACAGCAAAACTCAAATTTCCTTTAATTGTCTCCTATCAATGAAGAACTTTGTATTATTTATTGTACGAAATATATATTTCAACTAAGACGTCAGTAAATCTAACAGAAAGCAAACATGATGTGTTTCCCATGGGAAAAATGTACAAAACAGGTGTAAGGAGCTTTGGTGGACACAGAAATAGCAATTAATTATTAAGATGGGAAGATGCTTTTAATTCTAAACTCCACACATTTTTCTATTGCCCATTTACCGTCTGTTTGTAAAGTTTTCAATACGTCTTCAGCTTAGGATTGTGGTGAAACAAAAACGGATACACTACACGCACACAGCAAACAAAACGATAAAAATCCACAAAAGATTTCTAACACCACACTGATATCTTAAATACCACAAGCAAAGTCAGAAAAATAAAATAAAAATAAAACAACCTCTAAAAAAAAAATAAAAAAAAAATAAAACAACATCTAAAAAACAAACAAACCTCCAAACAACAAAGTTTTTAAAGGTGACACAGAGAACGTTTAAAACTGGCGCATGTTTTTAAAGAGAGATGAACATCGGGGGAAATTGGAACGGACTCTACTTATGTCAAGAATTTAACATGAAAAAAGACACAAAATAAAATTTGAAAAAGCAGTACAACTGTGTTTAGAAAACCAAACAAATATAAAATTAGACACATATACAAAAATATCCAGAATATTAATAATATTACAAAAAAAAAAAAAGTTAACCCCCGCAGCACTGGAACTTTTAATCCAATACGTGAAGTTCTGACACATTGCCCAAAATTCTACTATCAGTACAGTAATGGGGGAAGGGGGGGGATTCCTCACTGTGTGTCAACAAAGCTATGACATTAAAAGAAAGATAACAAGCTATTGAGATGCTCTATGATAATCTTGAAACTAAACTTACTTGTACAATGATGAGGAACAGTGTAGGGTTCATGGTCAGTCCAGATCTCTAGTGATTAGAGTGGTCCCCGGCTCTTACAACCCTCCGTGCACCAGGTGAAGTTTGACACTTTAAAAAAAAAAAAGAAGAGGCTTAACTTTTATTTGAGAGCAGTAAACAGACTTGGAGCTGTTCCCCGGTAAGCAGGCTAGTCACTGACACACACAGGTTTGGTCTCTATGTAGAGTATAGGAGGAGCTTGCCACAGAACACATGTTAAAGACACAGTGTAACAGAGCAGGGCACTTTTACTGACCAGAATTTTCAGGGCGATGGTGGGCCTGATGTCCGGTTGTTTGTAGCATTTGGTCATTTTTTGGGGGATGGGACACAAAATAGAAAGAGGTATTAATGGACAACTGTCGGCAAAAAATGAAGTTCTGTGTAACTGAAAGATTGCATCAAGTGGGGGCATATTAAATGGACATGTTTCCAAGAAAGAATTTAAATAAAGCACCTCATAGAGCCCTTTTTGCTTGCGTAGCTCTGTCAGGAGGCGGACATGTTGTTTAGAATCTTTGCTTGTGTAGCTCTGTCAGGGGCAGACATTTAGTTTAGAATCTTTGCATGTGTAGCTCTATCAGGGGGTGGACATGTCGTTTAGAATATTTTATTGTGAAGCTCTATCAGGGCAGACATTTTGATTAGAATATTTTGCTTGTGTAGCTCTATGGGGGGGGCATACATTTTGTTTAGAATCTTTTCTTGTGTAGCTCTATCAGGGGCAGACATTTCGTTTAGAATCTTTGCTATGTATAGCTCTAACGGGGGAGATCCATACCTCCAAAGTCTTGACCCCGACAAACTGAAGCTGGGAGATGATAGGCACTTTCACTCATGCATTACTGCATTACATGAGCATAAAGCTCCGCATGCACAGTAGCCAGTCTCTGGTGTTTTCGAGATACATTTTTTTAGAAGTCAGCAGAACATGTATTTTCTGAACTAAGATGAGGGAATATCTGTTCCAAGATTCTAAAAGAACATGTCCATCCCCTGGAATAGAGCTATATAGAGCAATGATTCTAAACAACATGTCTGCCCCTGATAGAGCTATACAGAGCAAAGATTCTAAACAACATGTCTGCCCCTGATAGAACGATACAGAGCAAAGATTCTAAACAACATGTCTGCCCCTGATAGAGCTATACAGAGCAAAGATTCTAAACAACATGTCCGCCCCTGATAGAATTATACAGAGCAAAGATTCTACACAACATGTCTGCCCCCTGATAGAGCTATACAGAGCAATGATTCTAAACAACATGTCCATCCCCTGATAGAGCTATACAGAGCAAAGATTCTAAACAACATGTCTGCCCCTGATAGAGCTATACAGAGCAAAGATTCTAAACAACATGTCCGCCCCTGATAGAATTATACAGAGCAAAGATTCTACACAACATGTCTGCCCCCTGATAGAGCAATCCAGAGCGATGATTCTAAACAACATGTCTGCCCCCTGATAAAGATATACAGAGCCAAGGTTCTAAACAACATGACCACCCCCTGATAGAACTATACAGAGCAAAGATTTTAAACAACATACCCGTCCCCCTTATAGAGCTAGACAGAGCAATGATTCTAAACAACATGTCTCTATTATCCAATAAATATCATCATTTTGACTCTGTGCTTCCACAGCTAACACAGCACTGTCCTTTTCCTCCATTTCTCTTTAAGCCACTCACAGGTAAAAATAAAGCTGGTTTGTTTATGTCAACTCATTAAAATGTAATAAGAGCCAGAGGGTATATTTCTATCTACCTATAACCGTCTAATATAATACCTCTGTCTACCAGGGGGAGGAACCACAACCTTCTCCCAGGAAGAGCACTCCCTTTTTTCCCCTGTCCTGACCTCATGTGTTTGGTCAATGCATCAGACGATGGGACAGGTATAGATGTGGTATATGAGTGTGAGCTCTACCTTACTCTACCTTACTCTACCTTACTCTACCTTACTCCACCTTACTCTACCTTACTCTACCTAACTCTACCTTACTCTACCTTACTCTACCTTACTCTACCTTACTCCACCTTACTCTACCTTACTCTACCTAACTCTACCTTACTCTACCTTACTCCACCTTACTCTACCTTACTCTACCTTACTCTACCTTACTCTACCTTACTCCACCTTACTCTACCTTACTCTACCTTACTCTACCTTACTCCACCTTACTCTACCTTACTCTACCTTGCTTGCTACTATCTAATGGATAAGTCTTGAGAAGTTCTATCATTGTGAATCTCACAGAACCGTATCTCAATTCAGATAAACACGGTCAGGCAATGAGGCGCTTGTCCATGTTTACTAAGGATTGTTGAATGTTCCTTCCAAATAAATGAAAAGACATAGAAATTCTGTGGGGTTTTTTACTTCTACAAAAATCTCTGCAAAATGAGGGAAACTATTTTCCCTTGGTTAATTTGTACACAGGAATACAATTCATTCATTGGTACATGTGGAGAAATATAATGGCACATTAGTTGCCTTTGTAGTTTTTGTTACAGATTATTGAAAATCCTAGAATAATCCAATTTATGCAAGGGAATTAAAAAACTGAGGCACAGCAAAAGAGCTCTCACCCCAAACACTCAAGTGCCTAATGCATGTTCTATGGAATTGAGGCAGTTTCCCAGAATGCACAGGGCCAGAGTGTCACTAACACTTCACCTGTAGAATTGCCAGCACAATCTTGAAACTTACCTAAAGGACCCTGCACTTCACACTGCATATTATTATCATTTCAAAGACTGGACAAATGCAAATGGGAATAAAAAAAAAAAATGTTGCATGTTTCAAGAATCTCCATTACCCCTCCTAAACCTTGACTTTTTGTTGTGTGAATTAACTGGAGAGGTTCTCTGTGGGAAACAAAAATGCTTTTTTCAGGGCAGAACAATTACACATGTTTAATCGAGCCAACAGCAGTCACAAAGGCTCCATGCATCTTTCGATGTAAGACAAGGAACACACAATTGGAGCCCTCCAAAATGCATACTATTTTCCTACAGGAACAGTCAAGCACGAACCAAGATGAGAAAAATGCCCATTAGCGTGTGACTTCTCCTTATTCTATGACCTCATCAACCCCAACCTGTCTAATAGGCTTCGGAATGGAGCTACCATGGATTCATCGACCATGCATTGGCAATGTCTTGTGTGCCCTACCCAGCTTTGTAGCTCTGCCACAGGGTAAGCAATGATTAGGCAACCTGTCTAGGTAAAAGAGAAGAAGCTTGTTATTAATGGAAATCTCCTGCTGCATCACTAATCCCAGAAATATAAAAAAAAAAAATAGCCTTTAGGTCCCCCTATATAAATCTTAAGGGAGCAAAGATCTGTGCATTCTATCAAGAAGAGCTCCCTTCCAATTCTCATGTTATTTGTCCCACTTCTCCCTTAAATATTATAATGTAGACAATCAAGAACACATGTATCAATCAAAAGCTGAGCCTAAGAATGTGGCACTGTTTGTAAGAACGGGCTAACTAGGTGTCCTTCGACGTGACTGGATGAGTATTATTGAAAGTAAAGTCTGCTAATTTAAAAATGAGAAGCATAAGGAATCAGCAGTTTTTAAAGTAGTATATGATAGCTTATGCTGTATCTATAACGAGTCCAACAAGGCTACGGCCTTGGCCACCACTTTCCAGGGGGCGGCAAAAAAACACCCCAAACACCACTCTGTTGCCAGAGCCGGCCCTGCCAATTTACCAGGTGGGTCAGTTGACCCAGACTACATTTTGAGTGGGTACAGCCTGCTGCCCTCACTCTCTGACCCGCACACCAGATTTTTATTCTTGTGTTCTGGGGGGGTTACAATCTCTATCATTGTCACAAACTTCTTGCTCTGCCAGGTACGTCCGTCCTTTGCATTAGGAGAAGTCGGTTCCCAGAAATAGACATGTTTGGCTGAATAAAAGAGAAGAGCTCCAGTCAGCCTGAGGTAGCAACAGACGATCAGGCCCTCATCCTGAGACACACTGCAGAGAAATATGTTCCCTTCCGCTCCCCAAAGAAAGTGCAAAAGATTGGGCAACCCACACACCTGATAGAACAGCACAGAACTGATCACAAAATGAACTCATACACCCAATATAGTCCTGAACCAGCACTCCATGCCGGTAAGGAATGATTAAGCACATTCTCGGTATTCTTTCATATAAACGGAAAAGGAGTAATGCAAGTCTGACAGCAGAATCAACATAAATGTACACACATAACCTGACTGGAAAAGGGACATACTGCTGGCAAAAATATAATAACCTGGAGAAAAAAAAACACATTCATATTCTTATTACATGTTGATATGCTATAGGTTACAGATCAGGCCATAGAGGTGCATGAGATTACCTGGGCATTACCCTAGGGTGCTATCATGGACACATTTTTTGATTTTAGTTTGTTATTAAATTTTAGTTTACGAACAAATCATGCCTTAAAGGAATACACAAATTACCTGAACATAAGCAGTCCCAAACAACGGCCAAATTATCCTACGGTCTATACATATCAAAGGATACGCTTCATTCATGACGGTTGGTGCTATGGGACATAGATAATGAATCCACCAGCTCTCCAGCTGAAGCCATCTCTTAGTATTATTAAGAAGGTTTTGCACAGCCTTTGCATCTGGGCTATGTTAATCAGAAAAAATGACATGAAATTGGGCTATTCAGATCTTTATTAATGATGTCCCCTCTCCCTCAGTGGCCTGGTAGTCATTCCCACATAGCACAGACCAGGGCCGCCACCAGGAATTTCAGGGACCCTTACTGAACAAATTTTCTGGGCCCCCCATCCCCCCCCCCCCCGAAAATATCTCCCACTCTCCCCACCTACCCTCACAAACATGTTATCCCGGTCTACTGTAATATGGAGGGTGGTTGGGAGCAGTTGGTCAATATGCCAGTAATATTTTGCCGCTCAATATGCCAGTAATATTTTGCCGCTCACTATTTAGCCATTCAATATGCCATTCTTTTGCCATTTAATATGCCATTCTTTTGCCATTTAATATGCCATTCTTTTGCCCCTCAATATGCCATTATTTTGCCCCTCAATATGCCATTCTTTTGTCATTTAATATGCCAGTATTTTGTACCTCAATATGCCAGTATTTTGTCCCTCAATATGCCATTCTTTCCACTTTTAATATGCCAGTATTTTTCCCCTCAATATGCCATTTAATGTGCCAGGATTCTGCCCCTCAATATGCCATTCTTTTGCCCTCAATATGCCAGGATTTTGCCCCTCAATATGCCAGGATTTTGCCAATTAATATGCCATTCTTTTTGCCATCAATATGCCAGGCTTCTGCCCCTCAATATGCCATGATTTTGTCCTACAATATGCCAGGATTTTGCCCCTCAGTATGCCAGTATTTTTCCCCACAATATGCCACTCTTTTGCCAATTAATATGCCATTCTTTTGCCCTCAATATGCCAGTATTTTTCCCCTCAATATTCCAGGATTCTGCCCCTCAATATGCCAGAATTTTGCCAATTAATATGCCATTCTTTTTGCCCTCAATATGCCAGGATTTTGCCCCTCAATATGCCAGGCTTCTGCCCCTCAATATGCCAGGATTTTGTCCCTCAATATGCCAGGATTTTTCCCCTCAGTATGCCAGTATTTTTTCCCTCAATATGCCATTATTTTGCCCTCAATATGCCTTGATTCTGCCCCTCAATATGCCAGGATTTTGCCATTTAATGTGCCAGGATTTTGCCCCTCAGTATGCCAGTATTTTTCCCCTCAAGATGCCATTATTTTGCCCTCAATATGCCAGGATTCTGCCCCTCAATATGCCAGGATTTTGCCATTTAATATGCCAGGATTTTGCCCCTCATTATGCCAGCATTATGCTCGTTTGCCCCTCCTCCCCCTACTCCAGTACTTACCTCCTTCCTGCTCTGTCTGTCTCCTGGTGCTGGTCCGCGGCTGTGAGGGAAGCATTGTGAGCTCCCCTCCAGCCGCTCGGATTCAATAAGAGGTACTCTGGTCACATTTTTTTTTAAACAAAATTTATTGAATCCGATCGGCTGGAGGGGATTTTTTTTTTTTTAATCCTGACGTGACCCAGGCCCGGGACGCCAGTATCGCCCGTCACCCCCTGATGGTGGGCCTGGCACAGACCAAAGGGGCTTTTCAGCATGCAATGTGTCCTTTAACTCTGTTCCCCCCTTACCATTACAGAAGGTTTGCTTGTGAACCATTATCCACCGGCTTGCAAGGCATGCAAGGATAATTCCCATCTCTCGTTTCCTTAATTGATAGCCAATTGGGAGTGTACCAGGTTTTTTTTCCCCCGAAAGTGACTTTTGCATTAAAACATCTCACAAATGCGGTGCTCTAGGAGCTGTCAGAGCAGGACGTACCCCCACTTTGTCCATCACTATTTCATTGTCCATGAGGATACGGCATTGTTTTTTTTAAGCCTACCGAGGCTGCGACCATTGTGAAGTAGATCAAGCCTGCACAAGCTCAGTCAGGCCTAGGACAGCACAAATCCAAAATACATCACTGGTTATGGTCAAAACCACTTTGAATTAAAGTCATACACTTCACTTAAAGTGTTTCCTTCTAATCTAGTCTTTTGCACTGGTTTTATGCACTTTACCAGTGTCCGTTGCTTCTCCTATTGTGCCAGTTTTTTATTGACTCAGATTTTTATTATGAGAAATGTGTGACCTTTGGGCCATCATTTCAGCTCTCATTTTATTTTGTGCCATAAATATTTAGCCTGCGTTAACTGCAAACCTGTGCCGGCCAACGTACAATTTTTCCATCTTCATTTACCAACGTTTGGTAAAATCCAGAGATCAGATATTTGGAACCAATTGTCGACAATTATCCAATAATGTGGATTTCTGTTTCAGTGTGCAAGGAGTATACCTTTGTTTTAAATGGCATTTTAAATTGTAATATTTTTTTTACAATTTGTTAAATTGACAGGGTGCTCAACACTGATTTTTTTAATATATATTTATTATCATTTTATAATGTTTCTATACATAAAGGATGTACCTTTTTCTGTAACTATGTACCCCCAAATTTCAGCTGTTTTGATTTCTGTTATGTAACCGTGAGAAAATAAAGATTGACCAAAAAACAAACAAACACTGAAATAGTTTTTTTTTATATATATATGTATTATCATTTTATAATGTTGTTATACATACAGTATGTACATTTTTCTGTTACTACATACCCCAAAATTTCAGATGTTTTGATTTTCGTTGTGTATCCAAGAGAAAATAAAGAAAGATTTTTAAAAAAAAAAACACTTTTTTTTTTATGAATTATTTTCATTTATTTTTTTTATTTATTTATTTTTTTAAAAACTCTATCATCGTGTGAAAGTGAGAATGCTTTCTGTATTTACAGGGAAAAGTGTGAAAATAATTTTTGCTTAGATCCTGAATAATTGAAACGTAAAAAAAAAAATACCGTACTATGTGAAGAAAAAGAATGTGACTGTTTATTTAGTGCTGGGGCGAGTCTGTTTATAGGAGGCTCTAGCATCATACAATCACCGGACTCATTTTTCATGTCACTGTTAACATGAATGCTTGGAGATCTTACACACGATAGGACATATCAGGCCATTGGAATAACACAGTCCCAGCTGGAGCTGGAGTGTTAGTTGTGATACTTCAGTCCGACTTCTCCTTTCAAATGAGAGAAAGCGTATTACATGTTATTACAAGTCTGACAAGTTCCTAATTGGGATGTTAGAAGGGTTCTTTTGTAAAAATCGACGACATGCCATGCAACGCCAAGCATTCTATTAATTCCTTCTCTGTAGAGCGTCTGGATGTAAACATAAAGACTTTGTATGTTGTAAGAGTCTAAAAATATAAATTCTGTTCAGTTCTATTGCGCCGGAGGGGGAAAAAAAAAAAATATATATATAAATAAAAAAGCAACATTAAAGCCAACTTAAAAAAAAGACAAAACTTCGTAACTGTCCATTCAATTTTAATTATGCTCAGCCAACTGTTATCCCGCTCAGCCAGCCATGGGCTGTGGATTAAAATGCGTTGACATGGAACTGGCTAGCATACTGGGAGTTGTGGTCTACCGAGGCTGCATATTCCAGTTTATTTGTTCCTATGTAAACAATTTGAAAAATTGGGTTGATGATCTAAAGCAGTGTTTTTTCCAATTTTTATTTCGCAAAGCAGGAGATCCTACAGTGGCATTAAAGAAAGCGCCCCGGGAAAAACGCATGTAATACATAAGTGCAGGGGCTACATGATGGGAGTCAGGAAGAACTGGGAGTCAAGGCAAGTTTGGGTTAATGTTCTCTAGATCAAAAGGGTGGGAGGAGGACTTAGGTAATAATCTTAGGGTATACAGGATGGGGAAGGGTGCGAATTTAACTCATTAAGAATATTTTGTTGAACAAAAAGGAACTTTCCGGTCGGCCCACTCTTTACTTGGTAAGTGTGGTGGATGCCATGGTGTTATGGTGGGAGGGCGAGAGATCATATACTCAATCTTGTCCCAGAGGGTTGGTAAGAGTTACCAGATAAGGCTGGGAATATGGTGGTTGGAAAACTGGAAAACGTGATGTGGGTGACCGGCATTCTAACCACTCACACCACTGTGCTGGTGAAGTGCGGCTAGTGGTAGTTTCTTTGGTATTGGGTTTATTTACCCTCGACTCCAGGGTGATACGGTTTACAAATCTGCTTTATTTCTTGGTAGGATGGATATATCTACATAATTATATGTTTATATGGTTGTGTTTTAATAAAGTTTTTTCTATTTTATTCCATTTATTTTAATGAACACCGCGGTGCCATTTTTATCCAAAAATGATGTCAAGCGTCAGGTCTTCATTTCAAGTAATATGAATAAAGTATAGAGTGGTAAGGGGTAGTTTTGAATGGTAGGTAGTATAAATGGGAGGGCACTTTACTGTGCAATAGTCCAGTGGGGAGGTAATATTAAAAAAAAACTCCTATGCCTTTATTTTGTGAACAAGAAGAGTTATGTATATAGAGCATCGCTGGGTTTATTTCTAAAAGTGGAGCAATCAGCAGGAACTTTTGTTGCCGTAGTGTGTGCACCATTTTTAGAACTTTGCCCATGAACCCCATAACTTCTCTACATTATGAAAGTGCCATACCTGCTCACTGGTGATAAGTTGATCCATTACAGTGAATGGAAATAATGTATCATCCTTCCAACACATCCCGCCAGCTATGTAAGGTAAGATGTTGGGCGATGTAGATTTGGGAGAGGAGCGACAGCATGAAAATGAATGAAAAGTGGGACAGTTGAGGGATACGTTGTATAAATACATATTAATGGATCAGAACAGTTTTGGTTCTTCGTCGGATCCTCCATCTCGACCTCAGCCTGACCCCCCTCACCTATGTCCAACTTGACGTCGACCTCCCATAGAAAGAATAAAAAAATGCTATACTCTAAAAGAGAGGAGAGGTCGAGATGGGAGGTTGAGTTGGGGATAGTATCAAAAAAAGTAACTTGCCTCTTCTGAGGCTGTCGAGTCTCATTATAGTCTACAGGGGGGGGGGGGGGGATTACACATACAGTTTTTGAGACTAAACAACAAATTGGGAGGTTGGGCATAGTGTAAATATCCCACAAGTGTGGTTTTGAGATTAAATTCAACTCAACCTCCTGGTTGGTCTAGTTGGACTTTGTCTCAAAACCTGCATGTGGTATTTCTTCTCCATTGATTTTAAGGGAAGGCGAATTGAAAGGAATGAGTTTGGAGTCTATGCCATACTCAACCGCTAAACTTGAATGCCTTCTTGGCTTCTTGACTGCCTTCACCACAACTCAACTTTAGTAAAATGCTATGTGAATAGCATTTCTGAGATGGAGATTGGGCCAGGTGAGGGTGGTCGAGTCTGTGCCAATTTGGTTCTTGAGAATAGTTCTCATCACGACCACCAAACCCCCACTGATAGTAAATCTGTGTTTAATTAGAAAAATATTGAGGGTTCAATACATCCAAGAACTTGTTCGCAAATGCAAGAGCCTGACATAAACCCCGAAAACGGCAGACTTTAGTAAAAAAATGATAAAAAGATTGATTGTTAAAGTTAAAGTGGCTGAACATAATTGAAACCTCATACAGTTAAGGACCTTTTATTTTTTGAAACAATATTGATTTTCTTCTAAATGGTTCAAAGACAAAAGTATATTATTCCAAAACTAGATTCTAAAAAAGAAAACAAAAACCCCTCCAAAAAAAACACCCCAGTGAATTATTTTGTAGAACATAAATTGATTTTCTACTGAAATAAGCCATTTAGTGACAATAATAATTGAAAATAAAATTAAAGACCGAAACAGAGAAAACAACAGAACAAAAACCTATACACAAATTAACAGAGCAAAAAAAAAAACGTAAAAACACATGAAAAGGGTCCAAAATCTATAAATAATGTGTCCTATGCACGTATTGTTTGATCCCCACCTCTGATGGCTCCTCAATGCATCCCTACTCCTAGTCTCTGGCACCCTTGGTGGTGCCTTCAAGAGGTGCCTTAAAGCTCCTACCCAGTGTTCATCATCCATATACTGCATACATTTCCACTTTTGCCATAATGCTGGTAAATTTCTGTCGGAGTTAAGTTTACACATACACTCGCTAGAGCAACAGTGTGGTTAAAGACATGTTTTAAGCTCTGTGTCTCACTCATCACATGCTCTCTGTGTTCCATATGTTTTATCTTTTTATTTTGTTTGTGCTATGACGTGTACAACTGTCTTCCAGATAGTAGGGACTGTGTACTGACTTTTAACCACGACAAGAAAAAAAATACTTAAAAAATATATCAGTGGTGGTTAATTTCTTCAGAATACTGCAGAGGATTTATAGCCAGGGTTAGGCACCAGCATTGTTCATTGTAGGCTTTTTCTGGATTTTGTAATGGACAATTTAATGATGTTCTGGTGACCTTGTTCAGATATTTCTGGTGCCGTACAATGGCCACATGTTTAGGCACTTGGAGGAGAAATTCATTTCTTCATGGTTCAGTTGGGATTGGGGCTTTCTTTTCAGGCCAAAGGTATATGTAGAGGTGGCCCTCCGGTTGGACATGTTTGGAGTTGACCAGTAACCTCACGTTCTTGGAGCTTTTTCCCTTTTTTCACAGCCCTGGAGCTGTGGCCCCAGTTCTCCAATAGATTAATTTTGGGCCAGACAACCAGAGCATGGTTCAGGTAATTAATCACTCTTAATAAAAAAAGACACAGGGTGATCTGAACGCTCCTATGTTTGACACATCGGTCCTTACCAGAAATGGCCACTCCTTTCTGCACTCCCACCGATCAATCAAAGGATTGGAGGTCCACCTCCCAAAAAAAGCTTATGCATGTTGTGCCTACAAACTGGGGCTTTGTTAAGGGTCCAGTATTACCCATTGAAAGTAATGGAAGGCAATATAAAATATGTGAATTTTAGAAGAAAAAAACGCAAGTTTAATTTTGCCTTCCACAGGCTATAATGGGAGGCAAATTGAATGATCACCATTCCCGGAGGTCGAGTTTGACTTAGTCTCAAACCGAAGTCAACCTCCATGGCATACCTTATCAAGACTCATCTTGTCACATCTCGACCTCACAAAATTTGTTAGTGTATAAGATTTTGTGAGATCGAGATGAGGCATTGGAGGGGGGTAGAGTTGGTTAGAGGTAGGAAGTTAAGATTAGTGATAATTTCAACCTACAATCTCGACTTTCACTGAGCAGACTCCTTAGAGAGTTAATGTAGCTGGAACCCTGTCTGGGCCTGTACATAGATGAGTATTGTAACAAACAGATTTCTGGATTGTGATTGGATTGAAAAGGCTAACACTATATTAATGTCGTGAAAGGTTGTTACTCATATTACCTGAACAGAGGGTAACGAGTAATAAATGTGTATAATCTATGCAAAGCATACAGGAAAGCCAATTGGAACTGGAGCAGGTATGTAAAACATGTTGCACTAAAATGATAGTAAAAAAAAAATATATATATATAAGGGACTATCCTATTCTGCCAATAAAACATACAAATAGCAGATAACATGACAAGTAGCGAGCAAGAGGTGAGGAGGGTGTAATACAGTCGCGGATACTCCATTTGTGCTGGTAGTGCGCCGTACACCTAGCACAGAGTCGTGCTGTCTATTTCCGGAATCACTCACTCTGTTGCCAATTCAATCAGCACTAAAAGTATACGATGTATAGCCCTGGGTCCAACCACTGCTCCTTCTGTATTTCTATCCAGTTATATTGTTTATCTATCAATCTGTGTACCTTATTTTCTGTCTGTTTCTGATGATATATCATCTGGAGAATGAAGTCTGCACTTCCTGTTTCTATGCATTTGGTTACAATTTGTGTAATATTAAATGTAGCTGGATATCCACATATATATATAAAAAGATAGCTCTGTCCTTTGTGCCTTATAGTATTAAATCCTGTGCACACGTTGTAGGGAATGTACAATTATGAAAGGAAAAGCTCGCCAGGGAATCTATATCACCGAATAAGTTATATGAGACGGAAAATGGAAAAAATGAAATAAAAACGAGATTTAAAAAGCACGCCTTTGGCATTTGCTCAGAAATGTATTCAAGGGCACTTTTTTAATGTCTTAAATTCTAATAATTGCAATATTTTGAGAGAGAGAGAGAAAACCACAAGCATATTTATTCGTGCCTGTATATCTACGGATTATTGTCAAGCCCTAACTGAGATTTAAGTAAAATTGGCTGTAATTTCAGAAAGATTTTACAGGTTTTACTGCCGATATTGATTACTGGAACTCACGGAGAGAGGACTGGGCATACAGGTCATTTCTGGGTTAAAGTTCTAAAAGTGATGTAATCATAAGGAACATTACATTGGTCTCCATGGTGACTGTGGAACATTCCATTGGTTTCCATGTTGATTGCACCACTGTAACTTTGTCAATGGTCCATGTTTGCCAGGGCAGTCCTGTTTTTTTGGGGGGTAGATCATGTGCCATCAAATTCGGGTGTGTCACGGCAATAGTGCTTCCCATGTGTCCTGGCAATAGTGCTGCCCAGGGCTGCCATGAAAAAATTTCAGGGCCCCTTACTGAAAAAATTCTGCCCCCCCCCCCCCCTCATATATCCCTCTCCGGGGGGCAGAATTTTTTCAGTAAGGGGCCCTGAAATTTTTTTCAGGGCCCCTACCTTCCCAAAGTCATTTTATCAAGTTTGCCCACTAATATGCCACAGCCAGTTTGTCCATTAGGATGCCACAGCTTGCCCATTAATATGCAACTGTTAGTTTACCCATGAATATGCCACAGCCAGTTTGCCCATAAACTTGCCACAGCTGGTATGCCCATTAACATGCCACTATTTGCCTATTAATATGCCACAGCCGGAATTCTCATTAATATGGAACAGCCAGTATGTCCATTAATATGACACAGCCAGTATGCCCATTAATATGCCACAGCCAGTATGCCCATTAATATGCCACAGCTAGTATGCCCATTAATATGCCACAGCCAGTATGCTCATTAATATGCCAAAGACAGTATGGCCATTAATATGCCACAGTCAGTATGCCCATTAATATGCCACAGCAAGTATGCTCATTAATATGCCACAGCCAGTATGCCCATTAGTATGCCACAGCCAGTATGCCCATTAGTATGCCACAGCCAGTATGCTCATTGATATGCCACAGCCAGTATGCCCATTAATATGCCACAGCCAGTATGCCCATTAATATGCCACAGCCAGTATGCTCATTAATATGCCACAGACAGTCCGTCAGCCCCCAATGGCAGCCCTGGTCCTATGCACAGTGCAGAGCAGCATTGAGTTTAAACTATCCATGTGTATAAGACACACCTAGGAAATTGCAGGGAATTGATAAGTGAATTGCAAAATTAGCAGAGTGTGAAGTACAGCTGAATTGGAGAGTTTTTCCAACTTCGCTAATTTGACCTTTAGTTTGAAATTCCCTTCTCAATTCCCTCCTTCATGAATAAAACCCATACTGTAAACATTAAGGCAGTGTGATTCAGATACCTGGTACATGTATAACTTCAGGGGGTCATGTGACATGACAAGATCCTAGATTGCTGGCAGGTATGCGTTATACAAAGCACCCATCACAAGTACCAAATGGCCCATCTAGTCTGCACTGCTAAAGCCTCATATCTAGTAGGCCATTGGTCTTATCAGATGCTCAGGTCAGGATAGTCTTCAGAAGGCTGTATATAGGTTATGTTGCCTGTCTACAAAATGCGTCAGCGCTTTCTAAGACACATTAACAATAAGATTGTCTGACTTGTGTTTAACACATATTTACCAAAATTCACCCAGGCTCCATGTTCTGATCGGCTGTTTATTTATTTTTTAACTCATTCTATTGGTGGTGCAAGAATAAAAAAGAAGAGGTTCTAATTTCAGTATTTTACAGTCTCTCATGACCCAGAAGTCAGAAAAATGTTAAAAATACATGGCCTCTCTGGGCTTCCTTGTATATTGCTGCTCACTTGTCTTATAATGACCGATTTGTGTTGGGTACTGTAGTGTTTCTTCCACAAGGCAAACAAGGCAATCGCCTAGGGCGGCACTTTGCCAGAGGCTGTTAAAGCACACTTCTGGTGCTTCAAACATTTTCACTCCCTCCCCAATGTTCAGCAAGCTTTAGCTCCTTCCAGTTAATCGGGGTGATGGGGGCATGTAATGGATGTGGTGGGGGTATGTAATGAGGGTGTTGGGGGCATGTAATGGGGTGATTGGGCATTTAATGTGTGTGCAATGTGGGTGATGGGGGCATGAAATGGGGTGATTCGGCATTTTTATGTGTGGGCAACGTGGGTGATGGTGCATGTAATGGGGTGATGGGGCATGTCGTAGGTGTGCAATGTGGGTGGGGGGGTGCCCGAATTTTGTCTGCCTATGGCAGCACAAAACCAAGATACACCACTGGATGGGTGGAAATATCCCTTTCTAATTTGTCACTGTTATGGGCATGACTTCCTGGGGCTTTTCCTTGCTCCATAGTACATGTGAGCTCTACAAAATCTTTGGTTCGATTTTGAATCATGTGGAAAACCATACAGAGATGCCTCCAAGGGGTTTAGATTACAGTAAACATTAGGTATTGAAAATGCGTAGCTATTTATGACTAACTCAGTGAGGTTAATGTGGCATACAAGATACACAGTCTCATAGACAAAGGAAGGATCACGCAAGATAGAATGTTTTGAAAGCATATGCCGCATTAGAGAGAGAGAGAATTATCTTTATTCCAAGGATTTAGACACAAGTCAGCTCTGTGTGTTGATGGTGGATGTTGTCAGTGTTTATCTATCTCAAATAACAAGATCTTTTCTCCGGAGATTCAGATTTTTACAGGACAAGCCCATTATTGGCATGATGTATGCACAACCCACTAGTAAAAATAAACTGATCTCAAAATTTAAATAAAACAGCGCTACAATGTATTCATAAAGGTGACAATTGCAGAAATGGAGCCTAGTAGTGACATCATCTCTGTGTGCACCAATGTCCAACAGGAGGAGCCAACATGGAAGGAAGCCATATTAGATTTACCATATCCCTCAACTGTCGCACTTTGTACGGAGATATAAATAATAAGCAAAACAGTCGTGGGGGAAGCACAAGAATACTCAAGTTATTTAAGGTTTAGTGATTTTTATTGTATATTAGTAGAAAGCAGTTTCAACGTGTCCCAGGTTACTTTTCGCCCCTGTCCTGCTCATGATAGTTTTTTGTTGGTATTATTTTAACCAGAAATAAACACGCCACGCGTTAGGGTCGTCTGTCCTGGGATGTCTGCGCGGACTGTCCTAATTAAAATCCTGAATCAAAACAAAGCTGCCCACCAAATACTGAAACAAAATTACCGAGCCTTTATTATAATAATCAAAAAGAAATACATGATGACACAAACAAAAACAAACAAACAAAATAAAAAAAAACACATTTAGCAAAATTCAAAGATAAATCAAGCAAATTACAAACATGCATCCACATACATGTCAAAGCAAACACTTACAATAGGCTGGACCAGGGAATATACACAAGAGAACACCACACCAACATTTTGGCAAATATGCCTTCAACTCCTCCTGTTGAAGGCCAATTTACCTTGTTTCTTCCACCCAGCTGCAATTGAAGCCCTGGAGGCAAATAGTCCATCACTGGGCTCTGGATAACAATAGGGCCCTGTTTATAAATCCCTTACTGTCATAGAATGAAAATTATACAGTATACTTCATTGTAAATTAATTACAAATCTTTTACTGGCGATATGCAGTCCTCAAACAACTGATACCTTAGAGTCATCTAGAGCTGATCAATGTCCTGAGGATTATACTGACCACCTGAGCCATCTGTAAATTTCATCATGTAGTCCTGTAGTCCCTTTATCTGCAGCGATGAGTCACTCATTGTTCATACCGCCTGTTATTAAAGGGTATATTTTGTCTGTTATTTGCTTTGCTTGCGTTGAGTTGTTTGAGACTGGGTTTCACAATCTCGAGATGACATACAGTGTCTTTATCTCGTTATAGGGGCTGACACATTTGCTTTGATGTTTTTGGATACAGCTTTAGATGTCTTCACCCCTGTTACCCAAAAAATGTAGAGTTGGGGGGCAGGCTGAGATGGCAGTCATATTTTATTAGCGCTCCGTGCTCAGCAAACACAGCTAACGGACACAGTCTCCCAAGAAGCTAAAGGCAAGGTCGAACTCTCGTCTGCTGAAGACTGTTTTGCCTGATTGCAGACTCATGGGAAGTGCGGCTGGTCCATCCAAGATGGCCACCGGCATCCCCATAGCCTAAAAATGGAAAAAGGCAGTTTCAGCTATTTCCCACCATGTGTGATATTGCAAATATTGTGGACAGATCTATCCAGCTTCTCCAATCTCCAAGTAGATATCTCTGACCTCATGTGAAATGGCAAGCAGCTTGGTGACAGGGTCCTTATACTGGAGGAAGGTGCACCATGGATACATAAAAATGTATCCATGAACACAAGGAAGAACTCGACAACAGGCGCCGAAAGAACAATATTTGGGTCTGTGGGTTCCCCGAAGCTGGAAGAGGAACAACCTGTTACCTTAAAGGAGCTGTTGAATGCTATATTAAATAGAGTAGCCAAACATTCAGTGGAACTCTTCAGGCCTGGCTAAAGGCGCACCGGATTCTCTGAGATGGGATATTGTGTCTACAAAATTAATGTTGTGTGTCACACTATCCGGGAGATCGTGACTTGCTCCTGCAAGAGTACTGCACTATGCCTCCGCGTTGAGATACAAGCAAGTGAAATATCGCCCTATGCCGACATATGAAGAACAATGCTCGCAGCCTCCAAGGCTCTCAAGAGAAGCTACTCACGGAACCCTGCCATCACTTTATTGGTTAAGAAAGATAACCAAAACATCCTTCGACATCTTGCTAATATTTCATAGTGGACTGAATCTCCCAAACATCTTGGTTCCTGAATGGGCCAAACCGACATGTTTCCCTGCTCCGCTGTGCATCTGGTGCACATCGATGATAGAGCACATACCTTGTAAATTGAGCGGGTGCTCTCTCTTAGTAAAAACATAACTTTTACTTTTTAAATTATTTGTAAAAAAAAAAACATTTTTAATATTTAAGTTTTGACACGAAAAAAAGAGACTAAATAATAAAAAATACATAAAACCTTTTGTCTTGGTCGTGTGTTTATTTTTAGAGCTCGGGACTAATTGGTTAGCCTCCAAGAGAAAGTAGAGGTTTTAAATACTGAGAAACCATCAGTATGTATGTGACTTGTGATCCACTGCGTTTGGAAAAGAAAAAAGCAAGCTATGAAAAATATACAGAGGATAACAATGTTTTATTTATCACTAAATTATAGTTAATCCTCTATAGAGCCTCAGGTTGTTTTAGTACAAAAATGAGGGCTTGATTTTTTAATTACATAAGAACTGAAAGTTTGGCACTCAGTAGTTTTACTGGAGCTGCTAATGATCCAGTAGAGTAATTTTGTGTTACCCAGTTAGAGGTCTTGATAGAAGTGAACCACCGTTGGCTAGGAGGTAAAGGGTAAATCTATATATAGTTAGAAGTTTCCCATAGAATACATAGTATATGTTCTGCTCTTGAACCCAGGCTTACATGGCCTTTGACCCCTGTGGAGGACTGGTATATTGCCCCTTGACCCAGAAGGGACTGGCATGGTCGCCTTGGTCGTATACCCCCCCCCCCCCGGAGCACCTCGGACTGCCTTAACCAGGCCAAAATTTCCTGTCCACTGAGAGACCAGTCAGCCCTCCCCTCTTTGTGATACTCTTTTTGTCACAGACGGGCTATCCCACCAGGCTCCGTCCTAGATGTCTCTCCTCTCGGAACTGTCCCCTTTGCTCCCTGGAACTCCGTAAGGACAATCTATTGTGTGCTTATCTAACACCTCACTCAACTCTGCTCCCATTCCCACTTAATCATTCAAGCCTTCGACCTCAGTATTGTTTATGCCTATTGCAAATGTAATACCACCTTGCTATCCAGATATTTCATATATTGCCATCTTGTTCTATGTGAAAAACTTAATAAAACATCTTTTTTTTTTTTTTACAAAATTGTAGAGTTGGCACTGACTGTGACTCAGATTTTCTAAGTATATATTTTCTTTTATATTTAATTTCAGAAACCTATTAGTCTGAGACAAAATTCAGAGATGAAAAAAATAGATTTAAGAAAGGTAGAAATGTGCAGACATTTGCTGCTCTGAAGGACCTGGGCTTTTATTACTTATATTCTGACATTTACTTTGGGATTCTTGATGGCTTTTTACCAAACTGAAGTCAAGTGACAAACGTAAGAAAAAAAAATTCTACACAAAAGCAATATTTTCTCCCGAAAAAAATAAATCTCTTTTTCTTACTGTAATATGCAGAAAAAGCCTGTGTTTTTACTTGAGTTCATTTAAGTGAACGGTGCTACAATGTCTGACACTCCAGAGAACGCATACAGGGCATGCTCAGCATTATGGGCAGTAGCTCTGCAGGTTTGAGTGACACCACTCGACCTTCCAAGCTCCGCCCCCGACATCCCCGATTTGTCGGTCGCAGAAAAAGGGAGGTATGTACACAAGTAACGCTGTACCGTGAAATGTTGGTGTACTTGGTACTGTTTGTACATCTGGCACTCCATCTTCCAAGAATGACCACCTTGATTTTTCTCACTTTTGCAAGACCCCCCATTTTACTCTTTAACTCACTTTTGTCAGATACATCTGGTTGGTTACATTGTCCTTGTTGCACGTCTGTTTGCTAACCCTATTAAACATCCCTGCACATTATGCTCATGCTTACAGTGAATGAATGCTACATTTATACTCATTTGTTGTAGACTGATAAAACGTATTTTCACTTAAACCTTTCCTGGTCAGATTGTCATTAATTTGTACAAATTACACATGAGCCGTTTTTCACCCCCAAAATTCAGTCATTTTCAAGTGACCTTTGAAAAGCCCGTATATATACCTGCCGAACTTTGAGTTACAGGTTTCTCGAGGGAGGCGGACCCAAAAAGGGGCAGGGTTACATGACACTGAGTGACCCCACGTGACTGAGCTTCAGCCTCCACGGTGCAGGAACCGAGCATCTAGAGGTCACAAAATTACTGCCAACTACGCAAAAGTATGATTATACTGTTGGAATCTTGTTAGTGTAATAAAGGAATGCTTGCAAAATTAGCAGAAGTAAATGAAGAATATAATACAGAGATTATTTAGAAATCTATTTGTTTTTCTTCAGTTTTTGGCGCCGATAATAACTCAACTGGGTGAATCAAACGCGTTTGGGGGAAATAAAAAATATCAGCATAAGGAATTAATCAGAACAATGTTTCTATCTGTAATTTGGCAGAACATTGAGATTCACTCACCACAAACATCTACGCGGTCAGATAGACAGCGAGAGTCTCAATCAAGGGATGAAACAGTCAGAGAGATACAGGAACGAACACAAGACGGGCAAGCGAATGTTCTGAGATCATCCTGTCGTTGTCCAAGATTTACAAGAAGGATCTGGTTATTGTTTCTGGAAAGGAACACACACCGTAAGATGAAAGCTATTTGTTTTTTTTCGACATTCCTTGGTGTCAACAAGTCTCATGTAACTTTTAAAATAAATAAATAAATAAACCAGGGAAATAACAATGATTTTGAAATAAACAACGAAGGCCATGCAAAATTAAACATTATATCTCGTGGGTTTTGGATTATAAACGAAGAGGAAAACATGAATTTTAAATGTAAAATTGAGTTGGATTGTGCTGTATTTAGTCCTGCATTTCTTGAGATGTCATTCATGAGTTTACACATATGTTATTTTTTTTCGATGTTCCATGTGTTTATGTGTATGGGGGGGCTTCTTATAATTATGTTTGTTTGTTTTTATTACTAGTTGGGCCCAAAAAGGAATAAGAATGAGCCCCACATTTGGGCTAATCATCAATCCAACCTAATATCCATTTTTTATATCTATACACTACTGCTTTTTATAGTATTTACTTATTTATTATTACAGACTAAAGGACAGTTACACTTTATTTAACCCTTAGTTCCTTGGAGGAGAAAGGGGTTATACATAAATATTTCTTTATTAAATTTATTCCTTACCCTTACCAAGTGCGTCTTGAGAGATTGCTGTGCGCGCTTACAAGTATCAGCAGAGTATCACGCTGGAAAGGGTACCATGTACCAGATCTCTTTCTTCCTCCTGAATCACCCGCCATTGTTTGTTGCGGTAGTTTGGAGCTTAAAGTTTTCCACTGCCAGCCTCGCCACAGCGCCAAAGACACGCCTCACGCGTCCGTCACGTCTGTCAAGTCGTCACCGTCCAGGAGAAAAGGGCTAGAAACATGCCCCCCTCCTCCAAAGTAAACTTAATGTGGGTTTTGTATAAAAACTCCCGCACTGCAAAGTGTTGTTTTATGAAAAAATGGTGTTAAAAGAAAGCATTCTTGATAAGGACAATACATTGTCTTATCTATAGAGAGATAAAATGTAGATAGAACCCCATACTAGGTGAATTCCATTGAGGGGTGGAGACAGGGTAAGTAGGAAAGAGTAAACATAGATGGAGCAAGACAGGACAGACACAGTATATTGCTCTGACGAACGGCTACAGCCAACTGCTCAGTCTACTTTATCGGAGATCCTACATTTGGAGTTCAAGACAACCATGGGGAATAGTGGTGAATTTTAAACCAAACAAATCCCAAGTTAGAAAAAAAAATCCAATTCAACATGACTGTCAGTCCAAAGTAATTCCTGGTAGAAAATCACTATCGGGCCTGTAGAGGAGGAACAAGGAAAACATATGAGCCAATGTCCAAAATGAGGTCATCTATTGCTTCTCATGTCCTCATGGTAATTTTATAACCAAGTAGAAGATACTGCCAAAGACCCACGTTACCAGCTTCTTGGCATAGGACGCCCTTAATATTCTGTTTCAATTTGTTTATTTCCAGTTTAATTTCAGGCCAATCGACTAAACACTTTCAAAATTCATCTGAACGTGTTTTGGTAACCCTCGATTTTCAATCACCCGATGAATTATTGATTACCGACAAACTTACCGCAAATGCGGATGAAACAAGGTGTGCCGATTTTGTGCTACAAAAGGTTTAGCCTTTCCTCTGTTTGGTTTGAGCTGGGCTATTATAAAATGTACACTTTAATGCTTATTATTTTAGATCACAATACATATTAAGCACGGATCCTCGTCAGCCTTCAAGAACAGTTTATCCTTTAATGTAACTGATATCAATCTTGATACGACGTAATGAGTCAATGCCAGGTGCAATTGTAGCCATGAAAACTGCATTAGGCACTCATTAAACTTTCTTTAATTTTTAACACTTCGATGACTTCCTACAGCTAAAAGAGGGGGGTGTCTCCTTGACCTTTAAAATGATTCACTTTAGGAAAACTGGGGAAACCTTGAGAGGCAAAAACAAAGACGGTAAAATGTGTACAGAAGTCCGTTCTTTTTGAACATGATAAGGATTTTAAGAACAGTGTTCACAGGTAAAAAATGGGACCAATGAACCAATGGGAAAAGGGGGACATGGATGCTTATATCTTAAACTAAAAGTTATGTTAGCCATCTTCCTATTGGTTCTGCATGATTGTACATTAATAATGTATATAAATGTATGCCTTGTCTTCCTCTTTCTGCCCTGGATCAAGGTACAGATCCCCTGCCAAATTGTCTTCCCCCTCACTCGCTGCCTGTTCCCTTTTAATTCTTTTGTATTCACAGTGGTGACACAGTTCCTGGCCAGCACTGCTCTTTTATGTGGAGGAGGAGCATCCTGCCTGCGGTTTATGACATCAGCAAGATGAAAACTCAAGTATTATGACTGGTACAACTGCCTGCTGAGGCCTAGAGGCTGGTGGGTCCTCAAAGTTAGTATGCTGGTTAAAATGGTTAAATAATGTTGTGTCCAATGCCTTTACACAAAGTTTATTGCTTGTATAGTTCTTTGGCTTGGTTTCTGGTCAGTGTGGGTGACTATGGCTTTAAGGAGTCATTTATTACATATATTCAAATTATCACCTAGCAACCCTCCCTCGCCCTCCAAAAATCCTTAAGGGTCAATAAGGTAGAGGATGTTTTTCTGTCGATAAACTGCCCTATCTTTATGATGACTACCTATTCACAATGGAACTCAGTGCTGCACAAACAACATTTCTGGGGGAAAATTCCTCAAGCGGAATTAATCAGCGGGAACATTCTATTGGTTTCCATGGTGACAGTTTCTTCGGAACTTTGAAGGGTCAATCCAATAGGCGCCTGAATAAAATGCCTCGGAATTGAGGACAGATTCAGCCATTTTAGCCAATTCCACGCTCATATCATCTGACAGCGAAAATGCAAGTAATGAAAGTGGTAGCCTTTTTCCTCCCCATAGACTTCTACGGGGAGGACCTCGGCTTATTCTGAGGCCATTTTGTGAGGAAATGACATGAAAGTCTTTGGCTTTAGCCGAAATAGTTGAAGTCCTCCAGAAATGTCCTGAAGTGTAATAAAATAAAAGTCTGTAAAAAGCGATTAGAGTTAAGTCAAATCCTTACCCTTACTGTAACCCAAACACTCCTGGTTTAATTGCCTATATTTGTTACCAGTGGATGTGGGATGCATCATGGGAAGTGTAGATGTTGGCAAATCAGACTTTTGCTGAGATAATAGCGCGTGCATGGCAGTCGGTAGTCTGCATTTCCTCCGCATTCGCAGTTCTCTCGATAGTTAGAGCTACATTCCCAGACATATTGTCAGTATACCGGGAGAGACTCAAATTTGACCCGACAGGACCCTAAAAACGGGACTGACCCGGCAAATGCTGAACTAGTGATGTTCTATTTTCTCCCCCTCTCTCTCTTCCCGCACATGGAGAAGAGTATCTATAAATTACGGTGCTAATTTTTGCCATGCTGTGAAAGAATTTTACATGCCTTTGATGTTTCTTTTCCATTAAATAATTAAAACCCAGGAACCAGACCAGTGTCATTCTTCTTCTAAGACTTTTTTTATTCTTTGTTGTTTTTGACTGCACTTGTCACGCAAAAGAAGCTACAACAAACCTCTTCCTGTCAACCGGCACTACTCGACAAAGGTAAAAATAACGAGTCAACACACACACACATAAATCTATCCACCTGCCCGGGTGAAAGATTTCTGTGTACTTGTCAATTTTTCTGTCGGTTCATTCAGACGGTGAAAGGCGGTGACAAAGTGTGAGACACGCGTGACTGAACATGAAAGCTCCGTCGTCGTGTGGACACACAACACAAGGAGAAAAAGTGTGTACCAAGCAAGCTGGTTTCTGGTTTTTCGCTTTCGTTGAGTAGTCAAAGGAAATTGGCTGCTAACCCATAGAGGAGGTGAGAGCTCAAATATATAGCGCATTTTATTATTCTTCTATGAAATAATTATAATGATTAAAGTGTTTAACTAGGAAGTCTACATTTAGATATTCTGTGGTTTTAAAATATGTCCCAGGGATGTTCATTTTTGCCCATCATCCACGGGATGTGACTTTTACCCAATTTTATGGTAATCACTTTATCGACCTCAGTAGGATGAAGGGCGGAGACAAACCAGATTTGAACCAACAATGTATATGATATTAAAATCCTTGTTGCTTTGCACAATACATTTTTTTATGAGGACTCTAGGTAAGTCTAGGATAGGCAACCAAATGGCTCGTGTACCATATTCCCTGGCGGGCCATTTTTATATTTTCTCTAGCTGTGACTATCTTTATTTGCTCCATGACTGTTGACATGTAGACGAAGACGTAATAGAGTAGAAGACCAGTGAAGGAAGTTTAGGGCTAGGGAGGGGACGACAGTGTTACATTTCTTCTCAATGTCCAAAACCAATGCGGAAACTCCCTAACAATCCTTCTCCCCCATTTCGCTCTTACGATAATGTATGCAAAGGACAACGTCAAACACACCCTAGTGGCTTCAGATATAAAAGATAACGACAGTTCCTGATTTTCTCCCCTTGATTTGCTGGTCTATGGCAACTTGCGGCCCAGGGATTAATTGGGAGGAGGCTTCATTGTGTTAAGAAATCCTGGGGTTAAGAAATCTAATGAGGCTTATGTGCGTCCAGTATATAGAAGGTGAGGTTAGGTTCTCACCCTATTGAGTGTGTGCCTTGCCAGGGTGAGCTTAATAATGCTTTGGCCAATTCATGTAACCAAAACCTGTCATTTATATTATGTTTATGTATTTATTGCCAATTTTATTAGGGTGAGCAGCGTAGACAGTTTTGGTTTTTTGGATAGCCAATCACACTGTCCTTGCAGCATCTGTCTTGTAGGCCTCATTGACACATGTATATTATTTGAACTTAGCAAACTGACATCTTTCGTTTCCCTATTTTATCACTTATCTTTGATAAATGTCCAGTTCCACCAAACTCTTTTTTCTATATGTTGTACATGTGTTTAATATTGGTGAAATACACTTATTTTTTTTACTTTAATACAAGTTACAGTTTTACATTGGACATCCAAGTAGGAGAAAATATGTTTTTTCCTTTAGACGATGAAGCTATAAAAATATTTTTTTCAGACAGTGTAAACTTTAAATACAGCTTAGGGTGACATTCAGATAGGAGACAATGTATAACCCCCACCCCCTGCACAAAACAGAAGCCCTTTGTGAGATGAGCATGTCTATTCATCAGCTGTGCTATAGTTCACTCACAAAGACCTTGGACAAAACTCTCAGACATCATCTGAGTTCTATTCATAGCATGTTCTTCCAGCAACATGATGTTCTTATTGTATATTAACAAGTACCTATAAGATGCTTTTACAGTATTACATTGGGAAAACAAATAAATAAGAAAATAAAGCGTACAAATATATGTTCTGTAATCATGTTGGATGTAATTGATTTTTTTTCTTTGTTCGAGTGCTTTTACAATTATGTGAAAAATCGTGTCTAAATACCCTCATATCAGAACTTGGCTGTAGAAACTTTTTATTTTATTTATAATAGGATTATTTCTGCATATAATGGGGGCTACTCAATAGGCACCGATTGGATTTGGATAGGACATATTAGCTGAATCGAAAGGATCGGCAGTTCTGGCCGATTGGTAACTGAAGCAGAGGTGACATTCAGATCTGGACATCTACTCCATGAACACCATAGGTTTACGACTACCCAGTATGCCCCCGATCAACCCCTAACACGCTCCGAATTTGGATGAAATGGAATCATTTTGGACATTTATAGAAAGACTATTTGAAAATAAAAGTATAGAAAATTAATAAACAATAAATAATCATCGGGGCTGAGAATCAGGAAAATGGTTTCCAACCCTTAATATAATAATGGGGGGCCATCGTTGTCGAATGTTGTGAGAGCAGCAGCCATGGCTGGGGGTTTGGGATGTAAATGAGCAGTGGCTTCTGCCACTGTCATATCTCATCTAAATCCATCCCAGGCTGTGAAAGAACTCAGCAGAGCAATACAGATAAGCTGCAGCTAGCTGGGTTTACCAGAGTGACATTGACCAAAGTACAGGACGTGGCAGCCATGTCAACCCTTAACCCCGCCCACCCACAAACAAGAACCAATCATATGATACAACGTGCGCCCATACTTATACAGGAGCCCCTGTCCGTAATGTCTCACTACACTCCCAGGGGGCTAGTATATAAAACTAACTATTTAAATCCTTTCCTAACAATAACTTTTCTGAAATGGGAATTAGGATTTCATTTGAAAAATGTCAGTTTGCAAAGTTTCTCATAAAAATTGTTTTTTTTATGGAAAAAAAGGTTATGTTTTCTTTAAAAAAAAAAACAAAATAATAATAATATGGCCCTGCTATGGCATACATAGACTTAACATAGACAAACTTGCCAACTTTCTGTAGTTGGCTTCTGAGACAAAAAGGGGTGGAGATAAATGGGCGGGGTCACTTAAAGCGCCCCTAGTCCTCTTACAGATAGTGTATGTCTTAAACACAATAGTGCGAAGCATTGTGCATCAACTGTATTAATATCAGGACAGATCAAAGTTTGATAAGAAAGGACCCCAAAAAAGCAAATGTCCTAGAAAATTTGAGACTGTTGGAAACCATCTTGGCTACAGACCCCGATCAGATGCACAAGGCAAGCCCCCTTAACATATTACCTACACACTGTGATCTATTCACGAAATATAAACTTCGGTCAGCTGGCCAGGGAATAGCACAAACCAGACATTCTCGGCCATGTCGGCATGATAGGTAAAGATGGTATGTTTCCAGTTCCAATATTAATGTCTGATCTTTGAAGTTCAGTCAGTCGAGCCCACTGTGATCTACAAACACAAATGACCTGTACGGCTGCACAAACAGCAGTGTGGAGCAAGCACGAAGGACAACTCTGGTTGTTAGGGAGGAACAAATATGCTCACAATTCTCTGGCGTTACTGTACAATGTAACCACTGTTTACCGTTGCTGTTACCCCTCCACAGCTTGTTTGTCAGTTCATTAATAAGACACGGGATCACGGCTGTCACCTGGTATGTTTACAGAGGGTTTTTGACAATTATTTTTGTTGGTCCAACGCATGGCGATAGCTTACTGAGCACAGGTGACAAGTGTCAGTTCATTAGGTCAAAAGTGAGAAACCGTAGGTGCGGCTTCACTGGAATGGTTATTGTAAACTGTATTTGCTCAAATAATAGACAAGGTTTTTTCCAGAGCAAATGCTCGCGTGATCTTCCGGCGATCTGTCATTGAAACAACTAGATACCAGGGAGTCTGGAGGAGCATTGGCAAGTCGGGGGGGGGGGGGGGGTGTCAGATGGCTAGGACAAGGGGATGCATTGGCTAAGTGAGATGGGGGGGATTCAGTGGCATTGGCAAGTCTAAGGGAGGGTCAGATGGGTAGGGCTGTGGGATGCATTGGCTAAGTGAGATGGGGGATGCATTGGCTAAGTGAGATGGGGGGATTCAGTGGCATTGGCAAGTCTTGGGGCAGATGGCTAGGACTGGGGGATGCATTGGCTAAGTGAGATGGGGGGGAATTCAGTGGCATTGGCAAGTCTGGGGGCAGATGGCTAGGACTGGGGGAATATTGGCTAAGTGAGTTGGGGGGATTCAGTGGTATTGTCAAGTCTGGGGGGCAGGTGGCTAGGGCTGGCGGATGCATTGGCAAAGTGAGTGTTGGGGGGGGATTCAGTGGCATTGGCAAGTCTTGGGCGCAGATTACTAGGACTTTAGCAGTGTGTAAGGGATGCATTGGCTTGGGGTCACATGGCTAAATGTTCGGGTGCATAGCCTAAGTCTGGGGACATATTGGCAATAAAAGGAAATACAAACAAGACATGGACAGGTGGCACAATACTCATTTAAATGGCTATTTCCAGTATGATGATTGTCTCCATGGTTTTATTATGTGATTTCTTCACAATATATTTTTTAGTTGGTCTAGTAAGATGTGTCTCATTTTAGGGTGTCACAGTCCCTCTCCTAGTCCTCCAAGCCTCCTAGGCACAAATCCAACCACAAACTGCTTGGGTTTTACTTTCCAGAACTCCTCCTTCTAGTACCCTACTGCCACCTTACCCCACAACATCCAGGGCCATCTCCTCTAATCGAGAAGGGCAGAGAGCTATAGCCCATTCAAATGAGACAGAGAGAAGCATAATATATACTAATTAAAATATTCCTTTTATATAAAAATAGTCAGTTGTGTGCAGCCATCACGAGGTATTACTGTGAGATCCACTGGATTACTCCAGACATTTGTTACTAAGAATATAATTAGCAATCAAGATAAATTCCACCATTGCACATAGCATGTAAGCAGCCACGAGGCTTTCCAATCTTTTAGATCTTAGCTTTCTCGTTGATAAATACAGTGCGTTATGTGGTTTGCAATGGAGAGACTATGGCTGTGATTAGTAGTCTCCTCGTAGGCAACAGGAAAACAGATCCATTTATATCTACCGCTGCGGTAATGCTCCCTTATCCATCTCTCTCCCCAGAAGACTTATCTAAGCAGTCTCAGAGGGAGCTATTCAGCTGGCCATGGATAATGCAGAGTTACATCTTTACACACTGTCACTTTATAACAATGCATTATACAGGGCCAACTCTGTTCTTCTAGCAGGAAGAACTCACCAGACCCTGCACAATGTATAGAAGAATATATAGAAGAGCTCAGCTGGCCATGGATAATGCAGAGTTACATCTTTACACACTGTCACCTTATAACAATGCATTATACAGGGCCAACTATGTTCTTCTAGCAGGAGAAACTCACCAGACCCTGCACAATGTATAGAAGAATATATAGAAGAGCTCAGCTGGCCATGGATAATGCAGAGTTACATCTTTACACACTGTCACCTTATAACAATGCATTATACAGGGCCACCTCTGTTCTTCTAGCAGGAGAAACTCACCAGACCCTGCACAATGTATAGAAGAATATATAGAAGAGCTCAGCTGGCCATGGATAATGCAGAGTTACATCTTTACACACTGTCACTATATAACAATGCATTATACAGGACCAACTCTGCTCTTCTAGCAGGATAAACTCCCCAGACCCTGCACAATGTATAGAAGAATATATAGAAGAGCTCAGCTGGCCATGGATAATGCACAGTTACATCTTAAACACTGTCACATTATAACAATGCATTATACAGGACCAACTCTGTTCTTCTAGCAGGAGAAACTCACCAGACCCTGCACAATGTATAGAAGAATATATAGAAGAGCTCAGTTGGCCATGGATAATGTACAGTTACATCTTAAACACTGTCCCTTTATAACAATGCATTATACAGGGCCAACTCTGTTCTTCTAGCAGGAGAAACTCACCAGACCCTGCACAATGTTTAGAAGAATATATAGAAGAGCTCAGCTGGCCATGGATAATGCAGAGTTACATCTTAAACACTGTCACTTTATAACAATGCATTATACAGGACCAACTCTGTTCTTCTAGCAGGAGAAACTCACCAGACCCTGCACAATGTATAGAAGAATATATAGAAGAGCTCAGCTGGCCATGGATAATGCAGAGTTACATCTTAAACAATGTCACTTTATAACAATACATTATACAGGACCAACTCTGTTCTTCTAGCAGGAGAAACTCACCAGACCCTGCACAATGTATAGAAGAATATATAGAAGAGCCCAGCTGGCCATGGATAATACAGAGTTACATCTTTACACATTGTCACTTTATAACAATGCATTATACAGGACCAACTCTGTTCTTCTAGCAGGAGAAACTCACCAGACCCTGAACAATGTATAGAGGAATATATAGAAGAGCTCAGCTGGCCATGGATAATGCAGAGTTACATCTTTACACACTGTCACTTTATAACAATACATTATATAGGGCCAACTCTGTTCTTCTAGCAGGAGAAACTCACCAGGCCCTGCACAATGTATAGAATATATAGAAGAGCTCCGCTGGCCATGGATAATGCAGAGTTACATCTTTACACACTGTCACTTTATAACAATGCATTATACAGGGCCAACTCTGTTCTTCTAGCAGGAGAAACTCACCAGACCCTGCACAATGTATAGAAGAATATATAGAAGAGCTCAGCTGGCCATTGATAATGCAGAGTTCCATCTTTACACACTGTCACTTTATAACAATGCATTATACAGGGCCAACTCTGTTCTTCTAGCAGGAGAAACTCACCCGACCCTGCACAATGTATAGAGGAATATATATAAGAGCTCAGCTGGCCATGGATAATGCAGAGTTACATCTTTACACACTGTCACTTTATAACAATGCATTATACAGGGCCAACTCTGTTCTTCTAGCAGGAGAAACTCACCAGACCCTGCACAATGTATAGAAGAATATATAGAAGAGCTCAGCTGGCCATTGATAATGCAGAGTTCCATCTTTACACACTGTCACTTTATAACAATGCATTATACAGGGCCAACTCTGTTCTTCTAGCAGGAGAAACTCACCCGACCCTGCACAATGTATAGAGGAATATATATAAGAGCTCAGCTGGCCATGGATAATGCAGAGTTACATCTTTACACACTGTCACTTTATAACAATGCATTATACAGGGCCAACTCTGTTCTTCTAGCAGGAGAAACTCACCAGACCCTGCACAATGTATAGAAGACTATATAGAAGAGTTCAGCTGGCCAGCTTTTTGACTAATAAAATGTGGTTTGCAGAATTATGTTGGCTTTTTTCAAGCTTTCCAATTATTACCAGGTATAAAGCGAGATTCCACTGGATTAAAACATAAGTTTAATGTTCGTGGAGAGTTTATAAAGTGAAAGCCTCGTACAATCCTTACAAATCAACACCTGACTGAGTTCATTCATTCAGCCTTGACAACAGATCAGTCTGAATTTAAGCAGTCAAGGTGGAGACTCTCCTGACCTCTACTAGCAGTGAAGAGCCTGATAATTGTAGCAATGTCTCTGCCTGTCATAAAACTATTATGATAAGACTATAATTGTGTGTGTTGGAATCTGATTAAAATAGCTGTAATTGTATTGGTTTCTGCATGTGAAGAAGTAGGGCACTGTCAGGTGTACGAAGCAGCATCCATGGGGTCAACTAACCATGAACCCATGAATATTGGGAAACCTAAAAGTTTCTAAACGTTAGCTACTGAGCTGAAAGCGCACCCTGTCCCAAACAGTGATGACCACAAGGAAAACAAATATCCAAGATAAGGTGGCAAGCCCACTATTGATACATTAAGACATTTTGCAAGGGATCTATGACTGTTCTTCGCTGATCTTTCCTTGTGGCCGTTTCATCGTGGCTGTTACAGTGCTGATGCATTACCCTAACCCCAAACCAAAACACTGACCCTAACAGTATCCCCTAACCCTCATACTAACCCTAAAAGTATCCCCTAACCCTAAATGTAACCCCTAACCCTAATACTAACACTAAAAGTAACACCTAACCCTAACAATAACCATAAAACAAACCCTAACCCTACCCTAACCCCAAACCAAAACACTGACCCTAACAGTATCCCCTAACCCTAATACTAACCCTAAAAGTATCCCCTAACGCTAACATTAACCATAAAACTAACCATAAAACTAACCCTAAAAGTAAACCCTAACAGTAAAACTAACCCCTAATACTAACACTAAAAAAAGAAAACCCTAATACTAATACAGTATACCCTAACCCTAATACTAATCATAAAAGTAACCCCTAACCCTAATACTAGCCATAAAAGTAACACCTAACCCTAAAAGTAACCCCTAACCCTAACAATAACCATGAAACTAACCCTAAAAGTAACCCCTAACCCTAACAATAACCCTGAAACTAACACTGACCCTTAAAGTAACCACTAACTCTAAAATTAACCTGCACACTAACTCTAACCCTAAAATAAAACCTTAACACTAAAACTAACCCTAAAAGTAACCCCTAGCCCTAAAAGTAACCCCTAAATCTAAAATTAACCCCTAACCATAAAACTAACCTTGAGTCCAGTGCACCATGACAAAAAATGGGCGCACTGAAACTGTCAGCGCTGTAATAGGTGCGATGGAATGTCCGCAATCAAACAGCGGTGAAGAAAAGTCCCATTCAGTTTGCAAGCTGCCCTGGGCTCGAAGACCATTTTTTTTTCAAGGAAAAAGTGTCAACCTTACTATCGATGATCAAAACGTACTGGGTTCCCGATCCGTCATCAGCCCGGTATCTGAGTTTGGATCTTTACAGCTGAACTATACACATGTTTCTGTTCAATGACATAATAATACGAGGGCTTGCCAGTACATGATTTTTTTAGGGGCCTCTGGTAATTAATTTCAGACCTGTTAATAACATTCTTTAGATTTTTTCCTGTACACCATTTCCCTCCCTGTGCTAATCAAGGCCTTAAATATACAGTCATCTGCTGTTTCTCTAGCAAGGTAACCAGTGGGGTTAAATTACCAGAGATCTGGCTGATTCCTTGTTGAGCTTGTCATCAAAGAAACTGAATTTTCAGGTTTTTTTTTTTTTGCTTGATTAGAGTTTCTTGTTATCTCAGATCCAGAATTCTCCGGTCACCTGTCCTGTGTATTTACCTACGACTCACTTGTAACCAGCAGTGTATCTTCCACAAGGCACAAGGCACTCGCCTAGGACGGCACTTCTGGTGCTTCAAACAGTTTCTCTCAGTAAGCTTAAGCTCCTTCCAATTAATCAGGGTGATGGGGGCATGTAATGGATGTGGTGGGGGTATTAACTGAGGGTGATGGTAGCATGTAATGGGGGTGATGGGGCATTTAGTGTGTATGCAATATGGGTGATGGGGGCATGTAATGGGGTGACTGGGCATTTAATGTGTGTGCAATGTGGGTGATGGGGCATGTAATGGGGTGACTGGGCATTTAATGTGTGTGCAATGTGGGTGATGGGGGCATGTAATGGGGTGACTAGGCATTTAATGTGTGTGCAATGTGGGTGATGGGGCATTAATGGGGTGACTGGGCATTTAATGTGTGTGCAATGTGGGTGATGGGGGCATGTAATGGGGTGACTGGGCATTTAATGTGTGTGCAATGTGGGTGATGGGGGCATGTAATGGGGTGACTGGGCATTTAATGTGTGTGCAATGTGGGTGATGGGGCATTAATGGGGTGACTGGGCATTTAATGTGTGTGCAATGTGGGTGATGGGGCATGTAATGGGTGATGGGGCATGTCGTGGGTGTGCAACGTGGGTGGGGGGTTGCCCTAATTTTGTCTGTCTAGGGCAGCACAAAACCAAGATACACCACTGCTTGTAACGTAAAATTGCCCCAAAAAATGTATCCGTTAGAGCTCGCTGTTTAAAAATAGTTCCTGCCCCTATATTGTGTTCAGTTTTAATCGAGCAAACAAGCACCATGAAGTGGGCTTAACTCGGATAAGTTAGCAGCTGTTAGTCCCTGGTATTTAACTTTTTTCATGGGCCATTCTCTGAGTCAGTCACCTGCCACAGACAATACAATAAGTTAAACATTTGTTTGTGGGTGTTTAAACGAATGTTTTTTTTTTTTTTTTTAAATTCTTAAAGGGATAGTTCACATAGATTATTTATTTATCCCTGTTATTGCTGTGAAGCACTGCATCAAATAAATGCTGTAAGGTTGCTTTATTTCTGACATTCCAAACAACAAGCTCAATGATTGAACCTGTTTATCTGGCCAAAAAAACACAGCCTAAAATTTACACCCCTCCATTCTCTAACTGATAAGACAGTAATACAAAATACATTCTAAATGTGAAATAAGAGGTTCCAAATTATCATAATCATTTTATGATATAGTAATATAAATAGGATTATAGTAATATTTTATTATAATTAAAATAATAGTATTTTAGTAATATTTGATCATTTTTGTATATATACGTTTTTGATGATGACCCTTTCCCTTGGAAACCTAAACACGTGATTATTGTGCTAGTCCAGCCATGATTCCAAGCACGTTCCCAAAGCATTTCGCTGGCTGCTAGTTTCACAGATTGAAAGCAACATGTTCCCCATATTATCTGGTCTTATATGTCTTATTTAATAACCATTCAATAGTTACTGTTACAAGGCATTGTGATACACGTGTTTAAATATCTTGTTGAACGCTGGTGAGATGGCTAAGTGGGCTAATGCAGGTTCATTTCCTTGCAGGGCTCACTCAGTCTCATTGACCTCATTTTGTTCATGCAGGTAGTGTGAATGTATAGAATAAAATGTTTAGAAAAATATATATCATATATGTGTCCCTTGCTTCTGACATAACCTTGTGGCTGATATGCAAATTACACATTTCCGATTGAAACTGAGATCATTTGCATATCAAGCCATGGGTGAGACACATTTAAAACATGCATTGCTCTTTTTGTATGCATCGGCATGCAATTCTTCTGACACAAAGTATAGATCATTTTTCATCCTCTACACTTATAGTATAAGAAATGTTTAGGTTGAATACAAGTTAGGGGTGGCCAAATTTGCTTCATGTGAGAGCAAATATATTCGTAATATTTATTCATGTTTGTCATTTTTGAGCTGTTCATTTGTATTTGTTCCATTTATCGAGAAGTACCCATGTGTGCCAAATGTTTCCAAAATTCTAATTGATTACTTTAACTATAATGAGTGTATTTAATTCAGTAATAAACTACAAAAACATCTTGGGGAAAATGTGCATATTTGAGCATTAAATGAGATTACCAAAAATAAAAAGGGGTAAAACAAGTTTTTTTTTTAAATTATATTTATTTGTCTTAGTAAATATCTGGACAGAACATATAGAAAAAAATATGTTTGTAAGAGATTAAAAAGGAAGGGCACTGATTTCCGCATACTATGCAAAACATTTTTTTTAAAAATTGGTAGGAGTTTTCCTAAAAAAATAATATAATTCAATGCAACAGTAGCAAAAAATGTGTTTATAATAAAAAAAAAAAAAAACATTTTTTGGGGAGAAAGTTTTACATCTAAGGAAAAAGCTTTTTGTCCCTTAGTGTCGCACAAACTTTTTATAAACAGAAAGAAAAGAAATAAATAATTACAAAGAGTCATGGTGTGAGATCTGTTGCCCTAGTGTGACATTGAAGTATAATACCCCACAGCTTGCAGGGTATTTTGAAAAAGGACCTCCTGGTGATTATGGAGTTAAAGGTTTCTTTTAAACATGTAATCTGTGTATCTGGAACATCAAGAGAGTTTTTTCCCCCCTCCTTTGGAGTTGAATTTAGGGAATTCAAGTTGATCTCTTGAAATAATATTAAATTACACAACCGACGTTTCATTTTTTTTCCCTTGCAAACGTTCTGTGTTGTGTCTCAGACAGTTTAGAGGTTGTCACTTTAATCAGGTCAAAAAAAAAAAAACCCTCTTGGAAATTAAAAAGGTCATTTTGGGGTAAGAATGCTGCCCCCTTATAGACTTAATTAAGATTAAACAAGCATTCACTAAAGTCCAGACATACAGGTAAAATGATGTAGAATAAATATTGGCTTTTCTGTAATTATCATAAAGGAAAATAACAGTGAACCTTAGTTAATCACCATCTTGATTTGCATGCTGTAGACAGGAATGGGGGTTTATGAACTGCTCCGTTTGTCTAGCTCAATATAAGTCAAGACATTGTTAAAAAAAAGGGAAAAAATCTGCACTGAGACAAAAGCCTTGAGACCTCCATCTAGTTTAGTTTTTCATTGCAACAGAATAGGTCACTGTTGACAGGAGTGATGTGGATGTCCCATCAATAGATCAATACATAAGGAATGATGTTCTGTACTAATATTAGTAAAGACAAGATATATGCAGAGATAGACAAATACTGGGCATCTGGGGAAACACAGGAATCCATGTGAGTTAAAAGGAAAACTGCAGCAAAAACATGAGTAATGTTTAATAAAAAACATTGCATTGAGTGTAGAATTTTTAAATAGATATGTTTTAATGAAAGAATATAAATAATGTACCTTATTGAGCCCTGTTTGCTCTGTATAGCTCTAATAGGGAGCGGACATGTTTAGAATCTTTGCTCTGTATAGCTCTATCAGGGGGCGGACATGTTGTTTAGAATCTTTGCTCTGTATAGCTCTATCAGGGGGCGGACATGTTGTTTAGAATCTTAGGCCAGTTCTTCATTCCCCACCTTTCAGATGAAGGAAAATCTGACCGATCTGACCAGAGATTCTAAACAACTTGTCCGCCCCCTGATAGAGCTATACAGAGCAAAGATTCTAAACAACATGTCCGCCCCCTGATAGAGCTATACAGAGCAAATATTCTAAACAACATGTCCGCCCCCTGATAGAGCTATACAGAGCATAGATTCTAAACAACATGTCTGCCCCTTGATAGAGCTATACAGAGCAAAGATTCTAAACAACATGTCCGCCCCCTTATAGAGCTATACAGAGCTAAGATTCTAAACAACATGTCCGCCCCCTGATAGAGCGATACAGAGCAAAGATTCTAAACAACATGTCCGCCCCCTGATAACTATACAAGAATAAAGAGCAAAGAGGGCTCAAGAAGGTACTTTATTATTCTTTCATTAAATCATTTCTGTGCAAATGATCTACTCTTGATGAAATCTTTCAAATAAACATTAGTCAATGTTTTGCTACAGTTGTCCTTTAAGAGCCAGGCACCTAAGGGATATTCAAGTTACCAGCCAGCCCCCCCCCCAAATTAATTTTAACCCTTTCCAAATAAATTATACACTAGATGACAGAATTACAAAGTAACAATTCTACACTTTAAAATGCATGTGATAAAAATAACAATTAACTATTTCATAAAGCATGATCATCTACTACTACTGTTTAATATTTTGTAATGAGTGGGTGTGTTATTAAGGTCACGGGTTTTTACCTGACCATAGTGCCTGTCTCACTTTTCCTATTTGCCGAATTTATTTGACCCTTTTGGCAGTATATAGCACTGTATCATTTAGATATTTTACAATAATTAGAGTTTTTTTATTCTCTGGGTGCACCAAATATTTTTTTTTAAATGTATCTGTATTCATTCACAGTAAAAAACCAGCACAAAATGACCTTAATAGACAAATTACAAGCAAACGCCTAAATTAAGATATGAATAGATAAGGTCTATAAAGGGAGGAGTGCAGGGAATTGAATGGAGAAACAGCTGCCTTATAACAATAGGAATTTAGTGAGTGCTCTACCATTTCTCATAGGCCGATCTCAGTTTCATTTTCAGCCAATAACTGCAGAGACGTCATTGTGCAACATTCCATTTTGGAATGTGAGTAATATATCGCATTCATCAGCACTTTCCATCCATGTTGCTAAACTGGCATCAAATAGCTATATTCAAAGCTGTGGAAAACGCTACGCGGATTCTACACCTCTTATAAAATGAAAGTTGCCGTAAAAATATATATATATTTGGCTCGCAACTATAGCAGAGCAGATTTAACAAACGAGACTGCGTCGGCATGTTTGTCTGGTGATAACATTTCTCTAAGTGAAAAATTTGGCAGTAAAAACGCATCATGATCTTGGCTTACGTGAACTTAATTTCATTATTTTATTATACATTTCAGACTTTCTGGCAAAGCCAGCATCACATATTTAAAATGCCCCAATACTATTTGGTACCACTGAAGTGCATGCAAATTATTAAAAAAACAAATCAGCTTTTAACAGATGTATATGTTCTGTGTTTAATAGGCAGGTCCAGACCTTCACATCAAATTTATGTAACTAGGTCACAAAACGCCATTTTGGGCACAGGAGACCGACAAATAAATTCCTCTCTTTCATTCTGTATTTTGGGTCGTTGGCTTGCGCAGGTGATTCATTAATTGATTAGTTTCAAAAAATAGATTTTGATACGATGATTAGGAGAATAGGAAGATTTTTTTTTTTGTAATTTCTTTTCATCTATAAAGTTCCACATATTTTCCATGAATATACTTTTAAACCACAAACTATTTATTTTAATTTGTTCTGGAAATTAAGCAAAGAAATTTTGGCAGCCGCTCTTCATAATTACATTTTTCTATTCCCTTTATGAAAGATTTTGAACGGGGAAGATTTTGTAATTTCTTCCCCCGCATATATTTGACTCCAAGTAAGTATGAGGAAACACAATTTCAGAAACATTTTTACTTCTACATGTTCCTAAGGGTATCATATTTCTTTTTTCAAGAGTGTAAAAGTTTATGATAATCATACCCTTTTACGTACTACACCATAACATGGATATGATAAGATGGAATAGGTCATTGATGGCGAACCTATGTTATAGGTGCCACAAGTGGCACTCGGAGACTTCTGGAGTTGAACTCAGGATGTGCCTACCAAATCACCATCAGTTATGAACGACCCAGTAAATGTGATTATCCAAGACTGACATTTGTGCAAGATAAATTATAGGAAGGGAATCACTTTGAGCACTTTGAGAGTTTCATCTTGGCTTGCTGAAGAAGAAAGTTCAAAAATATTTGCCATCACTGGAGTAGATAGCATTGTTTAATTGTTGAGTATGATTTAGTGTGGATTGGCTCATAAAACATTAGTATTGTCGGTGAATGGTGGGATCAGTGTGCTGGTTCTACATGGAAGATCTAGAGCATGTCGGATCTGGATAGACATCCAATCTAGCCTTATTGAGTGCTTTAGTTTCAATGCCGTTTTTTGACCGGGTCAACTAATCCTACGGAGAAAGTATGGCGTTAGCTGCAGGCATCGGATTATCGCTACCTGTTAATTCACCACTGACGCCAATTTTATGGTTAAAGAAAGGAGTTAATCTGGGCCATTCTTTTTTGGTGCTGTTTTGGGGGGGGGGGGGCAATTTTTTTTTCGCTGTTTGGTTTATTAACCCCTTAAAGCACAAGTGAAAAAAATAGTACCAGAATATACTTCTGATAGTACATGATATTTTATTCTGGGACCAATATGTTTCCCTGGGAAGAAGACAGCCTGGTCTGGTTGGGAACTGTCGCTCTCTCCTAGCGCAAAGAAAGATGCTCGTTTTCAAAGGGAATCTTAACCAGATCCCCTCTTTTAATCCATTTTGAAACCGGGGGTTTCTTTCTGACCCCTGATAAATACAAACCCCAATCAGACAAGCAGGGAGGACCACCGATCTCTGTGCGCGAGCTTACACTGTCAGCTAAGGCAGATCTTAGGGTAACCCCGTGTGTATCTGTAAAGAAAGAAGGACGCGTTTTAAATCCCAGCTTCCAATGAATTCCGCTTTACAAGGATAAACTATTGCATCAAAATAAGTCAAATATTTATTTTATAAAATAATATATATTGCTTATATGAGTGCACTAAATGAGAGAGAGAAATTACAGTTAAAGGGACTGTCTAATACTTTAAAATTTACATTTTACATTTTGCATGTTCCCGTTCAGTACAATTCACATACATGTATGGGCTCCCAATGCAATGCAGGTGACAATGCCCGTACATGTACTGGCTGCGTTTAAAATAGCGATATTTTAGGGTAACAAAATGGCTGTCTGGACCACCCAGTCTTAAAGTGAAAGGCCAGTGACAATAGTCACTGACCTGTCAATCACGCCCCCTCACACTATGTAAATAGGGTTAGGGGTGTTTCAGACTTCTTCTGATAGAGGCAAGTCTGAAATACCCAGAAAAGGACTGTCTTACCTGCAATAGCTGAGACAGGCTGTCTCAGTCATTGCAGTGAGGATTGTGATAGCTGTAAAAGGCTAATCACAATCCATTGCCATCCTCCCCCAAATTTGGGGGGAGAGTAGGGTTGCCACCTTTTCCTCCAAAAAATACCGGCTTTAGTACTGTCTCCATAGACTTAACATTGGTCTGATGCCAATTTTTTACCGGCCTGCCGGTAAAATACCGGCCAGGTGGCAACCCTAGGGGAGAGTAGGGGAAAGTTGATCCTGGTTGCCTTAACAGTTAGGCAAACCAGGATCGACCATTATTTCATTTATTTATGTGATCACTGTGAAAATCAATCACATTGATCATATGTAATAAATAAAAAAAATACATTAAATGACAATCAGTGCTATTAGAACACGGATTGTCAAAATCTTTCTGATTTATTTTTATCTTGTGTCAGACAGAGAGAGGAGAGAAGTATACTATGTCCCAAACATTTTTATATATAAACTGTATACATTACACATTAAATTTTACACATTAAATCTTGAAAAAAAATGGTTGCAAAAGAAAGCCCTATCTTTCCTTAAAAAACAATATATTATATGTGGGGATTCATTAAAATAGTAAGCTTACACTTTAATTTAAACACACACATAGCTAAAGTAGAAAAAAAGTTATTGTCCAGAACAGACATCAAACAAATACCATTATCCTGAAGGGGTTAAAATATACAATACTTACACCTTGATGATTTATTACAGCAGCTTGCAAGAAACCAAGACTGCACACACTAGATGAGTAAAAGTAATTTGCTTTTTTTTTCTTTTGCTGCAGGAACCGATGAGAATAATTTCATTCAAATGAATGCAATTTCCCATCCCTCTAGTGATGTCATCAGACAATGTGTTGCACTGTTAAGAGATCCTACTGTGCACAAGAGCAAGTTCACTCAGAGTCCACACAATGTAATCAATTCAAAGGGCACAGGAAGCGACTAAATAAAACACAACTTTATATCCTCGGTGTCAATATAATCAGTGCTGCCGCACCTGCAGTAAACACGCAGAGTAATCGCTGGGAGGGCTTGAGTCAAATATTAAAAATGTGAATGTTGCAGAATGCCTGCATCAAATCACACAGGGATAAAAGCCTGTGCACTATACAAGCAGTGATCTTCATAGTGCACCAAAGTGAGTTTGGGGACTAGACTGTCCCTTTAAACACAAACAAAACATCTCCAAAAAAATGAATACATTTTAACATACAATATACACGCCCTCTCTCCATTCTCTGTCTACATCGCTAGCTCGGAGGTCTGTCTGACTCGGTTCTACACCATGACTATGTGATGCTCCTCGTAATCCCCCATCATGAGAGTAACAGCTGTGGCTTACTCGTTACATTCCTTGGAAACCGTTTGGTTTCTTGTTATTTTTAAATGCCGAGTGGACACGATCTCCCCCCGCTTTCATTAATATAGGACAAACAGAAGGACGGGTTTTCTCCAATTCACATTCTTATCATTGTGCTAAAAACATAAGCAACTGGAATAGGGCCTTTTAAATGGGCACTCCCGGCATCGGCTAAAAGGATTAACCACAGTGAGCTAGAAATATAGATTGCTATTATTAGGGTTAGGTCATTCCAGGTTTACTAAAAGGGGGGGGGGGGGGGAGACGTTAATAGGCATTTGAGTAAGTTATGCACTCTCTTAACCCTCATGGGCATGGAGTTCACCAGAGCTTCACAGGTTGCCACTGGAGTCCTCTTCCACTCCTCCATGACGACATCACAGAGCAGGTGGATGTTAGAGACCTTGCGCTCCACCACCGTCCATTTGAGGATGCCCCACAGACGCTCAATACGTTTTAGGCCTGGAGACATGCTTGGCCAGTCCATCACCTTTACCTTCAGCTTCTTTAGCAAGGCATTGCTCATCTTGGAGTTGTGTTTGCGGTCGTTATCATGTTGAAATACTGCCCTGCGGCCCAGTCTCGGAAGGGCGGGGATCATGCTCTGCTTCAGTATGTCACAGTACATGTTGGCATTCATGGTTCCCTCAACGAGCTGTAGCTCCCCAGTGACGGCATCACTCGTGCAGGCCCAGACCATGACACTCTCACCACCATGCTTTACTGTAGCCAAGACACACTTGTCTTTGTACTCCTCACCTGGTTGCCGCCACACACGCTTGACACCATCTGAACCAAATAAGTTTATCTTGGTTTCATCGGACCAAAGGACATGGTTCCAGCAATCCCTATCCTTAGTCTGCATGTCTTCAGCAAACTTTTTGCAGGCTTTCTTGTGCATTATCTTTAGAAGAGGCTTCCTTCTGGGCTATGCAGACCAATTTGATGCATTGTGCGGTGTATGGTCTGAGCAATGACAGACTTACTCCCCACCCCTTCAACCTCTGCAGCAATGCTGGCAGCACTCATACGTCTATTTCCCAAAGACAACCTCTGGATATGACGCAGAGTTCTGAGTGGAACCTGTCCTGTGAAATCGCTGTATGGTCTTGCCCACTGTGCTGCAGCTCAAGTTCAGGGACTTGGCAATCTTCTTATAGCCTAGGCAATCTTTATGTAGAGCAACAATTCTTTTTTCAGATCCTCAGAGAGTTCTTTGCCATGAGATGCCATGTTGAACTTCCAGTGACCAGTATGAGAGAGTGTGAGAGCGATAACACCAAATTTTACATACCTGCTCCCCATTCACACCTGAGACCTTGTAACACTAACGAGTCACATGACACCGGGGAGGGAAAATGGCTAATTGGGCCCAATTTGGACATTTCCACTTAGGGGTGTACTCACTTTTGTTGCCAATGGTTTAGACATTAATGTCTGTGTGTTGAGTTATTTTGAGGGGAGAGCAAATTTACACTGCTAAACAGGCTGTACCCTTACTATTTTACACTGTTATACAGGCTGTACACTTACTATTTGACACTGTTATACAGGCTGTACCCTTACTACTTTACACTGTTAAACAGGCTGCACCCTAACTATTTTACACTGTTATACAGGCTGTACCCTTACTATTTTACACTGTTAAACGGGCTGTACACTTACTATTTTACACTGTTATACAGGCTGTACACTTACTACTTTACACTGTTATACAGGCTGTACACTTACTACTTTACACTGTTATACAGGCTGTACCCTTACTACTTGACACTGTTATACAGGCTGTACACTTACTACTTTACACTGTTATACAGGCTGTACACTTACTACTTTACACTGTTATACAGGCTGTACACTTACTACTTTACACTGTTATACAGGCTGTACACTTACTATTTTACACTGTTATATGGGCTGTACACTTACTACTTTACACTGTTATACAGGCTGTACCCTTACTACTTTACACTGTTATACAGGCTGTACCCTTACTACTTTACACTGTTATACAGGCTGTACACTTACTATTTTACACTGTTAAACGGGCTGTACACTTACTACTTTACACTGTTATACAGGCTGTACACTTACTACTTTACACTGTTATACAGGCTGTACACTTACTACTTTACACTGTTATACAGGCTGTACACTTACTATTTTACACTGTTATACAGGCTGTACACTTACTACTTTACACTGTTATACAGGCTGTACACTTACTATTTTACACTGTTATACAGGCTGTACACTTACTACTTTACACTGTTATACAGGCTGTACACTTACTACTTTACACTGTTATACAGGCTGTACACTTACTACTTTACACTGTTATACAGGCTGTACACTTACTATTTTACACTGTTAAACGGGCTGTACACTTACTATTTGACACTGTTATACAGGCTGTACACTTACTATTTTACACTGTTATACAGGCTGTACACTTACTACTTTACACTGTTATACAGGCTGTACACTTACTATTTTACACTGTTATACAGGCTGTACACTTACTACTTTACACTGTTATACAGGCTGTACACTTACTACTTTACACTGTTATACAGGCTGTACACTTACTATTTTACACTGTTATACAGGCTATACACTTACTATTTTACACTGTTATACAGGCTGTACACTTACTACTTTACACTGTTATACAGGCTGTACCCTTACTACTTTACACTGTTATACAGGCTGTACACTTACTATTTTACACCTTTTATACAGGCTGTACCCTTACTACTTTACACTGTTATACAGGCTGTACACTTACTACTTTACACTGTTATACAGGCTGTACACTTACTACTTTACACTGTTATACAGGCTGTACACTTACTACTTTACACTGTTATACAGGCTGTACACTTACTACTTTACATTGTTATCCATGCTGTACACTTACTACTTTACACTGTAGCAGAGTGTCCTTTCTTCAGTGTTGTCACATAAAAAGATATAATAAAATATTTACAAAAATGTGAGGGGTGTACTCACCTTTGTGAGATACTGTATAGGTCTTTCTTCATGACAGGGGGAATTGCAGGGAATTTCAAAGGCCAAAGTACTTTTGGAATCAAATATATGCAAGGGAGGAAATTACAAACGTTTCATGTTCAAAGGCAGCTGAAGGGGAGAATTTTACCAACTCAACTACTTTGGGATTAAAGGGACTGTATCACCTAAACATAGGATCTAACAGGAGAAACTCACCAGACCCTGCACAATGTATAGAAGAATATATAGAAGAGCTCAGCTGGCCATGGATAATGCAGAGTTACATCTTTACACACTGTCACTTTATAACAATGCATTATACAGGACCAACTCTGTTCTTCTAGCAGGAGAAACTCACCAGGCCCTGCACAATGTATAGAAGAATATATAGAAGAGCTCAGCTGGACATGGATAATGCAGAGTTACATCTTTACACACTGTCACTTTATAACAATGCATTATACAAGACCAACTCTGTTCTTCTAGCAGGAGAAACTCACTATACCCTGCACAATGTATAGAAGAATATATAGAAGAGCTCAGCTGGCCATGGATAATGCAGAGTTACATCTTTACACACTGTCACTTTATAACAATGCATTATACAGGGCCAACTCTGTTCTTCTAGCAGGAGAAACTCACCAGACCCTGCACAATGTATAGAGGAATATACAGAAGAGCTCAGCTGGCCATGGATAATGCAGAGTTACATCTTTACACACTGTCACTTTATAACAATGCATTATACAGGACCAACTCTGTTCTTCTAGCAAGAGAAACTCACCAGACCCTGCACAATGTATAGAAGAATATATAGAAGAGCTCAGCTGGCCATGGATAATGCAGAGTTACATCTTTACACACTGTCACTTTATAACAATGCATTATACAGGGCCAACTCTGTTCTTCTAGCAGGAGAAACTCACCAGACCCTGCACAATGTATAGAAGAATATATAGAAGAGCTCAGCTGGCCATGGATAATGCAGAGTTACATCTTTACACACTGTCACTTTATAACAATGCATTATACAGGGCCAACTCTGTTCTTCGAGCAGGAGAAACTCACCAGGCCCTGCACAATGTATAGAAGAATATATAGAAGAGCTCAGCTGGCCATGGATAATGCAGAGTTACATCTTTACACACTGTCACTTTATAACAATGCATTATACAGGGCCAACTCTGTTCTTCTAGCAGGAGAAACTCACCAGACCCTGCACAATGTATAGAAGAATATATAGAAGAGCTCAGCTGGACATGGATAATGCAGAGTTACATCTTTACACACTGTCACTTTATAACAATGCATTATACAAGACCAACTCTGTTCTTCTAGCAGGAGAAACTCACTATACCCTGCACAATGTATAGAAGAATATATAGAAGAGCTCAGCTGGCCATGGATAATGCAGAGTTACATCTTTACACACTGTCACTTTATAACAATGCATTATACAGGGCCAACTCTGTTCTTCTAGCAGGAGAAACTCACCAGACCCTGCACAATGTATAGAGGAATATACAGAAGAGCTCAGCTGGCCATGGATAATGCAGAGTTACATCTTTACACACTGTCACTTTATAACAATGCATTATACAGGACCAACTCTGTTCTTCTAGCAAGAGAAACTCACCAGACCCTGCACAATGTATAGAAGAATATATAGAAGAGCTCAGCTGGCCATGGATAATGCAGAGTTACATCTTTACACACTGTCACTTTATAACAATGCATTATACAGGGCCAACTCTGTTCTTCTAGCAGGAGAAACTCACCAGACCCTGCACAATGTATAGAAGAATATATAGAAGAGCTCAGCTGGCCATGGATAATGCAGAGTTACATCTTTACACACTGTCACTTTATAACAATGCATTATACAGGGCCAACTCTGTTCTTCGAGCAGGAGAAACTCACCAGGCCCTGCACAATGTATAGAAGAATATATAGAAGAGCTCAGCTGGCCATGGATAATGCAGAGTTACATCTTTACACACTGTCACTTTATGACAATGCATTATACAGGGCCAACTCTGTTCTTCTAGCAGGAGAAACTCACCAGACCCTGCACAATGAATAGAATATATAGAAGAGCTCAGCTGGCCATGGATAATACAGAGTTACATCTTTACACACTGTCACTTTATAACAATGCATTATACAGGGCCAACTCTGATCTTCTAGCAGGAGAAACTCACCAGACCCTGCACAATGTATAGAATATATAGAAGAGTTCAGCTGGCCATGGATAATACAGAGTTACATCTTTACACACTGTCACTTTATAACAATGCATTATACAGGACCAACTCTGATCTTCTAGCAGGAGAAACTCACCAGGCCCTGCACAATGTATAGAAGAATATATAGAAGAGCTCAGCTGGCCATGGATAATGCAGAGTTACATCTTTACACACTGTCACTTTATAACAATGCATTATACAGGGCCAACTCTGTTCTTCTAACAGGAGAAACTCACCAGGCTCTGCACAATGTATAGAATATATAGAAGAGCTCAGCTGGCCATGGATAATGCAGAGTTACATCTTTACATACTGTCACTTTATAACAATGCATTATACAGGACCAACTCTGTTCTTCTAGCAGGAGAAACTCACCAGGCCCTGCACAATGTATAGAGGAATATATAGAAGAGCTCAGCTGGCCATGGATAATGCAGAGTTACATCTTTACACACTGTCACTTTATAACAATGCATTATACAGGACCAACTCTGTTCTTCTAGCAGGAGAAACTCACCAGACCCTGCACAATGTATAGAAGAATATATAGAAGAGCTCAGCTGGCCATGGATAATGCAGAGTTACATCTTTACACACTGTCACTTTATAACAATGCATTATACAGGGCCAACTCTGTTCTTCGAGCAGGAGAAACTCACCAGGCCCTGCACAATGTATAGAAGAATATATAGAAGAGCTCAGCTGGCCATGGATAATGCAGAGTTACATCTTTACACACTGTCACTTTATGACAATGCATTATACAGGGCCAACTCTGTTCTTCTAGCAGGAGAAACTCACCAGACCCTGCACAATGAATAGAATATATAGAAGAGCTCAGCTGGCCATGGATAATACAGAGTTACATCTTTACACACTGTCACTTTATAACAATGCATTATACAGGGCCAACTCTGATCTTCTAGCAGGAGAAACTCACCAGACCCTGCACAATGTATAGAATATATAGAAGAGTTCAGCTGGCCATGGATAATACAGAGTTACATCTTTACACACTGTCACTTTATAACAATGCATTATACAGGGCCAACTCTGATCTTCTAGCAGGAGAAACTCACCAGGCCCTGCACAATGTATAGAAGAATATATAGAAGAGCTCAGCTGGCCATGGATAATGCAGAGTTACATCTTTACACACTGTCACTTTATAACAATGCATTATACAGGGCCAACTCTGTTCTTCTAACAGGAGAAACTCACCAGGCTCTGCACAATGTATAGAAGAATATATAGAAGAGCTCAGCTGGCCATGGATAATGCAGAGTTACATCTTTACATACTGTCACTTTATAACAATGCATTATACAGGACCAACTCTGTTCTTCTAGCAGGAGAAACTCACCAGGCCCTGCACAATGTATAGAGGAATATATAGAAGAGCTCAGCTGGCCATGGATAATGCAGAGTTACATCTTTACACACTGTCACTTTATAACAATGCATTATACAGGACCAACTCTGTTCTTCTAGCAGGAGAAACTCACCAGACCCTGCACAATGTATAGAAGACTATATAGAAGAGCTCAGCTGGCCATGGATAATACAGAGTTACATCTTTACACACTGTCACTTTATAACAATGCATTATACAGGACCAACTCTGTTCTTCTAGCAGGAGAAACTCACCAGACCCTGCACAATGTATAGAAGAATATATAGAAGAGCTCAGCTGGACATGGATAATGCAGAGTTACATCTTTACACACTGTCACTTTATAACAATGCATTATACAGGGCCAACTCTGTTCTTCTAGGAGGAGAAACTCACCAGACCCTGCACAATGTATAGAAGAATATATAGAAGAGCTCAGCTGGCCATGGATAATGCAGAGTTACATCTTTACACACTGTCACTTTATAACAATGCATTATACAGGACCAACTCTGTTCTTCTAGCAGGAGAATCTCACCAGGCCCTGCACAATGTATAGAGGAATATATAGAAGAGCTCAGCTGGCCATGGATAATGCAGAGTTACATCTTTACACACTGTCACTTTATAACAATGCATTATACATGGCCAACTCTGTTCTTCTAGCAGGAGAAACTCGCCAGGTCCTGTACAATGTATAGAAGAATATATAGAAGAGCTCAGCTGGCCATGGATAATGCAGAGTTACATCTTTACACACTGTCACTTTATAACAATGCATTATACAGGGCCAACTCTGTTCTTCTAGCAGGAGAAACTCGCCAGGTCCTGCACAATGTATAGAAGAATATATAGAAGAGCTCAGCTGACCATGGATAATGCAGAGTTACATCTTGACACACTGTCACTTTATAACAATGCATTATACAGGGCCAACTCTGTTCTTCTAGCAGGAGAAACTCACCAGACCCTGCACAATGTATAGAAGAATATATAGAAGAGCTCAGCTGGACATGGATAATGCAGAGTTACATCTTGACACAATGTCACTTTATAACAATGCATTATACAGGGACAACTCTGTTCTTCTAGCAGGAGAAACTCACAAGACCCTGCACAATGTATAGAAGAATATATAGAAGAGCTCAGCAGGCCATGGATAATGCAGAGTTACATCTTTTCACACTGTCACTTTATAACAATGCATTATACATGGCCAACTCTGTTCTTCTAGCAGGAGAAACTCACCAGACCCTGCACAATGTATAGAATATATAGAAGAGCTCAGCTGGCCATGGATAATGCAGAGTTACATCTTTTCACACTGTCACTTTATAACAATGCATTATACAGGGCCAACTCTGTTCTTCTAGCAGGAGAAACTCACCAGGCCCTGCACAATGTATAGAAGAATATATAGAAGAGCTCAGCTGGCCATGGATAATGTAGAGCACGTTATTTTATAACCATGATAAAATATAAGCATTTGTGGTTTAAAATATTATTTTGACTTTAATTTAGTGTATTTCCTGATGTTTAAATTGGTACTTTTTGGTATTGCCAAATGTATACACCGATCAGCCATAACATTATGACCGCATTGTTCTGTTGGAAACCTTGGGCCCATGCAAAGGTGTTGACTTGGCCTCCAAATTCCCCAGATCTCAATCCAATCGAGCATCTGTGGGATGTGCTGGACAAACAAGTCCGATCCATGGAGGCCCCACCTCGCAACTTAAAGGGCTTAAAGGATCTGCTGCTAACGTCTTGGTGCCAGTTACCCCAGCACTCCTTCAGAGGTCTAGTGGAGTCCATACCTCGACGGGTCAGGGCTATTTTGACAGCACAAGGGGACCTACACAACATTAGGCAGGTGGTCATAATGTGATGGCTGATCGGTGTATATGTATGTATATATATACATAAAGCAGATATTTTTCTTTTTAATTGAAACGTCTGTGCATCTGCTTTCCATACAGTGAAACCGATATTCCATTGGGAGCCATCTGTCATTTTTATCTCTTTACTATAAACTTGATTAGCTTGTGACATACAACATTCGTCTTCTTGTGTGATCATTACTCACTTCTACGCCATGTGGCCATCAACAACCATTTGATAAACAGTTATTTTTATCATATTTTCTTTTTTTCTTTAAAATTCCATGGGGGTTTGTGGAATTCGCTTTCTAAAACCAAAATAAAAAAAAAAAGAAGAAGAAGAAGACATTGAACGTGATGGTCCCCCGGAAACATAAATAATGAAAATAAAAATATAATAATCTACACATGGGGTAAAAACATTATTGTCCGTCTGGGGGCACACCCTAAATGTCTGATAGAAATGAAATCTGTAGTTACAATAATGGCCTGGTCTGGGGGGAGGGGGGGGGGGGTCAGGGGACAGGGGGTCAGGGTAATGGGGGTTTTAGTAAACCCAATGCGTGTTTAAGTGCCTTAAATATAATAAAATTATTTCAACAACATAAAAAAAAATGATAGACATCTTCCTAATCTCCATCAACACAAGGGTAATCTAGGACATCTGCAAAGCAACATTCTGAAAGTGGAGCAGTCACCATGGAACCAACAATGGAATGTTCTACAGTCCCTATGGAAACCAATGGAATGTTCCTGCTGGAAACCAATGGAATGTTCCTGCTGGAAACCAATGGAATGTTCCTGCTGGTTGGACCATTTTTAGAACTTTACCCCAAAGCTAAACTTGTCTCCTGATCTCTGGAGCGCACACTTTACATTTAAAAAGTGGTATGTCTCTCTTTGTTGACCTTAATAGTTCACATGTTTATTACAGAAATGTAAGTGGTAACATTCTGGTTTGATATCAGTGTTACACTGTCAGAGTGGATCCCTATTGCATCTAGAACTGTTGCAATTTTCACACCTTGGGGAAAAAAAACAAACAGAAAAAAACCTTAATTAACTTTTCAGGAAAGGCTGTTTTATTTTTTTATTTTTTTTTATACAGATATGTGAATATGCAGATTCTGAATGTATAACTCACCCAAATCAGGTTTGCCGTTTTTTTATTGACCCTCCGACTCGGTATATTTCTGGGTGACGGAGGGGTTAATTTTATGAAACTGCTCATGTCTGCTAAGAGAGAGGTTAATTCTCTGAAACTGTTTATTTCTGCTAACAGAGAGAGTAATTCTCGGTAATATTCTTGACAAGGAACCTGAACCAGGTTTGAAACGTCAATGTTATTTGATTCCTGAAAAAACAGGAAAAAACACACAGAGCTAGTACTGCCCGCTGCTCCCAGCGACGCACCAAGCCTTTCTGCTATCCTAGGCCAGCGTCTACCTCGCCTATAGGTGGCGCCAGCCCTGCCCAGGCACAATTCAATTCATGTAAAGTGCAGCCCGGCAGTATGTAGGATGTATATACACACACACAGACACAATCCAATTCATGTAAAGTGCAGCCCGTCAGTATGTAGGATGTATATACACACAGACACAATTCAATTCATGTAAAGTGCAGCCAGGCAGTATGTAGGATATATATACACACACAGACACAATCCAATTCATGTAAAGTGCAGCCCGGCAGTATGTAGGATGTATATATACACACACACACACACAATCCAATTCATGTAAAGTGCAGCCCGTCAGTATGTAGGATGTATATACACACAGACACAATTCAATTCATGTAAAGTGCAGCCAGGCAGTATGTAGGATATATATACACACACACAATCCAATTCATGTAAAGTGCAGCCCGGCAGTATGTAGGATGTATATACACACACACACACACACACAATCCAATTCATGTAAAGTGCAGCCCGGCAGTATGTAGGATGTATATACACACACACACACAATCCAATTCATGTAAAGTGCAGCCCGGCAGTATGTAGGATGTATATACACACACACACACAATCCAATTCATGTAAAGTGCAGCCCGGCAGTATGTACGATGTATATACGCACACACACACACACAATCCAATTCATGTAAAGTGCAGCCCGGCAGTATGTAGGATGGATATACACACACACACACACAATCCAATTCATGTAAAGTGCAGCCGGCAGTATGTAGGATTTATATACACACACACACACAATCCAATTCATGTAAAGTGAAGCCCGGCCGTATGTATGATGTATATACACACAGACACAATCCAATTCATGTAAAGTGCAGCCCGGCAGTATGTACGATGTATATACGCACACACACACACACAATCCAATTCATGTAAAGTGCAGCCCGGCAGTATGTAGGATGTATATACACACAGACACAATCCAATTCATGTAAAGTGCAGCCCGGCAGTATGTAGGATGGATATACACACACACACACAATCCAATTCATGTAAAGTGCATCCTGGCAGTATTTAGGATGGATATACACACACACACACAATCCAATTCATGTAAAGTGCAGCCCGGCAGTATGTAGGATGTATATACACACACACACACACACAATCCAATTCATGTAAAGTGCAGCCTGGCAGTATGTAGGATGTATATACACACACACACTATCCAATTCATGTAAAGTGCAGCCCGGCAGTATGTACGATGTATATACGCACACACACACACACAATCCAATTCATGTAAAGTGCAGCCCGGCAGTATGTAGGATGGATATACACACACACACACACAATCCAATTCATGTAAAGTGCAGCCGGCAGTATGTAGGATTTATATACACACACACACACAATCCAATTCATGTAAAGTGAAGCCCGGCCGTATGTATGATGTATATACACACAGACACAATCCAATTCATGTAAAGTGCAGCCCGGCAGTATGTACGATGTATATACGCACACACACACACACACACACAATCCAATTCATGTAAAGTGCAGCCCGGCAGTATGTAGGATGTATATACACACAGACACAATCCAATTCATGTAAAGTGCAGCCCGGCAGTATGTAGGATGGATATACACACACACACAATCCAATTCATGTAAAGTGCATCCTGGCAGTATTTAGGATGGATATACACACACACACACACAATCCAATTCATGTAAAGTGCAGCCCGGCAGTATGTAGGATGTATATACACACACACACACAATCCAATTCATATAAAGTGTAGCCCGGCAGTATGTAGGATGTATATACACACAGACACAATCCAATTCATGTAAAGTGCAGCCTGTCAGTATGTAGGATGTATATACACACACACACACACACACAATCCAATTCATGTAAAGTGCAGCCAGGCAGTATGTAGGATGTATATACACACACACAATCCAATTCATGTAAAGTGCACCCCGGCAGTATGTAGGATGGATATACACACACACACAATCCAATTCATGTAAAGTGCATCCTGGCAGTATTTAGGATGGATATACACACACACACACAATCCAATTCATGTAAAGTGCAGCCCGGCAGTATGTAGGATGTATATACACACACACACACAATCCAATTCATGTAAAGTGCAGCCCGGCAGTATGTAGGATGTATATACACACACACACACAATCCATTTCATGTAAAGTGCAGCCCGGCAGTATGTAGGATGTATATACACACACACACACAATCCAATTCATGTAAAGTGTAGCCCGGCATGAATAACATTTCCTATATTTTATGTTGTATTTTTTTCTTTTTTAAGTCCTGTATGGTTGTTACAATGATGCTTCCACATTATTTTCCAGCAGCAGAGACTGTGTTGTTCCTTAATTCTTGCACTTTCTAGACATCAGCGCATGACTGAGAACAGTTCATACTGATTGGTCAGTTGTCAGTAGAATCAATTGGCAAGTTCTTGGCCAAATAGCTTTGTATTTTGTACAAGTGCCAGTTTCAACCACAGATATCGCGGCAGGAAGAAATTAAACTGCGGAAGTCAGTAAATTTCACAAATGGATATAATTTGTAAAGTACTAAAACCTGTGCACTTAATATTGAACCAACGTGACTTTGCAACACAAAAAAAAACTGCTCTTCTGCAATCACATTAAATACACCACGGGAAACTGCTAAGGGAACAAAGTATTTATACCTGTAAAATACAAGATCCACAGAAATCAGTTAATACGACATTTATCAAGAAAGGATAAATGGTGTTTGATTAAAAATGTACAGAAAGCAAAAAATGCTTTGCATGTAGGAAAGTCATATGAGGTTTTAACCCCTTCATGATGCCATATTTGCCAACTTTGGCCATGTTTCCAGGGACACATATTTGTTCCACATGCTGCAGAAAGAGCATGCAAAGTGCAGCCCAGCAGTATGTAGGATGGATATACGCACACACACAATCCAATTAATTAATCATGGCTGATTAATTAATTGGATTGTGTCTGTGCGTATATCCATCCTACATACTGACGGGCTGCACTTTGCATGCTCTTTCTGCAGCATGTGGAACAAACATGTGTCCCTGGAAACATGGCCGATGTTGGCAACTATGGATGATACGATAATACGATATTTGCTTAACCACAGTAGGAAGACATGGAATGTTCTTAAAGTGGAACTAAACTTTATTTTATAAAACTCATCATTAATTAATCACATTTTACTTCTTTATTCTAACAGTGCCATCTTCATATCACCACATTATACACCAGGGTTCAAACCACCGCCTGGGAAATTAGGGCCAATGTTTGTAACTCAGCTTCAGAATCCAACATGTTATGGTTATACAGCGCTCGATCTTTTTTTTTTTTTTATATTTTATCTCCCTCGGTATTGAAATGTTTATTTTTAAACAAAGCCAAGGAAATATCTTTTTTTTTTTTACAAGAACGTTGTAGCTATTCCCACACTCCTGCTAAAGCACATCTGGATATGAGGAGAAGTTTCGGTCTACGTACTGAAATATCCATAACATGGGATGTTTATTCACATATTAATAGCTTCAGTATCATCCTGTGGGTAAGAGAACCTCCATCTATTCCCCCCAGAGTCGGCACAAATATAGGTACGGCAAGGTCTGGCCTCCTAGGAGTCTCCCAGCGGCTGTGTAATAACTTAAAAGGAGAACCAGGCTGACTTACAAACAGATCTCCTTGGAGACGCTAACATACTCCAACAGAAATAATCTAATATATGTTATTATTGGTTTCCTGCTTGGGGTTTTCCATGCTCCCGTCATTACTATGCTGTCTTACCAGATGGAAATCAAAAATTCCACCAAAATGTACGATCTAGGGAGAAGGTTGCAGCATAGTGTTTGCAGCAGAGTGCTTAGGCCAGTGTTATTTTTCGTCATTGTTTTTATCAACTGCATGTTTTCATGACTGGCTGAGACATGGGTTCCCAGTGCCTGTCTGCCCCCTGGAACAATACCTTGCAAGCTGCAGAGGAAGAGGCTACTCCTCTATCTGATTCACCAGGTACTGTCACGTGAGTGTATCCCATCTCCTTAGCAAGATAACTTAACACTCTGTAACAGCCTTCTCAGACCTGCTCCCTCCCATCTCCCTAGCAAGTTAACTTAATACTATGTAACAGCCTTCTCAGACCTGTTCTCAGACCTGTTCCCTCCCATCTCCTTAGCAAGATAACTTAACACTGTGTAACAGCCTTCTCAGACCTGTTCCCTCCCATCTCCCTAGCAAATTAACTTAATACTATGTAACAGCCTTCTCAGACCTGTTCCCTCCCATCTCCCTAGCAAATTAACTTAACACTTATATAACAGCTTCTCAGACCTGTTCCCTCCCATCTCCCTAGCAAGTTAACTTAATACTGTGTAACAGCCTTCTCAGACCTGTTCCTCCCTTCTCCATAGCAAGTTAACTTAACACTATGTAACAGCCTTCTCAGACCTGTTCCCTACAATCTCCCTAGCAAGTTAACTTAACACTCTGTAACAGCCTTCTCAGACCTGTTCCCTCCCATCTCCATAGCAAGTTAACTTAACACTATGTAACAGCCTTCTCAGACTTGTTCCCTACAATCTCCCTAGCAAGTTAACTTAACACTCTGTAACAGCCTTCTCAGACCTGTTCCCTCCCATCTCCCTAGCAAGCTAAGCTAACACTGTGTAACAGCCTTCTCAGACCTGTTCCCTTCCATCTCCCTAGCAAGTTAACTTAACACTATGTAACAGCCTTCTCAGACCTGTTCCCTCCCATCTCCCTAGCAAGTTAACTTAAACCTATGTAACAGCTTCTCAGACCTGTTCCCTCGACTAAAACACTTCAGATGACTAAAATACGACTAAATTAAAATGGCATTTTAGTCAAAAGACCATGACTAAAACTAAATTCAGTACATAATAATAGAAATTCTAGTTCAGAATCCAGAAACGTAGGGTTCCATATAAAGTTGCATCAAAAAGGAAAGGAGAGAGAGGGATAACTTGATTAATTATTTTATTTGCAATGAAGGTGGAACAACACAATGTTATACTGCCAAACGCACTGCTTGACGCATTTCGACTCACTTAGTATCTACTCAGAAGATTTGGGATTGGTTTGCCCATGAGATGTGGATACCTTATGGCTCCAGTACATTACACCACGTAGGTCCGGTAAAGTTATTTATTCTTTATTAGTATTATTTATACAATTTCCACAAAGAAAAGTAAAAAAAAGTGTGATCACTGATATTTTAGGTATGATAAGGATTGGCACTTTTTTTAATGCATCCCATTATTATAATGAGTGGATATCGTGCCTCTGCCAAACAGGGTGTGGCAATGAATGTATATTATCACCTGTTTTTTTATACGCAGGTTGCACAGTCGCTAAGTGCTTCGGAGCAGTCCAGAACCACAGGATTGGCACACCTAGAACCATTGCACAGTCGCTGAGTGCTTCGGAGCAGTCCAGAACCACAGGATTGGCACACCTAGAACCATTGCACCGTCGCTGAGTGCTTCGGAGCATTCCAGAACCACAGGATTGGCACACCTAGAACCATTTCACAGACGCTGAGTTCTTCGGAGCATTCCAGAACCACAGGATTGGCACACCTAGAACCATTGCACAGACGCTGAGTGCTTCGGAGCAGTCCAGAACCACAGGATTGGCACACCTAGAACCAGATTAGTTGAAAGGATTACGTCTTGTCACATTTGATGTCCACACAGCAAGACAGCATGCTAAAGAAATATGTGGCTTTAGCACACAAATATAGTTGAGGGGGCAAACCATAGGGCACGGGTGTCCAACATGCGGCCCGTGGGCCAAATGAGATCTGCCGGCCAGAGAGGTGCAGCCCATCTGAGAGTGGCAGCAGTAGCCGCACCTCTCAGCCGCTCCAGCAAAGTGTGCACCAGGATGTCACTGACACCACGCAGGGGAGAAAGATCCGCCCCCTCACACTCTGACCCTGTTGGAGCACAGGATGTCAGTGACATCCCGGTGCTCAGATTGAACAATCCCCTTCCCTGCAGTTAAAAGTTAAACGAGCATGGAGGGGGAACAAACAAAACAATGTGTGAATCAGTGTGTGTGTGTGTGTGTGTGTGTGTGTGCAAGTATGACAGTGTGTGTGGGTAAGTGTGACTCAGTGTGTGTGTGTGTGTGTGCAAGTATGACAGTGTGTGTGGGTAAGTGTGACTCTGTGTGTGTGTGTGTGCAAGTATGACAGTGTGTGTGTGTAAGTGTGACTCTGTGTGTGTGTGTAACTGTGACTCTGTGTGTGTGTAAGTGTGACTCAATGTGTGGAATTGTGACTCAGTGTGTGGAAGTGTGACTCTGTGAGTGTGTTTCTGTGTAAGTGTGACTCATTGTGTGTGTGGAAGTGTGACTAAGCGTGTGGAAGTGTGACTGTGTGTGTGTGTGTGTGGAAGTATGACTCTCTGTGTGTGTGTGGAAGTGTGACTCTGTGTGTGTGTGTATGTGGAAGTGTGACTTTGTGTTGAAGTGTGACTGTGTATTCTTGTATGTGTTTCTGTGTATACACGTGTGTGCAATTAATGTGAGTATTTTATTTTTTTTTAAGTATTTTTGCTGTTTTATTGCTGGGGAATCTGTGATACACTCACAGACTGAACGTTACTTTGAGATATATATATTAAGAGAGAGAGAGGGAGATGTGTGTGTGTATATATATATATATATATATATATATATATATATATATATATATATATATATATACACACACACACATTCACACACACACTTAGATATTTCATACTTTTTATTTCAATTTTTTATTTGAGCCCAAGCAAAACAAACTTGGTTACCCCTGCCATAGGGGATGTCGGGCATTTGTGGTAATTCTGCTCACACAATGAATTGCTCATGTTTTATTCTGTACATTCACAGTGAAAGCAATGCTTGGGTGATGGAGCCTGTTTAAGATATAAGACGTCATTGCAGCAAATAGTGGAATGCCAGGGCCACTGATATTGGAGTGTGTGGAGCAACCAAAGAGGTCCCAGGTGGACTCCTGGCTGCAGTGACATATTTTTTTGAGCGGGGTGGTCCGCCCTGGGTAACAGGTGCACGGACTGCCATCAAGAGGGGTTTTACCTCTATAAATGTCAAAATAAAAGCAGTATGTCTGGCTGAGTCTTATAGCAAACTGGAAGCAGTATTGTAAGCAGCATTAGAGTACAGACCCAATATATGTGTATATATTGTTATATTAGCAAATTAGCCAACCTAGATATAAAAAGCAGCAACAAAATTCTGTTTTTACAAAGCCTTGTGTCTTCAGTGTTTGTGAGAATCCGACACTGCGCCTGGGTACTCCTCTGGAAAGGTACATCTGTAAAACATGGCAGCCTATTCTTTTTATAAAAAATATATATCTATATAGACAGGAACATACAAAAGATCCAATTCATGAAATATCAGAGAGTGGGGGGGGGGGGGGGACACATAAATACATTAGCAATTCTCTTAAGACTTGAAATCTTACACAAATCCGACACCTGTGCCGTGTCAACACGTTTTGCATCTGAAGAATATTCTGTGCGGTGTGGAGCAGGGTGACAGAGCAAATCAAAATATGGATATGAGTTATCCAAGAAAAGAAAAAAATAATCCGTGCTACAAGATTATAGAGGACCGAATGAGAATGGAAAGTTCCCTAGAGGTAAAATGAGATTAAAAAAAGAAAGAACACAAATAGAAGAGTCAACACTGGCAGATTCAGCTGAACTCGGCTACTTTGGCCTTCAGTTTGAAATGTCCTTGTCAATTATCAGCAATTCTCACTTTTTATTATTTTTTGAGGACTTTAACATCTATAATGTGTAAAGTATTAGACTCCTGTGTTATTTACTGCGTAAATATTCTCAAAGGCTCAAAGGCTTGCACTCTATTTTAAAACACGTGAGAATGTTATAGCACAATAACACAGTCAGTACTTTAATGTTCACTACCGAAGACATAACAAATTCAGATTTTAATAGTGGTGATATAGGCAGAGGATACAGACACATGATTTCAGCACCTCGGACAGTGTTGTACATCAGTCAGTAACTGTTTCTGTATCCACTCGGAAGCTATTTACACTAATCAGCCATAACATTATATATATATATATATATATATATATACATTGATCAGCCATAATATTATTATATATATTTACACTGATCAGCCATAACATTATTATATATATATACACTGATCAGCCATAACATTATTATATATATATACACTGATCAGCCATAACATTATATATATATATATACACTGATCAGCCATAACATTATATATATATATATACATTGATCAGCCATAACATTATATATATATATATATATATATATATATATACATTGATCAGCCATAATATTATTATATATATTTACACTGATCAGCCATAACATTATTATATATATATACACTGATCAGCCATAACATTATTATATATATATATATATATATATACACTGATCAGCCATAACATTATATATATATACACTGATCAGCCATAACATTATATATATATATATATACATTGATCAGCCATAACATTATATATATATATATATATATATATATATACATTGATCAGCCATAATATTATTATATATATTTACACTGATCAGCCATAACATTATTATATATATATACACTGATCAGCCATAACATTATTATATATATATATATATATATACACTGATCAGCCATAACATTATATATATATACACTGATCAGCCATAACATTATTATATATATATATATATATATACATTGATCAGCCATAATATTATTATATATATTTACACTGATCAGCCATAACATTATTATATATATATACACTGATCAGCCATAACATTATTATATATATATATATATATATATATATATACACTGATCAGCCATAACATTATATATATATACACTGATCAGCCATAACATTATATATATATATATATATATATATATATATATATATATATATATACACTGATCAGCCATAACATTATATATATATACACTTATCAGCCATAACATTATTATATATATATATATATATATATATATATATACACTGATCAGCCATAACATTATATATATATACACTTATCAGCCATAACATTATTATATATATATATATATATATATATATATATATATATATATATATATATATATATACATTGATCAGCCAGAATATTATTATATATATATATACACTGATCAGCCATAACATTATTATATATATATACACCGATCAGCCATACCATTATATATATATACACTTATCAGCCATAACATTATTATATATATATATATATATATATATACATTGATCAGCCATAATATTATTATATATATTTACACTGATCAGCCATAACATTATTATATATATATATATATTGTGACCGACAGCAAGGAATTGTGCTGGAAGGAGTCTATATATCTCCCCAGATTTTGCACAGCTCCTACTTTATGTAATTAGCCCCAGGGAAATGTGTTATGTTACACTTTAATATAGCACTTTATGTATGTGTGTGTGGGGGCCCTGGGGTGGAGCACTTGGAGAGTAGGGTGGGCCAGTGCTCCACTTCACATTTCATTTGTTGATTGGAACCTACAGGTGAGAAGCCCAGTGTTCCAATCCTAATTTACCTCACCTGAAAAGGCTTGCTGATTACAGGTGCTGTTAACCCCTTAAGGACAGAGCCTTTGAAACATTTTTGTCCTTTCTGGACAATGCCTATTTTAACATTTCTGTGCTGTTTGTGTTTAGCAGTAATTTTCTTCTTTGTCATTTGCTGTACCCACACATATTATATATTGTTTTTATCGGGACAAGAAGGGCTTTCTATGGATGCCATCTTTTTGATCATATCTTATCATATTATTAAAAAAAATAATAAAATATGGTAAAAAAAAAAAAATACACAAATTTCTTTGTTTTTATTTGAAACAACTTCTCCTCATCGACAATAGCGAACGAAAAAACATGCTAAATAGATTCTACTATTTCTCCTGAGTACAGGGATACCACCCATGTATAGGTTTGTTGGGTTGTTTGGGGGCTAAAATGCCAAATTTGTGAGGTGCAGTTTTTTGTTTTCCAACTTGAAATTTTTACATGCAGACAGCCTGCACCCATGTCCCATTTGGGACATATTTGAAGCCAGCTAGTGTATTTTACCCCATCAACCCATATATTTTTTAAAAGAAGACACCTTAGGCTATCTCAAATGGTGGTATTTTTACACTTTCCATGCACTAATTCTACCACCAGCCTTTGTCAAACTTTGTGGTAGTAATTTTTTTGTGGTTTTTTTTCACAAACCTTGTACTTCAGACATGAATTCACAGATTTTGGTATGTGTCACTGCCAAATAACACCCTAATAAGTGTTCAGCAACATCTCTTGAGTACAGGGATACCACCCATGCATAGGTTTGTTGGGTTGTTTGGGGGGTAAAAGGCCAAATTTGGTAGGTGCAGTTTTTGGTTTTCCAAATTAAAATTTTGACATGCAGACCGCCTGCACCCATGTCCCATTTGGGACATATTTGAAACCGGCCAGTGTATTTTACCCCATCAACCCATATATTTTTTAAAAGAAGACACCTTAGGCTATCTCAAATGGTGGTATTTTTACACTTTCCATGCACTAATTCTACCACCAGCCTTTGTCAAACTTTGTGGTAGTAATTTTTTTGTGTTTTTTTTTCACAAACCTTGTTCTTCAGACATGAATTCACAGATTTTGGTATGTGTCACTGCCAAATAACACCCCAATAAGTGTTCAGCAACATCTCTTGAGTACAGGGATACCACCCATGCATAGGTTTGTTGGGTTGTTTGGGGAGTAAAAGGCCAAATTTGGTAGGTGCAGTTTTTGGTTTTCCAAATTAAAATTTTGACATGCAGACCGCCTGCACCCATGTCCCATTTGTGACATATTTGAAACCAGCCAGTGTATTTTACCCCATCAACCCATATATTTTTTAAAAGTAGACACCCTACGCTATTTCAAATGGTGGTATTTTAACACTTTCCATGCACTAATTCTACCACCAGCCTTTGTCAAAGTTTGTGGTAGTAATTTTTGTGTGGTTTTTTTTCACAAATATTGTATTTTAGACATAAATTCACAGATTTTGGTATGTGTCACTGCCAAACAATAACCCAATATGTGTTCAACAACATATCCTGAGTACAGGGATACCACCCATGCATAGGTTTGTTGGGTTGTTTGGGGGCTAAAGGGCCACATTGTGAAGGTGCGCATTTTCAACTTGGAATATTGACGTGTAGTCAGCCTGAGCCCATCTTTCATTTGGGACTTTTTTTTAAGTTGGACAGTGTATTTTACCCCAAAAAGTATATATTTTGTAAAAGTAGACACCCTAGGCTATTTTAAATGGTGTTATTTTAACACTTTCCATGCACCAATTCTACCACCAGCCTTTGTCAAAGTTTGTGGTAGTCATTTTATTGTGTATTTTTTCCCACATACATTGCACTTTAGACACAAATTCACATATTTCGGTATGTGTCACTGACAAACAATACCACAATATATGTTCAGCAACATCTCCCGAGCACAGGGATACCACCCATGCATAGCTTTGTCAGCTTTGTTAGGGGTTGAAAGGCTACATTTGAGAGGTGCGCTTTTTGATTTTCAAACTTGGAATTTGAACATGTAGAGCAAGGAAGGGGTTAATAGCTCTTATAAGAGCCTTTGTAGTACTGTACAAAAAAATTAACCCCTACAAATGCACAGACAAGAAAATGTTCTGCTGTGCAGTGATCAGTGGCAGGGAAGGGGTTAATACACTACACTATACAAAAGAAATGGCTTTTATAAAAGCCCTTGGGACTCACAATTTATTAACATTTTATTTAATTTATTACAATTTAAAAATTATGTTATACAGATCTGTCTCTTTCCCTCATTAAAACTCAAGTGAGGAGAGGGAGGCAGATCCATATGGGTCAGAACAATATTTACGAACCAGACGAATGGTGATGCTCATCTGAGAAATCACCAAACCACCTTTGCCACTGATCGGCTGTTACTGATCGCTATACACGCGTTCAGACAGCTTCAAAAGGAATACACGTAATCCCCTAGTGGGTATAATTAACCCCTAGTGAGTCTGACAAAAAAAATGCTGATAGCAAAAAAAAATCCTTCGGCGACTAGATTGCTCCATATGCGCTGCTTAGGCAGTGACCATATGCACTGCTTAGGCAGTGACCATATGTGATGCTTAGGAAGTGATATTCGGCAAGGAAGGGGTTAATAGCTCTTAAAAGAGCCTTTGATATACTGTAATAAATCAAAGTAAAAAAAATAACCCCTAAAAAAATGCACAGACAGCAAAAAATGTGCTGCTGTGTAAGATCATGCGTACACAGCGATCAATTGCAGGGAAGGGGTTAAATACTGGAAACGGCTTTTATAAAAGCCTTTGGGTCTCAATTCTATTAAATATATTATAATTAAAAACTTACATTATACAGCTCTGTCTCCCTCCCTCACTAAAACTCAAGTGAGAGGGAGGCAGATCTACACGGGTCAGATCAAATATTTACACATATTGATCTAACCAGACGAATGGTGATGCTCATCTGAGCAAACGCCAACCCGCCATTGTCACTTATCAGCTGTTACTGATCGCTATACATGCGCTCAGACAGCTAAAAAAATTTTTTACGTTAAACGTAGTCCCCTAGCGGGTATAATTAACACGTGACGGGTGTAATAAAAAAGTTTTAAAAAAAATTAAAAATGCTTCTGCAGCAAGATTGCTGCATTTGCGTCAGATCGCTGATTAGGCAGTGATCTACGGCAAGAAAGGGGTTAATCTCTCTTAAAAGAGGTTTTTTTATCCTGTAATGAATTACAGTAAAAAAAAATAACCTCTAAAAAATGCACAGACAGCAAAAAATGTGCTGCTGTGTATGATCACTGCGTACACAGCGATCAATGGCAGGGAAGGGGTTAAATGGCTTTTATAAAAGCCCTTGGTGTTTAAAATTTTATTAAATATTTTGTTTATTATTTTATTTTATTTTTTTTACTTGATCTGATCTGTCTCTCTCCCTTACTAAAAGTAGTAAGGTGAGGGAGGCAGATCAATACTTGTCAAAGGCAATATTTAGTAATATTGCCTTTGACAGTATGGTAAGTGCTCATCAGAGCACTTACCATACATGCCTGCACACAGATCACATAGATCTGCTGTGCCGGCATCGATTGGCTCCCCCTAGAGCATCAGAAGTGAAATACTTTCACTTCCGATGCTCTTGCCATTAGAAGGGAAACGCTGCCTGTACAGGCAGCGTTCCCTTCTACTGAGCCGATGGGGTCGCTCAGGAGAGCGACCACCATCGGCTCTGGGGTCGCTCAGGAGAGCGACCACCATCGGCTCTGGGGAGCAGAACGGTGTTGTTAAGTGCCTCGCTGGCGAGGCACTTTAACAACACCGGAGATGCTTAGAAAGCGAACGATCGTTCGCTTTCTAAGCACATGTGTGCAGCGGGGGCAGCCATTTTTAAATGGCTGCTACGATCACTCCGTGGAGTGATCGTAGCGCGCCCCTGCACATTTGGGGGGTGTTGCACAATGCCTCTACCTAGAGGCATTGTAGCAACACCGTTAGAGTAAAGAAAGCGACCGCTGGTCGCTTTCTTTACTCCATTTAATGCATGACGTGCCAGGCACGTCACCTGTCGGCAAGTCCTCGATTTGCCGTGACGTGCCTGGCAGGTCACCTGTCGTTAAGGGGTTAAATACTCCCCTGCCAGAGGAGGGAGAGACTGTGTTTTGATTTCGGTGAATGGAAGCAGGGAGCTGAGAACACTGAAGTAAGGTTGTGATTTAGGGTTATGTTGGGAAATGGACAAGCCATCCAACCCAGTTAGCTTAGTATTTTTTGTTTAGTTAGTGCTCAGAAGAGCAAGGATTTTATTTTATATTTAGTTACAACCTGTTATACCTTGCTGTGCATCTTGGAACCACAATAAAAGAAAGCAAGTCTTTATACCTCATCCAGCGGGTGAAGTGTCTCTGAAGCCTGAAAGACTGTGTGTAACCCCCAAATCCCAGGACAAGGTACCTAGGGAAAGGAGTACTTTTGTCACATAATATATATATATATATGCACTGATCAGCCATAACATTATTATATATATACACTGATCAGCCATAACATTATATATATATATATATATATATATACACCGATCAGTCATAACATTATTATATATATACACCGATCAGTCATAACATTATTATATATATATACACTGATCAGCCATAACATTATATATATACATACACCGATCAGCCATAACATTATATATATATATATATGCATTGATCAGCCATAACATTATTATATATATATATATACACCGATCAGCCATTACATTATTATATATATACACGGAGCAGCCATAACATTATTATATATATACACGGATCAGCCATAACATTATATATATATATATATATATATATATATATATATATATATATATATATACACCGATCAGCCATAACATTATATATAATATATATATATACACTGATCAGCCATAACATTATATCTATAAATACACTGATCAGCCATAACATTATATATATATACACTGATCAGCCATAACATTATATATATATATACTGATCAGCCATAACATTATATATATATATACTGATCAGCCATAACATTATATATATATACACTGATCAGCCATAACATTATATATATATACACTGATCAGCCATAACATTATATATATATATACTGATCAGCCATAACATAATATATATATACACTGATTTGCTCCTCTCTGCACACAGCAGGGCCCTTCCTATATGTCATCACCTGTATTCAGTGGCAACTGACCAAGGAGAAACTCCAGGCCAGCTTCCAAATGCACTTTGCATCATCTAAACTGACTAGCCAGTTCCTGCTACACATAACCCTGATAAAAATCCCCATTGTATCTCCTGTGTCCTTTATTTACACCTCTGGACCCTTGGCTGGATCCCTCCCGTTTTTAGTGCCTGGAAGGTGTTGCCACACAGCCAAGTCCTCAGTGGTTCTCACCTGACGCTCAACCATAGGGGGTAGTTCTTCCAGAGTGAATACCACTTCCCATTAGTGGTGATCCACACCAGGCTCGGCAGTTTGGATCATCTCAGTTCCTCTGCATCATTGTTACAGAATCTGCAACAGTAATTACCATCCCAGCTGGATTTCAAAAAATGTGCACTAAGAGGAGTTTGGTGTTGAAAGACTTGACTGGCCCCGACCTCAAACCCATAAAACACCTTTGGCATGAACTGGGACGGAGATTTGTGAGTCAGACCTTCTCATCCAACATCAGTACCTGACCTCACAAATGGTCTACTGGATGAATGGGCAAAAATTCCCACATAAACACTGCAAAGAGGGACCAACTGCATATTAATATCTATGTATTTAGATTGTGATGTCATAAAAGTCCCTGTTGGTGTAATAGTCTGATGTCCAATACTTTTGCCTCTTATGAATTAATATTAAACTGTAGGATCTTTTGTTCTTAAATATATATTTATTTTCTTCCTTTGTTCAACCTCTAAACGTTCAAGCAGTTATAAAGCACTATATATCTGTTTCTTTATTGACCTTTTGTCAGCTTTTTATGTTGATACTTTTTATTGTTAATTAAATAAAGGTTAAGTTATAACCAAAAGACGGGGAATATCACAATATTTTGCCTTTCCCACAACTATAACCTAAAATAATATTTGTCGGAAAGCACTACAGGGACACAGTGGGGCTGACCTCCCTCAATAATAAATCTGGAGACCCTGGGTGGTGGTTAGGACCTTTGGTTTGGGACCTTGGGAAGAGCGAAAATCTAATGTGACATAATTAAGGAGTTTAGTAAATAAGCCAGATTAAGTTTATTTCGTTTGTGAAGCTACATAATCAATCTTTTGTGAACGATTCCAGACCAAAATACTCCTGGGGGTAAAAAAAATTTTTTTAAAAAAAAGGTCAAAAAAGTTAAATAACACAGAAAAGCCAGAATAACCAACAAAGAATGTAACATACTATTTTTTTATTTTTAATATTGTTTACATCAACTCTGATCGTAAAGAAAAACCCATAGTGGGAATTAAACTGGTGTATGTCAATATTAGTAACATTCCCAATTAGAAATGAACCATTTTTTTAAAATAAATTAAGAAAATATTCATTTGATACAAGTGGGGCAGGTTCAGTTTTGGCTGCACAATGGAGTCTGTTGACTAACAGTGGAAGGTCCCCACTCTGTCTCCACTGTAAAAAATGGGGCCACAGACTGCCCAAATTTCCCTGGTCCCTCCTGTAATAAATGGGGTGAGGCAAAGAGCCCCCACCCCTCCTCTAGTAAACCCTTATATGAATAAAATATATTTGTTGTAAAAATCCACACCTACTCCCTCTACCTCTAAGCTCCCAAGGTAGGGGGAGGTAAAATGCCCCACTTATGTGAAGAAAGCTCATGTACATGGCTCTCTACCTCGTGTATCAGTCTGTCTCTGTTTGTCCAAAAGTAGTAAGTAATCCTCCTCTATGCTCTGTACCACATGCTATGTAAATTGTTGGTGCTATATAAATAAATGTTACGTTAATTTGGGAATCAAAGTTCAACTCACTTTTTAGTGAATAGCAATTTTTATTGCATTCTATGAAGGTTGACTTAAAAGTGGATTTTGTCGAAGGGGGTAGAGCTTTATTAAATAGCTTGAGGTTGTTAAGTTCAGAGGTCGAATTCGACTTCCCAACTCGACCGCCTTGAGCAAAACATGATAGTTAGTGAACGGAAGCCCTAGACTTTAGCTAGGACTAAGTTCAAGATGATTTGGAACGAAGAGAGATATGACCAAGGACAGAAAAAAGAGTCTGTGCAGGAATACCAGTGTCCATGTCAAGGTCAGTGAAGATCCACAGAGCAGCATTCAATTGTCCAACACAAAGCCCAGAATCAGTCCACAATGTACAATGCTGGTGCCTATCTTTAGACAAACCACCGGCAAAAGACAAGCCAAACTACTGGCAGCTTTGACCGAGAATGGCAACTACGCATTATCCAATATATATATATATATATATATATATATATATATATATATATATACACTGATCAGCCATAACATTATGACCAGTGACAGGTGGCAAGCCGGCGGGGGCATTGTGATGCTTTAGGCAATGTTTTGCTGGGAAACCTTGGGTCCTGCCATTCATGTGGATGTAACTTTGACATGAACCCTCTACCTAAGCCAGGGGACCTCAAACTACGGCCCGCGGGCCACATGCGGCCCGCCGAGCACATTTGTCCGGCCCGCAGGGGGGTCCTGCCGGCACCCCCCGCTCCCCGCTGATTACCTTTTTTTTTTCCTTGCAGCCGCAGAAGATGCGGCTGCAGGAAAACGAAAAAAAAAAAAAAAAATCACCGCGACCGGATGTGACGTTTCCTCACATCCGGACCCGGTAACTGTTTCCCTCCTCCGTGCAGGGAGGAGGGAACACTGCGCGAGACGTCCGGCCCGGGGACACAGCAGCTGGAGGTAAGTGATGGGGAAGGAGGGGGAGGAGGGAGGTATAACGAGCACTCTACTATTCCTGGGCATCTGAATGGCATAATATTCCTGGGCTCTGACTGGCATAATATTCCTGGCCATCTGACTGGCATAATATTTCTGGGCATCTGACTGGCATAATATTCCTGGGCATCTGAATAGCATAATATTCCTGGGCATCTGAATGGCATAATATTCCTGGGCTCTGACTGGCATAATATTCCTGGGTATCTGACTGGCATAATATTCCTGGGTATCTGACTGGCATATTACTGGGCATCTGACTGGCATAATATTCCTGGGCATCTGAATGGCATAATATTCCTGGGCTCTGACTGGCATAATATTCCTGGCCATCAGACTGGCATAATATTCCTGGCCATCTGACTGGCATAATATTCCTGGGCATCTGAATGGCATAATATTCCTGGGCTCTGACTGGCATAATATTCCTGGGCATCTGACTGGCATAATATTCCTGGGCATCTGAATGGCATAATATTCCTGGGCTCTGACTGGCATAATATTACTGGGCATCTGACTGGCATAATATTACTGGGCATCTGAATGGCATAATATTCCTGGGCATATGAATGGCATAATATTCCTGGGCATATGAATGGCATAATATTCCTGGGCATATGAATGGCTGCAGGAAAACGAAAAAAAAAAAAAAAATCACCGCGACCGGATGTGACGTTTCCTCACATCCGGACCCGGTAACTGTTTCCCTCCTCCGTGCAGGGAGGAGGGAACACTGCGCGAGACGTCCGGCCCGGGGACACAGCAGCTGGAGGTAAGTGATGGGGAAGGAGGGGGAGGAGGGAGGTATAACGAGCACTCTACTATTCCTGGGCATCTGAATGGCATAATATTCCTGGGCTCTGACTGGCATAATATTCCTGGCCATCTGACTGGCATAATATTTCTGGGCATCTGACTGGCATAATATTCCTGGGCATCTGAATAGCATAATATTCCTGGGCATCTGAATGGCATAATATTCCTGGGCTCTGACTGGCATAATATTCCTGGGTATCTGACTGGCATAATATTCCTGGGTATCTGACTGGCATATTACTGGGCATCTGACTGGCATAATATTCCTGGGCATCTGAATGGCATAATATTCCTGGGCTCTGACTGGCATAATATTCCTGGCCATCAGACTGGCATAATATTCCTGGCCATCTGACTGGCATAATATTCCTGGCCATCTGACTGGCATAATATTCCTGGGCATCTGAATGGCATAATATTCCTGGGCTCTGACTGGCATAATATTCCTGGGCATCTGACTGGCATAATATTCCTGGGCATCTGAATGGCATAATATTCCTGGGCTCTGACTGGCATAATATTACTGGGCATCTGACTGGCATAATATTACTGGGCATCTGAATGGCATAATATTCCTGGGCATATGAATGGCATAATATTCCTGGGCATATGAATGGCATAATATTCCTGGGCATATGACTGGGATAATATTCCTGGGCATCTGAATGGCATAATATTCCTGGACATATGAATGGCATAATATTCCTGGGCATATGACTGGGATAATATTCCTGGGCATCTGAATGGCATAATATTCCTGGACATCTGACTGGGATAATATTCCTGGTCATCTGAATGGCATAATATTCCTGGACATATGAATGGCATAATATTCCTGGGCATATGACTGGGATAATATTCCTGGGCATCTGAATGGCATAATATTCCTGGACATCTGACTGGGATAATATTCCTGGGCTCTTACTGGCATAATATTCCTGGTCATCTGACTGGCATACTATTACTGGGCATCTGACTGGCACACTATTCCTGGGCATCTGAATGGCATAATATTCCTGGACATATGAATGGCATAATATTCCTGGGCATCAGACTGGGATAATATTCCTGGGCATCTGACTGGCATAATTTTCTTGGGCTGTGACTGGCATAATAATCCTGGGCATCTGACTGGCATAATATTACTGGGCTCTTACTGGCACTATATTCCTGGGCATCTGACTGGGATAATATTCCTGGGCTCTTACTGGCATAATATTCCTGGTCATCTGACTGGCATGCTATTACTGGGCATCTGACTGGCACACTATTCCTGGGCATCTGAATGGCATAATATTCCTGGACATATGAATGGCATAATATTCCTGGGCATATGACTGGGATAATATTCCTGGGCATCTGAATGGCATAATATTCCTGGACATCTGACTGGGATAATATTCCTGGGCATCTGAATGGCATAATATTCCTGGACATATGAATGGCATAATATTCCTGGGCATATGACTGGGATAATATTCCTGGGCATCTGACTGGCATAATATTCCTGGGCTCTTACTGGCACTCTATTCCTGGGCATCTGAATGGCATAATATTCCTTGGCATCTGACAGGCACACTATTCCTGGGCATCTGACTGGCACAATATTCCTGGGCATCTGACTGGCACACTATTCCTGGGCATCTGACTGGCACACTATTCCTGGGCATCTGAATGGCATAATATTCCTGGGCATCTGAATGGCATAATATTCCTGGGCATCTGACAGGCACACTATTCCTGGGCATCTGACTGGCACACTATTCCTGGGCATCTGAATGGCATAATATTTCTGGGCATCTGAATGGCATAATATTCCTGGGCATCTGACAGGCACACTATTCCTGAGCATCTGACTGGCATAATATTCCTGGGCATCTGACTGGCACACTATTCCTGGGCTCTGACTGGCACACTATTCCTGGGCATCTGAATGGCATAATATTCCTAGGCATCTGACTGGCACACTATTCCTGGGCATCTGACTGGCACACTATTCCTGGGCATCTGACTGGCATAATTTTCTTGGGCTCTGACTGGCATAATTTTCTTGGGCTCTGACTGCATAATATTCCTGGGCATCTGACTGGCATAATATTCCTGGGCTCTTACTGGCACTCTATTCCTGGGCATCTGAATGGCATAATATTCCTGGGCATCTGAATGGCATAATATTCCTGGGCATCTGAATGGCACACTATTCCTGGGCATCTGAATGGCATAATATTCCTGGGCATCTGAATGGCATAATATTCCTGGGCATCTGAATGGCATAATATTCCTGGGCTCTGACTGGCATAATATTCCTGGGCATCTGACTGGCATAATATTCCTGGGCATCTGACTGGCACAATATTACTGGGCTCTGACTGGCATAATATTACTGGGCTCTGAATGGCATAATATTACTGGACTCTGACTGGCATAATATCCCTGGGCATCTGACTGGCACACTATTCCCATTGAAATACTGGTAAGTTTGTTGATTTAACTTTACTTCATTTTAAATATTGTATTTGTTCCCGTTTTGTTTCTTCACTTCAAAATAAGATATATGCAGTGTGCATAGGAATTTGTTCATAGTTTTTGTTTTTACTATAGTCCGGCCCTCCAACGGTCTGAGGGACAGTGAACTGGCCCCCTGTTTAAAAAGTTTGAGGACCCCTGACCTAAGCATTGTTACAGACCATGTACACCCTTTCATGGAAACGGTATTCCCTGATGGCATTGGCCTCTTTCAGCAGGATAATGCACCCTGCCACAAAGCAAAAATGGTTCAGGAGTGGTTTGAGGAACACAACAACGAGTTCATGGTGTTGACTTGGCCTCCAAATTCCCCAGATCTCAGTTAAATCGAGCATCTGTGGGATGTGCTGGACAACTTAGTCCGATCCATGGAGACCCCACCTCGCAACTTACAGGACTTAAAGGATCTGCTGCTAACGTCTTGGTGCCAGTTACCCCAGCACACCTTCAGAGGTGCCTCGACGGGTCAGGGCTGCTTTAGCACCAAAAGGGGATATACACAAGATTAGGCAGGTGGTCATAATGTTATGGCTGATCAGTGTATTTATTTCTGTCTTATATTAACTTCCATACAGCAGCAAGAGATGAAAAATTTGAAACTGTAAAGATAAATGTCATTAAATCAATAGTGTACCAAACCGTAGAAAAACAAGACGCACTAAATGATGACACAGGAATAGCATTTTCAGGCTGGTTAACTTTCCATTTACCAACGAAGGGTCAGGAAATTAGATTCATGCGATTTTGTGTGCATAATTCAGTTTTAATATTTATCCCTATGACATTTAAGTTTGTATAGTTATCTGTGGGCTTTTTTGTTTGGCTCTGGCTGACTCTTGGTCCAGGTATTACCTGTGTCTACCCAGAGGCTGGAAGGTTGAACTTTGATAGAGGTTCTACAGATGACCTCACCTTCCCGTGTGGTGCTACGGGTTAAAGGACACAAGAAGATATTGTATCCTAAGCCTCATGTTTTCATTTGCTGGGAGAGTATTACAATAGTAATAATACAAGTCATCCCAAGGTCTTTCCAGTAGCAGTTCTCAAGCTGCACACATTTCTTTCACGATCTGTAGAACTTCACTGGGGGGCTCAGCTGCGTGAGTATTGAGCCAAACCCAGCATCGGGGAGACTGGTGCACCTTATTCCCAAATCATTGCAAACCTATCCACAACACAGAGTCACTGGTATACAGACGCCCAGCCACAACCCACTACGATTGTACCAGCAGTCCGAGTGGAAGTCTGATGACACAGCAGGAAATTAGACGGTGACCAAGAAGTAGGCTTAGTTACAATTGTCTCTATTCCCTGCAATTCTCTCTTTATCCAGTAGACCCTTAGGCAATATTTCACTACTGGGACCACCCTACTTCTTGCTGTGTCACTGAATTCTGTTACATCAAGATGCCTTAAGCTGTAGTTAGAAAATAGTCCTTTTCTTTGGTACATTATGAAGATCCCTTTACATCTCTCTCTTTTGCTACTTTCTTAAACTTGTGCCAAAAGTCTACAGCTCGAGGTTTTATGTGACTGTTAATGCTCCTGGCACAGATTCGAACAACTGGAAATAGTTTTCTTAAATCCCAAATCAAGAATTCTACAAACACAAACACTAAAAGGAAAAAAAAAAGGAGCATGGAAGTAAAAGGCTTCTCAACAACAAGATTATAACAGAGACAGCTGCAGTGTAAAGTATAGACGATTGGAGGGGGTTTGGGGGGAAGGAAGTACAATAAAATGTAAGATTTAGCACACAGTAAATACTAAAGGTTTTCTTATAGTTAAAAATATATAATGACAGATGGACAGTTCATAGTGACTGGAACCAGATGAAAACTTTACATATCCATAAAGTCAGGTTGCTGGGAGCAGCCATGTTGGTTTTTAGTACACAGCAGGTTGGGGAGCTGTAGTGTTACTGTTAAAGGGACACATCTTTTATTTTAACGTTTGTATGGAAGAAGCAAAGATTAAAAAATGTGTCCCTTTCTATCAAGTAAGTAATTTTTAAAAATCCACCCTGGTTTATTTTCTGCTCTGTGACAGAGCTCCAGGAGAGCCAATCAGAGCTCCAGCAGAGCTAGTCAGGAGGCGGGCCTATGTAACGATGAGGGTCTGTCTCTGCCCCTGCAGAGAGACACAGTCACTGACCAGACTGGACTGCCTGCTTTCCAGGTAGCTGCCGGTCAGAGGATAAATTAGTAGAAGCACAAGAGAAAGAAAAAGTTTAGTGCAGCCAAAATGTATTTATAACAGAAAATCATTGGGGTCAATTCCATGTCCTGAGTAAATTTATAAACCCCAAAAACACATTCCAAAACAGAGACAGTGACAACATAATGTAATATATATAAACCCCAAAACACATTCCAAAACAGAGACAGTGACAACATAATATAATATATATAAACCCCAAAAACACATTCCAAAACAGAGACAGTGACAACATAATATAATATATATAAACCCCAAAAACACATTCCAAAACAGAGACAGTGACAACATAATATAATATATATAAACCCCAAAAACACATTCCAAAACAGAGACAGTGACAACATAATATAATATATATAAACCCCAAAAACACATTCCAAAACAGAGTCAGTGACAACATAATATAATATATATAAACCCCAAAAACACATTCCAAAACAGAGACAGTGACAACATCATATAATATATATAAACCCCAAAAACACATTCCAAAACAGAGACAGTGACAACATAATATAATATATATAAACCCCAAAACACATTCCAAAACAGAGACAGTGACAACATAATATAATATATATAAACCCCAAAAACACATTCCAAAACAGAGACAGTGACAACATAATATAATATATATAAACCCCAAAAACACATTCCAAAACAGAGACAGTGACAACATAATATAATATATATAAACCCCAAAAACACATTCCAAAACAGAGACAGTGACAACATAATATAATATATATAAACCCCAAAAACACATTCCAAAAACAGAGACAGTGACAACATAATATAATATATATAAACCCCAAAAACACATTCCAAAACAGAGACAGTGACAACATAATATAATATATATAAACCCCAAAAACACATTCCAAAACAGAGACAGTGACAACATAATATAATATATATAAACCCCAAAAACACATTCCAAAACAGAGACAGTGACAACATAATATAATATATATAAACCCCAAAAACACATTCCAAAAACAGAGACAGTGACAACATAATATAATATATATAAACCCCAAAAACACATTCCAAAACAGAGACAGTGACAACATAATATAATATATATAAACCCCAAAAACACATTCCAAAACAGAGACAGTGACAACATAATATAATATATATAAACCCCAAAAACACATTCCAAAACAGAGACAGTGACAACATCATATAATATATATAAACCCCAAAAACACATTCCAAAACAGAGACAGTGACAACATAATATAATATATATAAACCCCAAAAACACATTCCAAAACAGAGTCAGTGACAACATAATATAATATATATAAACCCCAAAAACACATTCCAAAACAGAGACAGTGACAACATCATATAATATATATAAACCCCAAAAACACATTCCAAAACAGAGACAGTGACAACATAATATAATATATATAAACCCCAAAAACACATTCCAAAACAGAGACAGTGACAACATAATATAATATATATAAACCCCAAAAACACATTCCAAAACAGTCAGTGACAACATAATATAATATATATAACCCCCCAAAAACACATTCCAAAACAGAGACAGTGACAACATAATATAATATTTATAAACCCCAAAAACACATTCCAAAACAGAGACAGTGACAACATAATATAATATATAGAAACCCCCAAAAACACATTCCAAAACAGAGACAGTGACAACATAATATAATATATATAAACCCCAAAAACACATTCCAAAACAGAGACAGTGACAACATAATATAATATACATAAACCCCCAAAACACATTCCAAAACAGAGACAGTGACAACATAATATAATATATATAAACCCCCAAAACACATTCCAAAACAGAGACAGTGACAACATAATATAATATATATATAAACCCCAAAAACACATTCCAAAAACAGAGTCAGTGACAAAATAATATAATATATATAAACCCCCAAAACACATTCCAAAACAGAGACAGTGACAACATCATATAATATATATAAACCCCAAAAACACATTCCAAAACAGAGTCAGTGACAACATAATATAATATATATAAACCCCAAAAACACATTCCAAAAACAGAGACAGTGACAACATAATATAATATATATAAACCCCAAAAACACATTCCAAAACAGAGACAGTGACAACATAATATAATATATATAAACCCCAAAAACACATTCCAAAAACAGAGTCAGAGACAACATAATATAATATATATAAACCCCCAAAACACATTACAAAACAGAGACAGTGACAACATCATATAATATATATAAACCCCAAAAACACATTCCAAAACAGAGTCAGTGACAACATAATATAATATATATAAACCCAAAAACACATTCCAAAACAGAGTCAGTGACAACATAATATAATATATATAAACCCAAAAACACATTCCAAAACAGAGACAGTGACAACATAATATAATATATATAAACCCCAAAAACACATTCCAAAACAGAGACAGTGACAACATAATATAATATATATAAACCCCAAAAACACATTCCAAAACAGAGACAGTGACAACATAATATAATATATATAAACCCCAAAAACACATTCCAAAACAGAGACAGTGACAACATCATATAATATATATAAACCCCCAAAACACATTCCAAAACAGAGACAGTGACAACATCATATAATATATTTAAACCCCAAAAACACATTCCAAAACAGAAACAGTGACAACATAATATAATATATATAAACCCCAAAAACACATTCCAAAACAGAGACAGTGACAACATAATATAATATATATAAACCCCAAAATCACATTCCAAAAACAGAGACAGTGACAACATAATATAATACATATAAACCCAAAAACACATTCCAAAACAGAGACAGTGACAACATAATATAATATATATAAACCCCAAAAACACATTCCAAAAACAGAGACAGTGACAACATAATATAATATATATAAACCCCAAAAACACATTCCAAAAACAGAGACAGTGACAACATAATATAATATATATAAACCCCAAAAACACATTCCAAAACAGAGACAGTGACAACATAATATAATATATATAAACCCCAAAAACACATTCCAAAACAGAGACAGTGACAACATAATATAATATATATAAACCCCAAAAACACATTCCAAAACAGAGATAGTGACAACATAATATAATATATATAAACCCCAAAAACACATTCCAAAAACAGAGACAGTGACAACATAATATAATATATATAAACCCCAAAAACACATTCCAAAAACAGAGTCAGTGACAACATAATATAATATATATAAACCCCAAAAACACATTCCAAAACTGAGACAGTGACAACATAATATAATATATATAAACCCCAAAAACACATTCCAAAACAGAGACAGTGACAACATAATATAATATATATAAACCCCAAAAACACATTCCAAAACAGAGACAGTGACAACATAATATAATATATATAAACCCCAAAAACACATTCCAAAACAGAGACAGTGACAACATAATATAATATATATAAACCCCAAAAACACATTCCAAACCAGAGTCAGTGACAACATAATATAATATATATAAACCCCAAAAACACATTCCAAAACAGAGACAGTGACAACATAATATAATATATATAAACCCCAAAAACACATTCCAAAACAGAAACAGTGATAACATAATATAATATATATAAACCCCAAAAACACATTCTAAAAACAGAGACAGTGACAACATAATATAATATATATAAACCCCAAAAACACATTCCAAAAACAGTCAGTGACAACATAATAGATATATATAAACCCCAAAAACACATTCCAAAACAGAGTCAGTGACAACATAATATAATATATATAAACCCCCAAAACACATTCCAAAACAGAGACAGTGACAACATAATATAATATATATAAACCCCCAAAACACATTCCAAAACAGAGACAGTGACAACATAATATAATATATATAAACCCAAAAACACATTCCAAAAGAGAGACAGTGACAACATAATATAATATATATAAACCCCAAAAACACATTCCAAAACAGAGACAGTGACAACATAATATAATATATATAAACCCCAAAAACACATTCCAAAACAGAGACAGTGACAACATAATATAATATATATAAACCCCAAAAACACATTCCAAAACAGAGACAGTGACAACATAATATAATATATATATAAACCCCAAAAACACATTCCAAAACAGAGTCAGTGACAACATAATATAATATATATAAACCCCCAAAACACATTCCAAAACAGAGACAGTGACAACATAATATAATATATATAAACCCCAAAAACACATTCCAAAAACAGAGTCAGTGACAACATAATATAATATATATAAACCACCAAAACACATTCCAAAACAGAGACAGTGACAACATCATATAATATATATAAACCCCCAAAACACATTCCAAAACAGAGACAATGACAACATAATATAATATATAGAAACCCCAAAAACACATTCCAAAACAGTCAGTGACAACATAATATAATATATATAAACCCCCAAAACACATTCCAAAACAGAGACAGTGACAACATAATATAATATATATAAACCCAAAAACACATTCCAAAAGAGAGACAGTGACAACATAATATAATATATATAAACCCCAAAAACACATTCCAAAACAGAGACAGTGACAACATAATATAATATATATAAACCCCAAAAACACATTCCAAAACAGAGACAGTGACAACATAATATAATATATATAAACCCCAAAAACACATTCCAAAACAGAGACAGTGACAACATAATATAATATATATATAAACCCCAAAAACACATTCCAAAACAGAGTCAGTGACAACATAATATAATATATATAAACCCCCAAAACACATTCCAAAACAGAGACAGTGACAACATAATATAATATATATAAACCCCAAAAACACATTCCAAAAACAGAGTCAGTGACAACATAATATAATATATATAAACCCCCAAAACACATTCCAAAACAGAGACAGTGACAACATCATATAATATATATAAACCCCCAAAACACATTCCAAAACAGAGACAATGACAACATAATATAATATATAGAAACCCCAAAAACACATTCCAAAACAGTCAGTGACAACATAATATAATATATATAAACCCCAAAAACACATTCCAAAACAGAAACAGTGACAACATAATATAATATATATAAACCCCAAAAACACATTCTAAAAACAGAGACAGTGACAACATAATATAATATATATAAACCCCAAAAACACATTCCAAAAACAGTCAGTGACAACATAATAGATATATATAAACCCCAAAAACACATTCCAAAACAGAGTCAGTGACAACATAATATAATATATATAAACCCCCAAAACACATTCCAAAACAGAGACAGTGACAACATAATATAATATATATAAACCCCAAAAACACATTCCAAAACAGAGACAGTGACAACATAATATAATATATATAAACCCAAAAACACATTCCAAAACAAAGACAGTGACAACATAATATAATATATATAAACCCCAAAAACACATTCCAAAACAGAGACAGTGACAACATATTATAATATATATAAACCCCAAAAACACATTCCAAAACAGAGACAGTGACAACATAATATAATATATATAAACCCCAAAAACACATTCCAAAAACAGAGACAGTGACAACATAATACAATATATATATAAACCCCAAAAACACATTCCAAAAACAGAAACAGTGACAACATAATATAATATATATAAACCCCAAAAACACATTCCAAAACAGAGACAGTGACAACATAATATAATATATATAAACCCCAAAAACACATTCCAAAACAGAGACAGTGACAACATAATATAATATATATAAACCCCAAAAACACATTCCAAAAACAGAGTCAGTGACAACATAATATAATATATATAAACCCCAAAAACACATTCCAAAACAGAGACAGTGACAACATAATATAATATATATAAACCCCCAAAACACATTCCAAAACAGAGACAGTGACAACATAATATAATATATATAAACCCCAAAAACACATTCCAAAACAGAGACAGTGACAAAATAAAATAATATATATAAACCCCCAAAACACATTCCAAACCAGAGACAGTGACAACATAATATAATATATATAAACCCCAAAAACACATTCCAAAACAGAGACAGTAACAACATAATATAATATATATAAACCCCAAAAACACATTCCAAAAACAGAGACAGTGACAACATAATATAATATATATAAACCCAAAAACACATTCCAAAACAGAGACAGTGACAACATAATATAATATATATAAACCCCAAAAACACATTCCAAAACAGAGACAGTGAAAACATCATATAATATATATAAACCCCCAAAACACATTCCAAAACAGAGACAGTGACAACATCATATAATATATTTAAACCCCAAAAACACATTCCAAAACAGAAACAGTGACAACATAATATAATATATATAAACCCCAAAAACACATTCCAAAAACAGAAACAGTGACAACATAATATAATATATATAAACCCCAAAAACACATTCCAAAACAGAGACAGTGACAACATAATATAATATATATAAACCCCAAAAACACATTCCAAAAACAGAAACAGTGACAACATAATATAATATATATAAACCCCAAAAACACATTCCAAAACAGAGACAGTGACAACATAATATAATATATATAAACCCCAAAAACACATTCCAAAACAGAGACAGTGACAACATAATATAATATATATAAACCCCAAAAACACATTCCAAAAACAGAGACAGTGACAACATAATACAATATATATATAAACCCCAAAAACACATTCCAAAAACAGAAACAGTGACAACATAATATAATATATATAAACCCCAAAAACACATTCCAAAACAGAGTCAGTGACAACATAATATAATATATATAAACCCCAAAAACACATTCCAAAACAGAGACAGTGACAACATAATATAATATATATAAACCCCAAAAACACATTCCAAAAACAGAGTCAGTGACAACATAATATAATATATATAAACCCCAAAAACACATTCCAAAACAGAGACAGTGACAACATAATATAATATATATAAACCCCAAAAACACATTCCAAAACAGAGACAGTGACAACATAATATAATATATATAAACCCCAAAAACACATTCCAAAACAGAGACAGTGACAACATAATATAATATATATATAAACCCCAAAAACACATTCCAAAACAGAGTCAGTGACAACATAATATAATATATATAAACCCCCAAAACACATTCCAAAACAGAGACAGTGACAACATAATATAATATATATAAACCCCAAAAACACATTCCAAAAACAGAGTCAGTGACAACATAATATAATATATATAAACCCCCAAAACACATTCCAAAACAGAGACAGTGACAACATCATATAATATATATAAACCCCCAAAACACATTCCAAAACAGAGACAATGACAACATAATATAATATATAGAAACCCCAAAAACACATTCCAAAACAGTCAGTGACAACATAATATAATATATATAAACCCCAAAAACACATTCCAAAACAGAAACAGTGACAACATAATATAATATATATAAACCCCAAAAACACATTCTAAAAACAGAGACAGTGACAACATAATATAATATATATAAACCCCAAAAACACATTCCAAAAACAGTCAGTGACAACATAATAGATATATATAAACCCCAAAAACACATTCCAAAACAGAGTCAGTGACAACATAATATAATATATATAAACCCCCAAAACACATTCCAAAACAGAGACAGTGACAACATAATATAATATATATAAACCCCAAAAACACATTCCAAAACAGAGACAGTGACAACATAATATAATATATATAAACCCAAAAACACATTCCAAAACAGAGTCAGTGACATCATAATATAATATATATAAACCCCCAAAACACATTCCAAAACAGAGACAGTGACAACATAATATAATATATATAAACCCCAAAAACACATTCCAAAAACAGAGTCAGTGACAACATAATATAATATATATAAACCCCCAAAACACATTCCAAAACAGAGACAGTGACAACATCATATAATATATATAAACCCCCAAAACACATTCCAAAACAGAAACAATGACAACATAATATAATATATAGAAACCCCAAAAACACATTCCAAAACAGTCAGTGACAACATAATATAATATATATAAACCCCAAAAACACATTCCAAAACAGAAACAGTGACAACATAATATAATATATATAAACCCCAAAAACACATTCTAAAAACAGAGACAGTGACAACATAATATAATATATATAAACCCCAAAAACACATTCCAAAAACAGTCAGTGACAACATAATAGATATATATAAACCCCAAAAACACATTCCAAAACAGAGTCAGTGACAACATAATATAATATATATAAACCCCCAAAACACATTCCAAAACAGAGACAGTGACAACATAATATAATATATATAAACCCCAAAAACACATTCCAAAACAGAGACAGTGACAACATAATATAATATATGTAAACCCAAAAACACATTCCAAAACAGAGACAGTGACAACATAATATAATATATATAAACCCCAAAAACACATTCCAAAACAGAGACAGTGACAACATATTATAATATATATAAACCCCAAAAACACATTCCAAAACAGAGACAGTGACAACATAATATAATATATATAAACCCCAAAAACACATTCCAAAACAGAGACAGTGACAACATAATATAATATATATATAAACCCCAAAAACACATTCCAAAACAGAGTCAGTGACAACATAATATAATATATATAAACCCCCAAAACACATTCCAAAACAGAGACAGTGACAACATAATATAATATATATATAAACCCCAAAAACACATTCCAAAACAGAGTCAGTGACAACATAATATAATATATATAAACCCCCAAAACACATTCCAAAACAGAGACAGTGACAACATAATATAATATATATAAACCCCAAAAACACATTCCAAAACAGAGACAGTGACAACATAATATAATATATATAAACCCCAAAAACACATTCCAAAACAGAGACAATGACAACATAATATAATATATATAAACCCCAAAAACACATTCCAAAACAGAGACAGTGACAACATAATATAATATATATAAACCCCCAAAACACATTCCAAAACAGAGACAGTGACAACATAATATAATATATAAACCCCAAAAACACATTCCAAAAACAGAGACATTGACAACATAATATAATATTTATAAACCCCAAAAACACATTCCAAAACAGAGACAATGACAACATAATATAATATATATAAACCCCAAAACACATTCCAAAACAGAGACAGTGACAACATAATATAATATATATAAACCCCAAAAACACATTCCAAAACAGAGACAGTGACAACATAATATAATATATATAAACCCCCAAAACACATTCCAAAACAGAGACAGTGACAACATAATATAATATATATAAACCCCAAAAACACATTCCAAAAACAGAGTCAGTGACAACATAATATAATATATATAAACCCCCAAAACACATTCCAAAACAGAGACAGTGACAACATAATATAATATATATAAACCCCCAAAACACATTCCAAAACAGAGACAGTGACAACATAATATAATATATATAAACCCCAAAAACACATTCCAAAAACAGAGTCAGTGACAACATAATATAATATATATAAACCCCCAAAACACATTCCAAAACAGAGACAGTGACAACATCATATAATATATATAAACCCCCAAAACACATTCCAAAACAGAGACAATGACAACATAATATAATATATAGAAACCCCAAAAACACATTCCAAAACAGTCAGTGACAACATAATATAATATATATAAACCCCAAAAACACATTCCAAAACAGAAACAGTGACAACATAATATAATATATATAAACCCCAAAAACACATTCTAAAAACAGAGACAGTGACAACATAATATAATATATATAAACCCCAAAAACACATTCCAAAAACAGTCAGTGACAACATAATAGATATATATAAACCCCAAAAACACATTCCAAAACAGAGTCAGTGACAACATAATATAATATATATAAACCCCAAAAACACATTCCAAAAACAGAGTCAGTGACAACATAATATAATATATATAAACCCCCAAAACACATTCCAAAACAGAGACAGTGACAACATCATATAATATATATAAACCCCCAAAACACATTCCAAAACAGAGACAATGACAACATAATATAATATATAGAAACCCCAAAAACACATTCCAAAACAGTCAGTGACAACATAATATAATATATATAAACCCCAAAAACACATTCTAAAACAGAGACATTGAAAAAATAATGTACTCTGATGGTGCTGCTCTATTGCCTCGATGTCAAGGCATTAGGCAGCACAGGAATTTTTAATTTGGGAGCGATCGTGGGCGCATTTTGGAGATTAGCATGTTGAAGTTGTGGGTAGAACTTCGGAAGCGGAAATTTTTTTTACTTCTATCGCTCTGATGCTATTGCAAGACTTCCCCTGGAGGCAGCCAGCAACATTGCAATTTAAAAACAAAAAATATTTAATGAGCTAAAATCTAGGGTTAGAGTTAGAATAGTTTTTACGGTTACAATTAAATTAGGGTTAGCATAAGGGATAGTGTTACAATTAAATTAAAATTAGAATATATTAAGGGTTAGCATGAGGGTTAGAGCTGGGGTTAAAATTATTGTTAGAGTTAAATTTAGGGTTGGGGTCAAAAGGTCACTGTAGGAGAAAAAACACCATTTTGTTAGCAAAAAACATGGAAACAAGCATTCTGAACTCAGGACAACATTTTGAATCTATATAGACGGGGTCTTTTTTAATTATTGTATTTGTGTAAATAATTTTTTAGGTCAAAGTTAGAAAAAGTGTTTTTTTTAAATATTTTCCTTATATTTTATGATTTTTTTTGTAGTAAATTATAAGATATGATGAACACAATGGTATCTAATGAAAGCCCTTCTTTTGGTGATATAAACAATATATAATTTGTGTGGGTACAGTATGTGAGAAAGAAGAAAATTACAGCTATACACAAACACCCCAGAAATGTCAAAACAGCCCTTGTCACCAAGGGAAAGACAAGATCAAAAGGTCATGTCACATTCGAAAAGATACTAGCTTGCTCCAGGACAGTTAGCACTGTAAACCATCCCTTTGCTGGTAGTGAGTGGCAAACAAAATGGCTGCCGGTAACGTTAAAGGGCTAAACCCCTAACGTAAGCAAGATCTGCCCAAGATCACCCTGTCCCCTCAGCATAATGCTGTCACTGCCCGCCTTCATTTAGTTAACACCTCGTTCTCCGAGACAGGTGTGTTCCACATAGCGGGATGACAGTTGGCTTTACAGAACAATGGGAATGAAATATTGGGATTGTGGCAAAGTTGGGGGCTATGTCAGAAAGATACATCTTTTTCCGTTCAGGATATGGCAACCAACATGTAATTGTATTGATATAGTTGTAAGATAGAATGTGTGTAAAGTAAATGACTGTGTGTGTGTGTGTGTGTGTGTGTGTGTGTGTGTGTCTGTGTGTGTGTGCATGTTGGTAAATGGATGTGTCCATACCCATGAGTAGCACGTGTGGATGTGCTTAATGCTTACTATGTCTTGACTGTACCTGTGTGTGTAAGTGTTACTGTATATACCTAACACCCCATGATCCGTACTTCATAAAATACAGAGAATTTTCGTTCCTCAGCTCGTGTTTGAAGGTTAACACAAGGATATGTTATATCATGTTTTTTTTTAGATAATTATTCACATTAAAGACTCAAATAGCTTTGACACCTTGCTAGATGTCCGTTTCCAAGCTTGTCCTCCTCATCGTAATGCGTCTTATAACACATGCTGTCCATTAGGTCTAAAAACATAACCACCACTGTGACCCCACTATCAAGCCTTCTGCTCGGATGAGATCATGCACTACTAAAAAACACTTTGTTACTGCAACTTTAACAGTGAAAGAAGTAACGGACTCTCACACTCTATTAAAGGACAACTGTAGGCAACAGATTAAGTTCTGTTTAATTGAAAGATGGAATCAAGTATAGGTGTTTTAAATAGAAATGTACGTACCTTAATCGGTCCTCTTAGCTCCATATTTCTCTATCAGGGAGCGGACATGTTGTTCAGAATGTTGGTTCAGATCTTCATTTACCTTTCGTCTGACCGATCTGGCCCAAGAGTCTAAACAACATGTCCGCCCCCCGTTAGAGTTCTTTGGAGCGAGAAGTCCTCAATTAAGTACATTATTTGTGTTCTTTCCTTAAAGAATTTCTACATAAACCATGTACACTTGATGCATTATCTAAATTAAATTAAGTTAATTTTTTGTTACAGTTGTCCTTTCAGGTGGACAGAAACCCCTATACAGCATTGAATCTTTGACAAGTTGTTACCAGAATCAGATGCCTCGAGCGGAACTTCGGGAACATGGATTGTGTATCTAACCAGGAAAACACTGAACCTGAATCTTAATAGGAAGACTCTCTTGGAGCTATTCACTAAAAGGTGAGTTGAGGTCAGTAGCAGCTGAGTTGAAGTGAATAGCAGAGTTGAATTCAGCTATACATTGTGCAGGAACAAACCTGGGTAGCTCCCCTGCTAAGTGAATTCATCAGGTTTGTTCCTGCAAAATGTATAGCTGAATTGGTGTTCGTCTCAGCTCACCTCACCAGCTACTCACTTCCACTCACCTGCTACTGGAACCTGTATATTTGGAACTTTGCATCTTCATGTTAAAAGGACGTTGCTTGTTTTGTGATTGTTTAAAGAAAAATATTAGTTTTTCTCTATTTTTGCATATTTTTAGATTTTACGTATTCAGCTCAGCCTGAGGTGGGATTTAGTTACCAGCCCGGGCTGTCAAACCATGCGACCAATGCAAAGTTCTTGCTGTTTTGCCCAGTTTTAGGTCTTTGTGTATAACACCGCGACAAAGAGGGGGGTTGGTGCTACAATGCCCGAGAACAAACAGTACTGCAATAGTCTGTCCTGTAGGATAATACCTACTCGGGAGAGCAACTCCATTTTTTGCCTGCTTACACCATTGCAAAGGAACCACTCCATTAGCATATCAGACTGATCCCACCCATAAGGGCAGTCCAGATCCGAAATGCATGGCTAGTACCCTCTACACGAGGAACACAGCAAACCACAGACGTACGTTACGGCCTACATTGGTCTCGTCAGTGTGGTATGGCTGATGATCCTCTAGGTGCAAGCAGGCCAGGGACCCACGGCCGTAGGCATACCCTGTTACTCATGGCGACAAAGAGGGGGGTGGGTGCTACAATGCCCGAGAACAAACAGTACATAACACCCTCTGTGTGTCCACACATCTCACGGTTACCCGGATATACAGCTTGAACCCTTTTAGAGTCAGTCGTACAGATTCTGAATCCATACTCTTGTCCATCTTTCCAAATCCGCTCTTAATCTCTGATCTTCGCTATGCGCTTGTCAGTTGACCACAGATCTCTATTCAGCGGGTAGATCCCATTATGCTGGACACCAATCCAGATTTGCAAAATGCAAGGCTGTGAAAATCCCAGGTGTATCTCTGGACGTGCCCAGCAACCCTGCTCCGTGGAGGAGCAAAGATAACACATTGAGTATTCAGAAGATATACACAGCCAGAAAACTGTGCAGAAATATTTAGAAAAAAAAACTGGCTCCACCTATCTGTCCAGTTAATTCATGAGCAACTTTCGTCGTTTATTTTGCATTTGATTTTGCAATGGCGGGATCTTTCTAAAAGTCAGTAGACGATGATTCGGTACAGTTTATCAAACTACGAAATGCAGAATTATACCCCACAATCAGCTCTTAGTTTAGTGTGATATGTGTCATACTCCCAGCAGAGTAAGTGTATTCCCTTTTAATTGATCCATAAATCAAGCCTGTATGAGGGTGTTAAATAATAGGCCAGGCAAACACAGTGTTAATAAAACTCCGCTCAAATAGGTGAAATATTCAACATAAATTTCTATTAATTGCTATGGCAGGGCCTAATGATTTCAAACTTCCATGTAAAATAGTTAATCATACACTTCAGGTGTATTATTTAGCCCCTAAGCAAACTAGGATTGTAATTATTATGATTTCGTTTTCTGCTCCTTAAAGCAACCTTCCGAGCAATCAGGGGGCGGACATGTTGTTTAGAATGTTCGGTCAGATGAAGGAAGATCTGACCCAAGATGTCTGCCCTTGATTAAGTTATGCAAGCACAATAAGGTACTTTATTTGCATTATTTCATTAAAGCATTATCTTTTTAAAATCTCTACACTTGATGCAATCGTTCAGTTAAACAAAAAAAAAAATTGGACGGGAGGAAGGGGCAAAAAATGGTCCTTTAATGGCTGGGTGGGAAAGACAGGTAAAATGGAGAATTATTTGTATTTTCCAGTAATATTTAGGATTACCCCAGACCAATATTAGCACATGAGCACAAAACCCCTCGATTTATTGCTTATCAATAAAACCAAAGGTATGGACATTTCTTTACTGGTGCTTTGTGGGGGGGGGGGGGGAATCTCCCCAGGTTTGTCTCTGTACAGATCAAATGGTGAGAGGGAATGTTCATCTCACCTGCAACTCACCCAAACTCACCTTTTAGTGAATAGACCCCAAAAGCGTTCAAAGTTGTCAAAATTCCACAATTTATTTTTCAGAATTAAAATGAAAAAATAACGACCAAACAAGAAAACAGAAACAGAAACAGAAAACACTAAACATATTATGTCATTTGACTTGATCCATAAAATCTCCTATTCTCATATTCTGCTAGATATATCAGAACCCAATACAACGAGATATTTCTTATGTGTGCAGATAACATAGTATACATAGCGGCCTGTCCTTTTGAATAAAGGTATATTCTGGCATAAGTACCTCATATGCACAGTGCATTTCACTTCATTTTCACAGCATAGTGTTTGAAATTCCCTTGTCAATTCCCACATTGAATACACAGATTTTTATCTGCTCAGGTAACTTCTATCACCTCAGCTGGAAACCTATTCCACGCATCCACTACCTTCTCAGTAAAGCAATACTTCCCTTTTGTTGTGGTAGTCTTTCTTCCTTTAACCCCTTCCCGACCTTATGCGTCATAAGAGCCGCCGCATTAGCGACCTTATGACAAGTTAACTCGTCATGCAGTCTAGCCGGCGGTGCGCTCCGTGGGCACCACCAGCCAGTCTGCAACGGGTCCAGGACTAAGCCTCGCACCCGAGGCAAAGCTCTTGGACCCGATCGGTGGATTTCCGGGCATGTGATCGAGTGATCACCGCGATAACATGCAAATTAGATGCAAATTCAGTGTGTTCACACACTGCCTCTAATTCACTCCCTGTGCTTCACATTCTTATAGTGAAGCACAGAGAGTGACCTGTAAGTAAAAATAAATAAATAACAAACACAGAGGTTTAAAAAAAAAAATTTAAAAAAATTAACCCTTTCATTGCTGATCACAGTTTTTAACTGTGATCAGTTTCCTTCCACTTTATGGCCCTCATTTAGTTTTTTTTTACAGATTTTTTTATTTTTACAATTTATAAAGTTTTTTTTAATAAATAAAGGTAATTTTAATATATTTATTTAATAAAATGTAACCCCTGCATGCCTGTTGCATGATTTTTACTGATCTGACATCACACTCTTCAGAGTTTTTTTCTGTCTTTTTTGTTATGGGGGGTTTGGGAACCAATATTTTTATTTTTTATTAGTTAGTTAATTAGGGGGGGATAAGTGGGTTAGTGTTGCACTAGTTATGTAGCTTATTATTGGGAAAATAATGGGGAAAAACTTTTTTTTCCTCAAAAATTTCCTCCTTTATATGTATTTTTTAATACTAAAATGTAAATCATTTTTATGTATAGGGTATCAAAAGAAAGCTCTAACTGTCCTTTAAAAAACAACATATAACTTGTATGGGTACGTTAAATGAGAGAGAGGGAAATTATGTTTCAAAAACCGCGTATTAAAAATTGAAAAAAGCTCTGGTCCTTGGCCCAGGAAAATCCCTGGTCCTTAAAGGGTTAAATATACTCTCTTCCTTTACTGTGTTGATTCCCTTTATGTATATAAATGTTTCTATCATATCCCCCCTGTTACGTCTTTCCTCCAAGCTATACATGTTAAGATGCTTTAACATTTCCTGGTAAGTTTTATCCTTCAACCCATGAACCAGTTTAGTAGTATATACCCTGAAGGGAGAGAATAAAACAAATTATAATGTGATTGCTCTATTCATTGTAGTAGCAGAATTTCAGTTAAATGTATACATTGAGACTGCTTTTTAAATGTGTCTGTGATGTTTTATGACATCACCTGTGACTTGATATGCAAATGTACTATATTTCATTGTGCAATGTGTCATGTCTTTATCAAGCCAACATGTGTTCTAGTTTTATACATCCCTCATTGGATTTCTTTTGTATTTGCTTTTATCAGCACCACAGGGTTTTTGGATCATAAAAAACATATAATTAAAATATATATATATATATATATACAGTTCTTTTTTGGTAAGTACTAAAAGTGATTTAAAGAGACGGTATCACCTGAATATTGTTTTTTACTGTGAATGAAGAGCATTAAAAAATGATTGTAAATGATCTATACATTGTATTAGCAAAACTGCAAGCAAATGCCTAAATTAAGAGCAAAATGTGTATTAAATGTGTCTGTGGAGACTCCTGCTTATGACATCACTTGTGGTACGGTATGCAAATGACACATTTCCCATTGGAAAACAGTTAATTTACATACCGTGCCACAGGTGATGTCATAAGCAGGAGACTGCCCAGATGTATTCAAAAACACATTTTATCAAAATTTAAGCATTTGCTTGCCATTTTGCTAATACAATGTATAGATCATTTTCAATCATTTTTTATGCTCTACATGCACAGTGTAAGCAATGTTTATGCGACACAGCACCTTTAAATCAGCAAGGGCCTTCTGTTGGATTTCATGGTGACCGGATTACTTTTAGAACTTTTCCCCCACAATTATCCTTTATACGCAACCCCCCCAAGTTTCCTTAGAAAAGTACATAATGTCATTGATGTTTGTTACCCCTTTTTTTGGAAGTTTCCCTTTTGAAGGGACAATTGTATTAAAAAAAAAAAGTCAACTCTCTATCCAGTGCGGACATCTTGTTTCGGAATCTTGGGTCGGATCGACCTTCAGCCCATACAAGATGAAGGAAGACTTGACCCAAGATTATAAACATGTCCGGCCCCTGATAGACCCATACAGACCAAAGACTGTTCCATAAATAAAGCATTTCTATTTAAATTGTCTATACTTCATGCAGCCTGTCAATGAAAGTCGTGTTTTATATATGATCCTAAAAGCAGATGCAAAAGGTCTCAGCTTCATTTTCAAAATAATTATTGACATGGCATAATACTGGCAGTAAAATGGTTATTCTTTGTTATATTTCTCCTGCACCTCTAACATATGAAATTAATTAAACATTCACATGTCCCTCCGGAGCCGCTGAAGGCTGACATTGTGTAGACCACAAGCTCCGCTAGTCTTTGGTCTGTTTTCTCGAGTTACACTCTTGCTCCAGTGTTCCAGTAGCTGTTTCTCTTCAGATCCAGACTTGTAAATTGATTGTGTAATTTTATTGGACAGGAGCGATAATGAGCTAAATCAAAGGTAACACTCATTGAATTGGATTTTCCTAGAATTAAAAAGAACCTTTTTTTTTTTTTTCCAACTGACATCGGCTTCAATTTAATTCAATCTGTATTTTGTGGACGGCTGAGGGTCATTTTCTGCAGCCCGGCTAAAATATTATTCCATCTAATGTAGACTTTTTATTTAATATGAATATTAACCTTTCACTATGTTTAGAGTTTTAATATTTATATATTCACTGGATCACGTAATGGAAAGAAAGGCATCTGTCTGATCTGTATTTACTACATACGACTCCTAACATGTTCGTAACAGAGAGAGGTCAATTCCCCAGTAGTTAATAATAATGAGTTAATAATGACCGCACTATCACGGCGGGAGCATGACACCTGCTGCAGGGTGAGGCTCTCCGTCTCCCGTGTACCCCATCACACTGATGTCACAGTATTTAGAAGCCCAGAATTTAGAAGGTTTTTTTTATTTTATTTAAGGTAAAAATAAATAATTAAAATAAGGGCCTTTCACTTATATTAAACACACGTACAACATGGTCATAATAAGAAAAAAGCACTTCAACACAAACAAATGGAGTATTTTATTTAACCCCTTAACGCACATGGACGTGTATCTATACGTCCTGAAGGGCATGGTCCTTGAGGACCATGAGGATGTATATATGTATATAGGAAACCAAAAATACTGGAAAAAACATAGAAACATTTGGTATTTCTAAATACAGGACAAATAGTAGAAACTATATAGACAGGTTCTTTTTTTTTACAGTTTGTAATTGTGTAAAAAAAAAAAAAGTGGTTTTTTTTTGGTCATATTTTCATCATAGTTTATCTTTTTTTTTTTTTTTATAGTAAATTATATCATATGATGAAAATAATAGTAAATTTAAAAAAAAAATGATATATAATTTGCGTGGGTGGACCGAACACGAAGAAAGAAATGACGGTTACGCAAACGTATGACAAACATACAGGAATTCTGGTCTTCAAGTCACATCAGATGCAGCATAGAACTCAGTCACTAAGGGGTTAAAGGGACACTAAATGTTATTCTTCCCTTGTGCTTCTAATTTAGAGACACAAGCGAAAAGTTAGTTGTCCCTAGTATGAGGATGGACTGGCGTGTACCTTTGATAATACTTTTGATAGTACACGCCAGTTTATCCTCTGACTGACAGCTGCCATGATTCCATAGGAACTGCTGTGTTTTCTATTTTTTTATTTTGCACCCAAAATCCCCCCCCCCCCCCCCCAAATCCCCCTGTCCCTCTTTCTATTGTCCCTCACGTGTGAGATGTGAGGGACAATAGAAAGAGGGACAGGGGGATTTGGGTGCAAAATAGAAAAATATATTTAAAATGTAACTCCTGGTTACAATATTATCTTGTGACTTTATATGCAAATTACACATTTCCCATTGAAAATAATTTCATTTGCATATCAGGACACAAGTGATGTCATAGCCAGGGGACGCCGCAGACACGTTTAAACCATATTCTTCTCTTGGCAAAATCGCAAGAACATACATAAATGAACCCAATATATAGATATTTTTCATCACTTTTGCTTCTCAACATTCAAAGTATAAAAGAATGTTTAAGTCCCATTAATTTATTTTCTTCTGAGCACATATGAAGGCTGCGTTCTGCAGGGCAAGGTATAAAAGTTATATGTGACTTTAAAAAAGATGGCTGAGCATACAGCTGTACACATGGAACAGGAAGTCGGAGGGGTTAAGGTCAGATCTATTCACAATCATATTCTATCTATATACACCTTACTGTTAAAGATTTGGAACTACTGTCCGTTACATTACATACTACAAAAGAAAGTTTCATTACCCTGCTAAATACTGTGAAAGCTCCCTACCAAAAAGCATTAGTCCCTGTAGATGAAATCCTTGCACCTGTACCAAGACACACAACACATGGGGAGGTTTAATTTAAATCTTGCTGCTTTCTGTCTCACTCTTGCTATCACCACTTTCAAATTAAACTTCTGAGTTAAATTTTCAATTTGGGGAATAAAATGAGGTCATCAAACATGGCCAGGTATTCCTATAAATCATCGCTAACATGTCTATAAAAGTGCCCATCACAATGATCCTGCTGACATTTCCAATGTAGATTTGCCAAGTAAATGCAATGACCCATATATCTAAATATATATATATATATATAAATGGAACACACAGTATCACAGCATCTGCTGTTAATTGCTGCCAGGGGGTTTAGTACTAGATAATATACCTGTTTTTACCTGTTTATCTGTAGACAGCTACCTGTTTTTAAAAAGTGCCCAAGCAATTCATATCCCTCATATTTCAAAGAACCCTATCACCTAAACATTGTCTATACAGTGAATATGGAGAATAAAAATAAAATATCATCAATACACTGGGTTTTAGCAAAAATCGCAGTAAATGTAGGAATTAACAGAAAAATCTGTTTTAAATATGTCCTGTTTGTGACAGCCCCCTTGTGGCACGATATGTAAATGACACATATCCCGTTGAAAAGTATTTCATTTGCATATCAAGACACAGGTGATGTCATAATCAGGAGAGGCCCCAGGTACATTTCTTTTATCTTAATTTTTTGGTTGTAACACAATATACGGGTCATTGTTTTTTTTTTTATACTTCCATATATTCACTGTTTAGATTATTGAGTCACTTTTAACTGGAACTATCATTGAAATATTTTTTTTTTTTTTAGTTACTAAACTTTATCCGTCACGGAGTAATTTCTTTTTGCGCCTTAAGTGGCGGAGCCTGCAGAACTCCTCATTCCACTATTCAGAGGTCACCTCACATCTCTTCTAAAACAGCCAGGACATATCATCTGGGAATGAAAGGAAAACGAAGGGATACAGTAACGGGAAATCACGTCAGTTTGGAGATTCCGAGCGAAGGATAAGAAAGGAAAAAAAAAGGTGGCAATTTGGCCAACATGTGATGTCAGAGCCAGGCTTACAATATCTTTAGGCAGTGAAGGAGCACCGCTATGGAGATCTGTGCCCAAAGAGGTACAGGTCTCCGTTTATTCACACAAAGTTCTTTGCCACGGCCCACCGGCCAGGGCATCAGCTGTGCAGTAGTTGCACCCCCATGTGAGGAGAATACAGAGATCTCCCAGTAGTAAAGGGATATTGAGGGATACTGATATGCTGGAGATGCTGATAGTAAAAGTATTATCAATCTCAGAAGGATGACGGGTTGATAGTTTGAGTTGACCCTGCCAGGAATAGAACCTAAGATTCTACCGCTCATCTTACTAGCTTTGATTAACAATTCTAGACTATTAATATAAAAGGTCCCGGTAACAAAGCAAAGGCACAGAAATACACAGGAACTGCTAAAAAAATATATATATATAATAATTGGAGTATTTTAACATTTTCAGGGATCAGTTATAACTTTACGGAGTACAACATCGAAGAGCAAACCTGATGAAGGTCTCAAAGAGGACAAATCTGCCCCTTCAAACATGTCGACTTGAACGGAGTCCAGTAATTGAAGAACCAAACAGAAATCAGGTTTTAAATGTTTTTTTTTTCTAACAAAAGACATTGGGGTTTATGTATAAAGATGGCGGACAGATAGAGATATATCCTAATATTGGCACTTTCTATGTGTACGGCAAATTAGCATGCAGGAGCTTTTCCTGCATTACACTCATTGATTTAATAAGGTCATAAATAAATTATATTCCTAGTAGTCATTCGGAAAAGCTTGACTTGGACCAAGAACAGCATTGGATGAACTGTCTAACAAATTGTCGTCTCCAGATCCATCCAAGTATATCTGCCAACTCAGCCCAACGTGGCTGAAGATGTATCAAGGTTTCACTATCTTGAACAATTTGGGAAACGTTTGTGGAAATTGTGGATCCACCAAGCATGCCAACTTGGTGGGACAGTAAAATTCAATAGAAAGTGAACCTGGGTGAACATCAAACATCAGCATTTAATAGCCGAGCTGGAAAGACAAGTATTGTTTTATCTATTAAAGGAGAACTGGGGGTAGAAAAAAATTATAAACAAATTCCATGGACATAATATTCCTGGTGATATCAAGTGCAGACCTTCTTAATTAAAAAGATAGATAGTCCCTACTCGTTTTTGCGACTGCAGCCCCCACATTGCACTGTGATAGTGGTGGAATCCAATGTTGGACGTCGCAGCCTCCGACAATGGATTCCGTCATGCGCAAGATGACTCTTGTATATCATGATTGGGGGGCGAAGATTTACATTAAAGTGCCTCCGTCTTCAGCTGGTTCGCGAGAATATTCATCAGCGAGAGGGCAAGTGTCGGGATTGGCCATCATTTCATTTAAAATATAACATCCTCCCAGTAATAATGCCAGGAAGATTATATTTATGCCAAATTTTTGAAATTCACCAGTACAATGTTTAGCGAATAGCACCGCTCGTCTCCCCCCCCCCCCCCCCCCTTATTTATTCCAGTTAAAGAGAAAGCTAATAGAATTATATGGAATTGAAGCCATTCAGACTGACGGTGATGGAAATGATTTATATTTTGACATTGCTGTAAAATAGAAATATGTCCGTTCAAATTTGCACCGGTTTATGTAATGTTCATTTATTTCAACAATTAGCTCAAGTGCTATTGAAGGAAAACAATGCTGTATTTGCTTATTGTCCTGTTAGGACTGTAGAACCATGACAACTGGGTTTTCAAGGCCAGGACGAGGGGGGGCATCTGTGAGTCTCACAAAAGAACCATTTTGAATAAGTCTGATGTCGCTATGGTAACGACTCCGGTGAGCAGAAATGAAGAGAGATAACTAATGGCATCTGACAATAGACAAAAGTGTTTGTTTTCCCCATTATTTGCAGTTCTGGATGGCCATGAATATGTTGTTTTTATTAAATTTTTCTAATGAAAGGGGCAGTACTTTATAAAACACACATATTTTGACTTTGAAAAAAATGGGCAGGTCTTTTTTTTTTTTTACATTGAAAATAATTTTGCTGGGGGCTCTAAATTCAATCAGTGAGGGAGAGTATACGAGAGGTGGGTAGCATTGACCAATGGGCTCATCGCGCAGACATCCCCCGGCTGTTAGAGAGGGGGATCCAGGTCCCCGGCACCTCTGCCGGGGACCTGGATCCCAGTCTTATAATGTGACCTCAATTTGAGGTCAGATTATAAAACGACCTTGAATGTAAGATATTAGGTAGGTATTTTTCAGAGCATCTGCGCTCATTGCGCAGACATCCCCCGGCTGTTAGCAAATGAAGTCGGATCTCCAATCAAATTTATATGAGTTTTGTAGGGTTGTAGTGTTTTCTTGGGGATTTGTATTGTTAGTGCTTGCATTTTAGATTAGTTTATTTTGTGGTAAGAAACTGACCATATTCTTGAAGAACCGATGTGAGTTTTGGTTAGGAGGATTTAGGATTAGAAAGGGCTACATGCTAAGGCTTTGGTACTGAACAGAATCTAATGTTGAAAGGTATTAAGCCCCCCAAAAAATGTATAGCAGAAACTAAGAAGCACAGTACAGAACACAATTCTTTTTTGTAACATTCCTTATTGCTTTTTTTTTCTACTGCAAATGTTTTAAGTAATGTTATTTTAAAAGCAGGATTTTTGCACACACACGTATATGAGGCATTGTAGGCTTGTTCTACACACAAACAAAGACTTTTCCAAGGGCGAGCTTCGATGTACCAGGTGTATATAGGAAGCTTTTATATCACACACAGAAAAAAATACAGATAAAAGCCTCCTTCTACACTGCAGAGTCAAGGATTTATCTTTGTGAAAAGAACTGAATGATACAGATCAGAGATTGCAGAAATAATCCATTATTTCGAAAAAGTTTTAATGCACAAACATTGCTTGGATTTCAGTATTGACCTCCAGTACCTCAAATGTAACTTTGGAAACTGAATTCAACAGAAACATATCTGAAATTTTTTTTTTTATATTTCATAGAAACATAGAATGTGTCACCGGCAGATAAGAACCATTCGGTCCATCTAGTCTGCCCAATTTTCTGAATACTTTTATTAGTCCCCAGTTCCCTATCTAATATTTAGGATAGCCTTGTACCTATCCCATGCATGCTTAAACTCCTTCACTGTATTAACCTCTACCACTTCTACTGGAAGACTATTCCATGCATCCACTACCCTCTCAGTAAAGTAATACTTTCATTAGTCCCTGGTCTTATCTTATATCTAGGATAGCCTTATACCTATCCCATGCATGCTTAAACTCCTTCACTGTATTAACCTCTACCACTTCTACTGGAAGACTATTCCATGCATCCACTACCCTCTCAGTAAAGTAATACTTTCATTAGTCCCTGGTCTTATCTTATATCTAGGATAGCCTTATACCTATCCCATGCATGCTTAAACTCCTTCACTGTATTAACCTCTACCACTTCTACTGGAAGACTATTCCATGCATCCACTACCCTCTCAGTAATGTAATACTTTCATTAGTCCCGGGCCTTATCTTATATCTAGGATAGCCTTATACCTATCCCACGCATGCTTAAACTCCTTCACTGTATTAATCTCTACCACTTCTACTGGAAGACTATTCCATGCATAAACTACCCTCTCAGTAATGTAATACTTTCATTAGTCCCCAGTTCTCTATCTTATATCTAGGATAGTCTTATACCTATCCCATGCATGCTGAAACTCCTTCACTGTATTAACCTCTGCCACTTCTACTGGAAGACTATTCCATGCATCCACTACCCTCTCAGTAAAGTAATACTTTCATTAGTCCCTGGCCTTATCTTATATCTAGGATAGCCTTATACCTATCCCACGCATGCTTAAACTCCTTCACTGTATTAACCTCTACCACTTCTACTGGAAGACTATTCCATGCATCCACTACCCTCTCAGTAAAGTAATACTTTCATTAGTCCCTGGCCTTATCTTATATCTAGGATAGCCTTATACCTATCCCATGTATGCTTAAACTCCTTCACTGTATTAACCTCTACCACTTCTGCTGGAAGACTATTCCATGCATCCACTACCCTCTCAGTAAAGTAATACTTTCATTAGTCCCTGGCCTTATCTTATATCTAGGATAGCCTTATACCTATCACACGCATGCTTAAACTCCTTCACTTTATTAACCTCTACCACTTCTACTGGAAGACTATTCCATGCATCCACTACCCTCTCAGTAAAGTAATACTTTCATTAGTCCCTGGCCTTATCTTATATCTAGGATAGCCTTGTGTCTATCCCACGCATGCTTAAACTCCTTCACTGTATTAACCTCTACCACTTCTACTGGAAGACTATTCCATGCATCCACTACCCTCTCAGTAATGTAATACTTTCATTAGTCCCTGGCCTTATCTTATATCTAGGATAGCCTTATACCTATCCCACGCATGCTTAAACTCCTTCACTGTATTAACCTCTACCACTTCTACTGGAAGACTATTCCATGCATCCACTACCCTCTCAGTAATGTAATACTTTCATTAGTCCCTGGCCTTATCTTATATCTAGGATAGCCTTATACCTATCCCATGTATGCTTAAACTCCTTCACTGTATTAACCTCTACCACTTCTACTGGAAGACTATTCCATACATCCACTACCCTCTCAGTAAAGTAATACTTCCTGATATTAATTTTAAACCTTTTTTTCCCTCTAATTTAAGTCCATGTCGTCTTATTGTGGTAATTTTTTCTATTAAATATACTCTCTTCCTTTACTGTGTTCATTCCCTTTATGTATATAAATGTTTCTATCATATTCCCCCTGTTACGTCTTTCTTCCAAGCTATACATGTTAAGATGCTTTAACATGCTTGGTTGTACAGGGAGAGGTATTAGCAGAATTCTTGGTTGTACAGGGAGAGGTATTAGCAGAATGCTTGGTTGTACAGGGAGAGGTATTAGCAGAATGCTTGGTTATATAGGGAGAGATATTAGCAGAATGCTTGGTTGCATAGGGAGAGGTATTAGCAGAATGCTTGGTTGTATAGGGAGAGGTATTAGCAGAATGCTTGGTTGCATAGGGAGAGGTATTAGCAGAATGTTTGGTTGCATAGGGAGAGGGATTAGCAGTAGAAAGAGGGAAGTGCTCATGCCATTGTACAGAGCACTGGTGAGACCTCACTTGGAGTATTGTACGCAGTACTGGAGACCGTATCTCCAGAAGGATATTGATACTTTGGAGCGAGTTCAGAGAAGGGCTACTAAACTGGTTCATGGGTTGAAGGATAAAACTTACCAGGAAAGGTTAAAGCATCTTAACATGTATAGATTGGAGGAAAGACGTAACAGGGGGGATATGATAGAAACATTTATATACATAAAGGGAATCAACACAGTAAAGGAGGAGAGTATAGTTAATATCTCTCCCTATGCAACCAAGCATTCTGCTAATACCTCTCCCTATGCAACCAAGCATTCTGCTAATACCTCTCCCTATGCAACCAAGCATTCTGCTAATACCTCTCCCTATGCAACCAAGCATTCTGCTAATACCTCTCCCTATCCAAACAAGCATTCTGCTAATACCTCTCCCTATATAACTGAGCATTCTGCTAATACCTCTCCCTATGCAACCAAGCATTCTGCTAATACCTCTCCCTATACAACCAAGCATTCTGCCAATACCTCTCCCTATGCAACCAAGCATTCTGATAATACCTCTCCCTATATAGCCAAGCATTCTGCTAATACCTCTCCCTATACAACCAAACATTCTGCTAATACCTCTCCCTATACAACCAAGCATTCTGCTAATACCTCTCTCTATACAACAAAACATTCTGCTAATACCTCTCCCTATGCAACCAAGCATTCTGCTAAACTGCCGCCCTCCACGGTTTGGTGGACTACATCTCCCATACTCCCCTGTCCTTATCTTGGAGACATTAACCGTTAGCGTATTAACCTTTAATAACATTGAGATGTGAACTGTACTTAGTCTAGTGGAAATCAATGCTAAAATATGTATTAAATGCTCTATATAGCTTTTCCACATCACGTAACAGCCAATATCATTTTATATAAATCAGAATCATCATCTGGCTTGGCTTTTTATATGTTTTTATTTGCAAGTGAATGAGCCACTGAGGAGAGTTCCGTGTAGTACACATTACACAGGGAAAGTGCCGTGTAGTACACATTACACAGGGAAAGTGCCGTGTAGTACACATTACACAAGGAAAGTGCCGTGTAGTACACATTACACAGGGAAAGTGCCGTGTAGTACACATTACACAGGAATGATATCATTTTCCAGGTTTCGCATACTGTAGAATCCTTTTCCTACAAGATGGAGAAAGTAATTTTCTCCAATCTCGCTCTCTTTCTCTCCCTTTTTATGCCACATTCTGGAATCTGTTAAACCGTGTAAGAGACGCCAAAATCATTAAATCTTTAACGACCAAAAAGAAAACTTATAAAACAGCAGGTTCAATAGTTTAGCTATTTTTATGTGTTAAGGTCAAACAATTGGAAAGCTGTAAACTGATATTTTTGGTTATTCTCCCTAGAAGATTTTATGAGTTTTCAGATACCTGATGTAGCAGGAATAACCAACAGAGAGTAGCTGGAACAGAGATTGGAGCATAGAACAGTCAATATTGGTGCAATCTCTATGGCAACCAATGGAATGTTCAAAGCTTTCCCCTGTTAGACCCATTGACCCAGAATTGAGTTAAACCCATCATAAGGACCATCTAGTCTGGACTATTTTACAACTCAGGAAAAACTATAGGATATAGTCTTAAATTACAGGGTTAAAGATTTAAAAGTAATATCAGGAAGTATTACTTTACTGAGAGGGTAGTGGATGCATGGAATAGCCTTCCAGTAGAAGTGGTAGAGGGTAATACAGTGAAGGAGTTTAAGCATGCGTGGGATAGGTATAAGGCTATCCTAGATATAAGATAAGGCCAGGGACTAATGAAAGTATTACTTTACTGAGAGGGTAGTGGATGTATGGAATAGTCTTCCAGTAGAAGTGATAGAGGTTAATACAGTGAAGGAGTTTAAGCATGCATGGGATAGGTATAAGGCTATCCTAGATATAAGATAAGGCCAGGGACTAATGAAAGTATTACTTTACTGAGAGGGTAGTGGATGTATGGAATAGTCTTCCAGTAGAAGTGGTAGAGGTTAATACAGTGAAGGAGTTTAAGCATGCTTGGGATAGGTATAAGGCTATCCTAGATATAAGATAAGGCCAGGGACTAATGAAAGTATTACTTTACTGAGAGGGTAGTGGATGCATGGAATAGTCTTCCAGTAGAAGTGGTAGAGGTTAATACAGTGAAGGAGTTTAAGCATGCATGGGATAGGTATAAGGTTATCCTAGATATAAGATAAGGTCAGGGACTAATGAAAGTATTACTTTACTGAGAGGGTAGTGGATGTATGGAATAGTCTTCCAGCAGAAGTGGTAGAGGTTAATACAGTGAAGGAGTTTAAGCATGCATGGGATAGGTATAAGGCTATCCTAGATATAAGATAAGGCCAGGGACTAATGAAAGTATTACTTTACTGAGAGGGTAGTGGATGTATGGAATAGTCTTCCAGTAGAAGTGGTAGAGGTTAATACAGTGAAGGAGTTTAAGCATGCTTGGGATAGGTATAAGGCTATCCTAGATATAAGATAAGGCCAGGGACTAATGAAAGTATTACTTTACTGAGAGGGTAGTGGATGCATGGAATAGTCTTCCAGTAGAAGTGGTAGAGGTTAATACAGTGAAGGAGTTTAAGCATGCGTGGGATAGGTATAAGGCTATCCTAGATTTAAGATAAGGAACCAAGGAACGAATGGTTCTTATCTACCGACACTCTATCAGCCCAGTGCTTTCGTGAAAAATACAGAAATAAACTTTAAAATATAAAAAAACAATTATTATCCATCCCCTCTACTGATATAAAGGTGAATTTCCAAAAGGTATTGTGGGGTATTTTTTTACAGTCAGTCAAACTAGAGATTAATTCTCCATATCAGCATGTAAAGTATTAATATATTCTCAAATGGCTGCTTTATAAAGGATCAGACATACAATTCCCCCACAGGGAGTACTCTATTCACAAAATTTAGACCTGTATAAGGCCTTGTATTTATCAGTGTATAATGCAGTAAAAGGTATGTATACCGTCCATAGAACCACAAGGTGATAGTTAGCAGTATAATATGACTTTGCCATAAACACACTACATTTCTCCTTTTCTCTTCTATATTCAGCCTACAACTTGCTCCCTACCTGTTTTTGCTACTTTCCACCTAACAGAGCTGAATGACAATAGTGAACTGTCATAAAGGGATACTTTTTATGGTGTATCAAAACCACAGCTATATACAAAGTGCTGCAGTCTTTTCATATATTCCATAATTTATTTGTTTTACCCTTTTTCTCACTGGGATGTAACTTGCTGCAGGAGACTATCCTGTGAAATATATACAAATATTTCTTACTTTTTTGGGGAAGTCTTGTCCATTTATTTTTGGGATTTTTTTGGAAGCTCCTGTCGTCTTTTGGAAGCTCCTGCTCATTTTTGGAGCATTAATGGCACTTTTTCAGGGCAGATCATGAGTCTGTAAAACGATGTCAGCGTCTGGCAGGGCTGTCTTTGCTAAGATGGGTTGTTTTCTTTGCAAAGTTACCTACAAGTGTTTAACAGATAATAACTGGGCTTTTTCAGGCAGGCATGACTCAAATCAAGATCTAAAGTGCATCCTCTGGACATGATGTTTAATAGGGACCATTTAGCAGACTTTTTATTTCCCACTAGTTCCAACCCATTAGACCATTCTATGTCCTTCCCTCGAGTTTGAGTGAGGCCCTGGAAAATGTGCCAAAAAATCAAAAATTACACAGTCTAATAATAATAATATTAATATAACTAGCTCTTAAAATTAAAAATCTAGAAAAAAAAAGAAGCTTTTAAATGTAAAGTATATATACACAATATATATACATATTGGCATCATATAGACCCAATATTTTGCCACACAATTCTGCATTCACACCTTGGTTTGATGTGGGGGCAAAACAATTTGTACATGAAATTCATTGTCTTCCTAGGATGGCTCCATAAATCACTTTTATCTGGTAGCAATACAGAGGAACAAGTAATGTCATGTCTGCTGCTGAGAATAGAAATGATTATGGCATTGCAGACTCCTGGAACAACTCTCCTGTGATCTGTCTCCGAATGGAATTCAGTTATAATAGTCCTTTATACACTTTCCAGTAGTCTTTTATATAGTACTAGGATACATACCCTTGTAACACTGCTGTTTTTATTCTTTTAACATCAGTACAAATGCCCACGGCACCAGCCATGTCTAATTTGGCCCATGAGGGCCATAATCCTGGCAGATTATACACATTTGAAGATAAAATTTACTGGAGGAACTCATTCTAGCCAGCCCTCCTGTGTGAACTGTTTATTTAATTATCCGTCTAACTCTGCATCAGTGACGTCACTAACTATCTGAATTAAGTAATCACAATCAAGTTAAATCTTTACACTGTCAACTTTAGGGAAACTTGGTGGTGTCCTCCTCACTGTTAGTGGGTCAATGTAGTCTATAGTTGATTGGGATCCAGTGGTCATGATATACAGAATGGCATGTGTCCTCCAAAACTTACCAGGAAAGGTTAAAGCATCTTAACATGTATAGCTTGGAGGAAAGACGTAACAGGGGGGATATGATAGAAACATTTATATACATAAAGGGAATCAACACAGTAACGGAGGAGAGTATATTTAAAGGAAGAAAAACTACCACAACTAGAGGACATAGTCTTAAATTAGAGGGGCAACGATTTAAAAGTAAACACAAGGCTATCCTAGATACAAGATAGGGAACTGGGGACTGAGAAAAGTATAAGAATATCTGGTTCTTATCTGCTGACACATTCTATGTTTCTATGACCGGGAACTGGGGACTAATAAAAGTATTCAGAAAAATTGGGCAGACTAGATGGACCGAATGGTTCTTATCTGCCGGTGACACATTCTATGTTTCTATGTTTCTATTACTTTACTGAGAGGGTAGTGGATGTATGGAATAGCCTTCCAGCGGAAGTGGTAGAGGTTAATACAGTGAAGGAGTTTAAGCATGCGTGGGATAGGTATAAGGCTATCCTAGAAATAAGATAAGACCAGGGACTAATGAAAGGATTACTTTACTGAAAGGGTAGTGGATGCATGGAATAGTCTTCCAGTAGAAGTGGTAGAGGTTAATACAGTGAAGGAGTTTAAGCATGCGTGGGATAGGTATAAGGCTATCCTAGATATAAGATAAGACCAGGGACTAATGAAAGGATTACTTTACTGAGAGGGTAGTGGATGCATGGAATAGTCTTCCAGTAGAAGTGGTAGAGGTTAATACAGTGAAGGAGTTTAAGCATGCGTGAGATAGGCACAAGGCTATCCTAGATATGAGATAAGGCCAGGGACTAATGAAAGTATTACTTTACTGAGAGGGTAGTGGATGCATGGAATAGTCTTCCAGTAAAAGTGGTAGAGGTTAATACAGTGAAGGAGTTTAAGCATGCATGGGATAGGTATAAGGCTATCCTAGATATAAGATAAGGTCAGGGACTAATGAAAGCATTACTTTACTGAGGGGGTAGTGGATGCATGGAATAGTCTTCCAGAGGGAAGGAGTTTAAGCATGCATAGGATAGGTATAAGGCTATCCTAGATATAAGATAAGACCAGGGACTAATGAAAGGATTACATTACTGGGAGGGTAGTGGATGCATGAAATAGTCTTCCAGTAGAAGTGGTAGAGGTTAATACAGTGAAGGAGTTTAAGCATGCGTGGGATAGGTATAAGCCTATCCTAGATATAAGATAAGGTCAGGGACAAATGAATGTATTACTTTACTGAGAGGGTAGGGGATGCATGGAATAGTCTTCCATTAGAAGTGATAGAGGTTAATACAGTGAAGGAGTTTAAGCATTCATGGGATTGGTATAAGGTTATCCTAGATATAAGATAAGGCCAGGGACTAATGAAAGGATTACATTACTGGGAGGGTAGTGGATGTATGGAATAGTCTTCCAGTAGAAGTGGTAGAGGTTAATACAGTGAAGGAGTTTAAGCATGCGTGGGATAGGTATAAGGCTATCCTAGATATAAGATAAGACCAGGGACTAATGAAAGGATTACTTTACTGAGAGGGTAGTGGATGCATGGAATAGTCTTCCAGTAGAAGTGGTAGAGGTTAATACAGTGAAGGAGTTTAAGCATGCGTGAGATAGGCACAAGGCTATCCTAGATATGAGATAAGGCCAGGGACTAATGAAAGTATTACTTTACTGAGAGGGTAGTGGATGCATGGAATAGTCTTCCAGTAAAAGTGGTAGAGGTTAATACAGTGAAGGAGTTTAAGCATGCATGGGATAGGTATAAGGCTATCCTAGATATAAGATAAGGTCAGGGACTAATGAAAGCATTACTTTACTGAGGGGGTAGTGGATGCATGGAATAGTCTTCCAGAGGGAGTGAAGGAGTTTAAGCATGCATAGGATAGGTATAAGGCTATCCTAGATATAAGATAAGACCAGGGACTAATGAAAGGATTACATTACTGGGAGGGTAGTGGATGCATGAAATAGTCTTCCAGTAGAAGTGGTAGAGGTTAATACAGTGAAGGAGTTTAAGCATGCGTGGGATAGGTATAAGCCTATCCTAGATATAAGATAAGGTCAGGGACAAATGAATGTATTACTTTACTGAGAGGGTAGTGGATGCATGGAATAGTCTTCCATTAGAAGTGATAGAGGTTAATACAGTGAAGGAGTTTAAGCATTCATGGGATTGGTATAAGGTTATCCTAGATATAAGATAAGGCCAGGGACTAATGAAAGGATTACATTACTGGGAGGGTAGTGGATGTATGGAATAGTCTGCCAGTAGAAGTGGTAGAGGTTAATACAGTGAAGGAGTTTAAGCATGCGTGGGATAGGTATAAGGCTATCCTAGATATAAGATAAGACCAGGGACTAATGAAAGGATTACTTTACTGAGAGGGTAGTGGATGCATGGAATAGTCTTCCAGTAGAAGTGGTAGAGGTTAATACAGTGAAGGAGTTTAAGCATGCGTGAGATAGGCACAAGGCTATCCTAGATATGAGATAAGGCCAGGGACTAATGAAAGTATTACTTTACTGAGAGGGTAGTGGATGCATGGAATAGTCTTCCAGTAAAAGTGGTAGAGGTTAATACAGTGAAGGAGTTTAAGCATGCATGGGATAGGTATAAGGCTATCCTAGATATAAGATAAGGTCAGGGACTAATGAAAGCCTTACTTTACTGAGGGGGTAGTGGATGCATGGAATAGTCTTCCAAAGGGAGTGAAGGAGTTTAAGCATGCATAGGATAGGTATAAGGCTATCCTAGATATAAGATAAGACCAGGGACTAATGAAAGGATTACATTACTGGGAGGGTAGTGGATGCATGAAATAGTCTTCCAGTAGAAGTGGTAGAGGTTAATACAGTGAAGGAGTTTAAGCATGCGTGGGATAGGTATAAGCCTATCCTAGATATAAGATAAGGTCAGGGACTAATGAATGTATTACTTTACTGAGAGGGTAGGGGATGCATGGAATAGTCTTCCATTAGAAGTGATAGAGGTTAATACAGTGAAGGAGTTTAAGCATGCATGTGATAGGTATAAGGCTATCCTAGATATAAGATAAGGCCAGGGACTAATGAAAGGATTACATTACTGGGAGGGTAGTGGATGCATGAAATAGTCTTCCAGTAGAAGTGGTAGAGGTTAATACAGTGAAGGAGTTTAAGCATGCGTGGGATAGGTATAAGGCTATCCTAGATATAAGATAAGGTCAGGGACTAATGAATGTATTACTTTACTGAGAGGGTAGGGGATGCATGGAATAGTCTTCCATTAGAAGTGATAGAGGTTAATACAGTGAAGGAGTTTAAGCATGCATGGGATTGGTAAAAGGTTATCCTAGATATAAGATAAGGCCAGGGACTAATGAAAGGATTACATTACTGGGAGGGTAGTGGATGTATGGAATAGTCTGCCAGTAGAAGTGGTAGAGGTTAATACAGTGAAGGAGTTTAAGCATACATGGGATAGGTATAAGGCTATCCTAGATATAAGATAAGGCCAGGGACTAATGAAAGGATTACATTACTGGGAGGGTAGTGGATGCATGAAATAGTCTTCCAGTAGAAGTGGTAGAGGTTAATACAGTGAAGGAGTTTAAGCATGCATGGGATAGGTATAAGGCTATCCTAGATATAGGATAAGGCCAGGGACTAATGATAGTATTTAGAACATTGGGCAGACTAGATGGACCGAATGGTTCTTATCTGCCGGTGACACATTCTATGTTTCTATGTATCTCTTTAGTTAATATGTAATTAATTCAAGTTAATGTGTGCACTTTCCAAACTGAAGCTTTTCTGGCTTACAGGAAACTTCTCCTGAAAGTTGTATTCCACATATGTGTATCTCTCTTCCACTCCTAGAATCCTGCTAAAAAAAAAAAACATATTAAAAATGATCGTACTACATGACGCGAAACACTGCAAAGCTTTGGTCCAGTTGAAATTTTTTTAAAAAACGCTATTTAAAAATTATACAATAAATACTTGAATCCCTTGAAGACCAATGATAGTTACTGAATAGGTCAGCGGAATCAGAAGACATAAAATGAGATCAAGCTGTAGTTTTCCTCACTGAGGAAGTAAATGCAGGTCACATGATTAGAAATAAGACGCCCCACTTTATGAAATATTTACACATATCTGACCTACACTATAGAGTTTTCCATAAATGTGGTGATAGGAGTTGCACTCACAAATTTATAGTTGGCATTGCCAGGCCAGAGAAGATATAGTGGGCGACATCAGATATCAGTTTAGCAGTCCAAGTATTTTTTTATTTGTATTCTCTTTATGCAAGACAGTCAATAGCATGAAATTGTTACTGTAGACAGTCAATAGCATGAAATTGTTACTGTAGACAGTCAATAGCATGAAATTGTTACTGTAGTAAATAATTGCAATTTTAACCTCTATTTCTGCATTTTATTAGGTTCTAATAACCAAGCTTCAGTGTTCCACTTGGAGAAGATGTAATAAATGGCATTGTTTACTTCCCCGGTAAGTAAATAGGATCACATACTGTCTACATTTCATTGGAAGATTTCAAACTAATCAGCATTTCTTTTTTGATGGACTGTAATTCACTGAGCCATGTGAGCTTGCTTAGAGAAGCAATCTGAAGTTATATAAAAACAAATAATCAGGAAAGCGTTGGACATATATCATATAGACTGATCCTTGTAAAACATGCCTAATAGTTTGAAGCTCCCAGTAAGGGAATTTAACTCATTTGATTATACGTTGTTTTTTTGAGTCCAAAATAAACAACATCAAACTTTCTCACGAAAATTCATGTTCCAACAACTGGAAAAATAATCAGACAGTAATTATAATAAATTTCTCGTGTGCTCAATGGGTCTTCTAGTATATTGTCTACATGAAACAATTATATAGATGATAAGCTTTCCTGTAAACCATTCCAGATTATTTACATCAACCACTGGTTATATTTGTGTCGTTTTTGCTTTCGGGACTGATGCTTAAGAGGTTTGCTTGTAAGTGATATGGTGATGTTAACCAAGGCATCCAAAAATATTAATTTCATTGTCTTGACACTATAAAAAAAAGTAAAATGTGTTGGAGTTAACGGGACTGGCACCCAAATTGCATCTACCAAATATTAATGCATATTAATGTGCTTTCAAAGTACTTTAAAGTGCATGTTTTACATTTTGCATTGCTTAAAATTTAAAATACTTACAGCTAGATGAAATTGTGAAATTACAGCAGTTTGCAAGAAACCAGGACTGCCCACACTAGCTGAGTAAAAGTCATTACCTTTTTTGTTTTGCTGCAGGAACCAATGAGAATAATTTCATTCAAATGAATGGAATATCCTGTCTCTCTAGTGATGTCATCAGACAATGTGTTGCGCTGTTAAGAGATCCTACTGTGTACAAGAGGAAGGTCACTCAGGGTCCACCCAATGTAATCAACTTGAGGAGCACAGGAAGTGACTAAATTAATATGTTATATCCTCAGCGTTGATATAATCAGTGCTGCCACACCTGCAGTAAACATGTAGAGTAATCACGGGGGGAGGGCTTGAGTCAAATATTAAATATGTGATTTAAGCAGAATGCCTTCATCAAATCACACTTATGTAGGCATCATGTCTCAGCTGCCAGACTCTGCTACCAGTAGTGTCTCTTTTGCCAGTCTCTGCTACCAGTCATGTCTCCGTTGCCAGTCTCTGCTACCAGTAGAGTCTCAGTTGCCAGTCTCTGCTACCTGTCGTGTCTCAGCTGCCAGTTTCAGCTTCCATCCTGCACTATCAGTCCTGTCTGGGGTTCTATCCTGTCCACAGTATGCATCGTGGGGTACAGAGAGAACTCACATTTTTCCCTGCCATGAGGGTCCTCCATGGTCTGCTATCCCAGGTTGTGACAGATACTCACTAATACACTCTCACATAATACTCATTAATACACACTCACACACTAATACAAACTCACATAATACTCACAAATACATACTCACATAACACTCACTAATACAAACTCACATAATACTCACTTAAACACACACTAATACACACTCACATAATACTCACTAATACATACTCACATAACACTCACTAATATACACTTACACACTCACATAACACTCACTAATATACACTTACACACTCACATAACACTCACTAATATACACTGACATACTAATACACACTCACATAATACTCACTAATACATACTCACATAACACTCACTAATATACACTCACACACTAATACACACTCACATAATACTCACTAATACATATTCACATAACACTCACTAATATACACTCACATAATACTCACTAATACATACTCACATAACACTCACTAATATACACTCACACACTAATACACACTCACACACTAATACACACTCACATAACACTCACTAATACACATTCTTTTTTATACTATATATCTTTATTTGGATTTATTAGGTTATAAACAGATCTTCTAAATATTACATTGTGGCAATGTGTCATTTATCATATTGTTAAACAGATTATAGAATTTATCAGAATTATTTACAAAGTATATGATATCAGATATACACCTTAATATTAATAACAGGAAGAAAAAACCCCTCAAACAAACAAAATAGAGGTTTGTAATTACTTAGCTTAATCAGTAATTAGATGATATTAGTATTAACAGATCTACCATAAGGGCTAGAAAGCCACGGTGCCCATATTATCAGAAATGTCTTATATTTGTCGTTCACAATACTCGATAGCTTATCATTCACACAAATTGTATTTATTCTTGTACTCACATCATACCAGGATAGGTCTCATTTATTCCAGCTACTAGCTGTATATATTCTGACACCCAAACATAATCATCTAATTAATATATATTCATATTTGTTAAGTTATTAATTTTTAGGTCTTAATGTCACTGGGATGGGTATGATCACATTAATGATGTTATTTAATTTGCTCCATATTCTTTTTATTTGGGGGCATTTTCACCATATATGGATGTTGTCTCCGTGAGGCTACATAGGCGAGAGGAAAAGACAGACAGACATGGGGGAGAGGAAAAGACAGACAGATATAGGCGAGAGGAAAAGACAGACAGACATGGGGGAGAGGAAAAGACAGACAGACATGGGGGAGAGGAAAAGACAGATGGACATGGGGGAGAGGAAAAGACAGACAGATATAGGCGGGAGGAAAAGACAGATGGACATGGGGGAGAGGAAAAGACAGACAGACATGGGGGAGAGGAAAAGACAGACAGACATGGGGGAGAGGAAAAGACAGACGGACACAGGGGAGAGGAAAAGACAGACGGACACAGGGGAGAGGAAAAGACAGACGGATATAGGCGAGAGGAAAAGACAGATGGACATGGGGGAGAGGAAAAGACAGACAGATATAGGCAAAAGGGAAAAGACAGATGGACATGGGGGAGAGGAAAAGACAGACAGATATAGGCAAAAGGGAAAAGACAGATGGACATGGGGGAGAGGAAAAGACAGACAGACATGGGGGAGAGGAAAAGACAGACAGACATAGGCGAGAGGAAAAGACAGATGGACATGGGGGAGAGGAAAAGACAGACAGACATGGGGGAGAGGAAAAGACAGACAGATATAGGCAAAAGGGAAAAGACAGATGGACATGGGGGAGAGGAAAAGACAGACAGACATGGGGGAGAGGAAAAGACAGACAGACATGGGGGAGAGGAAAAGACAGACAGACATAGGCGAGAGGAAAAGACAGATGGACATGGGGGAGAGGAAAAGACAGACAGACATAGGGGAGAGAAAAAGACAGAGAGACATGGGGGAGAGGAAAAGACTGATGGACATGTGCAGTGCAACACAGAACATTTTGCTGTCTCTTCTAATATTTCTGACCAATTGTCATCATCTATCGGTTCACCTATATCTTCCTGCCATCTATACCTGCACAAAAGTTCCTCATTGTTTATATTGAACATTTTATATAAGTATGACACATATCTGAGTCCATAGTTCCAGTGTCTTAGATATCTTTCAAAATCTGTGTACTTATCAGTAATAAGATGTGCTAGATATCGGGATAAGAAATATGATAAATGATTATACTTTTCCTCTGTAATGTAATTTCTATCATTTAGTTTTGTTATAAATTCATGGTATGTTAAGATGTTATTGTTTGCAATAAAATGTTTAATTTTATAAAAGCCTTTATCAGTCAGAACTTTACTTATGTCAAACAATGTTACTATTTCCAGGTATAAATGCTAAAAGGGGGGGCAATTTACTTCTTAGAGACATTCATTTATTAGAATATCTGATTTTTAACAACATTTTTAAACTATGGAATGTGCTCTGGGGGAAATCACTAATACACACTCACACACTAATACACACTCACACACTAATACACACTCACACACCAATACATACTCACACACTAATACATACTCACATAACACTCACTAATGCACACTCCCACACTAATACACACTCACATAACACTTACTAATACACACTTACTAATACACACTCACACACTATTACACACTCACACACTAATACACACTCACACACCAATACATACTCACACACTAATACATACTCACATAACACTCACTAATGCACACTCCCACACTAATACACACTCACATAACACTTACTAATACACACTTACTAATACACACTCACACACTATTACACACTCACTAATACACACTCACACACGAATACACACGTACTAATACACACTCACATAACACTCACTAATGCACACTCTGACACACACTAATACACACTCACATAACACACTAATACACACTCACACTAAAACACACTTACATAACACTCACTAATACACACTCACATAACACACACTAATGCACACTCACAAAACACACACATACACTAATACACACACACACAACTCAATAATTCACTCATTACGAAACACTCACTAACATACATTTACACACTAATACACAGTCACGTAACACTCACTAGTGCACACTCACACACTAAAATCCACTCACATAACACTGACTAATACACACTCACATACCATGCACTAACACACACTCACACTAATACACACACGCACAAACATACACTCACTTAACACTCACTAATACACACACATTTTGTGAACACTCACAAATTCACACTCACATAAAATGCGTAAACACACACTCACACAAATACAAGCAACCACACTCTCACATAACACTTACTAATACACACTCACAATTACACAAGCACAAATGCACACTTATTTAACACTCACTAATAGACTCTAATACAAACTCACTATCACTAATTCACCCACACAACATGCACTAACACACACTCACATAATGCTCACTAATACACACTCACATAAAGCTCACTAATACACCCTCGCATAACAATCACACACTAATACACACTCACTAATACACACTCACACACTAATACACACTCACACAACACTCACTAATACACACTCATTCAACCCTTCCTAAAACTCACTAATACACCCTCACATAACTTGTGAACATACACTAATTCACACTCACATGAAGTAACATACACTAATATACACAGTCACATAACACTCCTTAATAGACATGCACAAACACACACTCACATAACATTCACTAATGCACACTCGCCCTAGTAGACACTCACATAACATTCACTAATACACAAACAATTCATTAACACTCACTAATTCATACTCACATAACATGCACTAACACACCCGCACAAATACACACAAACACACATTCACACAAATACATGTCCAGAAAACCATCTCTATTAAAAATAACCATCTTCCCTTTATTAAATCCCCTCATGTGAAAATATTTATTTGCATCTTAATTTAAAACAAGAAGTTATCTAGTTTACCCAACAACACAAAGTTATAATCCAATCAATGTGCATGTTTTAAAAGTCATACACTAAAGCAATTTAAGAAGAAAATCTCTTTCATTATGTTTCAATTGCCAAAGTTACCCTACTGCCTACCATATTATTATCTTCCGACACCTAGACGATTGTGTCAAATAAAGTACTTTACTGAGCCCTCTGTGCTCCATACAGCAAGGGGAGAACATTTTGTTGGGTCAGATCTTCATTTATGTGACCCAAGATGAAGGATGATGTGACCAATATTCTAAACAACATGTGTGCCCCCTGATAGAGCTATACAGAACAAAGATTCTAAACATGTTAGAGCTATACAGAGCAAAGATTCTAAACAACATGTCCACCCCCTGATAGAGAAATACAGAGCAAAGATTCTAAACATGTCCGCCCCTGATAGAGAAATACAGAGCAAAGATTCTAAACATGTCCGCCCCTGATAGAGAAATACAGAGCAAAGATTCTAAACATGTCTGCCCCTGATAGAGAAATACAGAGCAAAGATTCTAAATATGCCCCCCCCCCCCTCCCCGATAGAGCTATACAGTGCAAAGATTCTAAACAACATGTCTGCCCCCTGATAGAGCTATACAGGAGCAAAGATTCTAAACATGTCTGCCCCTAATAGAGCTATACAGAGCAAAGATTCTAAATATGCCCCCCCCCCCGATAGAGCTATACAGAGCAAAGATTCTAAACAACATGTCCTCCCCCTGACAGAACTATACAGAGCAAAGAAGACTTAAAGCGGTACTTTATTTGTTTCTTCTACATCATTCATTTAAATCTAAGTTTTAAAAAAAATTGGCGACAGATGTCCTTTAACACTTACTATAAAAACGATACAAGGTAAAGTTACCAGTTAAGACACCATCACTAAATCCAGCAAGGTCCGCTTTGTTCCTTCCTTTGTTTTAATAGACAATCAGCTGCGTTTTGTAAAGGTACATTATCACCGAGCAGCAATTAGCAGTAGCGCAGAGACAATTACATGGAAATAACACATGTACCATTCTGAATAGACTTGTGAATCACCAAATCTGTTATTATAAAGCAAAGGTCAATTGAATTGTGTAATCTGTTCGGGGTGAGTCATCGACGACTTGCAGCGGATCGAGCATTGTCTTGTCATCTGCCCAGCGTACATTTTTTTCGGGATTGTAATGCTGAAAGTCTTTATATTGATCTAAAACACCACAATGTCAGCTATAGAGAAAATATAGCAAAAAAAAAATACATTATGTAACCAATGACAGCATACAAATAAAGTACATTTTCCTGAAGAGATGAAAAAAGATTATAAATTAATAGCAGACATCAATAAACTAAAACTGATAGAATACAACCTACATGGATGGTGGGTGTGAGTAAGTATATGCACATATATGAGGAAACAAAAGTATTAGTACTCTCTGTCCGTGGAATGTGTTGGATATAATAAAAAGGTAGTTACATAGCGAATTACCTTGACAAAAGACACTCAGTCAACCTTTCAAGTTATTATTTATAGAAACATAGAAACATAGACATAGAAACATAGAAACATAAAATGTGTCGGCAGATAAGAACCATTCTGTCCATCTAGTCTGACCAATTTTTTGGAGTACTTTTATTAGTCCCCCGTTCCCGGTAATTTACATCCAAGACATAAAATATTCTAAAGGTAAATGGATTTTTCTTCCAGATTTGCTTATTATAAATTATAATTATTATATTATAAAATAAATTGGCAAAAAGCAACTGTTGGCATTAAAATGAAGTTACTTTTAAGAAGGAAGTTTTGACCCAAGATTCTAAGCAACATGTCCCCACCCCTGAACAGCATAATCAGGGGCGGACAATCTTTCAATTAAACATAAAAAAAATTTTGCTGACAGTTTTCCTTTAAATGAATGTGTTTCGGTTTATAGACTTTCGGTTTATGGAATACATGTAATGCTATTGCTATTCTATAAACCGAAATAGAGTCCCCATTCATACGAATAGGTCAATTTCGGTTTATAGAATAGCAATAGCATTACATGTATTACACCTGAGAGTCAAATAGAACCGTCAAATACTGTGCTTACAGCGCTCTTTGAAAACTTCTGGCTACCTCCTCCTCTTCCTCCTCCAGCGCTGCTTCCACCTACACCGCCACGGTCACAACCTCCTCAACCTATGGGTCACTTAGTATAAACTGAAAGAGAATACCCTGCACTCCAACCCTCTCTCAAATGGATAATTCTGTTGATCCTCCTGGCAGCCATGCTTTAGATTTAGATTTATGTTCTTCCAAAGCTAAAATCAAAGATTCCATCTAGTGCTATTTTATGGCTCAGCTGTATTTTTAATTTGTATGTATTTTATGTTATTTGAAGTTATTTCCCTATCCATATTTGCTTGCAGGGCACTTGTCCTACTCTTACCCACATTTTACTTCCTTTTGCAGCGCTCTAGCCCTTTCCAGGGCTTTTTTAGAGGCATTTTAGTGGCCAAAAGTTCGGGTCCCCATTGACTTTTTCCGAAGTTCGGCTGAACCCGCCAAACCCGAACATCCAGGTGTCCGCTCAACTCTAAGTGTGAGTAACTTTTTGGTTGTTTTTATTACATTTTGTCAGGATTCATAGAATAGATATATAGCTCAAAAATAGTGTTACGGTCCAGTTTTTTTTTTTTACACACAGCTGGAATATAGATCTGGCCCATGTTCAGTTATATATAGGTCATCCCTACTGATTGTAAGAAGTATTGAAACATTATATTGTTATTTTAGCATATACAATCCTTTTATAGTAAGGATTAAAACAGAAGAGCCTGCTAAATGTTGTACAATGAGACCAGATGCATTACCCTTAGGATACCACACAGACTTCACCCAAATTTGGTCCAGCCCTTTCCTACCACCGCAAATTAGCAGTCAATGCATAGGAGGAATGTAGTCATGTCGGAAACGTTGACTAAAAAGCTTGACTAAAGGTTATTTCATAAATCAAACACTTGTTCACTCTTCCTTTCACACAATCATAATTAGGCATCTGGCACAGAGTGATAAAGCTGGCTGGAGATCTGACGCATTTCGCACATTTAGTGCTTATCCGTACCTGGATAATCTCGTTACAATAGTTCATAACATTTAAAAAAAAATCAGATAAGAACGTCATTATTGATTTTAAGGAAATTGTGGCAAGTATCACAAGAATATAATCTTTACTCGTAAGTGAGGTAACTTTTACAAGCAAGTACACTTCAAAATTTGCTTACTTCTGTTTCTTGTACATATTGTAACTATTTCATTATTATTTTTTCCCCAATCTTTTAGGTAATTCATATTTCCGTCAAGATAAAATAATGGAATTTTCATATTACGTAAAATCCAATGAAACTTCAATCCAAGGACAGTTGGATTTTACAGCAGGAGGGCGATTTCTGTGTTATCTCTTCCGAGATAAGAAGTTCTAAGGAAGTCGTGTTTGCATATCCTGTTCGTAAGAAGCGTTATCCACCTTATCTACATCCAAGATATGAAGCGGAAGCCCAGGCCAGTAATACAGGAGCATTATTATTTATTTGCGTGGTTATTAAATTTACTTCCGACTAAATCTCAACATCATTACCTGGTGAAAAATCGAGAAAATGTAACTAGACAGGAAAAGACGCGGCAGAAGAAAAATAATATCCATTAACAGATGGTCACATTAGATATATAAAATGAGATGGCAGAATTGCTAGTAAATGTAAAGATCTTTATACTTTTATGCCATGGGCACAGAAGAAAGCAATGAGATCAGCATTTGTCATTTTGCTTAGTGGTCAGAAGGTGAACAGATTAATGAATATTATACCCTTATGCTTTAAATGTAAGTTAAAGTATTGTGTTTGTTTTTTAGGTTTTACAACACTTAACTGCAGTGGAGTCCCGAGGGCCATCAGCGGGGTGACACCTGTGCTGCTGGCATCCCCCCGCAGCGCATCGCGCTGTTGAACTTTTTTTTTCTTCTATGGCAGCCGCATATGCTGACGTTACGTCACATCCGATGTCAGTGTTTCCCTCCTCCGTGCAGGAGGGAGCACTGGACGGAGACGTCCGGTCGGGGACACGGAGCAGCAGCCAATAATACTATATAATAATATATATTATAATATTTGAATGTATATATGTATAATAATATTTGAATGCCACAATAATACAGGTATCTGAATGGCACAATATTACTGGCATTTGAATGGCACAATATTACTGGCATCTGAATGGCTCAATATTACTGGCATTTGAATGGCACAATATTCCTGGGCTCTGACTGGCTCAATATTACTGGCATTTGAATGGCACAATATTATTGCCATCTGAATGGCACAATAATACTGGCATCTGAATGGCACAATATTACTGGCATCTGAATGGTACAATATTACTGGCATATTAGGCAAATTATCTGGCTTATTAACGGCAAAATAATACTGGCATATTATTATTGTGTGTGACATATTTTGTGGGGCTCCTGTATGTGGCATATTTAATGGGCCATCTGACTGGCATTACTAAGGAATCTGTTTGGCATGTATTGGAGGAAATCCAGGGGGGTGACACCCAGTGGCGGATCTTCCATTGGTGCTAGGTGTGCGCCGCACACCTATGGATTTGAGCCGACGATTTTTATTTTTATTTTTTCAAAGTCCAATTCTCGCGAGACGCGAGATTTCGCCCATTTCGCGGGCTTTTGTCTGCACAGAGGAGGTGTCCGTCCGGGGACACGGAGCAGCAGCTACTAGGTAAGTGATGGGGAGGAGGGTGGTTAAAAACGAGCACATTAATTGCACAATATTCCTGGGCTCTGACTGGCACACTATTCCTGGGCATCTGACTGGCACAATATTATAGGCATCTGACTGGCACAATATTCCTGGTATCTGACTGGCACACTATTACTGGGCATCTGACTGGCACACTATTCCTGGTATCTGACTGGCACACTATTACTGGGCTCTGACTGGCACACTATTACTGGGCATCTGACTGGCACACTATTCCTGATATCTGATTGGCACTCTGTTCCTGGGCATCTGACTGACACAATATTACTGGGCTCTGACTGGCACACTATTCCTGGTATCTGACTGACACAATATTACTGGGCTCTGACTGGCACACTATTCCTGGTATCTAAAACCAATGCAGATAAAGTGACAAGCGCTATATATAATGTGCAGACAAACAAATTATGCAGCTAACACTAGTGAATTTTCCTCCAATTAGCACAAAATAGTGAATATCGTGTAATAAAGTGTTGCGCAGGATATAATAAAATAAATACTTATCAGAGATATATAGGCGAAAATCCAGCCTTTTTTAGATGTATATAAAAGAGAAGAAAAAAATATATACAAAATTGTGCAGTATTGTGAATATAAGGAAAATAAATATCTCCCCCTGAAGAATTGTACTCACACTCTACAGAGCCTATAGGACCGGCTCTGGGTGTATAAGGCGTGCAGACTCTGAGTCCCAAAATCCCCACATCCACTGGATAGATAATCGATGGAATACTCGTGGAGCAGGACACAACAGGAGTGAGAAACAAACGTTGTAGTGTCAAATGTAAACAATTTTAATTCCCCCCCACATATAGCAGCTTACATAGAAGAAGTTAAAAAACGATATCCCATGTAAAAAACAGTTAAAAACAGCATAGGTAAAAGGTCACCCAAACTAGGTCACATTTAAAGGACTCTATTCATTTGATTAACGAATTGGAGAATTTTGTTTGGCAAGAGGGCTACATATTGGTGACATGTGATGTAAGCTCTCTCTATACGATTATTGAACATCAAAAAGGCTGTGAAGCAGTACGCTTCTTTCTAGAAAGAGCAGCTAATATACCGGAGCCCCAGATCAACTTCATTGTGGAGGGTATTTTCCTCATACTTGAGAACAATTTCTTTTGGTATGAGGATAATTATTACCTACAGCTTAGAGGTACTGCTATGGGCACCAAGTTTGCCCCCAGCTATGCGAACCTTTTCATGGCATTTTGGGAGGAGTCCTTTGTTTTTGGTTCGCATGGCTGGGCAGCAAACCTGGTGCTCTACAAACGTTACATAGACGACATGTTTTTTGTATGGCATGGTGACAATGCATCCCTTCAATCTTTCCTCCAATATCTCAACACAAACACCTGGGGTATAAAGTTGGTGGCTGAATACAACAATATTAACATTAATTTTTTAGATTTAGAATTATTTCCCTCTAATAATAAACTTCAAACCCGCACTTATTTTAAAAAGGTAGATACCAATAGTTTTATACAATCTGACAGCTGTCATTTTCTCCCCTGGCTACTGAACGTCCCCAAAGGCCAACTGTGTAGGCTTAGGAGGAACTGCAGCGATATAAATGATTTTTACACGCAGGCCAATCTAATTAAGGAACGCTTTGTGGATAAGAAATATGATGTTGCTCCAATTAATAGGGCTATTCAAGATGTGGGATCTCAGGATAGGGCAGAACTCCTAAATAATAATAAAAACAAGTCCACTAATACCCATTCTTCTAAGTCTGACATTCCTTTGGTACTGCAATTTAGTGGAAATCACAGACATGTCAAGAAAATCGTGAGTAAATATTGGCCCATCCTTTTACAGGATCCTAACTTATCCTCTCTTCTAGGCCCTCAACCCCGTATTATCTATAAAGGTGTGCCAAACGTTAAGAGTCACCTCAGTCGAAGTTTTTTAAAAACTAAAAAGACCCAGACTCAAGGGAAAAATGTATTTGGAGATCTCGTAGGGTTTCATAGGTGCAGGTGTTGCCAGGCCTGCAAGGAAACCAATAAAAAACAGGCCAAAACTCTACAAAGCTTCACTAACCCCCAGAGTGGTAAAACGTATAAGCTCAAAAATATAACCACCTGTGAGACTAGTGGAGTCATTTATATGCTGGGCTGTCCCTGTGGTCTTCGCTATATAGGGAGAACCACAAGACCTTTAAAAATACGTGTGAGTGAACACGTAAGGAATATCAAGAGAGGATATGATAAACATACTGTTTCTCACCACTTCTCTCTGGTACATAATAAAGATCCCTGTCATTTAGAATTTATGTGTATTGATAAACCCAGCCTTCATTGGCGGGGAGGAGACAAAATCACCACACTTGGACGTGCTGAAATGAAATGGATATTTGAGCTTAATACCTTAGTTCCAAGTGGTCTGAATGCAGACTTTGAATTATGTCACTTTCTTTAAAAGCGTTCTGTTATTCTTGTGTCAATGGTATGTCTTGCATACACATTTGGTATAGTCCTATGGATCAACAATCTGCTGTGTGTCTGGAGTACAGCCTATCCAGATTTATCTGTAAAAAATATGGCTTTTTATTGTATTATATACCATGTTGGGATGTCACTATGTTATATTATTGAGAGCATTTAGAGTTATGATCAATAGTGTGTTTTTTAGGGATTTACTAAATATGCTGTATATCTTCTCTATAATGTGTTCTATATAGTTAAAGGCCTCGATATTTGCTGTTTTTATTGATACTATTTTTCTTTTGTTTTCTGTTTGTTTCTTTTTCCCTGTTGGGGAGTGAACACACTGAACTAACCACTTTGCATAAAAATGGGTGTGTCTGTGATCATTTACAGCCGTTTCTACGGCAACCGGAATTGATCTCCCTTTATAAACTGCAAGTCTGCATCTAGATGTCACTGCTCTGAAAAAGCCCACGTGTGGGCGAAACGCGTCGCGTGACATTACTGACGAGACTTGCAACTAGGAAGTACCAGCTCCTCCAGCCTGCTCCTATGAAGTGACGGATGGAGACTGTGATATGATCGGCTGGGTGACTCTGCCTGCTTTTTACCTATGCTGTTTTTAACTGTTTTTTACATGGGATATCGTTTTTTAACTTCTTCTATGTAAGCTGCTATATGTGGGGGGGAATTAAAATTGTTTACATTTGACACTACAACGTTTGTTTCTCACTCCTGTTGTGTCCTGCTCCACGAGTATTCCATCGATTATCTATCCAGTGGATGTGGGGATTTTGGGACTCAGAGTCTGCACGCCTTATACACCCAGAGCCGGTCCTATAGGCTCTGTAGAGTGTGAGTACAATTCTTCAGGGGGAGATATTTATTTTCCTTATATTCACAATACTGCACAATTTTGTATATATTTTTTTCTTCTCTTTTATATACATCTAAAAAAGGCTGGATTTTCGCCTATATATCTCTGATAAGTATTTATTTTATTATATCCTGCGCAACACTTTATTACACGATATTCCTGGTATCTGACTGGCACACTATTCCTGGTATCTGACTGACACAATATTACTGGGCTCTGACTGACACAATATTACTGGGCTCTGACTGACACAATATTACTGGGCTCTGACTGGCACAATATTACTGGTATCTGACTGACACAATATTACTGGGCTCTGACTGACACAATATTACTGGGCTCTGACTGACACAATATTACTGGGCTCTGACTGGCACAATATTACTGGGCTCTGACTGGCACAATATTACTGGTATCTGACTGACACAATATTACTGGGCTCTGACTGGCACAATATTACTGGTATCTGACTGGCACAATATTACTGGTATCTGACTGGCACAATATTACTGGGCTCTGACTGGCACAATATTACTGGTATCTGACTGGCACAATATTACTGGTATCTGACTGACACAATATTACTGGGCTCTGACTGGCACAATATTACTGGGCTCTGACTGGCACAATATTACTGGGCTCTGACTGACACAATATTACTGGGCTCTGAGTGGCACAATATTCCTGGGCTCTGACTGGCACAATATTACTGGTATCTGACTGGCACAATATTACTGGGCTCTGACTGGCACAATATTACTGGTATCTGACTGACACAATATTACTGGGCTCTGACTGGCACAATATTACTGGTATCTGACTGGCACAATATTACTGGTATCTGACTGGCACAATATTACTGGGCTCTGACTGGCACAATATTACTGGTATCTGACTGGCACAATATTACTGGTATCTGACTGACACAATATTACTGGGCTCTGACTGGCACAATATTACTGGGCTCTGACTGGCACAATATTACTGGGCTCTGACTGACACAATATTCCTGGGCTCTGACTGGCACAATATTACTGGTATCTGACTGACACAATATTACTGGGCTCTGACTGACACAATATTACTGGGCTCTGACTGGCACAATATTCCTGGTATCTGACATTGACATTACATTGTTATTGTTTTTAAGTAGCAGCACACCTGTCTCTCATAACCAGGATACGCCCCTGGTGACACCATGAGTTACCGCACGGGTGACACCAACCCTAGTGACGCCTCTGCTTAACTGACACCACCAGTATGCCAGGGATCAATCCTCCGTTTGTTTTTAAAGGGTAGTCCCCATTATCTCTTGGGGATGCCAAGGGGGCATGCGTGCGTCCTCAGTAATGTGCATGTGTATATTTAATTTCTCTTTACATCCCTGTGCTCCAATCCATTGCAACATAACTCCATGAAAAGGGGGCAGGGTCACTTTAAGGTTTTAAAGGTAAATGAACAGATTTTTTTTTTTAAAGTGACAACACAGCAATGTAATAGATGATATATGTAATATACTGACTTGTTATCTGCACAGGTAACTGAATGGACATCACAGTGGGGCGTCGCACCTTCAATTCCTGGCATTAAGCTGAATTGGAGAATTTTTACAACTCGTCTACTTTGGCCTAAAGTTTACAATTCCCATCTCAATTCCCTGCACTTCTCTCTTTATTGAAAAGACCCCTATAGTAAAAACAAATAAAGAAATGTCATTAGTTTGTCTGATGAATTTGTATAAAAAAATATTATTTAGTAGCAAAACGCAACCCTTGCATCCCTCCTGCAGACCATTCTGTACGATAACTGTCATACATAATAATAATAATAATAATAATAATAATAATATATAGTCTTGTGATGTGATTATTATTGCAATTGATTATTTGTGTTTCGGTTTTATTTTTTGGGGGGTTTTATGGTCTTTTGTTTCTCCCCGTTGACTTGGTAAATCTTTTTCTTTGCAGCTCGTCAATAAATGAATTCTTAATAAATCCCGAGTCCAGTTTTTAATTATAGAACCATTTTATTCCCGTAGCTATTATTTTTCGGTAATTGCAGTTCTAATACCATTCACTGCATTTGTCATAGCTGGATGGATGTTGCCATGGCGATCCAATCATTCCTTACACAGTGCGCATAGATTGCTGGGACGCAGTGTTAAACTTCTAAACAATGATACAATGTGGGATATTGTCTAGAGGTTCATGTTGGCCAAAGTTCTACAAAGGGAATTGTAACAAAATCTTACAGACTGGCAAGTCTGGGGGTCAGATTGGCAAGCCTGGGGTCAGATAGGCAAGTCTGGGGATGCATTAGCAAGCCTGGGGGTCAGATTGGCAAGTATGAGGATGCATTGGCAAGCCTGGGGGTCAGATTGGCAAGTATGAGGATGCATTAGCAAGTCTGGGGGTCAGATTGGCAAATCTGGGGGTCAGATTGGCAAGTCTGGGGATGCATTGGGAAGTCTGGGGGTCAGATTGGCAAGCCTGGGGTCAGATAGGCAAGTCTGGGGATGCATTGGCAAGCCTGGGGGTCAGATTGGCAAGTATGAGGATGCATTAGCAAGTCTGGGGGTCAGATTGGCAAATCTGGGGGTCAGATTGGCAAGTCTGGGGATGCATTGGGAAGTCTGGGGGTCAGATTGGCAAGCCTGGGGTCAGATAGGCAAGTCTGGGGATGCATTGGCAAGCCTGGGGGTCAGATTGGCAAGTCTGGGGGTCAGATTGGCAAGTCTGGGGATGCATTGGGAAGTCTGGGGGTCAGATTGGCAAGCCTGGGGTCAGATTGGCAAGCCTGGGGTCAGATAGGCAAGTCTGGGGATGCATTGGGAAGTCTGGGGGTCAGATTGGCAAGCCTGGGGTCAGATAGGCAAGTCTGGGGATGCATTGGCAAGCCTGGGGGTCAGATTGGCAAGTCTGGGGATGCATTGGGAAGTCTGGGGGTCAGATTGGCAAGCCTGGGATCAGATTGGCTAGTCTGGGGATGCATTGGCAAGCCTGGGGGTCAGATTGGCAAGTCTGGGGATGCATTGGGAAATCTGGGGGGGTGGGGGTAGATTGGAAAGTCTAGGAGTCTGTCTTGACACGATTGTCGCCTATGCATAGTGTTTGCACAGTGCACATGCAGTACTATGTTATATATATTTTTATTTTAAATATATAATATATATATATATATATATATATATACACACACCAGGTATCTGTACCAGACAGCCCGGAGCTCAATCTCACAGGGTCACCCAACATGGAACAATTCTATGTAACCCAGCCCCTCTTTGGCTCTTCCCATGGGGCATCTCAAGATATTGGCTGGCATTATCTAAATAAATAGGGAACATCTTTCAAGGCCCACCGGCATGAATTGTGAGTTACAATACTAGATAAGCATCACTATCCGTTAAAAAAAAAACCAAATGACAAGATCAGGCCAGGAGAAGGGATCTTCTACCTCCAGGTCCAGGATGTATGAAAGGGAGGGTACCACCTATAACCCTGGATGGTTAACCATTTAAGAACAATGGCAAAGTGTGTAAGATGGAAGGATATGTTCAGATACTCTGGTTTTCTAATACATCCTGGGGGTGTTACTTTTGTCCAACCATGAAAGTTACAATAACCCAATTTAATGGTCATCATTTTTTCTACATTTGAAGGATGATGGAGTGAACCTGCCAGGAACTGAACCAGCAACCTTGTACAGATGGTGCATTAGGCCACTGAGTTATCTCTCACGTTGAGTTTATTTTCTGTGCACCAGCATTGCAACAGGTAACTTTCATATAATATCTGTGGTTTCCGCTTGTTAGACACATTCACTCTTACCGGCCATTGATCTGTAATAGCCCCACATTTCACCTCTGACCTTGTGTATGATTGCTCTCAATATGTACTGACCCATATTAGTTCCTTAATTACAACCGGTCAGCCTTGATTACCCTCTGCTTGGACTTAGATACCATTATTTCTTCTTAAAGGGACTATGTCTACCGCAACATGGCTTATACTGGTATGGCTATTGACATCAACTTGAAATGAAAATTACAGTCATAGTATGCTAAACTAGTTACAGTTACAGTATGCTTAGCTAGTTACAGTTACAGTATGCTTAGCTAGTTACAATATGCTAAACTAGTTACAGTTACAGTGTGCTTAGCTAGTTACAGTTACAATATGCTAATCTAGTTACAATATGCTAAACTAGTTAGTTACAGTATGCTTAGATAGTTACAGTTACCTTATGCTTAGCTAGTTACAGTTACAATATGCTAATCTAGTTACAATATGCTAAATTAGTTACAGTTATGGTGCACTAAGCTAGTTACAGTGTGCTAAGCTAGTAACAGTTACAATATGCTAATCTAGTTACAGTTACAGTATGCTAAGCTAGTTACAGTTACAACATGCTAAGCTAGGACAGTTACAGTATGCTAAGCTAGTTAGTTACAATATGCTAATCTAGTTACAATATGCTAAACTAGTTACAGTTATGGTGCACTAAGATAGTTACAGTTATGGTGCACTAAGCTAGTTACAGTTACAGTATGCTAAGCTAGTAACAGTTACAATATGCTAATCTAGTTACACAGTTACAACATGCTAAGCTAGGACAGTTACAGCATGCTAAGCTAGGACAGTTACAGTATGCTAAGCTAGTTACAGTTACAATATGCTATTCTAGTTACAATATGCTAAACTAGTTACAGTTATGGTGCGGTGAACTAAGATAGTTACAGTTACAATATGCTTAACTATTTACAGTTGTAGTATGCTAAACAAGTTACAGTTAAAGTATGCTAAGCTAGTTACAAGTTACAGTTAAAGTATGCTAAGCTATTTATAGTTCCAGAATGCTAAACTAGTTACATTTTCAGGATGCTAAACAAGTGACAGTTAAAGTATGCTACGCTAGTTATATTTACAGTATGGAAAACCAGTTAAAGTGCACTAAGCTAGTTTCAGTATGCTAAACTAATTACAGTTACAGTATGCTAAACCAGTTACAGTGTGCTAAGCTAGTTACAGTTACAATATGCTAAACTAGTTAGAGTTACAGTATGCTAAACTAGTTAGAGTTACAATCCACTAAGCTAGTTACAGTTACAGTATGCTAAACTAGTTACAGTTACAATATACAAAGCAAGTTACAGTATACTAAGTAAGTTACAGTTACAGTACCCTAAGCTAGTTACAATTACAGTATGCTAAGCCAGTTACAATTACAATATGCTAAGTTATACTATGCTAAGCAAGTTACAATTCCAGTATGCTAAGCTATTTACAGTATGCTAAGATAGTTACAGTTACAATATGCTAAGCAAATTACAGTTACAGTATGCTAAGATAGTTACAGTTACAATATGCTAAGAAATGTACAGTCTGCAAAGGTAGTTACAGTTATAGTATGCTAAGCTAGTTACAATTACAGTATGCTAATCTAGTTACAGTTACAGTGCACTAAGCTAGTTACAGTTACAGTATGCTAAACTAGTTACAGTTACAATATACAAAGCAAGTTACAGTATACTAAGTAAGTTACAGTTACAGTATGCTAATCTAGTTACAGTTACAATATGCTAAGCAAGTTACAGTATGTTAAGCAAGTTACAGTTACAGTATGCTAAACTAGTTACAATTACAGTCTGCTAAGCTAGTTACAGTTATAGTATGCTAAGCTAGTTACAATTACAGTATGCTAATCTAGTTACAGTTACAGTGCACTAAGCTAGTTACAGTTACAGTATGCTAAACTAGTTACAGTTACAATATACAAAGCAAGTTACAGTATACTAAGTAAGTTACAGTTACAGTATGCTAATCTAGTTACAGTTACAATATGCTAAGCAAGTTGCAGTATGTTAAGCAAGTTACAGTTACAGTATGCTAAACTAGTTACAGTTACAGTCTGCTAAGCGAGTTACAGTTACACTATGCTAAGCAAGTTACAGTATGTTAAGTAAGTTACAGTTACAGTATGCTAATCTAGTTACAGTTACACTATGCTAAGCAAGTTACAGTGTGTTAAGCAAGTTACAGTATGCTAAGCGAGTTACAGTTACAGTATGCTAAGCTAGTTACAGTATGCTAAGCTAGTCACAGTTACAGTCTGCTAAGCGAGTTACAGTTACAGTATGCTAAGGTAGTTACAGTTACAGTATGCTAAGCAAGTTACAGTTACAGTATGCTAAGCTAGTTACAGTATGCTAAGCTAGTTACAGTTACAGTATGCTAAACTCGTTACAATTACAGTATGCTAAGCGAGTTACAGTTACACTATGCTAAGCAAGTTACAGTGTGTTAAGCAAGTTACAGTTACAGTATGCTAAACTAGTTACAATTACAGTCTGCTAAGCGAGTTACAGTTACACTATGCTAAGCAAGTTACAGTATGTTAAGCAAGTTACAGTTACAGTGTGCTAAACTAGTTACAATTACAGTTTGCTAAGCGAGTTACAGTTACACTATGCTAAGCAAGTTACAGTATGTGTTACTTGCAGAGCTGTGTGTGTCTGCAAGATATCCATAGTTTAAATGCACTGCTGCATGTGCACAGTGCTAAGCTCTGCACATTTACAATATTAATGCTGAGATGGAACTGAATTTGATGGGACAGGATCCCCCAAAAAAACAAGACTGCCATGGGAAATTCAGGACTGTTAGCAACTATGATAAACAAAGCCCCGTGCTGCTGAGCGGCCAGTTAGCCATAAAGGGAATAGTTTCTCCATGAATATATTTCAAGGTTCAATACCGCAAGGTCTAAGTGATGTTTTTTATTGTCATCCATTTACTCTCGGCAGATTGATGGTGCGGCTGTTTTGCGTTAGATAAAAACAGGTCTTATGAGCACAGGATCGAACTGAATTGTTGTTTTGCTGGTCGTAGAGCTTCTTTTATTCTGACTCCGTCTCCTATTTCAACTTATGCCTTAACTTTGAAATTCCCTTGTCAATTCCCTGCCATTCTATCTTTCTTTATAAAGCCCCTGATGTATGATATAGGCACAAATAGACCATGAACTTTCTCATATCCAGTAGCTGCCGTACATCAAAACCATTCCGTTATATATTGTACCAAGAAAACTAAAATTAATTGATTCATATGCATTAATTAAGTTGTTATTCCTTAATGTGCCTTTGAACTGATGACCTGTTGCATCGGCACAGATTTTCTTGCAAGTAAACAAAAGCAAAGGGAAAAACCAGAGCAAGAACCATGTATTTGTATGCAAAATCCATATAATCCCTTCCCATGTACAGGTTAAACCCTAACCCATAAACCAAAGCTAGTTTGCTGCCTGAAGTGTCCCTGTAATAGTCCCATCAGAAAATCCTGCAACATTAGTGGAGAGTTTATGTGTGCAAACAGATCTAACATATATGGACATGTATACAGTGGCACAATAAACTTTTATTAAATAGCACAGGTAACACCAAAATGGTATGGCAGAGAACTGTAATGCTACTCTCTCACTTGCTTCTAAAATGATAATTTTTTTAAATAATAAATTAGTAAATGTTGCAGTATATAGAGTACGGGGAATTCCTATTTCTATCCTGATTCTGTAAATGTATTTGCTTTCTTTAAATTATCTTTTTACAGTGTTCGGTTTGGGACATATCACCATTAATGCAGAAAAGGAATCAAGCACTTACTGTGAATGTAGAAAATAAAAACGATTTGAAAACGATCTATCCAAATGTCTAAACTGGGAGAAAAATGTGTTTTAAATCTGTCTGTGGCATCTTCTGCTTATGACATCACCTTGTGGCCTGATATGCAAATTAACTGTTTTTTTAATGGGAATGTGTCATTTGCATATCAGGCCACAGGTGATGTCAAAAGCAGGTAAGGTTGCCACCTTTTCTTCAGAAAAATACCGGCCTTGCTACTGTCTCCATAGACTTAACATTAGCTTGATGCCAATACTTTACCGGCCGGGTGTCAACCCTATAAGCAGGAGAATCCACACACACACATGAAACACATTTTTCTCCTAATTTATCTATTTGTTTGCAACTTTGCCAACACAATCTATAGATCATTTTCTATTATTTTTGTATGCTCTACATGCACAGTCAGTAGTGTATCTTCCACAAGGCAAACAAGGCAATCGCCTAGGGCGGCACTTTGCCAGAGGGTGTTAAAGCACACTTCTGGTGCTTCAAACATTTTCGCTCCCTCCCCCACCGTTCAGCAAGCTTTAGCTCCTTCCAATTAATCAGGGTGATGGGGGCATGTAATGGGGTGATTGGGCATTTAATGTGAGTGCAATGTGGGTGATGGGGCATGTCGTAGGTGTGTAACGTGGGTGATGGGGCATGTCGTGGGTGTGCAACGTGGGTGATGGGGCATGTCATAGGTGTGCAATGTGGTTGGGGGCGTGCACGAATTTTGTCTGCCTAGGGCAGCACAAAACCAAGATACACCCCTGTGCACAGTATAATAAGGTTTAGGTGATACAGAGAAAACAATAGCAATTCAGAAAGTGTTACTGAGTGGGATGGCTGCATACGGTATAAGTTCTAATCACAGTGGAAGTGGGCCTTTAACGATATACTTGATGAACTCACCTGACTTCAAGCAGTGCTTTCAACAGTTATTAAGAAAATCACCGGCTCCGGACTGGAGGATCTAAGAGTGGAATAATAATGAGCAGAAAATGAATTAAACGGCGGTGGGATTTCCCAGACTTGAAAGTGAAGAAGAAGCATTTCATGTTCCTTTCTTGTTATCTTTCTTGTAACAAGTTCTGGGATAATGTACTCGGCTCTTGACTTAGAGCGGTATAAAAATTACGAAGTTATAAGTGTTACCACAGAATTTTTCCTCTACATTAAACAAACCCCTTTGAGCCTTAATTAAAAGGTGATTCTCTTTAACTCTGCAGGTGATTTCATTTTTTCTATTGTTTTGGTGGGAGCGTGCCTTTATCTCAGGGGTGGGGGATGTCTGGCCGGCCCGCAAAATAATTTCAACTGGCCTGACAGTGGCGTTACAGATTGCTGCAAGCAGGGATGCTTTAACCAATGGGCAACGGGGCCACTGGCTGACGGGCCACCTGCCCCACGGACACAGTCACATGTGCAGCAGCCGGCAGTCCGCATGCAGCGGATGCACTCCGGCTTACTCTGAGGCTTACTCTCCAGCTTGTTTGTCCCTCCTCCATGCACGCTATGCATGCAGCATACGTGGAGACAAGACTGCGGAGGAGGCGACCGAGAGCAGCAGCAGCAATGTAAGTACTGGGGAGTGGGGAGTGGGGATTATTTTATTGCTCATACTGGCAGGGGCATATTACTGGGCATACTGGATGGGGCATATTACTGGGCACACTGGATGGGGCATATTACTGGGCATACTGGCAGGGGCATATTACTGGGCACACTGGATGGGGCATATTACTGGGCATACTGGATGGGGCATATTACTGGGCACACTGGATGGGGCATATTACTGGGCATACTGGCAGGGGCATATTACTGGGCATACTGGATGGGGCATATTACTGGGCATACTGGATGGGGCATATTACTGGGCATACTGGATGGGGCATATTACTGGGCATACTGGCAATTGCATATTACTGGGCATACTGGCAGGGGCATATTACTGGGCACACTGACTGTGGCATTTTACTGGGCACACTGGCTGTACCATATTACTGGGCACACAGACTGTGGCATATTACTGAGCATACTGACTGTGGCACATCACTGGGTAAACTGGCAGTGGCATATTACTGGGTAAACTGGCAGTGGCATATTACTGGGCACACTGGCTGTGGCACATTACTGGGCACACTGACTGTGGCACAATACTGGGTAAACTGGCAGTGGCACATTACGGGGCATACTGGCCATGGCATATTACTGGGCATACTGACTGTGGCACATTACTGGGCTTGCTGGCTGTAGCACATTACGGGGCATACTGCCCATGGCATATTACTGGGCATACTGGCAGTGGCATATTACTAGGCTTACTGGCAGTGGCATATTCCTAGGCATACTGACTGTAGGATATTACTGGTCATACTGACTGTAGCATTTTACTGGTCATACTGACTGTAGGATATTACTGGTCATACTGACTGTAGGATATTACTGGTCATACTGACTGTAGGATATTACTGGTCATACTGACTGTAGCATTTTACTGGGCATACTGACTGTAGGATATTACTGGTCATACTGGCAGTGGCATATTACTAGGCATACTGACTGTAGGATATTACTGGGCATACTGGCAGTGGCATATTCCTAGGCATACTGACTGTAGCATTTTACTGGGCATACTGGCAGTGGCATATTACTGGGCATACTAGCAGTGGCATATTACTGGGCATACTGGCAGTGGCATATTACTGGGCATACTGGCAGTGGCATATTACTAGGCATACTGACTGTAGGATATTACTGGGCATACTGGCAGTGGCATATTACTGGGCATACTGACTGTAGCATTTTACTGGGCATACTGGCAGTGGCATATTACTGGGCATACTAGCAGTGGCATATTACTGGGCATACTGACTGTAGCATTTTACTGGGCATACTGGCAGTGGCATATTACTGGGCATACTAGCAGTGGCATATTACTGGGCATACTGGCAGTGGCATATTACTGGGCATACTGGCAGTGGCATATTACTAGGCATACTGACTGTAGGATATTACTGGGCATACTGGCAGTGGCATATTACTGGGCATACTAGCAGTGGCATATTACTGGGCATACTAGCAGTGGCATATTACTGGGCATACTGGCAGTGGCATATTACTGGGCATACTGGCAGTGGCATATTACTGGGCATACTGGCAGGGCATATTACTGGGCATACTGACTGTAACATATTACTGGTCATACAGGAAGTGGCATATTACTGGGAATACTGGAAGTGGCATATTACTGGGCATACTGGCAGTGGCATATTACTGGGCATACTAGCAGTGGCATATTACTGGGCATACTGGCAGGGACATATTACTGGGCATACTGGCAGGGCATATTACTGGGCATACTGACTGTAACATATTACTGGTCATACAGGAAGTGGCATATTACTGGGCATACTGGAAGTGGCATATTACTGGGCATACTGGCAGTGGCATATTACTGGGCATACTAGCAGTGGCTTATTACTGGGCATACTGACTGTAACATATTACTGGGCATACTGACTGTAACATATTACTGGGCATACTGGCAGTGGCATATTGCTGGGCATACTGGCAGTGGCATATTACTGGGCATACTGGAAGTGGCATATTACTGGGCATACTGGCAGTGGCATATTACTGGGCATACTAGCAGTGGCTTATTACTGGGCATACTGACTGTAACATATTACTGGGCATACTGACTGTAACATATTACTGGGCATACTGGCAGTGGCATATTGCTGGGCATACTGGCAGTGGCATATTGCTGGGCATACTAGCAGTGGCAAATTACTGGGCATACTAGCAGTGGCATATTACTGGGCATACTGACTGTAACATATTACTGGGCATACTGACTGTAACATATTACTGGGCATACTGGCAGTGGCATATTGCTGGGCATACTGACTGTAACATATTACTGGGCATACTCTCAGTGGCATATTACTGGGCATACTAGCAGTGGCATATTACTGGGCATACTGACTGTAACATATTACTGGGCATACTCTCAGTGGCATATTACTGGGCATACTAGCAGTGGCATATTACTGGGCATACTGACTGTAACATATTACTGGGCATACTCTCAGTGGCATATTACTGGGCATACTAGCAGTGGCATATTACTGGGCATACTAGCAGTGGCATATTACTGGGCATACTGGCAGGGGCATATTACTGGGCATACTAGCAGTGGCATATTACTGGGCATACTGGCAGGGGCATATTACTGGGCATACTGGCAGGGCATATTACTGGGCATACTGAGTGTAACATATTACTGGTCATACAGGAAGTGGCATATTACTGGACATACTGGCAGTGGCATATTACTGGGCATACTGGCAGTGGCATATTACTGGGCATACTAGCAGTGGCTTATTACTGGGCATACTGACTGTAACATATTACTGGGCATACTCTCAGTGGCATATTACTGGGCATACTGGCAGTGGCATATTACTGGGCATACTGGCAGTGGCATATTACTGGGCATACTAGCAGTGGCTTATTACTGGGCATACTGACTGTAACATATTACTGGGCATACTGGCAGTGGCATATTACTGGGCATACTAGCAGTGGCAAATTACTGGGCATACTGACTGTAACATATTACTGGGCATACTCTCAGTGGCATATTACTGGGCATACTAGCAGTGGCATATTACTGGGCATACTAGCAGTGGCATATTACTGGGCATACTGACTAACATATTACTGGTCATACAGGCAGTGGCATATTAATGGACATATTAAGGGAAAATGAACAGTGACATAATAATTTAAGTTGATAATTTTGTATGGCCCTCGAATGATGTTATAAATATCCAAATGGCCGTTGGTAGAAAAAAGGTTCCCCACCCTTGCTTTAAGTAGAGGCTTATAGAGTAAACATATTGCACATGCCTTAAAAAAAACATATTTTTCTGTTTAACATAATGGACCCTGATTACTGAGGCTCGCTGGGCGAGCACAGACAAGATCTCAAAGTGAGCGCCTAAATATCATAACCGTAACAAGTGTAGGACAAGGTCAAACGGTTTAAGAAAGCCCAAGGTTCAAGCTGAGGTCACAATCAGTATGCGCCAAACTAACAGGAACTTGAGCTGTATCAAAGGAGGCAAGAGGTTTATAAAACTGGAAATAGGGCACAAACATGATGCAAGTCATGGACACATGATACAATTGGACAGGAAGTAGGAGTTAGAATTCACCTTCATCAGGAACATTCCATTGTGTCTTACATAGAAACATAGAAACATAGAATGTGTCGGCAGATAAGAACCATTCGGTCCATCTAGTCTGCCCAATTTTTTTTGAGTACTTTTATTAGTCCCCCGTTCCCGGTCTTATAGCTAGGATAGCCTTGTGTCTATCCCATGCATGCTTAAACTCCTTCACTGTATTAACCTCTACCACTTCTACTGGAAGACTATTCCATACATCCACTACCCTCTCAGTAAAGTAATACTTTCATTAGTCCCTGGCCTTATCTTATATCTAGGATAGCCTTATACCTATCCCATGCATGCTTAAACTCCTTCACTGTATTAACCTCTACCACTTCTACTGGAAGACTATTCCATACATCCACTACCCTCTCAGTAATGTAATACTTTCATTAGTCCCTGGCCTTATCTTATATCTAGGATAGCCTTATACCTATCCCACGCATGCTTAAACTCCTTCACTGTATTAACCTCTACCACTTCCACTGGAAGACTATTCCATACATCCACTACCCTCTCAGTAAAGTAATACATTCATTAGTCCCCAGTTCTCTATCTTATATCTAGGATAGCCTTATACCTATCCCATGCATGCTTAAACTCCTTCACTGTATTAACCTCTACCACTTCTACTGGAAGACTATTCCATGCATCCACTACCCTCGCAGTAAAGTAATACTTTCATTAGTCCCTGACCTTATCTTATATCTAGGCTAGCCTTATACCTATCCCACGCATGCTTAAACTCCTTCACTGTATTAACATCTACCACTTCTACTGGAAGACAATTCCATACATCCACTACCCTCTCAGTAATGTAATACTTTCATTAGTCCCTGGCCTTATCTTATAGCTAGGATAGCCTTATATCTATCCCACGCATGCTTAAAATCCTTGACTGTGTTTACCTCTACCACTTCTGCTGGAAGGCTATTCCATACATCCACTACCCTCAGTGTTATGGTGACTGATGCTCTTTTTAGATCTTTGCACCAGTATTGACCTTGATGCATAACCCCCGTTGTGTTCAAGTGTGTGGCCTGCTTAGTGCAAGTTGGGATGAGTGTCACCAGTCTGCTAGTGACTGAAACGTGGTCCACGGGGCCTCTATGTTTGGCAGTTGACCTTTTGCCGCATGCACAGTTCAATCACGTTCGCTCGATGTGCCACATCCGTTTTACTTACATGTATTTGTTTTCCTTTCTAAATACAAAGAGTGTGAAAAGACTTATTCCAATGTCATTGTTTATGCTGCATAAAATTAATTCGCCATTATGAGCCGGTCGTTGAGTGACATGGGGAAACATGGGGGAAAACAAAGATAACACATGGATATTAATCAGAAAAAGGTTTCACAGCACAGAACCAGGGAGGCAAGTATAGGATGTAACATTCTCTGATTCCTAAACTTTATTTTGTAAGCTCTGTGGTCAGGAGATTACACATAACAATATATGTATTTATACCCATTCATGGCAGGGTATAACAATACGAGTTTCCACTTGGTGGTGGGAAGGGGGACAATAGTATTAGGCGTGGTGGGTCCTCAAAAAGAAGGCAATATTGTTGTAAAATTGTCAGGGCCACTCCAAATAATAATGATAACAAAGTGTTTAACCAAGAAAGGTACACTCGCATGCTATCTAGAAGGAGAGAGCGCAGGTAACTTGTTTTTCTTTGGCTTTTACTATATATTGGGGCTGATGTGTACTGTAGTCGTTGCAGCCGCCCAGTGATGGGAGTGAGCGCAGGACTTTTCTTTCTGCATTTGTATCCATGTTTTGTATTACTCAGCCTTGTTACAATGCAGCCGCCCATCCCATGTGTTCCCTATTAAGGGTTAATAATGTATAGGGGTGTATATAAAAAATACCCCTTTCTGTCTCATTAGAGATTTTTGCCAGAGGCTCAAAGAAGCAAGGTGAATGGTTAGAGTTAGGACCCACCTAGGGGGGTCTGCCTTGACGTTGGCAGGTGGGCTCATCCTCTCATGGCCATTGGAGGTAACTAAAAAACCTCCATTTGTTTTAAAAAATACATAGGGATAAAGGAGAGAGCGCAGGTAACTTGTTTTTCTTTGGTTTTTACTATATATTGGGGCTGATGTGTACTGTAGTCGTTGCAGCCGCCCAGTGATGGGAGTGAGCGCAGGACTTTTCTTTCTGCATTGCTATCTAGAAGGTGTTGTTATTACAGAGGGATGAAGGGCCTACTGAGCTATCTCACCAGCATCTCACTAATGGGAAGAGTGGGCAGGCAACTGGGTCAAACCGACAGAAGAGCTAGAACCATGCCGGTTATCACAATATTTACTAATATTATCGTAACCTCAACGTTTGGTAACAAACTCAGTGGGGTGGAATGCCCCAGCAAGAACAAAAAGGCTATATTGTATTATGCAATATTTTAGGCAAATCGTATATTGTTTTTTTTTTGTACGAACTATGTCCCTTTTTAAATTGAACCCCAAAAAAAGACAGAGAGTCAGAAAAAGCCAACAGTCATGATAATTCAAAATACAATGAAACAAGTGATAATTTAATCCAACAACACCTTGTCTTTATGCAAAATTATATGAAATACTGTATTGACCCAAGTATTGGCTGGCCATAATTGTGCCCCTAATGTTTAGCATTTAAACTTAAATTACAATATTTGAACAAGTCATGTTATAGGTCAGGGGTCACATATTATGTTTTGGGGAATTGCACAGCCTATTTTCATAATAAGGCTTGTTTTACCATTTCTTTCTTTTCACCTCGTGGGTGAGCTCTTAGAAAGAAATATTTTATTTTTATATGCCCACTAAAGCACTTCTTATATACATAATAAAATACTTTTTTCAAAGAGCTCACCCATAAGGTGAAAAAAAAAGTCATGGTAAAACATTATGATAACAGGCTGTGCAATTCCCAAAAACATAATATGTGACCAGTGACCAATAACAAAATACAAGTAGATGTAGGCAGTGTCAGAGGAATTAACCCCTTGGGTGGATAGACAGATATAATCAGTGTCAGAGGAGTTAATCCCTTGGGTGGCTAGACAGATATAGGCAGTGATCAGAGGAGTTGACCCCTTTGGTGGCTATAAAGATATAGGCAGTGTCAGAGGAGTTAACTCCTTGGGTAGCTAGACAGATATAGGCAGTGTCAGAGCAGTTAAACCTTTTATCCATTACACACTTACTCACACATATAAACAGACACACTCACATTCACTCACACAAACACACTCTCATTCACACTGACACACACACAGGCTCTCACTCACACTGACAAACACACACACTTTCAGTTTTTTACTTACCTGGTGCATCTCTTGCTTTGAGTGAAGGAAAGACTGTGCCAATCAGGAGAGGCTTCTGAACTCTCAGCCAATCAGGATATTTGAGATGTCTCACCTGATTGGCTGAGACCTCCTTAGATCAGGAAAGAAAAAAAAAGCTGCATGGAGCAGCAAAGTACAAAGCACAAAGGGTGCCGCACGGGGCAGCTTCCACAGTCTGCCCCATTGAAATGCCAGTCCTGCCTACAAGTAATCAATGCTGCACAGCTAATCACAATAAATAATCCACACTGGGCTATGTCTGCTAAGATCTGTCTAGCTAGAGCAGAGCAGGGCAACTTCAGCTAAATGTGACGATATAGATGGACTGCAAGGAGAGATGGCAAACATCTATGGTAACCAGAGAAGGGCTGATAAGGAGGCTATTGCCCCCGAGGCTGCTGTCTAACCTTGCTCCATAGGCTGGGGCTCTACCCCTTTCACTTCTAATTGCCCCAGTGCACCAAACTGTCTATCCAGTTGTCTTCTTTGTCTATCAATCTCTGTATTTTATCAGTACATCTGTCGTGTCTGTCTATCTGTGTCTATCTCTGATGATTACAGGTGGACTGATGAAGTTGCATATTGGGTCAGCAGATAATATTCTGCCCCACGGTCTCAGTTTAACAAGTAAAATAACTACAGATTTGTTCTAAATCAAAGATAAATAATTCTGTTTGTTGTTCTTACAGCTGTATTAAAAATCTAATATTTCCAATATTGGCTCGGACAGAGCTTAGCACCGAAACTATCTGTTGACTCACGCAATACGTACAAATATAAAATAATAAGAGAGACCTTGTTTTTTTTTGGGGTTGTTTTTTTTTTTAAATGGATTTTATCGTTACAGGGTATTTTTTTCTTTAACACTGTATTTGGTTGAGAGAGAATTTATGGGTAAGCAAAATCCTTCACTATGTCAGGGATTAGATTCGGGGAACGTGAATCCCGCGTCTCGCAAATACGATATTCAGCACATTTTGAAACGGATTCTCAGCCTCTGCATTGCATGTTTAGCATTTTTATCTCCACAGAAACCTGTTAGTGATAAATATTTTATGTCTACAGGAATATAGCTCGCATGAAACCAGATCCAACAGCCAATGACTTCAAAAGATTTTCACAATATTATCATTCTTTTTTTTTTTTTAAAGCTTATTTTCCTCACATAATTCCTCGTATGTTCCTTTTTTAATTTGCCTTAATCGTACACTTTTGGTAATAAGATACAGAAAAAGCAGGAGAGAAAAATGTCGGAAAACACAATTGCGAAATGCGTTGGTAGGTTCAACAAGACATAACTATTTCAGAAACTGCATTGGTAAATTCAAGGATTTTGATATTGTTTAGCTTTTGCTTATAAATCCCTATACCTAACCAGGGCATTTCTTTCTGAGATTTAGCAACAATGGATAAATTACTTACATCTCTCTATATATTTTTTTTTTTAAATTAAAGGTGTTAATAGAGTTGTGGGCCAAATAATAAAGGACTCAAGAGGATTTTTGTTGACCAAACAGTTTAATTTATTCGATCCAAATATTGATATTACATGCACAGTACAAAGCAAATGTAGACCTTTAAATGTTTCTGATCATTGCCAGGCTTTCTTGGTGTTTGAAGGAATTTATTTTAAAAGATGTTTGAATCTTTAGTGTATTCATTGGTCGCTGATAGGATAATCACATATTTATCATAATCACAAGTGTCTAAAACAATTAAGGTAAAGCATGTCTCTAAAGTACAAGAACATACTTTGAAAGCACTGGAACGTACAGGGGAAAAATAACAGATCCATCAAATGTGACCTTTTGATGTCTCAGTTAATGCGTTTGTTGAGTGACACAAAAGAACATAGATGCCGGGATATTTGACAATTACGGTAAGGTATGTTTTCGAAAAGGAAAATAAATTCACCCATCAACACATTTCAATTCTTGTAGGCCTAATTGCAGGGTGTTAATCAGGGGTTCAATGTGAAAATGTTTAAATATTCCTCTCTTTGTTTGTTTTTTTTGCAAAAAAAAAAAAGGAAGAATTGGTTTGAGGCTAAAAAGGAGTGAACAATTTAAAGAAGCATAAAAAATGTTTAACCCCTAGGGCTGTAATCTCAGTTCTGCCTCTCAGCGCTGATAGGGTCTCCGGGTGCTCAGCCAATCAGTGTGGGCAATGTGGGGTGCAAAGACAAACCCCCGTTTTTTAAAATGTATCAAGAGAGTGGGCATCTATATTGGGGGGACAATTGAAATAAAAGTTTGCTGGAATCTATAATAAAATTAGGACCTTCCTAGCCATCAAAGAGAATAATTCAACGGTAGATCTTTCCTTGGAAACATAGAAACAGAGAAGGTATTAGCAGAAAAGAACCATTTGGCCCTCTAGTTTGCCTAAATAAATCTTGACTATATTTTGACTTATACATTTTTTTTGCACTGTAAAGTTACCAATACAAGGTTTAAGTAGAAATAATACTTAATAAATAAAATGTAAAATTATTTTCAAGTAAACTTTTTAACTATTACTATTTTTCTTTTATAAAATATATATTATTTTAAGTGTTGTAATTGAAAAAAGTATATTTTAAAAACTAGCTAACAACAGGGGAAGAACAATATGACACCAACGGTAGCCATATTGGCCTAGTGGGCGGGGCCCAGAGCCATTAGCGGCCTTTTTCCTCCACCGACCAGATCTAATTATATATCTAGGGATTCTTTTTTTATTTATTTTTTTTGTAGTATTATTTTGGATATATTTTCTATTTTAGAAGGTCCCAAAGCCCAAAATGGGCAGGATGTAAACTATTCGGTTGATATATTGTGTCATTTTTGGTTATCATCCAAAGGGAGACGGAGTGTCATGATCCACTGTATCGGAGAGATTAAACCATTTCTCCTGCCACTGATTTTGCTTCTGTTTCACCATAGATGGGGAAGGCAAACTAATCTTTATTTAACGATGGTACAGTGAGTGTATGAGTACAATTCTACCTGTATTATTTATCCATTAATAAAGAGTTTATGGTAAGGACAATGGCCTGCTTTGCCCAGCGAGAGTTGCTCAGCACACGAATTGATACTTTGGATTTGTCAAAACGTAACTTTATGGGATTCTGTAAACCTAAGCTTTCCGTATACTGCGAATGCGGAGAATACAACAAATGATTAAAAATGATATATACATTGTGTTGGCAGAATTACAAGCAAAGGCAAAAAATGTAAGATATATATATACGTTTGTGTCTGTGGAATCTCCTGCTTATGACATCACCTGTGGACACATATTGGTACGGTGGGATGACTATGACTGTCCACTTTTAATTATTATTTTTAAAGAAGGAGAACTGTAGGCAAAAAAAAAAAATTATTCAGATATTTTAAATGGAAATGATTTAATAAGACTACAAATTAGAGAGTTGTCCTTCGGACCCAATGGGAATAAACCTCAAATTTGGGGCGACTCTGAAGTGATCTCAAATCAGCCCAAAAATTGGCCCACTGTGGCCAACACTTGCAGCCAAAATGGTAGCCTTGATCCCTCCCAACAGGCCTTCTCTGGTGTCCAATATAATCAAAAGACACTGGTAAATGTTTGATATGTATGATTTAAATGAATACATATAGCCTTTTTCATAGGGTATTAGTAGATATAATTGAAAAATATAAATTTTTAATAGCCCTGTACATTTTTAATTATTAGGGAGCAGCAGTGGATATTCTACTGTAAAATCACACAGGTGCTGCATATCTAAAAAAAAATGTAAAAAACAATTGCCTTATACATTATAATACAGGAGTTCTCACACAAAAAAAACTATGAAGATTAAGCTCTGTCAGGGGAATTTCATCATAAATTAAACCCTTGAAATATAAATTAAACCATGGATCAGAAAAATCAATCTCAGAATGGATCCCATGAAAGCCAGTACACAGATATCATTTTAAAGGCTCAGTAATACCTATTTACAATGATTGCTTTGGTGACATATTCCTCCAGTGAGTTTCTTAAGATGATATTTCACAGTGAAACATAGAAGGTGTTTAATTAGAATATAAGCTTCACATTTAAATTAATGAGAATATACCAGTATATTTCCAGTAATTTATCATTTATTAAAGGCACACTCCCACCAGAAAATGAAAAGGGCTTATTTTTCTTATATTGGATTGTTGATTTCAGATATGTCTATTGTTTTTGTTATGTGACTGTATTTAATAAAATATGTAACTAAACAAGTGTGACTTGTCGCTGCCATTTTGTGAAATATAGTGTTTTTGGGTGCCACCCACTAGTGACTTTACAACATTAGTATCTCACTTTGGGGCTGGGGACACAGAATGCCGTCTATAAGTCAGAATTCTGACCATAGACTTGCATTGAAAGGGAGGGTAATGGAACTATTACATCACAAGAGGGTGGTATTTTAAAAAATATTTTAAAAAACTATAAACTCTGGACAATGCACCATAATCCATAATCCTTATACCACATATAGCATGAATGCAATGTTATGATGTATCATCACAAACCAAACCATGGGTCATGCCATTTTACATTTCCTTTCATTTAAACTGTGCTGACCACCCATCTTGTGATGTCCTTGGTCTCTATGAATTATTTGGGGCCCTAACTTGGTCCTGCATACAGGCCCAACATCTCTTGCCATAGCACCGCCTTGCAGCACCCACAGCACTTGAACCAGCAAACAGCTTGCACCCAAATGTCTTGCCAGAGCATTCCTTGGTCTTGCCAGAGCACTGACAATAACCAGATGGCACACTCAGGACATGCCCCAGCCAGACACCAGATGGCACACTCAGGACATGCCCCAGCCAGACACCAGATGGCACACTCAGGACATGCCCCAGCCAGACACCAGATGGCACACTCAGGACATGCCCCAGCCAGACACCAGATGGCACACTCAGGACATGCCCCAGCCAGACACCAGATGGCACACTCAGGACATGCCCCAGCCAGACACCAGATGGCACACTCAGGACATGCCCCAGCCAGACACCAGATGGCACACTCAGGACATGCCCCAGCCAGACACCAGATGGCACACTCAGGACATGCCCCAGCCAGACACCAGATGACACACTCAGGACATGCCCCAGCAAGACACCAGATGGCACACTCAGGACATGCCCCAGCCAGACACCAGATGGCACACTCAGGACATGCCCCAGCCAGACACCAGATGGCACACTCAGGACATGCCCCAGCCAGACACCAGATGGCACACTCAGGACATGCCCCAGCCAGACACCAGATGGCACACTCAGGACATGCCCCAGCCAGACACCAGATGGCACACTCAGGACATGCCCCAGCCAGACACCAGATGGCACACTCAGGACATGCCCCACCATTGCACATCCATGACTTATCCCAGTGACCACCCAGATTGCATGTCTGGGCAGTGCACAGCTGCATGCTCGTTCACAGAGGGGGCTGGTGAGGGGAGCAGAGGATCACTTCCATGGCAAACATGCAATGTGTGCAGTAAGGGCTGCTTTTTAGGGGGATACAATTCTTATGGTCCCCAGAACCTCCGGGGCCCTTAGAACCATAAGAATTGTATCCCCCTAATGGGCGGCCCTTCCTGCACACATTGCATTACTTTTAACCTTTTCTATCACACAAACTTCATTGAAACAATAATTTGCAGCCAATGCTGTTGTCAGTTTAGAAGCACAGCTGTTTAATGGATAGATGGATAGATAGAGGCTCAGTGACTTTATTACTCAGTATGTATCAAAAGATTATAACGACACATCAATACGGCATCTGGCAGAAGACCCTTAATAAAAGGTAATAGAGCCCCTCGCAAGCGTCATTCTGTCTTTCTATCATGTGGCATAATCAGCAAGCGGCTGCTCCGAAATGAAAGATTTAATAACTTTTTTAATCATTTTCCAGTTTATTTTTCTTGTTTTGCACTGTGGCTGGCCGGACAGCTGCTCAAACCAGCTGCGATCCGTACAAGTTCATTTTTCCTTTGGATGTGGCACATCCAAAGACATTTAATAGGAAAGTGAGAATGAAATCAGGACGGGAAAAGGCAATTACGTACACGCCAAGTGCGCTTTAAGCGCTCTGTGTGGTGCCCAGCACTTTCTGTGATACTTAAGAATAACGAATTTAAAGGATTTTTTTTCTTTCCGAAAAAAAAAAAAAAAAAGATATTTATACTTTTTTTTTATTTAGACATGTCTCAGCCTAGCCCTTCAGTGGTCTCTGCAGCCATGATTCCCCATTTTCCTCGTTCATCATGGGCTCAGTGAATGAACCTTGTGAAGAAGGCAGAATGTTCATGAACATGCTCCCATTAAATTGTCTGTGGGCTCAATTAGCCCTGGACCCTAGCAGTACCACCTAGGTGCTGTTGATACAGAAGCCTGTTAGACAGGCTGGGGTAATGATGTCATAGAAAGGGGAGGAGCCAAGAACTAACTTGCATTTTACTTTCAATGCAATGTTGCGTTTTGAGTATACAAAGCACTGTGCAGTAATTCCAGGACCCCCAAAAATAATTACATTGTCTGGTCTAATCCAATGACTGCTGGCAACTCCACAAATAACCCATCTCTGAATTTGGCCATACTCTTCCCTTAAAGGATAACTGTCGGCAAAAATGAAGTCATGTTTAATTGAAAGAGACCTGAAATGTAGACATTTTAAATAGAAACGCGTAAGTAAAGAATAATAATAATAATGCAATCTTACTGAGCCCTCGCTGCTTGTATAGTTCTATCAGGGGGCAGACATCTTTGGTCACCTGACTCAAGATTCTAAAACAAACTGGACCTATATAAGTAGAGAGGGGGCTCCATATGGTGCTTAATTTATCTCCGTTCATCATTTCTTGATGCAATCTTTCAATTAAACGGAGCTTATTTTTTTCTGCCAACAGTTGTCCTTTAAGGCAGTGGAAGAAATCAGAGTCTCTCTATCTATGGATGAATTCTCATGGTCTCCAGGTAGTCAACAGGGAACCCCCCAGCCCCCCCCCCCCCCCCCCCCCCCGCGCGCCCGCGTGAGCCACATGGGCAGGGCTTAGGAAAACATGGGAGGAGCATTTTCCAGACAAGACAGGAAAAAGAGCAAAAATAGGTACAAATTTAAAGAAAGATGTGTAAAATTGGAAGGATGTACCCCGAAACCCAGGGTATTTGTACTGGTACTGCAGACCAGTAAAAAAAAAAAATTGTTAATTATAAGAAAAGGTGGAATCCGTAATTATGCCACTTTCCATTATCACCCACAACTCTCCTAAAAGTAGTGCTGTCGGCGACTGCCTAGCCTTCCTAATATGGCTTCCCCCGACAGGAGGACATACAATGGGCGTGGTCAGTGACATCACTAGAAGCCAGTACAGTTGCCCTCTTCCCCGATTAAATAATTTTTACTCCGCGAGTGCTGCGGGTTTTTCTGGTTTATACGGTATATATGTCCTAAACACGCAACGACAGGTGTAAATACGCGACGCGGAGTAAAGCGCATTGATTCAGCAAATCTCTGTGTTCGTTTGCTAAGCAGCTTATATTTCCCATAAGAATGTGGCATTTCTCATGAATTTTAATTATGGGGGCACAGGAAATGATCTCTGATATTAAACCAGTAGCAGGGTAAATATTCAACTGGGATCAGTTCAGTTGGCAGTGGAATAATTAGATTTGTGCACAATGATGGATAGATTTTGTTTTCTCTTGGTGGTACAGCAGCCACCCAGCCAGGCTGCATCCACTGTACTTTATTCCTATGTATTTACTGCCCAGTAAATACATAGGTCCAGAACAGAGAGAGGCGATATATAGCATTATATCAGGACTACAAGTCCCATGAGAGACAGATAGATAGATAGACAGACAGACAGACAGATAGTTAGATAGACAGTTAGATAGATAGATAGAGAGATAGAGAGATAGAGAGATAGACAGACAGACAGACAGACAGACAGACAGACAGACAAATGGATAGATAGATAGATGATAGATAGATAGATGATAGATAGATGATAGATAGATAGATGATAGATAGATAGATGATAGATAGATAGATGATAGATAGATAGATGATAGATAGATAATAGAGATATAGAGATATAGATAGATAGTTAGATCCAAATATAAATAGATAGATATAGACAGATAGACAGACAGATATATAGATAGTTAGATAGATAGAGATAGATAGATAGATAGATAGATAGATAGATACAGATCGATAGATACAGATCGATAGATAGATAGTTGGATGGATACAGATATAAATAGATGATAGATAGATCAATGATAGATAATAGAGATATAGATAGCTAGATAGATACAAATATAGATAGATAGATACAGATAGAGAGGGAGAGATACCGATAGATAAATAGATAGATAGATAGACAGATATACTGTAAATAGATACAAATAGATAGATAGATGATAGACAGAGTTAATTACAGATAGATACAGATAGATAGACAGATACAGATATAAATCGATAGATAGATAGATAGATAATAGATAGATACAGATAGATAGATTGATAGATAGATAGATAGATAGATAGATGATAGATAGATGGATAGATACAGATAGATAGATAGATAGATAGATAGATAGATAGATACAGATAGAGAGGGACAGATACCGATAGATAAATAGATAGATAGATAGATAGATAGATAGACAGATATACTGTAGATAGATACAAATAGATAGATAGATGATAGACAGAGTTAATTACAGATAGATATAGATAGACAGATACAGATATAAATCGATAGATAGATAGATAGATAGATAGATAGATGATAGATAGATAGATAGATAGATAGATATCCATGCATTAAAAAATGTGTATTGACCATTATATGGAAGTAATGCCATTTGCATGTTTTTCTACCTTGCTGACACATTCGCGTGTGGGACATTTTATACATAACCCCCACTGCTTGATGGGGAATCGGCTCCCGTAGTTATGATCAGCTCCATCCTGCTGCTTTCAGCTCATTTTTGTCTAATTGTTGTTTTGTTATTTGTATTGGCTCCTAATTCAGATTCATTTCCCATCATTGAGCAGACTCAGCACTGGGCGCTAACTGGGAATTAACACCGATTATATATACTCTGCTTCCCGGGGCCTTATCTTCCCCTGGTCCCAATAATATTGACGCCGGTCACACATTTTAAGCTCACAGGTTTCTTTATCAAAACATCCATCATCCAGGATCTAACATTATTCTAAACATTTCTACCCTGCCTTGCTCCATAAAATGCATCGAGTGCGCACTGCCATCTAGTGGCCCAAAGCCTTATTACATACATTTCCAGTCTGGTCCTCTGCCCTGTTAAAGGGACTTTGTCAACCTAAATATTGCTAATACTGTGAACACATACCTCCCAGGTGTCCCTTTATGGCACCCAAATCCCCCATCCCTCTTTTCTCCTTAATTATCCCTCTTTTCTGTAGAATTTGCTTTGTATAACTGGATCACAGACTCCACAGCAATAAAACTTACAGTAATGTGCAGTGTATGAGTGTATCACAGACCCCACAGCAATAAAACTCACAGTAATGTGAAGCGTGTGAGTGTATCACAGACTCCACAGCAATAAAACTCACAGTAATGTGCAGTGTGTGAGTGTATCACAGACTCCACAGTAATAAAACTCACAGTAATGTGCAGTGTGTGTGAATATATCCCAGACTCCACAGCAATAAAACTCACAGTAATGTGCAGTGTGTGAGTGTATCACAGACTCCACAGCAATAGAACTCACAGTAATGTGCAGTGTGTGAGTGTATCACAGACTCCACAGCAATAAAACTCACAGTAATGTGCAGTGTGTGAGTGTATCAGACTCCACAGCAATAACACTCACAGTAATGTGCAGTGTGTGAGTGTATCACAGACTCCACAGCAATAAAACTCACAGTAATGTGCAGTGTGTGAGTGTATCACAGACTCCACAGCAATAAAACTCACAGTAATGTGCAGTGTGTGTGTATCACAGACTCCACATCAATAAATCTCACAGTAATGAGCAGTGTGTGAGTGTATCACAGACTCCACAGCAATAAATCTCACAGTAATGAGCAGTGTGTGAGTGTATCACAGACTCCACAGCAATAAAACTCACAGTAATGTGCAGTGTGTGAGTGTATCACAGACTCCACAGCAATAAAACTCACAGTAATGTGCAGTGTGTGAGTGTATCACAGACTCCACAGCAATAAAACTCACAGTAATGTGCAGTGTGTGAGTGTATCAGACTCCACAGCAATAACACTCACAGTAATGTGCAGTGTGTGAGTGTATCACAGACTCCACAGCAATAAAACTCACAGTAATGTGCAGTGTGTGAGTGTATCACAGACTCCACAGAAATAAAACTCACAGTAATGTGCAGTGTGTGAGTGTATCACAGACTCCACATTAATAAAACTCACAGTAATGTGCAGTGTGTGTGAATATATCACAGACTCCACAGCAATAAAACTCACAGTAATGTGCAGTGTGTGAGTGTATCACAGACTCCACAGCAATAGAACTCACAGTAATGTGCAGTGTGTGAGTGTATCACAGACTCCACAGCAATAAAACTCACAGTAATGTGCAGTGTGTGAGTGTATCACAGACTCCACAGCAATAAAACTCACAGTAATGTGCAGTGTGTGAGTGTATCAGACTCCACAGCAATAACACTCACAGTAATGTGCAGTGTGTGAGTGTATCAGACTCCACAGCAATAACACTCACAGTAATGTGTAGTGTGTGAGTGTATCACAGACTCCACAGCAATAAAACTCACAGTAATGTGCAGAGTGTGAGTGTATCACAGTAATGTGCAGTGTGTGAGTGTATCACAGTAATGTGCAGTGTGTGAGTGTATCACAGTAATGTGAGGTGTGTGAGTGTATCACAGTAATGTGCAGCGTGTGAGTGTGTCACAGTAATGTGCAGCGTGTGAGTGTATCACAGTAATGTGCAGCGTGTGAGTGTATCACAGTAATGTGCAGCGTGTGAGTGTATCACAGTAATGTGCAGTGTGTGAGTGTATCACAGTAATGTGCAGCGTGTGAGTGTATCACAGTAATGTGCAGCGTGTGAGTGTATCACAGTAATGTGCAGTGTGTGAGTGTATCACAGTAATGTGCAGTGCGTGAGTATATCCCAGTAATGGGCAGTGTGTGAGTGTATCACAGTAATGTGCAGAGTGTGAGTGTATCACAGTAATGTGCAGCGTGCGAGTGTATCACAGTAATGTGCAGTGTGTGTCAGTGTATCACAGTAATGTGCAGTGTGTGAGTGTATCACAGTAATGTGCAGTGTGTGTGTATCACAGTAATGTGCAGTGTGTGAGTGTATCACAGTAATGTGCAGTGTGTGAGTGTATCACAGTAATGTGCAGTGTGTGAGTGTATCTCAGTAATGTGCAGTGTGTGAGTGTATCTCAGTAATGTGCAGTGCGTGAGTGTATCCCAGTAATGGGCAACGTGTGAGTGTATCACAGTAATGTGCAGCGTGTGAGTGTATCACAGTAATGTGCAGTGTGTGAGTGTATCACAGTAATGTGCAGTGTGTGAGTGTATCACAGTAATGTGCAGCGTGTGAGTGTATCACAGTAATGTGCAGTGTGTGAGTGTATCCCAGTAATGTGCAGTGCGTGAGTGTATCACAGTAATGTGCAGTGTGTGAGTGTATCACAGTAACGTGCAGTGTGTGAGTGTATCACAGTAATGTGCAGCGTGTGAGTGTATCACAGTAATGTGCAGCGTGTGAGTGTATCACAGTAATGTGCAGCGTGTGAGTGTATCACAGTAATGTGCAGCGTGTCAGTGTATCACAGTAATGGGCAGCGCGTGAGTGTATCACAGTAATGGGCAGCGCGTGAGTGTATCACAGTAATGTGCAGCGCGTGAGTGTATCACAGTAATGTGCAGCGCGTGAGTGTATCACAGTAATGTGCAGCGCGTGAGTGTATCACAGTAATGTGCAGCGCGTGAGTGTATCACAGTAATGTGCAGCGCGTGAGTGTATCACAGTAATGTGCAGCGCGTGAGTGTATCACAGTAATGTGCAGCGCGTGAGTGTATCACAGTAATGTGCAGCGCGTGAGTGTATCACAGTAATGTGCAGCGCGTGAGTGTATCACAGTAATGGGCAGCGCGTGAGTGTATCACAGTAATGTGCAGCGCGTGAGTGTATCACAGTAATGGGCAGCGCGTGAGTGTATCACAGTAATGGGCAGCGCGTGAGTGTATCACAGTAATGGGCAGCGTGTGAGTGTATCACAGTAATGGGCAGCGTGTGAGTGTATCACAGTAATGGGCAGCGTGTGAGTGTATCACAGTAATGGGCAGCGCGTGAGTGTATCACAGTAATGTGCAGTGTGTCAGTGTATCACAGTAATGTGCAGCGTGTCAGTGTATCACAGTAATGTGCAGTGTGTGAGTGTATCACAGTAATGTGCAGCGTGTGAGTGTATCACAGTAATGTGCAGCGTGTGAGTGTATCACAGTAATGTGCAGCGTGTGAGTGTATCACAGTGATGTGCAGTATGTGAGTGTATCACAGTAATGTGCAGCGTGTGAGTGTATCACAGTAATGTGCAGTGTGTGAGTGTATCACAGTAATGTGCAGTGTGTGAGTGTATCACAGTAATGGGCAGCGCGTGAGTGTATCACAGTAATGGGCAGCGCGTGAGTGTATCACAGTAATGGGCAGCGCGTGAGTGTATCACAGTAATGGGCAGCGCGTGAGTGTATCACAGTAATGTGCAGTGTGTGAGTGTATCACAGTAATGTGCAGTGTGTGTGTATCACAGTAATGTGCAGCGTGTGAGTGTATCACAGTAATGGGCAGCGTGTGAGTGTATCACAGTAATGTGCAGTGTGTGTGTATCACAGTAATGTGCAGCGCGTGAGTGTATCACAGTAATGGGCAGCGTGTGAGTGTATCACAGTAATGTGCAGTGTGTGTGTATCACAGTAATGTGCAGCGCGTGAGTGTATCACAGTAATGTGCAGCGTGTGAGTGTATCACAGTAATGTGCAGTGTGTGAGTGTATCACAGTAATGTGCAGTGTGTGAGTGTATCACAGTAATGTGCAGCGTGTCAGTGTATCACAGTAATGTGAAGTGTGAGTGTATCACAGTAATGGGCAGTGTGTCAGTGTATCACAGTAATGGGCAGCGCGTGAGTGTATCACAGTAATGTGCAGTGTGTGAGTGTATCACAGTAATGTGCAGCGTGTGAGTGTATCACAGTAATGTGCAGTGTGTGAGTGTATCACAGTAATGTGCAGCGTGTGAGTGTATCACAGTAATGTGCAGTGTGTGAGTGTATCACAGTAATGTGCAGCGTGTGAGTGTATCACAGTAATGTGCAGTGTGTGAGTGTATCACAGTAATGTGCAGCGTGTGAGTGTATCACAGTAATGTGCAGTATGTGAGTGTATCACAGTAATGTGCAGTGTGTGAGTGTATCACAGTAATGTGCAGTGTGTGAGTGTATCACAGTAATGGGCAGCGTGTGAGTGTATCACAGTAATGGGCAGCGTGTGAGTGTATCACAGTAATGGGCAGCGCGTGAGTGTATCACAGTAATGGGCAGGGTGTGTCAGTGTATCACAGTAATGTGCGGTGTGTGAGTGTATCACAGTAATGTGCAGTGTGTGAGTGTATCACAGTAATGAGCAGTGTGTGAGTGTATCACAGTAATGTGCAGTGTGTGAGTGTATCACAGTAATGAGCAGTGTGTGAGTGTATCACAGTAATGTGCAGTGTGTGAGTGTATCACAGTAATGTTCAGTGTGTGAGTGTATCACAGTAATGGGCAGCGTGTGAGTGTATCACAGTAATGGGCAGCGCGTGAGTGTATCACAGTAATGGGCAGCGCGTGAGTGTATCACAGTAATGTGCAGTGTGTGAGTGTATCACAGTAATGTGCAGCGCGTGAGTGTATCACAGTAATGTGCAGTGTGTGAGTGTATCACAGTAATGTGCAGTGTGTGAGTGTATCACAGTAATGGGCAGCGTGTGAGTGTATCACAGTAATGTGCAGTGTGTGAGTGTATCACAGTAATGTGCAGTGTGTGAGTGTATCACAGTAATGTGCAGTGTGTGAGTGTATCACAGTAATGTGCAGTGTGTGAGTGTATCACAGTAATGTGCAGCGTGTGAGTGTATCACAGTAATGTGCAGCGCGTGAGTGTATCACAGTAATGGGCAGCGCGTGAGTGTATCACAGTAATGGGCAGCGCGTGAGTGAGTGTAATACATATTAAAGTGTCTTTAACCTACAAAGCCCTCCACTCCTCCATCCCTCCTTACATTGCCTCCCTTGTTAACCCATAACTCCCTGCATGACCTCTGTGCTCTTCAATGGGACTAAAACTCTCCTCCAACCTCATCACCACTTCTCACTCGCGTCTCCAAGATTTCGCCCGAGCTGCCCCCTCTCTCTGGAACTCCCTTCCCCGGAGCATCCAGCTCTCTCCCTCCTTTTCAAACTTTAAAAAGTCCCTCAAAACTCATCTCTCTAAAGCAGCTTACTACCCAACCCACTAGAATACCGGTCACTTTACCTCTAGCTGATCCCACCTTACTGGAACACGCACAGTTCATCTTTGGCCTATCCCACCTAGTGCCCCCCATCCACACTACTGTTACTACAACTTCAATCCCTCTGACCTCTTCAACCCTTATGTGTCTTATGGAACCCATTCCTTCTAGATTGTAAGCTCTGTGAGCAGGGCTCTCTACCTCATGTATCAGTCTGTCCCTCTAGATTGTAAGCTCTGTGAGCAGGGCTCTCTGCCTCATGTATCAGTCTGTCCCTCTAGATTGTAAGCTCTGTGAGCAGGGCTCTCTACCTCATGTGTCAGTCTGTCCCTCTAGATTGTAAGCTCTATGAGCAGGGCTCTCTACCTCATGTATCAGTCTGTCCCTCTAGATTGTAAGCTCTGTGAGCAGGGCTCTCTGCCTCATGTATCAGTCTGTCCCTCTAGATTGTCAGCTCTGTGAGCAGGACTCTCTACCTCATGTATCAGTCTGTCCCTCTAGATTGTCAGCTCTATGAGCAGGGCTCTCTACCTCATGTATCCGTCTGTCCCTCTAGATTGTAAGCTCTGTGAGCAGGGCTCTCTACCTCATGTGTCAGTCTGTCCCTCTAGATTGTAAGCTCTATGAGCAGGGCTCTCTATCTCATATATCAGTCTGTTCCTCTAGATTGTAAGCTCTGTGAGCAGGGCTCTCTACCTCATGTATCAGTCTGTCCCTCTAGATTGTAAGCTCTGTGAGCAGGGCTCCCTATCCCATGTATCAGTCTGTCCCTCTAGATTGTAAGCTCTGCGAGCAGGGCTCTCTACCTCATGTCTCAGTCTGTTCTTGTTCATGTAACTTAGTACTGTATGTAGCCCCCCTCTATGCTCTGTATGTAGCGCTACGTAAATTGTTGGCGCTATATAAATAAATCTTAATGTAATTTGAAATGGCTCTACACTAGATTATATATCTGGACTTATTTTCAGACCTGACAAACGGGCGATACTCCACATGAGGGTATAATGTATAAAGCGGTGACGGCTGACGCCACCTTTCCGTTCAGCGCTTCCGTCGGATAGAGACTGCGATACTAATATGGGTGTCTGAGAGATGGGCGCCAAATAAAATCAGGATCACTGCTGTATCTTCAAAATATGAAAAGGTGCATGGTCACCACCCCAGGCAAAAAAAAAACTGGCCTTACGTGTTTTCGCGCCTGATCACGGCCCTTTATTATAGGCTTCTGCCTCTAGCGCTCTAGTGCAGACGTGGATTTGCGTTTCATCAACGTACATCTGTAACACATAGTTTACATGCCTTTTGCTCCAGTCCACCTGGTATCTGTACCATGTAGGCTGGATCCAGTAGTGGTGTATCTTCCACAAGGCACTCGCCTAGGGCGGCACTTTGCCAGTGCCAGAGGGTGTTAAAGCACACTTCTGGTGCTTCAAACATTTTGCCTCCCTACCCTCACCGTTCAGCAAGCTTTAGCTCCTTCCAGTTAATCAGGGTGATGAGGGCATGTAATGGACGTGGTGGGGGTATGTAATGAGGGTGATGGTGGCATGTAATGGGGGTGATGGGGCATTTAGTTGCACATTGCACACACACATTGCAGTGTGGGTGATGGGGCATGTAATGGGGTGATGGGGCATGTCGTGGGTGTGCAACATGGGTGGGTGGGGGGATGCCCGAATTTTGTCTGCCTAGGGCAGCACAAAATCAAGATACACCACTGGCTGGATCTCAGTTTTGTGGGGGTCAAAGAGCCTTGCATGACATCCTAGGACTCTGTGCCCTTTGATTCCGCCCTTACGACATCCCGGCACCTGCCCTTGCTAGCTCTGGTGGCAGGTTTGCACCTCTGGCAGCCTGCCACCAAGGATAGCGCAGGGGTCCTCCACCTGAGGTGTACTGGGCGGCAATCAAAAACCTGTTACACAATATTTAGCCGGGCCTGTTTCCTAATTCTAAGCTTTATTATCCTGATTAAACGGACATTAACATGGAATGGCTTGCCAAAACACAGCAACTAAAATACAGTAATCAATTTGCTTTGCAGACATGTACGTAGATAATTATATGACCCGAGCTATAAATGTCTTCTACAATCCCGTACCGTGTGACTAATGGCATGGTGCCGACCGCACATGCCACTGTTTATCTGATGCCGCTGTACAATCTGCACGTGCATCGCCCCAAATAATTAGATTGCACTTGAATGATGCCCAAATGACCTCCTTTGTGGATAATATCCCCAGCAATGTCTGAGCAAACATCTTGTCCTCATAATGTATTCCGAACGAGGGCCACATGCAAGTCATTCGGATAATTGAAATTGAAAATAGTTTTAGTTTCAACAGAGATATGAGCACAGGCTTGTTCTAATGAGTTTGCACAGTTAGATTTGGGAACATAGCTGTATAATATAACGAATGTAAACTTCCAAAGGGGGCATAAAAAAATAGTGGTGCAATCTGAAGGAACATTGTATTGTTCCCATGGTGACTGCACAGCTTTCACAATGGGGTCACAGAATTGCTCGTTATAACTAATCCTGGGCATTTGTAATAACGGAGGCTAACTGTTCATCCACGGTATCAAAAATCAGGGCCATTTTTCTTACCAGAGTTTTACAGCATTTATTTCCAGAGAAATGAAACCAGGAAAAATAATGATTAAATGATAATATCTCATGTCAGTGTATAGTTTGCCAGATAATATTGATGAAACTGTATATCTCCCGCGGGTATATAGTTAGCCAGGCACATATGAGCTACACAGAAACATAGATTGTGTCACCGGCAGATAAGAACCATTTGGTCCATCTAGTCTGCCCGATTTTCTATATACTCTTATTAGTCCCCAGTTCTTTACCTTATAGCTAAGATAGCCTTGTGCCGGGGATGGGACTCTTCATCGCGGCTGCTTCCGCGCAGCCGCTTCACGGCCGACTCTGCACAGCAAGACAGATCATCGCTGGAGATTTCATCGCGGGATATTTAATCGCTAAAGGTAAGTATTTTAGCTATTTTAGTTTGGTTAGAATTAGGGTTTAGGGGGTTAGAATTAGTTAATTTTAGTATTGGGGTTAATTTTAGTGTTAGTATTGGGGTTTAGTGTTTAGTGTTAGGGGTTAATTTTAGTATTAGGGGTCGGGGGTTAGTATTAGGGGGTTAATTTTAGTATTAGGTGTCGGGGGTTAGTATTAGTGTTAGTATTAGGGTTTAGGGGGTTAATTTTAGTATTAGGGGTCGGGGGTTAGTGTTAGGGTTAGTATTAGGCTTAGTATTAGGGTTTAGGGTGTTAATTTTACTATTGGGGGTCGGGGTTAGTATTAGGGTTTAGGGGTTAATTTTAGTATTGGGGTTAATTTTAGTGTTATTAGAGGGGGGTATTTTCGTTTTACTTTTAGATTTGTAAGAGCTGACACTTCAGCGCTGAACTGTCAGCTCTTACATAGCTGCAGCCGCAATGAAACGGCCGCGTTATTCTTCGTTGCTGACAGTTCAGCGTTCTAACTGCTATACTCTTTATAAATCTGAGAGCACAACAGCATTGAAAATAAAACAAATATATATATTTATATAAACACAAAGCAGAAGGATAAAAGGAAGGCTTGGTATGATTGTATTTAAACCAGCTAGACAATAAACTCAATTACCGTTCTTTGTAAAACAAGATCAAAGTGGGAGCATAATCCGTCTCTATAATTATGAATATTACTATTATGTAAAACTGCCAGTGGCTGGGCTTGCAATACAGGATTGTGCCAAAGGGACAGCTGGGGGGGGGGGGGGGGGGGGTGATTGGAAAGGGCTAAAAAATCTATACAATTGTTTGTACATGGATAGGTAAAGAGATAAAAGTGTTTTTTTTTTTTCAATTTGTTTCACGTGCTGCAGAAAGAGCATGCAAAGTGCAGCCCGGCAGTATGTAGGATGTATATACACACAGACACAATCCAATTCATGTAAAGTGCAGCCCGGCAGTATGTAGGATGTATATACACACACACACACAATCCAATTCATGTAAAGTGCAGCCCGGCAGTATGTAGGATGTATATACACACACAATCCAATTCATGTAAAGTGCAGCCCGGCAGTATGTAGGATGTATATACACACACACACAATCCGATTAATGTAAAGTGCCGCCCCCGGGAGTATGTAGGATGTATATACACACACACACAATCCAATTCATGTAAAGTGCAGCCCGGCAGTATGTAGGATGTATATACACACAGACACAATCCAATTCATGTAAAGTGCAGCCAGGCAGTATGTATGATGTATATACACACACACACAATCCAATTCATGTAAAGTGCAGCCTGGCAGTATGTAGGATGTATATACACACACAGACACAATCCAATTCATGTAAAGTGCAGCCCGGCAGTATGTAGGATGTATATACACACACAGACACAATCCAATTCATGTAAAGTGCAGCCCGGCAGTATGTAGGATGTATATACATACACACACACACAATCCAATTCATGTAAAGTGCAGCCTGGCAGTATGTAGGATGTATATACACACACACACAATTCAATTCATGTAAAGTGCAGCCTGGCAGTATGTAGGATGTATATACACACACACAATCCAATTCATGTAAAGTGCAGCCCGGCAGTATGTAGGATGTATATACACACACACACACACACAATCCAATTCATGTAAAGTGCAGCCTGGCAGTATGTAGGATGTATATACACACACAATCCAATTCATGTAAAGTGCAGCCCGGCAGTATGTAGGATGTATATACACACGCAGACAATAAAATTCATGTAAAGTGCAGCCCGGCAGTATGTAGGATGTATATACACACACACACAATCCAATTCATGTAAAGTGCAGCCCGGCAGTATGTAGGATGTATATACACACACACACACACACAATCCAATTCATGTAAAGTGCAGCCTGGCAGTATGTAGGATGTATATACACACACACACAATCCAATTCATGCAAAGTGCAGCCTGGCAGTATGTAGGATGGATATACGCACAGACACAATCCAATTCATGTAAAGTGCAGCCCGGCAGTATGTAGGATGTATATACACACACACAATCCAATTCATGCAAAGTGCAGCCTGGCAGTATGTAGGATGTATATACACACACACACAATCCAATTCATGTAAAGTGCAGCCCAGCAGTATGTAGGATGTATATACACACACACACACAATCCAATTCATGTAAAGTGCAGCCCGGCAGTATGTAGGATGTATATACACACACACAATCCAATTCATGCAAAGTGCAGCCTGGCAGTATGTAGGATGTATATACACACACACACAATCCAATTCATGTAAAGTGCAGCCTGGCAGTATGTAGGATGTATATACACACACACAATCCAATTCATGTAAAGTGCAGCCCGGCAGTATGTAGGATGTATATACACACACACACAATCCAATAAATTAATCGTGGTAGGACCTATGTGATCTCCACCCTGATTAATTAATTGCGATAGTGTGTACACAGCCGTGTACTTCATACATATCGGCTTTATTCCTTCCAATTTACCAGTTCTTGTCTGGTTTGATAGGCCATGGCACTGTAGTTGTAACTACTAAATAGTTATTGTAGCCAACAGCTTCCCCCAGTGTCTCTTTCTGGTATTTAAATTTGTATAGCTTGGATTTGTTTGTTTTTCACCGATTGCCACTTTATCATTCATACCATAACACACACACACTCATATTTTATATATATATATAGATATAGATATATAAATATATATCCCCCCTGCCAATGATTCAGTCCCAATCTCCCTCAGTGTGCCCCACATTAACCCTTTGGGTGCCAGCTTGGGCTAGCAGCAGGGCATTGATTGTGTGTGACCCCAGACTGCACCCCTCTGCCCCTCCCATGGGCCATCACACATGCACTGATGTAATAAGTTGCAAGATATTGGTTTTGTCAATGAAAGCACAATAAAGTTGATTGGAAAAAAAAAAAAATCACCTGGTATCTGTCAACCAAACACCGCTGTGCAGCCTGCCCTGCTAGTCGGTGGGCGTGGCCGCGCTCTGTGATTGGCTCGCTAGCCCGGTGAGGGCGTGGCGCATTACAGTCCAGGAAGTGATCTGTGTTTAGTTACATGTAACCTCTGTGGGCTCTGTATATCCTGTGCTGAGAATGGTGAGTGTGGGGTGTAAACTGCTGACCTGTCAATCTCCCTGTGACAAGCAGGGAAAGGGTTAATGCTCTGGGTCTGGTCATACAAAGAGTTAATTATACTGGAGCTGTGTTATCATAACTCTGGGGGACTTATAACAGGCTGTGGGGGAGACTATATTCATTATAAATCTTTGTGAAGGGTAGTGGATGTATGGAATAGTCTTCCAGTAGAAGTGGTAGAGGTTAATACAGTGAAGGAGTTTAAGCATGCGTGGGATAGGTATAAGGCTATCCTAGATATAAGATAAGGTCAGGGACTAATGAAAGTATTACATTACTGAGAGGGTAGTGGATGTATGGAATAGTCTTCCAGTAGAAGTGGTAGAGGTTAATACAGTGAAGGAGTTTAAGCATGTATGGGATAGGTATAAGGCTATCCTAGATATAAGATAAGGTCAGGGACTAATGAAAGTATTACTTTACTGAGAGGGTAGTGGATGTATGGAATAGCCTTCCAGTAGAAGTGGTAGAGGTTAATACAGTGAAGGAGTTTAAGCATGCATGGGATAGGTATAAGGCTATTCTAGATATAAGATAAGGCCAGGGACTAATGAAAGTATTACATTACTGAGAGGGTAATGGATGTATGGAATAGCCTTCCAGTAGAAGTGGTAGAGGTTAATACAGTGAAGCAGTTTAAGCATGCGTGGGATAGGTATAAGGCTATCCTAGATATAAGATAAGACCAGGGACTAATGAAAGTATTACTTTACTGAGAGGGTAGTGGATGCATGGAATAGTCTTCCAGTAGAAGTGGTAGAGGTTAATACCGTGAAGGAGTTTAAGCATGCATGGGATAGGTATAAGCTATCCTAGATATAAGATAAGGCCAGGGACTAATGAAAGTATTACTTTACTGAGAGGGTAGTGGATGTATGGAATAGTCTTCCAGTAGAAGTGGTAGAGGTTAATACCGTGAAGGAGTTTAAGCATGCATGGGATAGGTATAAGCTATCCTAGATATAAGATAAGGCCAGGGACTAATGAAAGTATTACTTTACTGAGAGGGTAGTGGATGCGTGGAATAGTCTTCCAGTAGAAGTGGTAGAGGTTAATACAGTGAAGGAGTTTAAGCATGCGTGGGATAGGTATAAGGCTATCCTAGATATAAGATAAGGCCAGGGACTAATGAAAGTATTACATTACTGAGAGGGTAGTGGATGCATGGAATAGTCTTCCAGTAGAAGTGGTAGAGGTTAATACAGTGAAGGAGTTTAAGCATGCATGGGAGAGGTATAAGGCTATCCTAGAATATAAGATAAGGTCAGGGACTAATGAAAGTATTACTTTACTGAGAGGGTAGTGGCTGCATGGAATAGCCTTCCAATAGAAGTGGTAGAGGTTGATACAGTGAAGGAGTTTAAGCATGCGTGGGATAGGTATAAGGCTATCCTAGATATAAGATAAGGCCAGGGACTAATGAAAGTATTACTTTACTGAGAGGGTAGTGGATGTATGGAATAGCCTTCCAGTAGAAGTGGTAGAGGTTAATACAGTGAAGCAGTTTAAGCATGCATGGGATAGGTATAAGGCTCTCCTAGATATAAGATAAGGTCAGGGACTAATGAAAGTATTACTTTACTGAGAGGGTAGTGGATGCATGGAATAGTCTTCCAGTAGAAGTGGTAGAGGTTAATACAGTGAAGGAGTTTAAGCAGGCGTGGGAGAGGTATAAGGCTATCCTAGATATAAGATAAGGCCAGGGACTAATGAAAGTATTACATTACTGAGAGGGTAATGGATGCATGGAATAGCCTTCCAGTAGAAGTGGTAGAGGTTAATACAGTGAAGGAGTTTAAGCATGCGTGGGATAGGTATAAGGCTATCCTAGATATAAGATAAGGCCAGGGACTAATGAAAGTATTACTTTACTGAGAGGGTAGTGGATGTATGGAATAGTCTTCCAGTAGAAGTGGTAGAGGTTGATACGGTGAAGGAGTTTAAGCATGCATGGGATAGGCACAAGGCTATCCTAGATATAAGATAGGGAACTGGAGAATAATGAAAGTATTACTTTACTGGAGTATATATATATAATCTCCAGTCTTATTAGTTACACAGGGTGTCAGTAAGCTGATTATTTCATCACTTTGCAGAAGGAAAGGAAAGTACCATATTTGCTCGAATATAAGAAGAGGTTTTGTTTCAAAGCAAATGATCTGCAAAACCTTCCCTTGTCTCCTCCTGTTATAATAGAAGTCTGAATATAAGACTAGGATTTAGGGCCCCGCAGAGCTGCAGGGGACCTTGACCTCCCTCACTTTCAGCATGATGGACGGCTGGGGCCATTTGACCTCTGAGCGCTTCATCTCAGAAATGTCAGGCAGCATCGGAGGATGACTGTGAGCACCGAGCAGCACACAGACATCCTCCTGCTACACCACTAATCATCAGGGAGTGTGCTAGGGTCATATTGGCAAATAAAAGTAATGCAAAAAATGCATCATTTTTTTTCCATCATTTTTATTAAAAACAAAAGACACGTTACATGTGAATTAATATTTACTAGTAAAACTAAAAAGGGATTATTGACTGTTTTGGATACAATGGACCCAGATACATATTAATGTTAGTAAATGTTTGTCACGTGTACTCAAAAAAGAAAAGAATAAGTATTTAAATAAAAGAAACGTAAAAAAAAGTTTGCTCGTTAAACGTTGTCTTTATAACTAGACTTTTTCTTTTGTTCCCAAATTAATATCCAAAGTTTAGGTGTGTCTTCTTATAATCATGGCCATATGTTTGGAATAAATACAGTATTTTGATCCTTTTTAGTATGGTCAGTTTATACATGTTTGAGCATTCAGAAATCACTATATAAAGCTAACGTTGCACACCAAATGCATTTAAACAAATTGGGCTGGATAAACTCTTTATGATGTTAATAGCACTGGCAAATTATGATTTTTATATATTTTTTTTCAGGCAAGTTCATTGGTATCCACTGGCCTAGCAGTAGCTATTGCAGGATTTGCAGGTTGGTAGTACGTGCAGGATCTGTATAAGTATACATCAATCTCTACACATACCTTTTGAGACCATGTTCAATGTAAATCTGAAAATATATATATATATATTTTTTTTTTTGTTAAGATTTGAGTAAAGGTATTCCATATCCTATATTAATATGTGGTTATGTTATATGTTTTTTTTTCCCCACCTGTGTCTTTTTGGCCTGTTTGTTTACACCATACACAGTGTTACTTTGTCTATTTTTCTTTTTTATCAGGGAGATATGCTTTGGAAGCAATGAAACATTTGAAGCCCCGGGTCATACAAGCTTTTAAGACCCTGCCGAAGTCGGTAAGAGAATTTTTTTTTTTTTTTCTTCTTAATCCTGGTTTGCTGAGTTTTCTGCTACCTGCAATACTAATAGACTGGCAAAATAAATTGATTTGAAAGCATTATTGCAAGATCGTGTGTCATGCACGCAGCAGCGCAGCACGGGGAGCTGTTTGTCATTTGGAGACTCTACCATATATAAAATGACAGTTCTGTCATAATATATTCCTCATTTTAGGTATACTGCCTTATGGATGGTAAATAGGCGTTACATCAAATAAAAGTTAGTGTTCCTCTTACTTTATTTAAACTATGTGTGTTCAGTATTTTTTGGGGGTATCTTCCCTCAGATTAGGGGGGTGCCCTTTAATGACATTGTCCCTTCCAAATTTAACAATTAAAGTCTCCATTTCCAGCATGGTCTCCCACTGCAAGTTATTTATATTATTGTAAATACTCTTTTTTTTATTTTTTTTTATATTTTTTGCAGTTTTATCTTCTGTACTATGATTTTATATTTTCATTTTTTTTCCTCCTTTTAATTAAGGCATTTTACAAAGGTGGATTTGAACCTAACATGAGCAAAAGGGAAGCTGCGTTAGTCTTGGGGGTCAGGTCAGTTGGAATAAATGTCTATTTGTGGTCTCACAGTTTGTTTCATTAATAATAATGGAAGTTTAAAACATGGCGGCTGCATTGAAGGTTAACCCTTTCATCAGTAACGTGCTGTCATCTCGCGATGGGTAACTAGAACTATTGTTCATGTGCATTGGATCAAATATTTAAATTCTCTAAATTTCCGAAATGCTGTAAGAACTGCTCAGCTTATTTTCTGTAATGTTTTTCATGGTTTTAATGTATGTGAAATGCACTGACTGTTTAATTAATTTAAAACGTCACCGTTTTTAGCTTTAACATTGAATATAATTTCTCAGGGGCTTCTTAATTCATTGGCATCAGTGAGAGGAAGTACACGTGAGATGTTCTGGCTTCCTCTGCAGCCAATGTCATGCTCCCCCCTGAGTGCTGTCCTTAGCCATTACTGTGCAATCAGCCTCTCTCTGTTGGATTCAGCTGCATCTTGTGTTGTGATGGAAGGAATATTATATTTTAGATGCAGTTTTTAGGAGATCGAAATTGTTGAAATAAAACAAGTGGAATGGCCCCTATTAAAACATGTTATCTGGAAATGTATTTACATACATTTTTTAGAGAAATAATCCTACTGCTTTAATATTAATTTCAATGACATTAAAGGGGCTGTGTCACCTAAATTGTTTTTTACTGTGCATGTAGAGAATATGATCCATGCATTGTGTTAGCCGAGCTGCAAGAAATTGTCTAAATTCATAGAAAATTGTGTTTTACATGTCTGTGGAGTCTTCTTCGCCTGAGGTTTAATATGCAAATGAGCTGTCTTTCAATGTGTCATTTTCATATGATGCCGTAGGTGATGTCATAAAAAGGAGACATCCTTATTTCTTTTATGCATTTGCTTGCAATTCTGCTAACACATTGTGTGTGTGTGTGTGTGTGTGTGTATATATAACATTTTCAATCTTGTTTTTATCTCTATTGTTCCAGCCTAAGCAATGTTTAGGTGATACAGTCCTTTAATTCCACATGTACAAACACTCTGCAGCCAGCACCACACCCGGCAGTAACAAAATAACAGAGTTACCTAGTATCCTGCAAATACATCTCTCGGATTTTCGACATATGTTTAGCAAAGCGTTTTATTTTGTGATATCGCGATTGCCCGTTTTATTTAGACGTTCATTTGTTGGAGGATTTCTGTTGACGTTTCTCCACCCGTTGATTTCATTCCAGCCCGACTGCCAGTAAAATGAAGATAAGGGACGCACATCGGAGAATAATGCAGCTGAATCACTCCGATAAAGGTAAACATCATACACTCGGTGGGCAGCATCATTCCCCTGGTGGGCAGCATCATTCCCCTGGTGGGCAGCATCAGACACTCGGTGGGCAGCATCAGACACTCGGTGGGCAGCATCAGACACTCGGTGGGCAGCATCAGACACTCGGTGGGCAGCATCAGACACTAGACCGGGGCTGGAGATGGTCCTGCTCTAGCTGTCTGACAGATGCAGCTGCATCCCATTATAACACAGGGCTGGGCATCCAGTCTCTCAATAAAGTGCTTTTCTGTAAGTCGGTTGGAATTAGATCACTTTTTTTGGTCCAACCTCCCGGTTACATTGGACTGTGATGCTTTAGATGGCCAGCACCTTCGCTATAAAGGTTCTTAATTGTATTAATTTAATTAGTGATTAATCGGCTGTGCCAGAATCTCACCAGGCAGCATGTGTCACTGTCCCCTTTCCACTATTACATCTGGGATCTAGAGAAATCCTCGATATTCCAAACAAAAAATTCCTAATAATAACATTTTGGTTTTTAAAGAAATGAAAGCAAGTTATTACAGGCAAACTAACTAGTGTCTGTGTGTCATTCTGTTTGCATTTCATTTTAACAATCATTTTCTCGTTTAGGTGGATCACCGTATCTGGCAGGCAAGATCAATCAAGCCAAGGATATACTGGATGCGCAGCTAAGAAAATGAAGATTTCTCCTGACGACTGCTCGGAGCTAGAAAGTGTGTCTTCCCCCAAAAACATGGTCCAGCAGTTTGATTTTGATTTGTGACCCTGGCAAGGAGGATATAGGAAGATCGGATGTAGAGTCTGCTTACGGACCATTCAAAACTCTTACTAATAAATCTGGTTGTGAGACTGGCTTAATTATATAACTCTTCTGTAACAGAAGATATTTATTTTTAGTTCTAAAAAAATTACCTGCTGGGAAGAAGAAAGTGGTGAAGAACTTGGATGTATATTAGCAAGGAAAATGGAAAGCTGCCACAGTACTTTCAATATATTTTGGATTTCCAAAATCACTTTGACAGCCAGACAAACGGTGGTGTCTTCTTGGAAACAGTTCATTTAACAATAATTTATACTGTGAAAACAATAAAAATAATGGCAGGAAAAATGCAATACTGTATATTTTTAATTAAGAAATGTCCACATTGTTTTACCATTTGAAGGACGGATATGGTAATATGCCAGGATGCAGAGGGGATTATAGATGTAAATCTGTGTTAATAGTGCTACATAATAATAATTTTCCTTTTCCCATGTGCGCCTAAATGCAGATCTGGGGGTGCACTCGTGCTTTTAGTGTCACTGTCGCCCATGAATGTATAAAAGAAGGGAAAAAACAAGCACAGGGTGTCACACAAACTGCCAAATGAGGCTCTATTTTAAGTGGAATTTATTAAAAAGGTGAGATCACATTGTATAAATGAAGGTGTAGCACATGTTACACAGTGTATGGGATGAGAAGTATGACACTGGCCAAGGGTTATTTATAAAGCTAATTTTCCAGGACACAAATTTGTGTATAAAAGAAGAAGAAAAAGCACTTACAAGTAGGGTTGCCATCCTTTTCTTAAAAAAAAAATCTAAAAGTGACTTACAAACAGCCCACTGGTTTCCATTATAGATCCATCCCCAAATTATTATATTGTTAAACTAGTTCCGCCTACGTGAACTGCACTAAGAATACAGTAACCGATTACTGTAAAACAATGTCCAGTTCTCCTATACTGAAGACATGGTCATGTTGGTACACGACAACTCATATGCCCACTTGCTGTATCGTGGGATACTGTATGATACACTCACATCACTGTGTCTGCCGGAGGCAGAATGGAAACTACTATAAAAGGAAACTACTGAAGTATTATACTGCCTAAAAGCAAAAGTATACATGTTTTTCTGGAAATGTTTTGACTTGTATCGAAGACGTAATTCATCAGTGCATCGGTATATTTTTGTATTATATTATGTATTGGTTTATTATTGATGAAACCAATAAAACAAATTGTAAAATAAAAAAAAAAACAATGTCCAGTTCTCCTGCAGTTTAACATTGAAAGTAATTTCGCCGGGGCTTCCAAATTCAGCTGCATTCCAATAAGGAGGGGCTTGGAGGGACAGGCAGGACTGTTACTGTGGGAGCAGCAGTAAATCTATTGCCGTTTTTAGTTGGGGAAGCCTGTTTGGTTTTTTTCGGACAGTGTAGGTGGAGCTGCCCCTTTAAGAAAAGCAGATTCCCAGATCTCTCCCTGCTAGTGTGATATGTCATTGTCTTGTCAGTTAAAGGGGCTGTATCACCTAGACATTGCTTATACTGTGACTGTATCACCTAAACACTGCTTATACTGTGACTGTATCACCTAAACACTGCTTATACTGTGACTGTATCACCTAGACATTGCTTATACTGTGACTGTATCACCTAAACACTGCTTATACTGTGACTGTATCACCTAGACATTGCTTATACTGTGACTGTATCACCTAGACATTGCTTATACTGTGACTGTATCACCCAAACACTGCTTATACTGTGACTGTATCATCTAATCACTGCTTATACTGTGACTGTATCACCCAAACACTGCTTATACTGTGACTGTATCACCTAGACACTGCTTATACTGTGACTGTATCACCTAGACATTGCTTATACTGTGACTGTATCACCTAAACACTGCTTATACTGTGACTGTATCACCTAGACATTGCTTATACTGTGACTGTATCACCTAGACATTGCTTATACTGTGACTGTATCACCTAGACATTGCTTATACTGTGACTGTATCACCCAAACACTGCTTATACTGACTGTATCACCTAAACACTGCTTATACTGTGACTGTATCACCCAAACACTGCTTATACTGTGACTGTATCACCCAAACACTGCTTATACTGTGACTGTATCACCTAGACATTGCTTATACTGTGACTGTATCACCTAGACACTGCTTATACTGTGACTGTATCACCTAAACACTGCTTATACTGTGACTGTATCACCTAAACACTGCTTATACTGTGACTGTGTCACCCAAACACTGCTTATACTGTGACTGTATCACCTAAACACTGCTTCTACTGTGACTGTATCACCTAAACACTGCTTATACTGTGACTGTATCACCTAAACACTGCTTATACTGTGACTGTGTCACCCAAACACTGCTTATACTGTGACTGTATCACCTAAACACTGCTTCTACTGTGACTGTATCACCTAAACACTGCTTATACTGTGACTGTATCACCTAAACACTGCTTATACTGTGACTGTAGAAAATAAAATAAAAATATGATTGAAAATGATCTATACATTGTATTAGCAGAATTGCAAACAAATGCCTAAATCAGGAGAAAAATGTGTTTTACATGTGTCTGTGGAGTCTCCTGCTTATGACATCACCTGTGGCTTTATATGCAAATTGCACATTTCCCATTGACAACAGTTAATCTGCATACCGTGCTACAGGTGATGTCATAAGCAGGAGACACATTTAAAACAGATTTTTCTCTTAATTGAGGCATTTTGCTAACACAATGTATAGATAATTTCCAATAATTTTTGTTCTCTGCAGTCACAGCATAAGCAATGTTTAGGTGCTACAGCCCCTTTAAGACCTGAATCACAGCTAAGGACAGACTGTGTCACTGTGTGAACAATAAAGTTGAGAAGAAGGGGAGGGGGACAAAGCCCTCACATGCTTCCGGTTTGTCAACCTAACACTTAGTGCAGCCTCCATGCTAACAGAGGGGGCGTGGCCTTGAAGCTGTGAATGGCTAACTTAACGGGTGGGCGTGATCTTAAAAGCTGTGTGTCGGGTTTGCTGTGAATGGCTGGCTCGGTGGGTGGGCGTGGCCTGAGGCCGTGCTACCTTCCCTGTGAATGGCTGGCTCGTCGGATGGGCGTGTCCTGTGAAGCTGTGTCTTTCAGGACAGGAAGTGACCTTGTGCAGAAGCACTAGGTCCAGTCACACTCACCCACAGAGGGTGGGCACTTCACCCCTGAGCCCCCTCATGCCATACAGCAGTCTCTGCACCGTCCCTTATAGTTATATTAATAATGGTAAGTGTGGGGGTTTCATCATCTCCCCCCCCCTGCAGGGGTGGGGAAAGGGTTAACTGGCTGCTGCTCACACCAAGGGTTAATGTGCAGCAGGTCAGGCTGTGGGGAGTTTTATTTAGGATTTTAATAATAAAAAAGTAAATTTGTATTTTCCAGAATAAATTGTGAGAAAAAAGTATAAAGTGAATAAAATTCACATAATAATGTGTCTGGCGCCCAGCGAAACAAGTGATTCAATGGTCTCTTTAGATTGTAAGCTTGCGAGCCGAGCAACTTCATATATATCTATGGGTCTGTCTCTGTGTGCCCCCTTTATTCGCTGCGGAACCTGCTGGTACTTAGAGAAACCGGTTTTAAAGAACCTGGTTGTAGAACACAATTACTAAAAAAATATATACATTTTAATAAGATAATGTAAAAACAAATCATACAAGATCTCTAAAAATAATTGCATGTATAGAGGAAACATGCAGTGCAAATGATATACTGTAATCTTTGTGTTAAAACAAACGGGGCTTCTTCAGGGGTATCCTCTCGCGTCTTATTCTTAGTGAGCTTCATGTTCATGTAGCGCTGGGGTGAGCTTACGACCTAGGTGCCGAAAAAATGGACAAATTTGGTTTTGCAACACACAACTTAAATGGAAACATCTCTTTTTTTTATAGGATGTTAAGGACGGTGTCACCTAAACATTGTTTTTACTGTGAATGTAGAGGATAAAAAAATAATTGAGGGTGTTTTCTATTCCTTGTGTTTTGCAGAATTGCAATCAAATGCCTAAATAAGAATAAACAAGTGTATGTGGAAATACAAATAAATGGTAAATAAGAAGTGGAGGTCCAGTGACCTGTTGGGACTGTCATTGTCCTCTAGGGTTTTTTTATTTAAAATAAAAAAGACTGTAAGAGGGGACAGAGCTACAGAATGAAATGGTTTTCTCACTAGGTAATTCTAATAGATGAATTTCCGTTATTTGTGTCCCAATATTATATAATACTGTGTTATTTCCTAAGTGGTGACTACATGCTTGTATGGGTATATGACTCTGTGTATGTATGCATTATTTATTTATTTTTATAAAGTAAGGTACAATTCTCATTTGGAAATCTGTTTTGTTGCATTTGTTGATTTGCATTTAAAGGCTAGCTGTAGGCAAACAATATCTCATGTTTAATTGAAAGATCACATCAAGTGTAGATTGTGTGTAAATAGATGTTCTAATGAAACAATACAAATAAACAATTTATTGAGCCCTGGTGGCTTCATATAACTCTAACAGGGGGCAGACATGTTGGATAGAATGCTGGGTCAAATGACCTTTGAATGAAGATCTGACCCAAGATTCTAAACATGTCTGCCTCCCGTCAGAGCTAAATGAAGTAAACGGGGCTCAATGAAGCAAATTATTTGTATTCCTTCATTATAGCATTTATATGTAAAATACTTTAACTTAATGGGATCTTTCCACTAAACACAAGTTAATTTGTTGGTACAGTGAGGTCTGTGTCCTAAGTTGCTATCACTTAAGACCATAATGAAATACGGTTTTGATTTAAAATAATGTTTTGTGTCAAGACAAGTAGATTTGGCTACTGCTTCTATCCCTGGACAAGTAGTTTTTTTTTTTTTTTTAAATTTCCACATCCCTGACTGCCATTTAAATCAGGGCCTCATTATCCTGGATAGATATCTGTGATGTGATCAACTGATAGGGGAAGCACTGGGAGCATCCAGTATGCAGATATTTACATGTGCAGAAACTGTGCTGGTGTGAGCAAAGCATGCCTAAAAGTAGTGATACATGGATGTCTCCCTAAAGCGGGTGCATTAAAAATACAATATGTGCAGGAGTAGACCTTTTACCATCGTGACGATAGGGATTTCTGATTTTTTCCTTTTCTTTGTTCAGGCTAGCACACTGATCGCCACCGGCCTGACTATAGCCGTTGCAGGATTTGCAGGTTGGTATAGCCTTTATTATCTGGATAAAATGTGTATATATATCTGAACCAATAGCCCTAGTATGATGATCAACTGGAATGTCACTCTCCCTGCTAGTGCAGAAAGAGACCCGTGTATTTATATACCACCAACAGTGAGGGACCTTAACCATCCTCTCTGATTGTGGCATATAAAAACAAGGGTCTCTCTCTGGATCAACTGACACTGTTGGCGCAAGTCGACATTCAGACCAGCTCTGTCTCGGCTGAGAGGCAGAGCTGTGAGTAAACACATTTGTATCTGTAAAGATACCTTAGAACAGTGTCACAGGATTTTAAACTTTTTGCTTCTGCTGGTGAAGTAAATGTTAAAAAATAAAACTTTTCCCCACATATCTCTAAACGAGCAGAGCTTTTCTATAAAGTGTTTTCTTTTTTGCCAGGGCGATATGCTTTTCAAGCAATGAAACATATGGAGCCGCAAGTCAAGAAAGCTTTTCAGACTCTGCCAAAGTCGGTAAGAAAATAACTCTTATTTTTCTTACCTTCTGTACCAAGTAACTAGTCATCATAATACCTTCACAATGACAGCATCCTTTCAATGCTTGAAAGGAAATTCAGTATATTACATGAGCATGGGAAGGTTTATTAATATTACTGACTGTTCTAAAATAGAACAAGAAACACAAGATTAATGTTAAAGCAGGGCTTGACAAACTTAATTTAGTTTTACGAGCCAGCTAAACAATGTAGGAGCCAGACTATGGCACATCACGAAATCATAAACGCACTGAGACAGTCGCATACACACACCTCACATACATACACACACATCACATACACAGCCAGTTACATACATATACACTCACATACACAGCCAGTTACACACACACACACATCACATACACAGCCAGTTACACACACACACACATCACATACACAGCCAGTTACACACACACATCACATATACAGCCAGTTACATACATACATACATCTCATCTCATGTGTCTTCCCCACTCTTTCTAGTTTGTGGGTCAAGGTTCTCTACCTCATTTATGAGTCTGTATCTGTTGGTCTAACATAATATGTAATTCCCCTCTAATCTCTGTACCAAGCGCTACATACATTTTTGGCACTATATAAATGTTATTATAGGAACACAACATGAGGTCACATCAGGGAGATGGCACAGACACATTATTTCTAATCTAGACATTTGTTTGCAACTCCAACGCTTGTTCCACAGTCCAACCGTATAAATGCTGTACAAGTGAAGCAATTTCATACACCATTACCATCTTTTTGAAAAACATGTTGGTTTTTCTGGAAAAAACAGGATTCATTTCCTTCAGAAAAAAGTACATAGAGCTAATATACATAGCGTATATAGAACGTTGTGTCTTTTTTTGTTTGTTTTTTATGCTTTGTGACGTGTCTGTATAATCCTTTTTATACAGCTCCTAACACCTCGATTAGTTACAATAAAGTGTGCATACTTTTCATCCTCCTAATTGTAATAGTTTTGTATTTACTATTTTTTTTTTTCTTCAATTAAGGCATTTGGCGGTTATCATAGAGGAGGATTTGAACCTAAAATGACCAAAAGGGAAGCAGCCTTAGTACTGGGAGTCAGGTGAGCTGTAATGTGTTTCTGAAACATACATAGAGATAATAATATTGGTGGAAATAAATCTAGGGGGTCGGAAGGAATACTGATTTCTTAAGGACCAATTATGGATCTTTTCGTTGTAAACTGGGCTGACACATCCCTGTGCCAGCAGAACTATGGTACTTGGCTTGTAATTTTAAAGGCCAACTGTAGGAAAAAAATGAACCTATGCTTTATAAAAATAAATCAAACGGTCTAGCCAATATACGTCGATCTGGCCTGAAATACGGCTGCTCAATACGACCAATTTCAGACAATTATTGGGCCAATTTTTGGGCATATCTGTAAAATCAATAGGATTTCCTGTACTGAATAAGGGCAAAAATGACCCCCGAACTCTGCTAAAATAGCAACATTTCAATTGAGCATAAAGTAAAAAAATAAGCCACCCCTCCTTTGCCCACTTCTATTGTTTATTTATGGGGCCGGTGTTCTGACGAATTACTCGAGCAAATTCTCCTGCGCAATCGCAGGAGAATTTGCTCACTGCGCATGCGCAGAAAGTTACAGCTGATAACTCAGCTGTAACTTTATGTCCACCGCGCATGCGCGAGCTAACCAACCCACATCCCGCCCCCCGCACACCCCTTCTCACCAGCTGATCGGACAGCGGCGGTACACAGCGCATGCACGCGGCTATCAAGCCGTGTGGGAATGCGCTGTGTCCGTGGCTGGATTCAAACAAAACGCTGGTAAGTAACACGGGGGGGGGGGACATAAGGAGCCAACAGAGAGGTAAGCACCCTGGTGAGGGCTGCCTCATCTTCATGGGAGTTGTGATCCTACAGGAATGACAAAATGGTTTGTTGGGTTGGTCACATTTGGTCAAAGGAAAACTACCATATTTGCTCGAATATAAGACGAGGTTTTTTTCACAGCAAATGCTCTGAAAAAATCCCTCTCGTCTTACATTCGAGGTCGTCTTATAATCTGACCTCAAATTGAGGTCAGATTATAAAACATGGATCCAGGTCCCCAGCAGAGCTGCAGGGGACCTGGATCCCCCTCTCTAGCAGCAGGGGATGTCTGCGCAATGAGCGCAGACTCCCCAGCTTCCGCCCGGCACGACCGCCGGGGCTTCTATGAAGAAGCCGGGTACTTCCGCTTTCGTCACAGAAGTCCCGGCGAGCGTGCCGGGCGGCTGCAGGGGAGTCTGCGCTCATCGCGCAGACATCCTCTGCTGCCCCACTAGGCACCAGGGAGAATCGGGCAGCTGGGGGATGTCTGCTCGATAGGTGCAGACATCCTCCATGCTGCCCGACACGGCAGTCTATTATGACTGACCAGCTGTCCGTCATAATAGACTGCCGTGTCGGGCAGCATGGAGAATGTCTGCACGTATCGTGCAGACATCCCCCGGCTGCCCCCACTAGCCACCAGGTAAAGAATCAAGGGGAGGGGGGAGATAGAGAGAGACTAGGGGTGGGAGGGGGGAGATAGAGAGAGACTAGGGGTGGGAGGGGGGAGATAGAGAGAGACTAGTTGGGACGGAGGGGGGAGATAGAGAGAGACTAGTTGGGACGGAGGGGGGAGATAGAGAGAGACTAGTTGGGACGGAGGGGGGAGATAGAGAGATACTAGTTGGGACGGAGGGGGGAGATAGAGAGAGACTAGTTGGGACGGAGGGGGGAGATAGAGAGAGACTACGCTGGGGGGGGGAGATAGAGAGAGACTACGCTGGGGGGGGGAGATAGAGAGAGACTACGCTGGGGGGGGGAGATAGAGAGAGACTACGCTGGGGGGGGAGATAGAGAGAGAGACTACGCTGGGGGGGGGAGATAGAGAGAGAGACTAGTTGGGGGGGGGGAGATAGAGAGAGAGACTAGTTGGGGGGGGGAGATAGAGAGAGAGACTAGTTGGGGGGGGGGAGATAGAGAGAGAGACTAGTTGGGGGGGGGGAGATAGAGAGAGAGACTAGTTGGGGGGGGGAGATAGAGAGAGAGACTAGTTGGGGGGGGGGGAGATAGAGAGAGAGACTAGTTGGGGGGGGGGGAGATAGAGAGAGAGACTAGTTGGGGGGGGGGGAGATAGAGAGAGAGACTACGCTGGGGGGGGAAGATAGAGAGAGAGACTACGCTGGGGGGGGGGAAGATAGAGAGAGAGACTACGCTGGGGGGGGGAAGATAGAGAGAGAGACTACGCTGGGGGGGGGAAGATAGAGAGAGAGACTACGCTGGGGGGGGGGGAAGATAGAGAGAGAGACTACGCTGGGGGGGGGGGAGATAGAGAGAGAGACTACGCTGGGGGGGGGGGAAGATAGAGAGAGAGACTACGCTGGGGGGGGGGAAGATAGAGAGAGAGAGACTACGCTGGGGGGGGGGAAGATAGAGAGAGAGACTACGCTGGGGGGGGGGGAAGATAGAGAGAGAGACTACGCTGGGGGGGGGGGGAAGATAGAGAGAGAGACTACGCTGGGGGGGGGGGAAGATAGAGAGAGAGACTACGCTGGGGGGGGGGAAGATAGAGAGAGAGACTACGCTGGGGGGGGGGAGATAGAGAGAGAGACTACGCTGGGGGGGGGGGGGGGGGGAGAGAGGCCGCAAAGAAATAAAAACAAGAAATGCATTTGTATAATATCAATTTTTTATTACATATTAAAAAGCAATTTACATATATACAAGTTAAACTTTTTTTTTTCCTATAGGGTAGTCTTATATTCAGGCTTTTAGTTTTTTTCCTAAAGGAATATACAAAGTTTGGGGGGTCGTCTTATAATCAGGGTCGTCTTATAATCGAGCAAATACGGTATATTCAAAACATGGATACAGGTTTAATCGAAAGATTGTACCAAGTGTAGATGTTTTCAGTAAACTGTGTAATAAAGGAATACAAATAAAGTAGTTATTGAGTCGATCAGTTCTCCGTATAGCTCTATCAGGGAGCAGACATGTTGTTTACAGTCTTTGCTCTGTATAGCTCTATCAGGGGCAGACATGTTGTTTAGAATCTTTCCTCTGTATAGCTCTATCAGAGGCAGACATGTTGTTTAGCATCTTTGTTCTGTATAGCTCTATCAGGGGGTTGACATGATGTTCAGAATCTTTGCTCTCTATAGCTCTATCAGGAGGCAGACATGTTGTTTAGCATCTTTGCTCTGTATAGCTCTATCAGGGGGTTGACATGATGTTTACAATCTTTGCTCTCTATTGCTCTATCAGGAGGCAGACATGTTGTTTAGAATCTTTGCTCTGGGTAGCTCTATAGGGGCATACATGATGTTTAGAATCTTTGCTCTGTATAGCTCTATCAGGGAGAGGACATGTTGATTAGAATCTTTGCTCTGTATAGCTCTATCAGGCGGCAAACATGTTGTTTAGAATCTTTGCTCTGTATAGCTCTATAGGGGTAGACATGTTGTTTAGAATCTTTGCTCTGTATAGCTCTATCAGGGGGAGGACATGTTGATTAGAATCTTTGCTCTGTATAGCTCTATCAGGGGGAGGACATGTTGATTAGAATCTTTGCTCTGTATAGCTCTATCAGGGGGCAGACATGTTGTTTAGAATCTTTGCTCTGTATAGCTCTATCAGGGGGAGGACATGTTGATTAGAATCTTTGCTCTGTATAGCTCTATCAGGGGGCAGACATGTTGTTTAGAACAGGGCTCGACAAACCCTGGGCGCCTAGCCTGGCGCCCGGGTGCCGTTGCCCTAATGTTCCCCTTCCCGCTGCCATCCGTCTTTTGCAGCGCGAGGGGACAGACAGCAAGCTCCGCCCCCTCGCACAACACGTGTGTTAGTGTTCAGCCGAAAGAGTAATGAGGATCGGCTGCAGCACGAATGTTCCCCCTCCCCAGCAATGAGGTAAGGCAGCAGGGAGGGGAAACATTCGTGCCGCAGCCGATCCTCATTACTCTTTCGGCTAAGTGCTGGGTTGTCAAGAGACGACACCCAGCACTCAGAAGTTATGAAGAGAAAAAAAAACTTGTGTATGTTTGAGATGTATATGTGAAGTGGGGGGGGGGGGGGGATGTATATGTGAAGGGGGGGTATATATGTGAAGTGTGGGGGGGGGTGTATATGTGATGTGGGGGGGGAGGTGTATATGTGATGTGGGGGGGAGGTGTATATGTGAAGTGAGGGGGGGGATGTATATGTGAAGGGGAGGTGTATATGTGAAGGGGGGAGGGATGTATATGTGAAGGGGGTATATATGTGAAGTGTGAAGGGGGTATATATGTGAAGTGTGGGGGGGGTATATATGTGAAGTGTGGGGGGAGGTGTATATGTGAAGGGGGGGTATATATATGTGAAGTGTGGGGGGGTATATATGTGAAGTGTGGGGGGGAGGTGTATATGTGAAGGGGGGGTATATATGTGTGAAGTGTGGGGGGAGGTGTATATGTGAAGGGGGGGTATATATGTGTGAAGTGTGGGGGGAGGTGTATATGTGAAGGGGGGAGGGATGTATATGTGTGGGGGGAGTTGTGTATGTGTGAAGTGTGGGGGAGGTGTATATGTGAAGGGGGGTATATATGTGAGGTGTGGGGGGAGGTGTATATGTGTATATGTGAAGTGTGTGTGTGTGTGTATATGTGAAGTGGGTTGGTGTGTGTGTGTGTATATATGTGAAGTGGGTTGGTGTGTGGGGTGTATATGTGAAGTGGGTTGGTGTGTGTGTGTTTATGAATTGCGTGTATGTTTGCGTGATTGTCTGGCTCCTAAAAATTTTTGCTGGCTCCTAGAATTAAATTAAATTTGTCAAGCCCTGGTTTAGAATCTTTGCTCTGTATAGCTCTATCAGGGGGAGGACATGTTGATTAGAATCTTTGCTCTGTATAGTTCTATCAGGGGGCAGACATGTTGTTTAGAATCTTTGCTCTGTATAGCTCTATCAGGGGGAGGACATGTTGATTAGAATCTTTGCTCTGTATAGCTCTATCTGGGGGTGGACATGTTGTTTAGAATATTTGTTCTGTATAGCTCTGTCAGGGGGCGGACATGTTGTTTAGACTCTTTGCTCTGTATAGCTCTATCAGGGGCAGACCTGTTGTTTAGAATCTTTTCTCTGTATAGCTCTATCAGGGGCAGACCTGTTGTTTAGAATCTTTTCTCTGTATAGCTCTATCAGGGGGGCGGACATATTGTTTAGAATCAGAATGCTCTGTACATAATTGCATTGTCTCATTTCCCTCCTCCCAGGGATCATGACTGAATGCCCCTACTGCATTCTTTTCCCTTTGGAGAGAGGGGTATTCCTGTATTCTAAATGCACAGTAGTGATTTTTGCTCCAGTGTAAACCATTTCTGTGCCTCTGTGGTGTGCAAAATATTCCTTGTCGAGAATACTTTGAGCACTGTACTGTGAAAGAGTAAAACCACTGTGTCCAAAGGCCGGGGTAAAGAGGGATTGATAAGTGAAGGAATGAAGAGATATTATCTGTCCTGAGCCACATCTGTAGCATCACATTATATAATCTGGTTAATTTGCTCTTTCATTGGCTCACAAACTAAAAATAGAGCACTATATTTGGATAAAAAGTGAGCCTGTGACTTCACAGCCTTGGATTATAACCTGTGAATGTAGGAGAATTGGATGCAAAGTGAGAAATTACACTTAAAGTAACATTAATGCTCCTGAACCAAAAATAAATGTTAAAGGGACACTACCACTTACATAAGATGTAACTAGATAACCTGGTCATTTAAAACAAACCTATATAAGACATATGCCGCAGGTAGTTTTTTTTTTATATGAATTAATTGCATATAAAAGGAAAAATAAAATTAGGTGTTTATCTACTGGCTCCATTTTGTGAATATTTCCCATGATGCAACATCATCCAAAATCCTCCAGCCTGTCTCACTTTACAACAGCGATAAAAGCCTGCATGATGATGTCATAAGATTCTCCTCTGCTCTCTTACTGGCTCCTGTGTATCATAGTGGGCAGGACTAGGTGGCTGTGTACAACACAAAGAGAGGAGATTGACTTAATCAAACAGGATCATAACTCCGCCCCCTTGTGATGTAATAGTTACATTACCCTCCCATTCAATGCAAGTCTATGGTCAGAATTCTGACTTATAGACTGCATTCTGTGTCCCCAGCCCCAAAGTCAGATACTAGTGCTGTAAAGTCACTGGGGGGTGGCACCCAAAAACACTATATTTCACAAAATGGCAGCGCCCAGTCACACTTGTTTAGTTCCATATTTTATTAAATACAGTCACATAACAAAAACAAAAGACATATCTGAAATCAACAATGCAAAATAAAAAAAAAAAACCTTTTCATTTTTTGATGGGAGTGTCCCTTTAAGAAAACATAATATCTGATTCCAGATGTTTCTAGCGCCGCCTTTCACTATTTAAACTGAACGAAAACATTGCTCGTAACGTGAATGTAGAGAATATAAAAAACAAAGGCCTAAAATAAGAGAAAATGTGTGTTATAAATGTAGCTGCTGTCTATTCTATGACCCTCAACAAGGCTTGATCTGTCCCTGTCTTAATCCAGCCCGACGGCCAATAAGATGAAGATAAGAGAAGCACACAGACGCATCATGCTGCTCAATCACCCAGATAAAGGTAAACCCGTGTGAAAACTATTAACATCATTTACACAAAAAGTTTAACCCCTTAGTGACAGAGTTCTATGCTGCATCTGATGTGCCTTGAAGACCAGAATTCCATTATTTTTGTCATACGTTTGCGTAACCGTCATTTCTTTCTTCGTGTTCGGTCCACCCACGCAAATTATATATCATTTTTTAAAGGACAGGTGGGGCTTTATTTTGATACTATTATTTATAATTTACTATTAAAAAAAATATATAAAATATGACGAAAATTTGCCAAAAAAAACACTTTTTCTAACTTTGACCTGATTTTCTTTTACACAATTACAAGCTGTAAAAAAGAACCCATCCGTATAGTTTCTAATATTTTTTATGAGTTTACAAATACCAATGTTTGCATGTATTTCTGGGGTTTTTTCCCCAAGTAATAGGGCAGTAACCAATACTAGTGTTTTTTTTTGTTTCCTAACCATTTTCTCCTACAGTTACCTTTTTGACCCCAACTTTAACCCTAAATTTAACCCTAACCCTAAATCTACCCCCACCCTTTAATCTAACCCTAATTCTAACCCTAAACCACCTGTAACCCTAGATCTAGGGTTAGCCTTTTCCTTTTTTTTATTTAATTATTTGTTTTCTAACTGTAATGTTGCTGACTGCCTCTAGGGGCAGGTTTTAAAGGCCCAGGTCTGGTTTAGTATTTTTTCTCTACCCTCTGACCCATTTTATCTGTTTTTAGGTGGCTCTCCCTATTTGGCCGGCAAGATTAATGAAGCTAAAGATTTCCTGGATATTCAGTCCAAAAAATAATGATGTGAAATCTGGAGGAAGTCCAGAAACGTTGCCAATTATTACCTCCATCACTCTGAGTCATTGGAATGGGGGTTGACAATAAACCCATGTGACATAGATGTGTATGTATCCTGCAGGGTCCAGCAGTTTTATTTGATTCTTGGTCCTGGTAGAGAGGATAATCATAGTGCAGGAAGATCCCATGCAGTGTCTGACCTCTTGCTAGTCACATGGCACTAGAATAAAATGGCCAAGAGTAGTAAGTAGTAATTACATATAAAAGTGAAAATAAAATTGTGTCTGTCTCTAGCATCCATTTTGGGAATTTTACCCATGATGCAACAGTCTCCGATATATTCTGTGGCTAAAGCCTCCATGATGATGTCATAAGATACTCCCCAGGTCTCTTACTGGCTCCTGTGTATTACAGAGGGCAGGACTAGGTGACTGTGTACAACCTTTTTTTACCTGCCTGTGCAAAACAAAGCGAGGAGAACAGGGCTGGCCTTAAGTGTTCCGGTGCCCTGTGCGGGCCATCCTCATTGCACCCTCTTGTCAGTCTCTTTCCTCTCACACCATGTATGTCTATCTCCCTTGCCATATTTGGTGTTTTCCTCTTCCTCATATCTGTTATCTCTCTTTCCCTCTCCCCTTATCTCTTTCCCTCTCCTTCCCCTCCCCATATCTCTTCCCCTCCCCATATCTCTTTCCCTCTCCTTCCCCTCCCCATATCTCTTTCCCTCTCCTTCCCCTCCCCATATCTCTTTCCCTCTCCTTCCCCTCCCCATATCTCTTTCCCTCTCCTTCCCCTCCCCATATCTCTTTCCCTCTCCTTCCCCTTCCCATGTCTCCTTCCCCTTCCCAAATCTTTGTTCTCTCCCCATCTCTGTTTTCTCTTCCCCCCCCCTCCCCCCTCTGTTTTGTCCTCCCTCCCCTTCCCATTCTTACTGGAATATACAGGGAGGAGGACCGTTCAGACAGTGTCTGTCTCCTGTCTCTGCAGAGGCAGAACACTGTCAGTCGGCGTCTTCTGAGAGCCGCAAGTCAGTTGACATCCACCCCTCATATATTCCGGACGTCCCACAGCGCAATGGGCGGAGGTTGCACCCGTCTGTGCGCTGACCTGACCAGGGCCGATCCTGGGCAGGAAAAAGCCCCAAAAATGGGCCAGTTGGGAGGTGTGTACAAGCAAAGAGAGTCTAATGTAAAACATTTACACGTAATGCAATCTTTCAGACACCCATGCCCTCTCCAGGGGCCTCCACCCCCCTCCCTTTCTGCACTGCTTTAATTTACCAGTGTGTCTGCTCTCCAATACATGGGGCTTTATCCATAAAAGAGGGGATTGAGAAGGGAATTTCAAAATTAAGGCCAGAGTAGACGAGTTGAAAAAATTCTCCAATTCAGCTTAATTCAGCCTTACATTTCAAATTCCCTTCTCCGTTCTCTCTCTCATCAGCCGAGCCCATAGTTACAGAAGTAATAAAATTCTGTACAAATGAACAGACGTTTCCAAGTCGCCCTCTCCCCCCCATCCCAGGGTGTTTATGTGCCTGCTCAGTGATGTCAGCTGGAATGTTCCACCCTTACAAACAGCGAGGGAGTAAAATGACATCAGACAAGGGAAATCTCAGGTCTGAACATGGTATAAAGAGTGAAAACCAATCTGGAATCATTTTACTTCTCAAATACAAAAATCGAATTGTATAAAGGGGCGCGTCCCTAAAAAGGTTTGTTATTATTATTCTTTTACCTAAATCAACTTAAATATTTTTAGGTAAGTGCTGCATCGTGTAAAGAAATAGACACCGATCTGTCTATCCAGTTGTTACATTGTAACTATAGCAGCAGTCCTGCTCTTCCTTATCACGGAGTTTAGGAGCCCCGGGCAAATTATTTTCAATGTTAAATACTAGAGCTGTAAATTGTTTTAAAGTAAAAAAAAATCCATTTCACATCTATTAAACATACAACAGAAAATACACTTAGAGGACTAATTCTACAAACAGAGGGCTCAGTAAGAAACTTTATATACCTTCTTTAATGAAAGCATTTCTTCTAAAAAGACTTTATTTTTTATAAAACGTAACAAACTTTTAATTACGCAGACTTTTTACAGCCAGCTGGATTTTTTTTTTTTTTTTTTTTTTTTAAAGTAAACCCCAAACTGTTAGTACAGCTGTTCACACAGACCTGATAATAAGAGAGGAAACAGAGTCCTAAAAAAAAGGCTGGCAAAGAGTTAAAAATCCCATGCACCCACCCCAGGGGTCTGAACTGGAATGTGGAATCTATATACAATGGCAGGGTGCAGATGGCAATCCAGATGTTTAAAGGTACATTGTTTAACCCTTGCCTCCTTCAAGGAAGCAAGGGTTAAACAAGACATGTCCTGGGACTTGTAAGATACACGCGGGTTTACTAACGGCTGTGTCCCGGATGTCGCGTGCTGACAAACGTCGGCATGCACGCAGCCAATCAGAGCGGGGGCTCGCCCCGCACCGACTGCCAAATGTGAGGGTCTCTGGATGCTAGCGCAGTGAGAGGCCCCCGTTTTCGCATGGAATCAGCAGCGGAGAGCTAGTTAAGGTGTCAAGCCCCCTGACCGCCGATCCCATGCAAAAACAAGGGTCTCTCACTACGCTAGAAGAGAGAGACGGACGCCGACCAGATGGCTGACTGCTTCCTATGGATAGACTGGCGTGTACTATCAAAGGTACCTGCAAGTTCATCCTCATACTGGGGACAATGGACTTTTCACTCGTGCTTATATATTAGAAGCGCAAGTCAATAAACACATTTAGTGTCCCTTTAAGGGAAAGCAACAAAAGAGTCTTTCATATAAATGGCCAAACAGCAGAACTAACCAACACCTATATCTGTCAGTGGTACACTACCTAACCCCGAGCGGTAATCAAATAATGTCATATACAGACACTGCTCCCTGTCTAGTAACTGCCACAAACATTGCATGTCACAATGATTAAACAGCCAATTGGTGTCAGCAGCTTGATCAAACGAGAAAGGCACAAGGCAGGCGGAGTGAGGCCAGGGAATCTGGTACCCTTGGGGATTTACAGCGAATTAGGGTAAATAACCGGATTATAAAACTGATGGTGCCAAACATTTGTCCAACTTAGTTTGGTAAGTCATTAAACTAGGGGATAGATTTCAGGTGCTAGAGAGGTGGGTAGTTTGCCAATCATACAGTTATTATATACGTGACACATACACTACTGAACCAAGGAACAATGGTAATCAGTGAACGTCAGTCCAGCCAGAAACAAAATTACTACTAAATCTCACATATACATATATATATATATATACATGCATTTAATAGTTGTGCTCTTTTGTTTGGAACCACACTCAAATATGCAAATACCATGTATGTTTGGAAAAGAAAACATTACATTAATATCATTAAATATATATACTGCCGTTGTAACAATTTACATAGCACTGGTTACAGAGTATAGAGGGCGACTACATACTAAGTTATATGAACAAGAGCAGACTGATACATGAGGTAGAGAGCCCTGCTCACAGAGCTTACAATCTAGAGGAACAGACTGACACATGAGTTAGAGAGCCCGGCTCACAGAGCTTACAATCTAGAGGGACAGACTGATACATGAGGTAGAGAGCCCTGCTAGCAGAGCTTACAATCTAGAGGGACAGACTGATACATGAGGTAGAGAGCCCTGCTCACAGAGCTTACAATCTAGAGGGACAGACTGATACATGAGGTAGAGAGCCCTGCTCGCAGAGCTTACAATCTAGAGGGACAGACTGATACATAAGGTAGAGAGCCCTGCTCGCAGAGCTTACAATCTAGAGGGACAGACTGATATATGAGGTAGAGAGCCCTGCTCACAGAGCTTACAATCTTAGAGGGACAGACTGATACATGAGGTAGAGAGCCCTGCTCACAGAGCTTACAATCTAGAGGGACAGACTGATACATGAGGGAGAGAGCCCTGCTCACAGAGCTGACAGTCTAGAGGAACAGACTGGTACATGGGATAGGGAGCCCTGCTCACAGAGCTTACAATCTAGAGGAACAGACTGATATATGAGATAGAGAGCCCTGCTCACAGAGATTACAATCTAGAGGAACAGACTGATACATGGGATAGAGAGCCCTGCTCACAGAGCTTACAGTCTAGAGGAACAGACTGATACATGTGGTAGAGAGCCCTGCTCACAGAGCTTACAATCTAGAGGGACAGACTGATACATGAGGGAGAGAGCCCTGCTCACAGAGCTGACAATCTAGAGGAACAGACTGGTACATGGGATAGGGAGCCCTGCTCACAGAGCTTACAATCTAGAGGGACAGACTGATACATGAGGTAGAGAGCCCTGCTCACAGAGCTTACAATCTAGAGGAACAGACTGATACATGGGATAGGGAGCCCTGCTCACAGAGCTTACAATCTAGAGGGACAGACTGATATATGAGGTAGAGAGCCCTGCTCACAGAGCTTACAATCTAGAGGGACAGACTGATACATGAGGTAGAGAGCCCTGCTCACAGAGCTTACAATCTAGAGGGACAGACTGATACATGAGGGAGAGAGCCCTGCTCACAGAGCTGACAATCTAGAGGAACAGACTGGTACATGGGATAGGGAGCCCTGCTCACAGAGCTTACAATCTAGAGGAACAGACTGATATATGAGATAGAGAGCCCTGCTCACAGAGATTACAATCTAGAGGAACAGACTGATACATGGGATAGAGAGCCCTGCTCACAGAGCTTACAGTCTAGAGGAACAGACTGATACATGTGGAAGAGAGCCCTGCTCACAGAGCTTACAATCTAGAGGGACAGACTGATACATGAGGGAGAGAGCCCTGCTCACAGAGCTGACAATCTAGAGGAACAGACTGGTACATGGGATAGGGAGCCCTGCTCACAAAGCTTACAATCTAGAGGGACAGACTGATACATGAGGTAGAGAGCCCTGCTCACAGAGCTTACAATCTAGAGGAACAGACTGATACATGGGATAGGGAGCCCTGCTCACAGAGCTTACAATCTAGAGGGACAGACTGATACATGAGGTAGAGAGCCCTGCTCACAGAGCTTACAATCTAGAGGGACAGACTGATACATGAGGTAGAGAGCCCTGCTCGCAGAGCTTACAATCTAGAGGGACAGACTGATACATGAGGTAGAGAGCCTCGCTCACAGAGCTTACAATCTAGACGGACAGACTGATATATGAGGTAGAGAGCCCTGCTCACAGAGCTTACAATCTAGAGGGACAGACTGATACATGAGGTAGAGAGCCCTGCTCACAGAGCTTACAATCTAGAGGGACAGACTGATACATGAGGTAGAGAGCCCTGCTCACAGAGCTTACAATCTAGAGGAACAGACTGATACATGAGGTAGAGAGCCCTGCTCACAGAGCTTACAGTCTAGAGGAACAGACTGATACATGAGGTAGAGAGCCCTGCTCACAGAGCTTACAATCTAGAGGGACAGACTGATACATGAGGTAGAGAGCCCTGCTCACAGAGCTTACAATCTAGAGGGACAGACTGATACATGAGGTAGAGAGCCCTGCTCACAGAGCTGACAATCTAGAGGAACAGACTGGTACATGGGATAGGGAGCCCTGCTCACAGAGCTTACAATCTAGAGGGACAGACTGATACATGAGGTAGAGAGCCCTGCTCACAGAGCTTACAATCTAGAGGAACAGACTGATACATGGGATAGGGAGCCCTGCTCACAGAGCTTACAATCTAGAGGAACAGACTGATACATGGGATAGGGAGCCCTGCTCACAGAGCTTACAATCTAGAGGGACAGACTGATACATGAGGTAGAGAGCCCTGCTCACAGAGCTTACAATCTAGAGGGACAGACTGATACATGAGGTAGAGAGCCCTGCTCACAGAGCTTACAATCTAGAGGGACAGACTGATACATGAGGGAGAGAGCCCTGCTCACAGAGCTGACAATCTAGAGGAACAGACTGGTACATGGGATAGGGAGCCCTGCTCACAGAGCTTACAATCTAGAGGAACAGACTGATATATGAGATAGAGAGCCCTGCTCACAGAGATTACAATCTAGAGGAACAGACTGATACATGGGATAGAGAGCCCTGCTCACAGAGCTTACAGTCTAGAGGAACAGACTGATACATGTGGTAGAGAGCCCTGCTCACAGAGCTTACAATCTAGAGGGACAGACTGATACATGAGGTAGAGAGCCCTGCTCACAGAGCTTACAATCTAGAGGGACAGACTGATACATGAGGTAGAGAGCCCTGCTCACAGAGCTTACAATCTAGAGGGACAGACTGATACATGAGGGAGAGAGCCCTGCTCACAGAGCTGACAATCTAGAGGAACAGACTGGTACATGGGATAGGGAGCCCTGCTCACAGAGCTTACAATCTAGAGGAACAGACTGATATATGAGATAAAGAGCCCTGCTCACAGAGATTACAATCTAGAGGAACAGACTGACACATGGGATAGAGAGCCCTGCTCACAGAGCTTACAGTCTAGAGGAACAGACTGATACATGTGGTAGAGAGCCCTGCTCACAGAGCTTACAATCTAGAGGGACAGACTGATACATGAGGGAGAGAGCCCTGCTCACAGAGCTGACAATCTAGAGGAACAGACTGGTACATGGGATAGGGAGCCCTGCTCACAGAGCTTACAATCTAGAGGGACAGACTGATACATGAGGTAGAGAGCCCTGCTCACAGAGCTTACAATCTAGAGGAACAGACTGATACATGGGATAGGGAGCCCTGCTCACAGAGCTTACAATCTAGAGGGACAGACTGATACATGAGGTAGAGAGCCCTGCTCACAGAGCTTACAATCTAGAGGGACAGACTGATACATGAGGTAGAGAGCCCTGCTCGCAGAGCTTACAATCTAGTGGGACAGACTGATACATGAGGTAGAGAGCCCTGCTCGCAGAGCTTACAATCTAGAGGGACAGACTGAAACATGAGGTAGAGACCCCTGCTCACAGAGCTTACAATCTAGAGGGACAGACTGATACATGAGGTAGAGAGCCCTGCTCACAGAGCTTACAGTCTGGAGGAACAGACTGATACATGAGGTAGAGAGCCCTGCTCACAGAGCTTACAATCTAGAGAGACAGACTGATACATGAGGTAGAGAGCCCTGCTCGCAGAGCTTACAATCTAGAGGAACAGACTGATACATGAGGTAGAGAGCCCTGCTCACACAGCTTCCAATCTAGAGGGACAGACTGATACATGAGGTAGAGAGCCCTGCTCACAGAGCTTCCAATCTAGAGGGACAGACTGATACATGAGGTAGAGAGCCCTGCTCACAGAGCTTACAATCTAGAGGGACAGACTGATACATGAGGTAGAGAGCCCTGCTCACAGAGCTTACAATCTAGAGGGACAGACTGATACATGAGGGAGAGAGCCCTGCACACAGAGCTGACAATCTAGAGGAACAGACTGGTACATGGGATAGGGAGCCCTGCTCACAGAGCTTACAATCTAGAGGAACAGACTGATATATGAGATAGAGAGCCCTGCTCACAGAGATTACAATCTAGAGGAACAGACTGATACATGGGATAGAGAGCCCTGCTCACAGAGCTTACAGTCTAGAGGAACAGATTGATACATGAGGTAGAGAGCCCTGCTCACAGAGCTTGCAATCTAGAGGAACAGACTAACACATGAGGTAGAGAGCCCTGCTCACAGAGCTTACAGTCTAGATGGACACACAGATACATGAGGTAGAGAGCCCTGCTCACAGAGCTTACAATCTAGAGGGACAGACTGGTACATGAGGTAGAGACCCCTGCTCACAGAGCTTACAATCTAGAGGGACAGACTGATACATGAGGTAGAGAGCCCTGCTCACAGAGCTTACAATCTAGAGGGACAGGCTGATACATGAGGTAGAGAGCCCTGCTCACAGAGCTTACAATCTAGAGGGACAGACTGATACATGAGGTAGAGAGCCCTGCTCACAGAGCTTACAATCTAGAGGGACAGACTGACACATGGGATAGAGAGCCCTGCTCACAGAGCTTACAGTCTAGAGGAACAGACTGATACATGTGGTAGAGAGCCCTGCTCACAGAGCTTACAATCTAGAGGGACAGACTGATACATGAGGGAGAGAGCCCTGCTCACAGAGCTGACAATCTAGAGGAACAGACTGGTACATGGGATAGGGAGCCCTGCTCACAGAGCTTACAATCTAGAGGGACAGACTGATACATGAGGTAGAGAGCCCTGCTCACAGAGCTTACAATCTAGAGGAACAGACTGATACATGGGATAGGGAGCCCTGCTCACAGAGCTTACAATCTAGAGGGACAGACTGATACATGAGGTAGAGAGCCCTGCTCACAGAGCTTACAATCTAGAGGGACAGACTGATACATGAGGTAGAGAGCCCTGCTCGCAGAGCTTACAATCTAGAGGGACAGACTGATACATGAGGTAGAGAGCCCTGCTCGCAGAGCTTACAATCTAGAGGGACAGACTGAAACATGAGGTAGAGACCCCTGCTCACAGAGCTTACAATCTAGAGGGACAGACTGATACATGAGGTAGAGAGCCCTGCTCACAGAGCTTACAGTCTGGAGGAACAGACTGATACATGAGGTAGAGAGCCCTGCTCACAGAGCTTACAATCTAGAGAGACAGACTGATACATGAGGTAGAGAGCCCTGCTCGCAGAGCTTACAATCTAGAGGAACAGACTGATACATGAGGTAGAGAGCCCTGCTCACACAGCTTCCAATCTAGAGGGACAGACTGATACATGAGGTAGAGAGCCCTGCTCACAGAGCTTCCAATCTAGAGGGACAGACTGATACATGAGGTAGAGAGCCCTGCTCACAGAGCTTACAATCTAGAGGGACAGACTGATACATGAGGTAGAGAGCCCTGCTCACAGAGCTTACAATCTAGAGGGACAGACTGATACATGAGGGAGAGAGCCCTGCACACAGAGCTGACAATCTAGAGGAACAGACTGGTACATGGGATAGGGAGCCCTGCTCACAGAGCTTACAATCTAGAGGAACAGACTGATATATGAGATAGAGAGCCCTGCTCACAGAGATTACAATCTAGAGGAACAGACTGATACATGGGATAGAGAGCCCTGCTCACAGAGCTTACAGTCTAGAGGAACAGATTGATACATGAGGTAGAGAGCCCTGCTCACAGAGCTTGCAATCTAGAGGAACAGACTAACACATGAGGTAGAGAGCCCTGCTCACAGAGCTTACAGTCTAGATGGACACACAGATACATGAGGTAGAGAGCCCTGCTCACAGAGCTTACAATCTAGAGGGACAGACTGGTACATGAGGTAGAGACCCCTGCTCACAGAGCTTACAATCTAGAGGGACAGACTGATACATGAGGTAGAGAGCCCTGCTCACAGAGCTTACAATCTAGAGGGACAGGCTGATACATGAGGTAGAGAGCCCTGCTCACAGAGCTTACAATCTAGAGGGACAGACTGATACATGAGGTAGAGAGCCCTGCTCACAGAGCTTACAATCTAGAGGGACAGACTGGTACATGAGGTAGAGACCCCTGCTCACAGAGCTTACAATCTAGAGGGACAGACTGATACATGAGGTAGAGAGCCCTGCTCACAGAGCTTACAATCTAGAGGGACAGACTGATACATGAGATAGAGAGCCCAGCTCGCAGAGCTTACAGTCTAGAGGAACATACTGATACATGAGGTAGAGACCCCTGCTCACAGAGCTTACAATCTAGAGGGACAGACTGATACATGAGGTAGAGAGCCTCGCTCACAGAGCTTACAATCTAGACGGACAGACTGATATATGAGGTAGAGAGCCCTGCTCACAGAGCTTACAATCTAGAGGGACAGACTGATACATGAGGTAGAGAGCCCTGCTCACAGAGCTTACAATCTAGAGGGACAGACTGATACATGAGGTAGAGAGCCCTGCTCACAGAGCTTACAATCTAGAGGAACAGACTGATACATGAGGTAGAGAGCCCTGCTCACAGAGCTTACAGTCTAGAGGAACATACTGATACATGAGGTAGAGAGCCCTGCTCACAGAGCTTACAATCTAGAGGGACAGACTGATACATGAGGTAGAGAGCCCTGCTCACAGAGCTTACAATCTAGAGGGACAGACTGATACATGAGGTAGAGAGCCCTGCTCACAGAGCTTACAATCTAGAGGGACAGACTGATACATGAGGGAGAGAGCCCTGCTCACAGAGCTGACAATCTAGAGGAACAGACTGGTACATGGGATAGGGAGCCCTGCTCACAGAGCTTACAATCTAGAGGGACAGACTGATACATGAGGTAGAGAGCCCTGCTCACAGAGCTTACAATCTAGAGGAACAGACTGATACATGGGATAGGGAGCCCTGCTCACAGAGCTTACAATCTAGAGGGACAGACTGATACATGAGGTAGAGAGCCCTGCTCACAGAGCTTACAATCTAGAGGGACAGACTGATACATGAGGTAGAGAGCCCTGCTCACAGAGCTTACAATCTAGAGGGACAGACTGATACATGAGGGAGAGAGCCCTGCTCACAGAGCTGACAATCTAGAGGAACAGACTGGTACATGGGATAGGGAGCCCTGCTCACAGAGCTTACAATCTAGAGGAACAGACTGATATATGAGATAGAGAGCCCTGCTCACAGAGCTTACAATCTAGAGGAACAGACTGATACATGAGGTAGAGAGCCCTGCTCACAGAGCTTACAATCTAGAGGGACAGACTGATACATGTGGTAGAGAGCCCTGCTCACAGAGATTACAATCTAGAGGAACAGACTGATACATGGGATAGAGAGCCCTGCTCACAGAGCTTACAGTCTAGAGGAACAGACTGATACATGTGGTAGAGAGCCCTGCTCACAGAGCTTACAATCTAGAGGGACAGACTGATACATGAGGTAGAGAGCCCTGCTCACAGAGCTTACAATCTAGAGGGACAGACTGATACATGAGGTAGAGAGCCCTGCTCACAGAGCTTACAATCTAGAGGGACAGACTGATACATGAGGGAGAGAGCCCTGCTCACAGAGCTGACAATCTAGAGGAACAGACTGGTACATGGGATAGGGAGCCCTGCTCACAGAGCTTACAATCTAGAGGAACAGACTGATATATGAGATAGAGAGCCCTGCTCACAGAGATTACAATCTAGAGGAACAGACTGATACATGGGATAGAGAGCTCTGCTCACAGAGCTTACAGTCTAGAGGAACAGACTGATACATGTGGTAGAGAGCCCTGCTCACAGAGCTTACAATCTAGAGGGACAGACTGATACATGAGGGAGAGAGCCCTGCTCACAGAGCTGACAATCTAGAGGAACAGACTGGTACATGGGATAGGGAGCCCTGCTCACAGAGCTTACAATCTAGAGGGACAGACTGATACATGAGGTAGAGAGCCCTGCTCACAGAGCTTACAATCTAGAGGAACAGACTGATACATGGGATAGGGAGCCCTGCTCACAGAGCTTACAATCTAGAGGGACAGACTGATACATGAGGTAGAGAGCCCTGCTCACAGAGCTTACAATCTAGAGGGACAGACTGATACATGAGGTAGAGAGCCCTGCTCACAGAGCTTACAATCTAGAGGGACAGACTGATACATGAGGGAGAGAGCCCTGCTCACAGAGCTTACAATCTAGAGGGACAGACTGATACATGAGGTAGAGACCCCTGCTCACAGAGCTTACAATCTAGAGGGACAGACTGATACATGAGGTAGAGAGCCCTGCTCACAGAGCTTACAGTCTGGAGGAACAGACTGATACATGAGGTAGAGAGCCCTGCTCACAGAGCTTACAATCTAGAGAGACAGACTGATACATGAGGTAGAGAGCCCTGCTCGCAGAGCTTACAATCTAGAGGAACAGACTGATACATGAGGTAGAGAGCCCTGCTCACACAGCTTCCAATCTAGAGGGACAGACTGATACATGAGGTAGAGAGCCCTGCTCACAGAGCTTCCAATCTAGAGGGACAGACTGATACATGAGGTAGAGAGCCCTGCTCACAGAGCTTACAATCTAGAGGGACAGACTGATACATGAGGTAGAGAGCCCTGCTCACAGAGCTTACAATCTAGAGGGACAGACTGATACATGAGGGAGAGAGCCCTGCTCACAGAGCTGACAATCTAGAGGAACAGACTGGTACATGGGATAGGGAGCCCTGCTCACAGAGCTTACAATCTAGAGGAACAGACTGATATATGAGATAGAGAGCCCTGCTCACAGAGATTACAATCTAGAGGAACAGACTGATACATGGGATAGAGAGCCCTGCTCACAGAGCTTACAGTCTAGAGGAACAGACTGATACATGAGGTAGAGAGCCCTGCTCACAGAGCTTGCAATCTAGAGGAACAGACTAACACATGAGGTAGAGAGCCCTGCTCACAGAGCTTACAGTCTAGATGGACACACAGATACATGAGGTAGAGAGCCCTGCTCACAGAGCTTACAATCTAGAGGGACAGACTGATACATGAGGTAGAGAGCCCTGCTCACAGAGCTTACAATCTAGAGGGACAGACTGATACATCAGGTAGAGAGCCCTGCTCACAGAGCTTGCAATCTAGAGGAACAGACTAACACATGAGGTAGAGAGCCCTGCTCACAGAGCTTACAATCTAGAGGGACAGACTGATACATGAGGTAGAGAGCCCTGCTCGCAGAGCTTATAATCTAGAGTGACAGACTGATACATGAGGTAGAGAGCCCTGCTCACAGAGCTTACAATCTAGAGGGACAGACTGATACATGAGGTAGAGAGCCCTGCTCACAGAGCTTACAATCTAGAGGAACAGACTGATACATGAGGTAGAGAGCCCTGCTCACAGAGCTTACAATCTAGAGGGACAGACTGGTACATGAGGTAGAGACCCCTGCTCACAGAGCTTACAATCTAGAGGGACAGACTGATACATGAGGTAGAGAGCCCTGCTCACAGAGCTTACAATCTAGAGGGACAGGCTGATACATGAGGTAGAGAGCCCTGCTCACAGAGCTTACAATCTAGAGGGACAGACTGATACATGAGGTAGAGAGCCCAGCTCGCAGAGCTTACAGTCTAGAGGAACATACTGATACATGAGGTAGAGAGCCCTGCTCACACAGCTTACAATCTAGAGGAACAGACTGATACATGAGGTAGAGAGCCCTGCTCACAGAGCTTACAATCTAGACGGACAGACTGATACATGAGGTAGAGAGCCCTGCTCGCAGAGCTTACAATCTAGAGGAACAGACTGATACATGAGGTAGAGAGCCCTGCTCACAGAGCTTACAATCTAGAGCAGTGGTTAACAAACCTGTCCTCAGGACCCCCCAACGGTCCAGGATTTAGGGATTACTCAGTTGTGTTTAAATATGAATATGTAGAACACCTGGTATGGCTGCTTAATGGTTGGGGAACCACACCTGGTGTTCTACATATTCTTATTTAAACACAACTTGGTAATCCCTAAATCCTGGACCGTTGGGGGGTCCTGAGGACAGGTTTGAGAATCACTGATCTAGAAGGACAGACTGATACATGAGGTAGAGATCCCTGCTTGCAGAGCTTACAATCTAGAAGGACAGACTGATACATAGAATGTGTCGACAGATAAGAACCATTCGGTCCATCTAGTCTGCCCAATTTTCTAAATACGATTATTAGTCCCCAGTTCTATATCTCATATCTAAGATAGCCTTATACCTATCCCATGCATGCTTAAACTCCTTCACTGTATTAACCTCTACCACTTCTACTGGAAGACTATTCCATACATCCACTACCCTCTCAGTAATGTAATACAGTCATTAGTCCCTGGCCTTATCTTATATCTAGGATAGCCTTATACCTATCCCATGCATGCTTAAACTCCTTCACTGTATTAACCTCTACCACTTCTACTGGAAGACTATTCCATACATCCACTACCTTCTCAGTAATGTAATACTTTCATTAGTCCCTGGCCTTATCTTATATCTAGGATAGCCTTGTGCCTATCCCATGCATGCTTAAACTCCTTCACTGTATTAACCTCTACCACTTCTACTGGAAGACTATTCCATACACCCACTACCCTCTCAGTAAAGTAATACTTTCATTAGTCCCTGGCCTTATCTTATATCTAGGATAGCCTTGTGCCTATCCCATGCATGCTTAAACTCCTTCACTGTATTAACCTCTACCACTTCTACTGGAAGACTATTCCATACATCCACTATCCTCTCAGTAAATTAATACTTTCATTAGTCCCAGGCCTTATCTTATATCTAGGATAGCCTTATACCTATCCCACGCATGCTTAAACTCCTTCACTGTATTAACCTCTACCACTTCCACTGAAAGGCTATTCCACACATCCACTACCCTCTCAGTAAAGTAATACTTCCTGATATTACTTTTAAATCGTTGCCCCTCTATGTTTCTATGTCATTTGCATATCAAGCCACAAGGTTATGTCATAAACAGGAGGCTCCAGAGACACACTTAAAACATATATTTCTCTTATTTTATGCAATTCTTGCAACACACTGTACAGATCATTTTTCATTCTCTAAGGTCACAGTTAATCAATGTAAATTGACAGAGTCTCTTTAAAATCCAAGGATTTCTGTAGACAGCCAATAGCAGTGCAGCAAAGAATAAAAAAATAAAACCTACTTTTGGTTGGTGTATGTAATGTCTGCTTCCATTGGCCAATAGTAGTCACTGCTCTGTTAAAAAAAATTAAGTGTGCTGTGATTGGTGGGTGTATTTAAAGTGAAAGTGTCCTAGTTTATGTTGCCATTTGAGAGATAACAATGCCTATAGTATCCATACTTCAGAACTATATATAAAAGATCAGCAGCATTGCTATACACACATTTAAAATATAATTGTATACCTGGTAAGTGCGGCTGGTACCTTCCCCTCTCCTCAGACTGCTCCTGGATTACAACTCCCATAAGGCTCAGCCACCTTCAGACACATGTTTGAGTCCTGTTTATACAGTCTGGTTATATTCCATATTCACATTTTCCCAGTGTACATTTTAATTATTCAGATTTTTTTGTTTAGCATTCCCACTAATGCCTGCAACACAGAGCTATTGGAGGTTTGGAGCAAATGATTCAAATGAAACAATAATAATAATACATTTTTTAAAAAAACTGTCGTATTATTGTGATCATCATCATCAATCTGGATCAAATGATGGGACCTGTATCAACCTGGGCCAACTATTAAACCATAGAATCAGAATTAAGGACTGTCCCTTCAAAAAACTAGGGCAGTTGGCAGCTTGGCATGTGCAGCAGACTGATCAATACATACACTGCTGTCACTGGACTGATTATAAACTTGTATTGAATGACATTAATTAACCACTGAAATGCCGAGAACCAGCAACTCCCAAAGTGATAAGTTTGCACAAGGAATTAACTATTTAAATATTGTTTTTTTTGTTTTGTTTTTGTTTAAGCCATTTACTTATTTTTAATGTTATTACATATTTTGAAAATAATAACAATACTAATAATAAGCTGATTTATGGATTTATTAAATCTGTGCTTGACTCTATAAACATTACTCGGCACTGCGAGAGTTAATATAGTGGAACAGCTCTGCTACAAAAAAAATAAAAAGACCTTCTCAGACCATACCATTATGTTTGAGGAGTGGGGGAGCGGGGGAAGTTACTTTGTCTGTCTGCAGTATTCATTTATTTCTTTTGAACTGTGTAGCAGTCCAAGCGTTTTCACTTTATTACTCTCACAGGACTGACAGGGTGAGCTGCCTGATTCATCATCCTCCACCCTGGGGTAAGATTTTTATATCTGGGTTTCCCTGTGGGTGATGGAAAAGCCCAGTGTTAAGGCTGCAGAGCTCTCAGTTTGGCTGGGCGTGTGGGAGGTAAGGAGCTCTGTGTGTCTTGGAGCATTAGTAACATTGTATCAGTGTCTGTGGGTTACTAATGGATGTGATTGGCAGCCGGTAACATTGTAGCGGTGTCTGTGGGTTATTGATGGATGTGACTGGCAGCCGGTAACATTGTATCAGTGTCTGTGGGTTATTGATGGATGTGACTGGCAGCTGGTAACATTGTATCAGTGTCTGAGGGTTATTGATGGATGTGACTGGCAGCCGGTAACATTGTATCAGTGTCTGTGGGTTATTGATGGATGTGACTGGCAGCTGGTAACATTGTATCAGTGTCTGTGGGTTATTGATGGATGTGATTGGCAGCCGGTAACATTGTAGCGGTGTCTGTGGGTTATTGATGGATGTGACTGGCAGCCGGTAACATTGTAGCGGTGTCTGTGGGTTATTGATGGATGTGACTGGCAGCCGGTAACATTGTAGCGGTGTCTGTGGGTTATGGATGGATGTGACTGGCAGCCGGTAACATTGTAGCGATGTCTGTGGGTTATTGATGGATGTGATTGGCAGCCGGTAACATTGTAGCGGTGTCTGTGGGTTATTGATGGATGTGACTGGCAGCCGGTAACATTGTATCAGTGTCTGTGGGTTATTGATGGATGTGACTGGCAGCCGGTAACATTGTATCAGTGTCTGTGGGTTATTGATGGATGTGACTGGCAGCCGGTAACATTGTAGCGGTGTCTGTGGGTTATTGATGGATGTGATTGGCAGCCGGTAACATTGTAGCCGTGTCTGTGGGTTATTGATGGATGTGACTGGCAGCCGGTAACATTGTAGCCGTGTCTGTGGGTTATTGATGGATGTGACTGGCGGCCGGTAACATTGTATCAGTGTCTGTGGGTTATTGATGGATGTGACTGGCAGCCGGTAACATTGTATCAGTGTCTGTGGGTTATTGATGGATGTGATTGGCAGCCGGTAACATTGTAGCGGTGTCTGTGGGTTATTGATGGATGTAATTGGCAGCCGGTAACATTGTAGCGGTGTCTGTGGGTTATTGATGGATGTAATTGGCAGCCGGTAACATTGTAGCGGTGTCTGTGGGTTATTGATGGATGTGATTGGCAGCCGATAACATTGTAGCGGTGTCTGTGGGTTATTGATGGATGTGATTGGCAGCCGGTAACATTGTAGCGGTGTCTGTGGGTTATTGATGGATGTGACTGGCGGCCGGTAACATTGTAGCCGTGTCTGTGGGTTATTGATGGATGTGACTGGCGGCCGGTAACATTGTATCAGTGTCTGTGGGTTATTGATGGATGTGACTGGCAGCTGGTAACATTGTATCTGTGTCTGTGGGTTATTGATGGATGTGATTGGCAGCCGGTATCATTGTAGCGGTGTCTGTGGGTAATTGATGGATGTGACTGGCAGCCGGTAACATTGTATCAGTGTCTGAGGGTTATTGATGGATGTGACTGGCAGCCGGTAACATTGTAGGGGTGTCTGAGGGTTATTGATGGATGTGACTGGCAGCCGGTAACATTGTAGCGGTGTCTGTGGGTTATTGATGGATGTGATTGGCAGCTGGTAACATTGTATCAGTGTCTGTGGGTTATTGATGGATGTGATTGGCAGCTGGTAACATTGTATCAGTGTCTGTGGGTTATTGATGGATGTGACTGGCAGCTGGTAACATTGTATCAGTGTCTGAGGGTTATTGATGGATGTGACTGGCAGCCGGTAACATTGTAGCGGTGTCTGTGGGTTATTGATGGATGTGACTGGCAGCTGGTAACATTGTATCAGTGTCTGTGGGTTATTGATGGATGTGATTGGCAGCCGGTAACATTGTAGCGGTGTCTGTGGGTTATTGATGGATGTGATTGGCAGCCGATAACATTGTAGCGGTGTCTGTGGGTTATTGATGGATGTGACTGGCAGCCGGTAACATTGTAGCGGTGTCTGTGGGTTATTGATGGATGTGACTGGCAGCCGGTAACATTGTATCAGTGTCTGTGGGTTATTGATGGATGTGATTGGCAGCCGGTAACATTGTAGCGGTGTCTGTGGGTTATTGATGGATGTGATTGGCAGCCGGTAACATTGTAGCGGTGTCTGTGGGTTATGAATGGGTTAATGGTGCGGTTTATGGGAGAATGGTGGTTTTATGACATAATCGTTTGTTATTATTTAGTATTTTCTTAGTTTTTCCAGTGTCTATAATGCTGTAAAATGCTATATATAATGTTCTATTATCTATCTGTGTTTTTGTATCGCAACAATTAAAGAAAACCTGTGTAGCCTTTAATCCCCCCCATTATTCAGACTTCAAGTCCTGTACATTGAGGCTTCATATAGGGTCATAGAATGAGTTTGAATGCAAGAGACAGTGCAGCCTTGGGCAAAAGGAGAACTTAATTGGATTTCTCCCTGTTAGTAACCAGACCTTACTTACTCCATCCCCAGTAATTACAATGTTACAGCCAGGGGGGGTGGGGGGAGAAGGGGGGGTCGGAGGACTGCCAACTCATGGTCTCTTATGAATTATAATCAGCCCTCCCGCGTTCTCATCACAGAGGTAGACAGACACAGACAGTCAGGCATATTGATAAACAGACAAAACAATTAGATAAAGTACTACACATACCTGGGGCACTTAGAAGCGGTAGAGGGCAGCTCTGGGGGGCACTTGTCACTCTGCCCCTTTGCCTGCCCTCTCCTGGGTAGAGCATTGGATAGACTAAAGAACAGCTGGCAATTCCACCTGCCTTATTATACATTTGTTTATTATATGTGAAATGCACTTATTTTTGATTTAAAACAAGTTACAGTCCTCTTGTAGTTTTACATTGAAAATAAATTCACCGGGGCTTTTAAATTCCATGACATCAGTGAGCGGAAGTTCACAAAAGGCGGGGCTGGCTCCCTCTGCAGCAGTTTCTAGGTTCTCCTCTGAGAAAGTACCGTGATTTAACCATTACTAGGGAATCAACTCATGTTGGTTGAACTCTAATTTTAAACTTGAAATAAAAATGAAAAAAAAAAGTTTAGAATTTTTTTTTATACATTGTGTTATCGGAATTACAAACAATTGCATAAATTAAAGAGAACAATATATTTTAAATGTGTCTCTTTATGACCTCACTTCTGGGTTTATATGCAAATTGCACATTTTCCATTGAACTAACTTAATTTGCATATAAGGTAACATCATAGGTGACGACCAGATACACCACTGACGCATTTTTTTGTCTCTTAATCTATACATTTCTTTGCTATTTCACCAACATCTATGAATTTTAAAAATAAAATGTATTCTCTATATTTACAGTATAAACAATATTTTAAAGAGTCCCTTTTAAATTGGCCTTGTCTTCAAATGTAAAGAGGAGGGTGAAAGAATAGAGCGTATCACATTGGGTACCACTTCCATCACAAATCAGTGGGACCTCCGTGCAAGAGGTTCTCAGCACCAACCCTCTCGAGCATCCTTCATCATCTTATCGCTGATCAAAGTAGTAAAACGGCCACAGTGATTATGACTTGGAAAGTGGATTATAATTGGCCCTTTGTGTAGCGCACAAGTACTTAAATGTAGTCCTTAAGGTTCCATAATAGTCAAGATGCTCAGAGCTTCTTTAATTAATGGACAACGGCAGGCGAAAAATGTACTTCTATTTAATTGAAAGTGTAGACATTATAAAGAGAAATGCTTTAATTAAAAAATACCTTACTGAAACCTCTTTGCTCTGTATCGCTCCATTGGGGAGGACATGTTATTGTTGTTTAGAATCTTTGCTCTGTATAGTTCTATCAGGGGGCAGACATGCTGTTTAGAATCTTTGCTTTGTATAGTCCTATCAGGGGGCAGACATGTTGTTTAGAATCTTTGCTCTGTATAGCTCTATCAGGGGGCAGACATGCTGTTTAGAATCTTTGCTCTGTATAGCTCTATCAGGGGGCAGACATGCTGTTTAGAATCTTTGCTCTGTATAGCTCCATCAGGGGACAGACATGCTGTTTAGAATCTTTGCTCTGTATAGCTCCATCAGGGGGCAGACATGCTGTTTAGAATCTTTGCTCTGTATAGCTCCATCAGGGGACAGACATGCTGTTTAGAATCTTTGCTCTGTATAGCTCCATCAGGGGGCAGACATGCTGTTTAGAATCTTTGCTCTGTATAGCTCCATCAGGGGGCAGACATGCTGTTTAGAATCTTTGCTCTGTATAGCTCCATCAGGGGGCAGACATGCTGTTTAGAATCTTTGCTCTGTATAGCTCCATCAGGGGGCAGACATGCTGTTTAGAATCTTTGCTCTGTATAGCTCCATCAGGGGGCAGACATGCTGTTTAGAATCTTTGCTCTGTATAGCTCCATCAGGGGGCAGACATGCTGTTTAGAATCTTTGCTCTGTATAGCTCTATCAGGGGACTGACATGTTGTTTAGAATCCTGGGTCTGATATTCTCTTGTGTTGGGTTAGTTGAAGGAATATCAGAACCATCTAACCCAAGATTCTAAACATGTCTGCCCTCTGAGCAATACAGTTGTATGTATTTTTGGTTAAACTTGTGATTTAAACATAATGCTTGCTTTTTTTTTTTTTTTGCCTACATTTGTTCTTAAACACTTCAATTAGCAATACTTGGACATATAACTCGGGCCTTTTTTGTGGTTGTTAGGAATTGAGCACGAATATTTATTTTTTTTTGAAGGATTTTATATAAATTTGTTGTCCGTAAAATACATCTGTTGTTTTTTTTTGTTTTTTCGTAAATGTCAGTTTTTGTTCTTCCCCTCTTTTTAGATATGCCACCTGACCTTCGGAAAAGGAAAAAAGAAGCAGAAGTGGACAATGTCGCCTCCCAAGAAACCATGGGTGAAAAGAAAGTCAAGGAAGAAAAGACCAAGTTCTTTTGGTACAAATTAATTAAAAAGGTATTAGTTGTGCTGCTTTTAGTGGCTCTTCTGTGCGGCATAAAGGTTTACCGCGACAATGAGGTGGTGAAACGGCAAGATGCGGCTCTGAGGGCCCTTGGCACGGAAGGTCTCTTTCTCTTCTCCTCGCTGGACGCAGATAAGGACATGTCCATTAGTCCTGAAGAGTTCAAGCCAATAGCAGAGAAACTGATGGGAGTTACCCCCACGTCTGACTACGAAGAGGAGGAGATATTGGATCCCAATGGTGAGACCTTGTTTGTGGTTGCACATTTTCAGCCCCTGCTGATGGAGACCATGACCAAGAGTAAAGATGGATTTTTAGGAATCACGCAGAGTGCGCTCTCTGGATTGAGAAATTGGACCACACCAGCAACACCCAACAATGTCTTCTTTGCCAGGCAGTTAAAGGCCTTTCTTCCACCTAAAAATAAACTGGATTTGGGCAATCCCTGGTGGATAATCCCAAGTGAGCTAAACATCTTCACTGGGTATCTTCCTAATAACCGAATTTATCCTCCGCCTCCCAAAGGGAAAGAAATCCTGATCCATAAACTTCTCTCCATGTTTCACCCCCGTCCTTTCATAAAGACAAGATTTGCTCCTCAAGGTTCTGTGGCGTGCATTCGAGCTATCAGTGATTTTTACTACGATATTGTTTTCCGCATACATGCAGAGTTTCAGCTCAATGAACCTCCGAGTTTTCCTTTTTGGTTCTCTCCAGGTCAGTTTACCGGTAACATCGTCATCTCAAAAGATGCTTCACACGTACGGTACTTTAAGCTTTTTGTCCCGAATAACCGGACTTTGAATGTTGACATGGAATGGCTGTATGGGTCAAGTGAGAGTAGCAACATGGAAGTGGACATTGGGTATCTCCCTTTGATGGAGTTGGAATCTTCAGGACCATCCATTCCATCTCTGATCTACGATGAGAATGGGGAAGCCATTGACAGCCAGAGTTCCGAAGGTGAACCCATCGAATTTGTGTTCGAGGACATAAATTGGCAGTCTGAGATAAGTTGGCCGGAGGCCACCAAAAGACTGGAGATGACCATGTACCCCTTTAAAAAGGTATCCTACCTTCCTTTCACAGAAGCTTTTGAAAGGGCAATGGCAGAGAAGAAACTCGTGCACTCTGTCTTACTTTGGGGTGCGTTGGACGATCAGTCTTGCTGAGGTTCGGGGCGAACTCTGCGGGAGACAGTCCTGGAGAGTTTGCCCGTTCTTTCTATGCTCAATGAGAGCTTTATTAGCAGCTGGTCATTGGTCAAAGAGTTGGAAAACCTACAAAATAACAAAGACGACGAGTTGTACGCATCTTTTGCTTCGCTCCACTTGGAGAAGTATAACTTCCCGGTGGAGATGATGATCTGTCTTCCTAATGGAACCGTTGTCCATCATATTAACGCTAATTACTTCCTGGACATCACCTCCATGAGACCTGACGAAATGGAGAGCAGTATGTTAAGCTTTTCGGACGGTTTGGAGGATTTGTCCACTTCTACTTACGTTAAGTTTCTCAAAGAAGGGTTAGAGAAAGCCAAGCCATATCTGGAGTCTTAGATTTTGGCTAAACCTATAAATGCCAATAACCACTTATTTTTCCAGTGCAAAATGGCGTCTGCCTTTTGTGTACATGTCAAGCAAGTGCTCAAGTCTTAATGAGACATCCGATGTGTCAAACATTTTACTTCCACAGACAATGGTTTTGAGTGTTGTGTAACCTACTGCCAAAAAAAGTATTTCTCCCGTGTCGCTCTTCGTGGGTTGACCAGTGTACAGTTACCCTACAATTGCATAGATGTGGTTTTGTAAAGAAAAAAAAATATTAGGACTACGGGGAATTAAATCTCTGGTCTTACACCTATGTAGTTACTAAATGCCCTTGGTATTTAAACTGTAACCAAGTAGGGTTGAAGCCCTTTTGTAGAGCAGTCCACGGGCCCAAAGCATTTCATGGTATCCTTTCAAGCCTGAGGTAAGCTTCCACCTCCTTCAGAGCGGATGCTGAAGTAACATCAGGATCCAACACTCCATTGTGTTACATATTCAGAACTGCGCCACGTAACGGATTGAAAAGATGATGGTGAAATCTTGGGTGGCATCTGTGGCAAATCCGTAACTATTGGGAGCTTTTCACTAAAAGTGACTGAGATGGGCATTGCTGCAATATTTAAAGATATAGCTATCCATTATCCCTGACCCTTGTGTCCAGCTTCTTCTAGAAGGAGGAACTCGCAAAGATTAAATTCTGCACGATGTATAGTTTAACCTTAATGGAATGTTCATCTCACTTTTAGTGGACAGATCCCATTGTAGACGGAGAACCCTTCGACAGCAAGTTGAAATCGGCACACTGACTTTTGCTAATATTTTTTTATAGAAACAAAAAACTCTTTAAAAAAAAAAAAAAAAAAATTAATCAGGAAAGATTATTAACTATTTTCCTAGGTTTGCTGTTCTCCATGATGGTCTAATCTAAAATTGACTTGGTTAACGGGTTAGACCTGAGCTTTCTCGACAGTCCCTGTTTAGGAAAATACATTATAATTCTCTCCTTACTGCAGTAAGTGTATTATTATTTTTTTAACCTTGCAATCTGAAACCGCAGTTATTGTTCCATTTTGTGCCAATACATAGTGTTATTCTTAAATTATGAGGGAGTATTAGGTTCCTTGAAAGTGGACTTCTTAACTTCCCCAAAATGCTTACTACACAGGAAGCGGCCATTTTGAATAGATTTACAAGATCGTTTTAACATATCCCATCCTCTTGGTCTAATTCTCATGCTCCCTTTTGTGCGGCCGCAATACCGTGTTCCTGATTTTTCTTCTCCGGTGTCGGTGTTTGTCCCCAGAATATATATCTCCAGTCCCAAAAAAATGGCCCAGCATTTGGCTCGTTGCTTCGCTTGTTGGTTACCTCTGTAGTATCTCACAGGCAGTAGGCCAATGGATAGGCAAAGTGGCCATACAAGTACTGCAGCCTACCTTCTGGAGTGGGCTGGACAGAACTCCTGTCCTGTAAGTTAGGATAGACCTATCTGATCTCCTGATTCTCTCTCTTCTCTCGATGACTGAAATATTTATTATGAAAACTAGTTCCACCTACAGTGTGGCAAAAAGTATTTTTATTACTTTACTGAGATGGATGCATGGAATAGCCTTCCAGTGGAAGGGGTAGAGGCACAAGGCTATCCTAGATATAAGATAGGGAACTGGGGACTAATAAAAGTATTTAGAACATTGGGCAGACTAGATGGGCCGAATGGCTCTTATCTGCCGATACAATCTATGTTTCTCTGTGTACTGCATAATTTAGAGAAAAATAAACTGATCTCTCATCCCATTTTTTTTTTTAAACTTTTTCTTTCCCCTAAAAAGGGCCTATAAAATGACGTAGATTTGTTGCTGCCTATGTGTCCAAGCCATTCGTTCAGTTACATTCAATGTAAAACTACAGCTGAAGTGGAAATTGATTTAAGATTAAAAAAAATAAGCACAGTTCACATTAGGAAATTAGCAAGGTGGAACTGTGTCTTTAAACGATATCTCACATAGGTTTACAGGGGGTAACTTTTAACACAACCCAGTATAGTTTATGCTAAATTACTAATGGCCACCAGTTCTGTGTGTATAAAGCACAACCCTGACACAAATGGAAAGACTGTTTTTTTTTTTTTAAATTACCATATTTCGAGTTTAAAAAGCACCAAAAATATTAGTCCAGTTTAATGGAAGGTTTATATTATCAATGGGGACTGCAAATAAAACATCGGTCCGGGGCAAAGTTCTGAAAGTGGTCTAAAGATCAGGAACATTCCATTGGTTCCCATGGGGACTGTGGAACGTTCCTTCGGTTCCCATGGGGACTGTGGAACGTTCCGTCGGTTCCCATGGGGACTGTGGAACGTTCCGTCGGTTCCCATGGGGACTGTGGAACGTTCCGTCGGTTCCCATGGGGACTGTGGAACGTTCCGTCGGTTCCCATGGGGACTGTGGAACGTTCCGTCGGTTCCCATGGGGACTGTGGAACGTTCCGTCGGTTCCCATGGGGACTGTGGAACGTTCCGTCGGTTCCCATGGGGACTGAACCAATTTTATAACTTTGCCGCACAAGTGACATTTTAGTATTAAAAAAAAAAAAATGGGAAAAAACATTGGCCATTGGTGATGAATTGAACGGCTTCCACTAGTTTTGCCAAAATGCAACTTTTACAAATGCTGTTAAATATGAATCGATTCACTATTTTTCTATTTTAAGTGTTTGTTTTTTATTTTGTTTTTATTAAGGGGACATTGTACATCTTTTATATATATAACACCCCCTCGTATGGTTCCTTAATGTTTTAATGACTGAGCTGTGCAGGAAGATTGGGTCTTTCTTTTCTTTTCTTTTTTTCTTATTTCTAAATTCTTTCCAAATGTTCCATGTCTGTTGGAGAGCGCGCCCAGAGGAACTCATACGCTGACGTGAGATGAACATTTCATCTGACGTAAAGGAAAACGGAACTTTATATTTTATGAGTTGTCCCTAATATGAGGATAAGCCGGTAGGTACGTTTGACATAGTATGTACCAGTTCATCCTCTGACCTGCAGCTGCCATGCTTCCCTGGGAAGCAGACACCCGTCTGGTTGCCGACCATCTGTCTCTGCTAGCGTGTAGTATAGTTAAATCTTTATTTAAGATGTAATAATGCATTATACAGGGCCTACTCTGTTCTGCTAGCAGAGGAAGCCAGGTTTGGCTCTGCACAATGTCTGGTTCAAGTCAGTGACATCAAATGTTCCTCTAAACTCACGTTTAGTGATAGTTTTGCCACCTTTTCTTCCAAAAAACACCGGCCTTGGTACTGTCTCCATAGACTTAACATTGGCCTGATGCCAATATTTTACCGGCCTGCCGGTAAAATACCGGCCAGGTGGCAACCCTATTAGCGAATAGCTCCCCAAATACCCTGTGCCTGCATGCTCCCCTGATAGAATCCGAACTCTGGGCTTTTTCCTCTGGGTTTAAAGGGACAGTATCACCTGAATCTTGGTTTTTACTGAGAATGATTGAAAATGATCTATACATTGTATTGGCAAAACTGCACGCAAAGGCCTAAATTAGGAGAAAAATGTTTTTTTGTTTTTTAAATGTCTATGGAGTCTCCTGCTTATGACATCACCTGTGACCTGATATGCATATGACCTGCTTTTCAATGGGAAATGTGTAATTTGCATACCGTGCCACAGGTGATGTCATAACCAGGAGACTCCACAGGCACATTTTAAAGCCAACACAATGTATAGATCGTTTTCTACTTGCACAGTAAACACAATATTCAGGTGATATCTCTTTAATGAAGACACATCACCCCAGTGGGAGTCGCCTTCTGTAATAGTCGAATTGGCAATATGTACGGCAATTCTCCAACCCCCCCCCCCCCCCCCCCCCAACCCTATCTCACACAAAACGCTGAGTTTTATTCCTGGAAGAGGGAATTTCAACCTTAAGGCCGGAAAAATTCTCGCTTTCATCTTTAGAAATTCCCTTGTCAATTCCCTCTTCCCATGAATAAAACCCCATGCTTTGTTTCTATTCCCCGTGGTCTGCGCCGGCTTTGCGAGGGGGCGGAATTTGCTTCCGCTTCCCAGGATCCTCTGTTTCTGTGATGGCCTAATCCTAAAGTTACGTCTGTTAGCGGCTTGGGCCTGAGTGTTTCCGACGGAGGTGACTGGGGATTAAAAAAAGAATTCCTCCTGCTCTCAGCAAAGTGATTTTTTATTTTCTATTAAGAAACTTGTAAACTTTCCTTATATCTCCAACTTCCAGCCCCCTTCTCAGGATCTGACAATATTAAGGCTTCAAAAAACCTTTGTACATTTTACTGTTGATTTGACTGTTTTATATTAAAAGACATTAATGTGAATCATTGTTGTGGTTTTATTATTATTGGTTTTATATATTAATAAACATGCTAGCTATCCACTATCCATCCGTCAGGGCTATCCCTGGCGCTAATGTCCAGCCGAGCTCATCTAGCAGGAGGATCTCACAATATGTAGCCCTGTAGTTCCCCTGTAACTGAGAGTGATACTGTATGTACATGCAGAGTGCATCTCAGAGGCCTGTGAGTGCCATAGGTAAGCCATCACTGATCTAGATTATAACTCCAGAATTTTTTATTTTTTTTTATCACATAGCAGTTTGTTTATAAGATGTAACTAGATAACCTGGTCATTTAAAACAAACAAATATATAAACCATATGCCACTGTTTTTTTTAATGATTGAATTAATTGCATAAAAAATTAGGTGTTTATCTCCAGCATCCATTTTGAGAATATTTCCCATGATGCAACATCATCCAAAATCTTCCAGCCAGTCTCACTTTACAGTTGTTGCCAAAGCCAGTATGACGATGTCATAAGATACTCCCCTGCTCTCTTACTGGCTCCTGTGTATCATAGTGGGTAGGACTAGATGCCTTCCAACACAAAGAGCGGAGATTAATCTGATCAAACAGTATCGTAACTCCGCCCCCTTGTGATGTAATATGTTACATTACCCTCTCATTCAATGCAAGTCTATAGTCAGAATTCTGACTTATAGACTGCATTCTGTGTCCCCAGCCCCAAAGTGAGATACTAGTGCTGTAAAGTCACTAGGGGGTGGCACCCAAAAACACTACATTTCACAAAATGGCAGCGCCCAGAAACACTTGTTATGTTACTGTTTTTAATAAAATATGTAACTAAAGAAAAACAAAATACATATCTGAAATCAACAATACAAAATAAAAAGAAAATAAAACCTTTTCATTTTTTTGGTTGGAGTGTCCCATTAAGTGTGGTGTTTATTATCACCAAAGCGATGGGATAATAGTTCAACTCATTTTCACCCTTATCACTATATTAATATCTACCACTTCTGCTGGAAGACGATTCCATTCACTACCCTCTCAGTAAATTAAATCTTATGGATATGATTTTTCCTCTCTAATTTCAGATTATAACCTCTGGACGTGAAAGTTTTTTTTTTTTCCTTTTAATTACTTTCTTTTAGTGAATATTTTCCCCAGAATATTAACAAGATATTAATTAACTTACACATATTGCCGAGCGGACTGACTGTGTACAGTAACACTTTTATCAACTCTCACATTCATTAGGAGAAAATGTATACTTCCCCGGGGAAAACCAAACTGTTAAATCCTGATTAGGGTTATGCACCATTCATAAGATATTCTCTTAAATAAATATATATAATAAATAAATAAATGGGGAGGTTCAAACAAATGTTACTATGAAAAATTTGAAAATGTATTTATAAATTGTTCGGTAAAATACAGTTCAACCAGAATTCGCAAAAAATACAATAACAAAATGATGAACAGTGAATGTACAGGAAAATGATAGTGACAGGAGAGCTGTGGTGCTGTGTTCAACCCAAGGCAAGCATTCCTTTCTCAAGGGTCACCAGTGAGTTCTCTCCTGTTGGGGGTCTTCCCTGGGGGTGCGACACCACTTTATGGTCTTCATCGGCTGTGCCTCTATACAAACTCGTGTGCATGTCATGAATCATAGCTCTGTGTCTTCAGAGAGAGAGAGACGCGATGCGAATAAAGCCTCTGTCTCTAATTGGTCTGTGTGAGTGTCGATCGTGCACCACACAACCAGTGGGGTGGGGAGGATATGATGCAGCACACCCATCAACGCTGCCCGGTGACAGAGAACCCTCTCCAGAAAATGCATACTTGGCAACAGTCCTGAATTTGGTGGGACAGTCACTACTTTTTTGGGGGGTCCTGTCCCAGTATTATTGCTGTCTATATAGAGTGCATTACACTGAGTTCAAACTGTGAAGAGTTGGTTCAATATGCCCCTATCTAGCCTGAGATCGGGCCACATCAGGGCATAAAGCTGAATCAAACTCCGCATTTTATAAGATAATGCCAGGGACTAATGAAAGTATTACTTTACTAAGAGGGTAGTGGATGTATGGAATAGTCTTCCAGTAGAAGTGGTAGAGATTAATACAGTGAAGGAGTTTAAGCATGCATGGGATAGGTATAAGGCTATCCTAGATATAAGATAAGGTCAGGGACTAATGAAAGTATTACTTTACTGAGAGAGTAGTGGATGTATGGAATAGTCTTCCAGTAGAAGTGGTAGAGGTTAATACACTGAAGGAGTTTAAGCATGCATGGGATAGGTATAAGGCTATCCTAGATATAAGATAAGGCCAGGGACTAATGAAAGTATTACATTACTGAGAGGGTAGTGGATGTATGGAATAGTCTTCCAGTAGAAGTGGTAGTGGTTAATACAGTGAAGGAGTTTATGCATGCGTGGGATAGGTATAAGGCTATCCTAGATATAAGATAAGGTCAGGGGCTAATGAAAGTATTACTTTACTGAGAGGGTAGTGGATGTATGGAATAGTCTTCCAGTAGAAGTGGTAGAGGTTAATACAGTGAAGGAGTTTAAGCATGCATGGGATAGGTATAAGGCTATCCTAGATATAAGATAAGGCCAGGGACTAATAAAAATATTACTTTACTGAGAGGGTAGTGGATGTATGGAATAGTCTTCCAGTAGAAGTGGTAGAGGTTAATACAGTGAAGGAGTTTAAGCATGCATGGGATTGGTATAGGGTTATCCTAGATATAAGATAAGGTCAGGGACTAATGAAAGTATTACATTACTGAGAGGGTAGTGGATGCATGGAATAGTCTTCCAGTAGAAGTGGTAGAGGTTAATACAGTGAAGGAGTTTAAGCATGCATGGGATAGGTATAAGGCTATCCTAGATATAAGATAAGGCCAGGGACTAATGAAATTATTACTTTACTGAGAGGGTAGTGGATGTATGGAATAGTCTTCCAGTAGAAGTGGTAGAGGTTAATACAGTGAAGGAGTTTAAGCATGTGTGGGATAGGTATAAGGCTCTCCTAGATATAAGATAAGACCAGGGACTAATGAAATTATTACTTTACTGAGAGGGTAGTGGATGCATGGAATAGTCTTCCAGTAGAAGTGGTAGAGGTTAATACACTGAAGGAGTTTAAGCATGCATGGGATAGGTATAAGGCTATCCTAGATATAAGATAAGGCCAGGGACTAATGAAAGTATTACATTACTGAGAGGGTAGTGGATGTATGGAATAGTCTTCCAGTAGAAATGGTAGAGGTTAATACAGTGAAGGAGTTTAAGCATGCATGGGATAGGTATAAGGCTATCCTAGATATAAGATAAGGCCAGGGACTAATGAAAGTATTACATTACTGAGAGAGTAGTGGATGCATGGAATAGTCTTCCAGTAGAAGTGGTAGAGGTTAATACAGTGAAGGAGTTTAAGCATGCATGGGATAGGTATAAGGCTATCCTAGATATAAGATAAGGCCAGGGACTAATGAAATTATTACTTTACTGAGAGGGTAGTGGATGTATGGAATAGTCTTCCAGTAGAAGTGGTAGAGGTTAATACAGTGAAGGAGTTTAAGCATGTGTGGGATAGGTATAAGGTTATCCTAGATATAAGATAAGGCCAGGGACTAATGAAAGTATTACTTTACTGAGAGGGTAGTGGATGCATGGAATAGTCTTCCAGTAGAAGTGGTAGAGGTTAATACAGTGAAGGAGTTTAAGCATGCATGGGATAGGTATAAGGCTATCCTAGATATAAGATAAGGCCAGGGACTAATGAAAGTATTACATTACTGAGAGGGTAGTGGATGTATGGAATAGTCTTCCAGTAGAAATGGTAGAGGTTAATACAGTGAAGGAGTTTAAGCATGCATGGGATAGGTATAAGGCTATCCTAGATATAAGATAAGGCCAGGGACTAATGAAAGTATTACATTACTGAGAGAGTAGTGGATGCATGGAATAGTCTTCCAGTAGAAGTGGTAGAGGTTAATACAGTGAAGGAGTTTAAGCATGCATGGGATAGGTATAAGGCTATCCTAGATATAAGATAAGGCCAGGGACTAATGAAAGTATTACTTTACTGAGAGGGTAGTGGATGCATGGAATAGTCTTCCAGTAGACGTGGTACTGGGACTAATAAAAGTATTTAGATAATTGGGCAGAGAATCATCTCACGTTTAGTGCAGTCACAATGACTTGCACGGCTGGTTGATTAAAACTCACTATTAAACAGTTTTACAATTTATTCTTCATGGTTTTCTAATGTGTGTACTCAGTGCCATCTAGTGGCTGTTTGCAATCGCTACAGCCTTTTTGTTTTTTTTGTTTAAAATTTGTTTATTGATTTAGTGGAAGTCAAAACAAAACAGCAATGCGTCGACCGTGGTTACAATTCCAAAACAGTAAATCACAGAGAAATAATATTACTACCAGCAGATGGAAATAAGTCGTCACCCGGTCACCTAGAAAAATAATAATAAATTCCAACACAATCACATTGCAGGCGAAAGTTACAAATTAACAATATCCATAAAAATACAGACCAACCATATAATATTATAGAAAATGAAAATACCAGGGAAACAAATGAATAGAGGAACAGGAGGATGAGGACAGGGGAAAACATAAACGGGAGACAGGGGAGGGGGGAGGAGCACTTGAGGAGAGTGATTCTTATATGCACTCTCAGGGCAGGCTAAGGCGGCTAGCTGCCGGCCCAGACTGTTCAGCCGCGAAGATATCGGCATCGCACTCAGGGCTGTTAAGATACAGCATCCAATGTACCCATCTATTACTGTGCCGCTCCTTTGCCATTCGCAGTGTGTACCATATCCTCGACCACGCTGATGGACTCCACAGAGGCTAGCCACTCTCGAAAAGTGTGTGTGTGTGTGTGTGGGGGGGGGGGGGGGACGGGTAGCAGCATTAAGGAGATGTATTGTGAGCGACCATAGGATGGGGAGTATGGTGAAGCAGAATGGTCAGGGGGGCGTGCGGGATGGTCGGATCTCCAACTATTTTAATAGTTTTGAGGACCGCCGACTAGACGGGCTGCATCTTGGGGAAAGCCCACCAGAGGTGTAGCAAATCCTCAGCGTGCAAATGGCCTCTCCAGCATCTATCAGATGTGGAATGGAACATTGGTGGTCTCCTTGATAAAGGCTTATTGCCGAAACGTCGGTGACCTCCTTATTTTTTTGCGCAGTGTGTCCCCTCCTGTCTGTCTTTGTTTTACTCTTTATACTTTGGGGTATATTTTGTGCTGTATGGTCTGCATTTAAGTACATTCTGCCTTTGCAGTTTATCTGGATTTTTTGTATTGATTCCATATATTGTCCTGTTTTCTTTGTATTTATTCTATACATTGCACTTTATTAAAAATATTTTTGTACTATACTCTTGCTAAGTACATTGTTTGCAATTGTTGTGTGCTCCCTCTACTCCTACTTTTTGTTGTTTCTACTACTGGGGGTGCTTTGTGGACTCCCCCTGGGGTGATGCACCGTATTTATTCAAGCTACTACATATTGTTTTTTGGTGTGCTTCTCTGATTGTCTGTTTTACATTTTGTGTAAAGTGACTGGTGTAAGATACCACCGAGTGAGTAACCTGTAAGCATTTTCCTGTATGTGAGTTGGAGATAGAACATTTATGGGCCAAAGTTACTATTTTATGCCGAAAGTTCAACTTGACACTCTCTCTCCCACAGTGCTATGTAAGAAGGGTCATCCTGATCTACAAGGTCCGTGAGGACTCGATAAACTCTGGATACCAGTATCTTCGGCTGCTCTTTGGACATACAAAGTAGCTCAAAACTTGACGCCCCCGTAGGGACTGTGTGTCGTGCCCCCAGTGCGGTGGTATAGTGAAGTAGCTGATTATTTTTATATATGAGCCCTGACGATGGTGAATGGGATAATATCAAGTCCGCAGATGGTTTAATCGAGCCATCCACTAATATGTGGCCTAATCTGGGATATCTGACAGGAGTGTGGAAAAAAATCATGAAAAAAGGAATACGTCAGTCCCGGGGGAAAATTGGCATTCCCAATAAGAGAATGCATTAACGAAGGAGAGTCGATGAGGCCAGGGCTGATAGTACATTGCTTCCAGACTTTAAGAGTAGGGGATACTGTAGGATGGGTTGGCTGAGCCAGTTTCAACTGAGAACGTGCGACCCAGGTGGCTGGTATAGATAATGGGAGACCGTGATGTAATTATTGACAATTCCAGTCACTAAATCCAAACTGTTTGCTGACCCCAGTCGCGTGTGATTCGAGTTGTGCTCTGTTTCCAGTTGCTCCCAGTGTTGCTGAACTAATAACATAGTAATTTAAGTTGAAAAAAGACACAAGTCCATCACGTTCAACCTTTCTACCTATCATTCCAGCTTTTGTTCCAAAAGAAGGCAAAAACCCCTAAGGAAGCTATTTCGAATCAGATTTCTCCTTGGATCAATAAGCTCTATTATTAATGCTCATTCTGTTATTAATAGCCCTGTATGTTCTGTTTTTCCATGTTTAAATGCATCTATTGTGGTTGATAGCACTACCTCTCTTGGCAGTGAGTTCCATAACTTTATTGTCCTAACCGTAAAGAATCCCTTCCTTTGCTGCCTATGAAATCTTTGCTCTTCCAGTCTCAGGGGGTGACCTCTTGTTCTTTTTACATTTCTGTTAATGAACAGGTCCCTGGAGAGCTCCTTATATTGGCCCTGCACATATTTATATAATGTTATCATATCCCCTCTAAGACGCCTTTTTTCTAACATATATAAATGCATTTTTTAAGTCTCTTTTCATAACTAAGATCCTCCAATCCCCTTATTAATTTTGTAGCTCTCCTTTGCACCTTTTCTTGTTCCATAATATCCTTTTTAAGGACTGGTGCCCAGAATTGTACTGCATATTCAAGTACTGCAATGTTTAGAGACGCTCATACCTCCTAACTTCTGCCACTGGTGACTCGGGACGAAGGGGGCAGAAAGCTTGGGGGGGTCAAGAATCAGCAATACTGCGCATGTGGCACAACGCTGCGTGACAGAGGTAGAGAGCGGCCCGGCACAGCCTCAAATCCGAGACTGTCCTGCGTGCGGCGAGACGGTGGGGAGGCACGCATTTTTTTAAAATAAAGACATTGTATCAAACATATTGTTTGCTTCCTATTATTTTTTAACCGATTTCTCTTCACGTCAGATAGGTTTCTGTGCAGCTAGTGTTTTAAATAAAGAGGACTTTCCGGGAAGCGTTTTTTGGTAAGGAAGGAGAATGTTTAAGATGCACAGCTTCAAACAGTCTAGTTACTGTGTAAGTCATGTTGCAGCACACCACTACATAATATACACCATTTAATAACATATATTCTTATACATACACAAAGACACATGACCGCGCTCGGCTACATCTTAAATACTTAATGTTGGAAGATTTAAGTCATTAAATCAGGGTTTCTAACGGAGAGAAAATAAATGTTTTTCGAGTGACGCCGTCCAGCGTGAGTTCAAGCGCCTGTAATCGGCGGTGTTTTCATTTCGCTGTAATTACTTGGTGTTTCTCTTGGTGGATTTTGTAATGTATGCATGCTTTGTCTTTGTATCTTTCTTTATTCTCTAATCTATGTACATTGTTTTGTTGGCACTGGGGCTAAGGAGATATAAAACAAAAGCACATAGAAGTATCAGTTTAATGTATGTCCTTTTCCAAGCAGCAGTATCAGGCTGTATATTGATTATTAGTTATTTCTTATAGAATGTGTCGGCAGATAAGAACCATTCGGTCCATCTAGTCTGCCCAATTTTTTTATTTTTTTTTTGAGTACTTTTATTAGTCCCCCGTTCCCGGTCTTATAGCTAGGATAGCCTTGTGTCTATCCCACGCATGCTTAAAATCCTTGACTGTGTTTACCTCTACCACTTCTGCTGGCAGGCTATTCCATACATCCACTACCCTCTCAGTAAAGTAATACTTCCTGATATTACTTTTAAATCGTTGCCCCTCTAATTTAAGACTATGTCCTCTAGTTGTGGTAGTTTTTCTTCTTTTAAATATACTCTCTTCCTTTACTGTGTTGATTCCCTTTATGTATTTAAATGTTTCTATCATATCCCCCCTGTTACGTCTTTCCTCCAAGCTATACATGTTAAGATGCTTTAACCTTTCCTGGTAAGTTTTATCCTTCAACCCATGAACCAGTTTAGTAGCCCTTCTCTGAACTCTCTCCAAAGTATCAATATCCTTCTGGAGATAAGGTCTCCAGTACTGCGTACAATACTCCAAGTGAGGTCTCACCAGTGCTCTGTACAATACTCCAAGTGAGGTCTCACCAGTGCTCTGTACAATGGCATGAGCACTTCCCTCTTCCTACTGCTAATACCTCTCCCTATGCAACCAAGCATTCTGCTAGCATTTCCTGCTGCTCTATTGCATTGCCTACCTACCTTCAAGTCCTCTGAAATTATTACTCCTAAATCCCTTTCCTCAGATGTTGAGGTTAGGACTGTACCAAATAGTCTATATTCTGCTTTTGGGTTTTTACGCCCAAGGTGCATAATCTTGCACTTGTCCACATTAAATGCCAGTTGCCACTGCTCTGACCATTTTTCTAGTTTAGCTAAATCATTTGCCATTTGGCTTATCCCTCCATGAATATCAACCCTGCTGCAAATCTTTGTATCATCAGCAAAAAGACATACTTTACCAACAAGACCTTCTGCAATATCGCTAATAAAAATATTAAAGAGAATGGGTCCAAGAACAGATCCCTGAGGTACCCCACTAGTAACAAGACCTTGCATCGAATATACCCCATTGACTACAACCCTCTGTTGCCTGTCACTCAGCCATTGTCTAATCCATTCAACAATATTGAAATCCAAACTCAAAGATTTCAGTTTATTGATAAGCCTTCTATGTGCGACAGTGTCAAAAGCCTTACTGAAATCTAGGTAAGCAATGTCTACTGCACCACCCTGATCTATTATTTTAGTTACCCAATCAAAAAAATCAATAAGATTAGTTTGGCATGATCTCCCTGAAGTAAACCCATGTTGTCTCTGATCTTGAAATCCAAGCGACTTTAGATGTTCAACAATCCTATTCTTTAACAAGGTTTCCATTATTTTCCCCACTACTGAAGTAAGACTTACTTATGAGGTGGATAACAGATCAATGACCTGGGTTGTGTTGGCAGTGGTTAATTACATAACATACACAATTATTGGTGAATTATTATTATAATAATTAGCTACACAGTGACCCTGGATATGGAGGCTTTCTTTCCTGGTCAGTATTGTGTCCCATGTAAACACAGCAGGGACTGGACTACATTTCCCGTGATGCTCGGTGCCTGCATTCGATTGGCAGGGGATCACGGGAAATGTGATTCCAGGACGACCGGAAGCCGCCGCGCGTCGCTCCGTTGACGACCTTGTTGCTATGGAAACCGCAGTCCGCTAGCATCCAGGAGTGAGCGAGGGAACCGGCGGCATGGAGGAGCACCGGCCGCTGTGACACCGGGGAGAGAGAGAGAGATAGAGCAGCATGGAAAACAGCAGAGTGGAAGCCATAGCCTCATCCCTGGTGAGAGAATATCTGCACAGGAAGGTGAGGACAGCACCGGATACCATATATACTATCTATACCACCTCACTGCATCCATCAGCCTCACTGCATCCATCACCGGATACCATATATACTATCTATACCACCTCACTGCATCCATCAGCCTCACTGCATCCATCACCGGATACCATATATACTATCTATACCAGCCTCACTGCATCCATCACCGGATACCATATATACTATCTATACCACCTCACTGCATCCATCAGCCTCACTGCATCCATCACCGGATACCATATATACTATCTATACCAGCCTCACTGCATCCATCACCGGATACCATATATACTATCTATACCACCTCACTGCATCCATCAGCCTCACTGCATCCATCACCGGATACCATATATACTATCTATACCACCTCACTGCATCCATCAGCCTCACTACATCCATCACCGGATACCATATATATTATATATACCAGCCTCACTGCATCCATCACCGGATACCATATATACTATCTATACCAGCCTCACTGCATCCATCACCGGATACCATATATACTATCTATACCACCTCACTGCATCCATCAGCCTCACTGCATCCATCACCGGATACCATATATACTATCTATACCAGCCTCACTGCATCCATCACCGAATACCATATATACTATCTATACCACCTCACTGCATCCATCAGCCTCACTGCATCCATCACCGGATACCATATATACTATCTATACCACCTCACTGCATCCATCAGCCTCACTACATCCATCACCGGATACCATATATATTATATATACCAGCCTCACTGCATCCATCACCGGATACCATATATACTATCTATACCAGCCTCACTGCATCCATCACCGGATACCATATATACTATCTATACCACCTCACTGCATCCATCAGCCTCACTGCATCCATCACCGGATACCATATATACTATCTATACCAGCCTCACTGCATCCATCACCGGATACCATATATACTATCTATACCACCTCACTGCATCCATCAGCCTCACTGCATCCATCACCGGATACCATATATACTATCTATACCACCTCACTGCATCCATCAGCCTCACTGCATCCATCACCAGATACCATATATATTATATATACCAGCCTCACTGCATCCATCACCCTCACTGCATCCATCACCGGATACCATATATATTATATATACCAGCCTCACTGCATCCATCACCCTCACTGCATCCATCACCGGATACCATATATACTATCTATACCACCTCACTGCATCCATCAGCCTCACTGCATCCATCACCGGATACCATATATACTATCTATACCAGCCTCACTGCATCCATCACCAGATACCATATATATTATATATACCAGCCTCACTGCATCCATCACCGGATACCATATATATTATCTATACCAGCCTCACTGCATCCATCACCGGATACCATATATATTATATATACCAGCCTCACTGCATCCATCACCGGATACCATATATATTATATATACCAGCCTCACTGCATCCATCACCGGATACCATATTTATTATCTATACCAGCCTCACTGCATTCATCACACTGACTCATTATATGTACCAGCCTCACTGCATCCATCACCCTGACTCATTATATATGCCATCCTCACTGCATCCCCCCGTCACCCTGACTCATTATATATACCATCCTCACTGCATTCCCCCATCACCTTGACTCATTATATATACCATCCTCACTGCATCCCCCGTCACCCTGACTCACTATATATACCACCCTCACTGCATCCTCCGTCACCCTGACTCATTATAAATACCACCCTCACTGCACCCCCCATCTCCCTGACTCATTATCTATACCAGCCTTACTGCATCCCTCCATCACCCTGACTCATCTATACCACCCTCACTGCATCCCCGTCACCCTGACTCATTATCTATAGCAGCCTCACTACATCCCCCGTCACCCTGACTAATTATCTATACCAGCCTCACTGCTTCCCCCGTGGTATAGATAAGGAGTTAAGGTGACAGGGGATGCAGTGAAGGTGGTATAGATCATGAGTCAGGGAGACGGGGGATGCAGTGAGGCTGGTATAGATAATGAGTCAGAGTGACGGGGGTGTAGTGAGGCTGGTATAGATGAGTCAGGGTGACGGGGGATGCAGTGAGGCTGGTATAGATAATGAGTCAGGGAGACGGGGGATGCAGTGAGGCTGGTATAGATAATGAGTCAGGGTGGTGGGGGATGCAGTGAGGGTGGTATAGATGAGTCAGGGTGACTGGGGATGCAGTGAGGTTGAGCTAGATAAAGAGTCAGGGTGACGGGGATGCAGTGAGGCTGGTATAGATAAAGAGTCAGGGTAATGGGGGGATACAGTGAGAATGAGTATGAAATAGATAATGAGTTAGGTAGAGAAAGAGTGCAGCTAATGACATAATTGATTGCACGCTTTATCTTGCTGTAAATGTCTTTCCTGTTACTCTTTATATCAGGGCCTAAAAAAGACGATTGTTGTTTTGGAGGAGGAACTTCCCCGTACTGTCCAGAGCATCAGTAATCGGAATGAGCTGAGATCTGTTTTACATTTGGATTCTTTGTACAAGGAAAACAAGGTAAATATGGTAGTCCTACTTTATACATAGCACCCAATAAACATTTCAAACGTCACAGAGGTTTGGAGAATCTATTGTCCCATTTGTAACTAGTCAGATGCTCCTCCCGATGTGCTGTTCTCGCCAGGAATGTTATATTTCCTCTTAAGCCCAATCCCAGCTCCATAACTTATTCTCCACCTCTCACTAGTAGCGACCAATGGGATCATGACCAACCTCCCGTCTAGGTGGTGGTGGATTTGAACTAGCCAATGGGGAAGCCGCTCTGTGGAGCGGTTAGCCGGCTGGTGGCTTGGAAAGCCAAGGGAGGATAGCTCTTTCAGGGGAGAGTGTCACTGAGGTGAAGTCCAGAGTCTCAAAGTCCGAATGGTTCGTGGCATTGTCTACTACTAGACATTGTTCCTAATGAGAAACGGCCACCATTGTTTTCAGCAGTGTATATTATTTATTTTATATTATTTACAAATACACTTTGACACATGTTCATGTTATTTCAATATGGATCTGTGAGCCAAGAGGCCAATCACCTTTATCCCCAAACGATTACATGTGCTGTGTTATATAGCGCTACTTGTCCCCTTCATGGAGGTCTGTACTGCGCTCCATGGAGAGGAACTTTCTGTACTCAGAATGTATCATGGCACAATACAGCAAAGATGTGCCGCAAGACTGACCAGCCTCATAAACTGAGCCTGTGATGTCAGGAGAGGAATGTCTGGAAGATGGGGTCAGATAACGTACGTCCTCATTGGATTTGTTATATCAAATCTTTGCTTTTATCTATTTCTGCAGCTGCAAGAAAAACCCTTAAAAACACTTCTGGAAATTATCACCAAGTATTTACTGGAACATTTGGGAAAAATAAAACAAACCAAAATGAGCAGAGAGCTGAATCCCGAGCCCACCAGGATGTTTATCAAGGGGCATCAGCTGAAAGATTCGGAGAGTGCCCCGCTAATTGTGTGTGAGGTCACCGATGATGAAAATGGCGGCAGTACGGCCGTGTCCGACACCAGTAAAACCCAGATCTACAGGTATTATTTGTTTGACTAGTGTTTTTGGCTCAGATGTGCTCAGGTCTTTATAAATATGGCTAAAACAATAATCTATGCTGCAAATCTAAATGATATAGGTGATAAGAACTAATTCATAAGGTTTTAGTAACCAATTTACAAGTAATAGAACCCTCATCTGTGTCAAATAATCCTCTAATACCCCACAGGGGGATAGGGATCTGACAACTATATATGTGTACTGCATAATTGTTTTTTAATGTGTCATGTCTGTGTCTTTTTGCAGTATTCTATCGCACTAAGTCAATGTGGGGTATAGTCGAATACTACCCTACAATATTTTTTAAGTAATCCCTAGAGTCTAGGCATCCAACCGAAGCCTGCTAACTGGTAATCTAAGAACTAGAATCTAGGCATCCAACTGAAGCCTGCTAACTGTTAATCTAAGAACTAGAATCTAGGCATCCAACTGAAGCCTGCTAACTGTTAATCTAAGAACTAGAATCTAGGCATCCAACTGAAGCCTGCTAACTGTTAATCTAAGAACTAGAATCTTGGCATCCAACTGAAGCCTGCTAACTGTTAATCTAAGAACTACAATCTAGGCATCCAACTGAAGCCTGCTAACTGTTAATCTAAGAACTACAATCTAGGCATCCAACTGAAGCCTGCTAACTGTTAATCTAAGAACTAGAATCTAGGCATCTAACTGAAGCCTGCTAACTGTTAATCTAAGAACTAGAATCTAGGCATCCAACTGAAGCCTGCTAACTGTTAATCTAAGAACTAGAATCTAGGCATCCAACTGAAGCCTGCTAACTGTTAATCTAAGAACTAGAATCTAGGCATCCAACTGAAGCCTGCTAACTGTTAATCTAAGAACTAGAATCTAGGCATCCAACTGAAGCCTGCTAACTGTTAATCTAAGAACTAGAATCTAGGCATCCAACTGAAGCCTGCTAACTGTTAATCTAAGAACTAGAATCTAGGCATCCAACTGAAGCCTGCTAACTGTTAATCTAAGAACTAGAATCTAGGCATCCAACTGAAGCCTGCTAACTGTTAATCTAAGAACTAGAATCTAGGCATCCAACTGAAGCCTGCTAACTGTTAATCTAAGAACTAGAATCTAGGCATCCAACTGAAGCCTGCTAACTGTTAATCTAAGAACTACAATCTAGGCATCCAACTGAAGCCTGCTAACTGTTAATCTAAGAACTAGAATCTAGGCATCCAACTGAAGCCTGCTAACTGTTAATCTAAGAACTAGAATCTTGGCATCCAACTGAAGCCTGCTAACTGTTAATCTAAGAACTAGAATCTAGGCATCCAACTGAAGCATGCTAACTGTTAATCTAAGAACTAGAATCTAGGCATCCAACTGAAGCCTGCTAACTGTTAATCTAAGAACTAGAATCTAGGCATCCAACTGAAGCCTGCTAACTGTTAATCTAAGAACTAGAATCTAGGCATCCAACTGAAGCCTGCTAACTGTTAATCTAAGAACTAGAATCTAGGCATCCAACTGAAGCCTGCTAACTGTTAATCTAAGAACTAGAATCTAGGCATCCAACTGAAGCCTGCTAACTGTTAATCTAAGAACTAGAATCTAGGCATCCAACTGAAGCCTGCTAACTGTTAATCTAAGAACTAGAATCTAGGCATCCAACTGAAGCCTGCTAACTGTTAATCTAAGAACTAGAATCTAGGCATCCAACTGAAGCCTGCTAACTGTTAATCTAAGAACTAGAATCTAGGCATCCAACTGAAGCCTGCTAGCTATTTGTCAAGATAGTAGACTCCAGTAACAGAACATTAGTTTCCAGCTGTCTAATGGAGTCTAGCTCTCAAACAGAAGCCTTTGAGCATTTCTTGAACTGTAATTCCCATACGTCCTTACCATTCACAGAGGCAGATAAGGGATCATTTACATTTTCCTTTAATTAGTGAAATAGGTAAAGGAGTAGTACCGTGTTAGCCGTGGAAAAACAGGAAACAGGTAGGGCTTTAGCCTCATTAATGCCTGAGGAAGGGACCTAGCAACTTGGCCTTGAAAGCTTGCAACCAAAATCTCAGTTAGCAATAAATGGTATCATTTTAACTCTACTCTTTTTAATTAGTGGAAACATACTAAATTGTCCGCTAGCATATCGCAGAGATAGATAGATTGTTATCTGCTATAGGAACAGTCATAGGTAATTTGGGGTAACTATTTGCTTGACATTTCTACTTTGCAGTGCTGCAGTCACGAAGATGTCCACATGGTGGCGCAAGAGCCTGCTGTACCTGAAAAAATATATTTTCCATTTGTGGAGGTCTCTGGTGATTGATATGTATTTGTTATTTTCTTTATAGGGCAGAATCCAGTGAGCCGATTTATAAAACAGATCATCCAAAGACATCCCAACATAAAAGCATGAAATCTGAAAGCTCCATAAAACCCAGCATCCTGTCTTCTGACAGAGACGTAAAGCCTGTAATAGAGACCCCAAAAATGCCAGAAACGTCCTCCGATGGGAAAAACCCCACGTCCGAAACACTGAGGCCCAAGTCAAGCAGGATTGTCCGCGGAATGATGTCTGGACCGATTGCCAGTTCACAAGAGGTGACTTCCTCATTTTTATTGTTGTGTTTAATCAACTGTTTCTTATTAAACAAAGGACAATCTTGAGTTAGCAGGTCTTTGATGCTTTAAAGGGACACTAAACTTTTTTTTTCACTTGTGCTTCTAATATAGAAGCACAAGTGAAATGTCCATTGTCCCTAGTATGAGTATTAACTGGCAGGTACGTTTGATAGTACGTTTGATAGTACACACCAGTTTATCCTCTGACCAACAGCTGCCATTATTCCATAGGAAGAGAGACCCTCGTTTTTGTATGAGATCAGCAGGGGGGACCATGCAAAACGAGCTGATTCCATGCAAAACGAGGGCCTCTCGATGTGCTAGCAGCTAGAGACCCTCGCTTCAGCTGTCAGAGAAGGGCAAGCCCCTGCTCTGATTGGCTGTGTGCGTGCTGACATGCACAGCCTATTAAGATACACGTCAGGTTTACTAAATTCTACCGGCACATGTATTGTTTAACCCTTGCTTCCTTTAAGGGTTAAACAACGTTTATTTTTCCTTTAATATAAATGGTTTTCAAAACAGGTAAATCATGTAGCATTGATTGAAGGTCAGATGAGTCTGCAGAACTTGCCTGGTAATCTTGTAGCTTCTATAATGATGGACTCGGTGTCTCTGATAGTATTGAGAGGGTCCCCTATACTGATGACAGGTAAAACTTAGCTTGTCTCACTGCACCAGCATTGTTCAGAGAAGTATGGCGGCTTCCTCTAGAAGGATTAAATAAACGCTTCATACCAATTTATACTTGTACTCGGTCACTGGACTGTAACCGCTGTGGTGCCCTATTCCTGTCTATAACGTCTTGATTGCTAAGAATTTAGCAGGGCAGACCATTCAAATATCTTTTAGCAACAGTATTATATAAATCGGCAGGTTTCTCTACTTATACTTATACATAATTGAGATTACAATCAATATAGGGAGTTGGAAGCAATAACCTTCTGTCTTTTCAAATATTTTATTGAATATAAATAAATATAGACAATATAAAGGAACAACTTAATAATCCATGATAATAAAAGCAGAGTAAATAAAGTTAAATGTATATGCAATAAGTAAAATAAAATCACATACCCTCCTGGTTGTTTACAGGTTAATCTCTCATTCTTGTGATAATGCCGTCGCATCAACATAGTCTCCTCATTCTGTGTCAACTAACCAATAATTGGTGTTTATATAGATTTTAGATAGCCTTACTTCCGGTCATTTATGGGCAGGAAAATTACCAACTGATACATTAAAACAGGTAACTATGGTTTACTTTGGGGTAAATCTCGGTCAACCAAGAAAATATTAATAAACCTTTAGTCTTGATTTATTGGCCAACAGACAAGGCCATGGCATAATAATGAGGCACATGACCTGGCCTAGCAGGACAAAATGGCGTCTATAATCTAAACATTTTACCTGCGAAGCTGGGCGTAAAGCCAGTCTGATAACAGAAAGAACACAATTGAAGCTACAAAATTTTCCACTGTAAGTAACAAGGTGGAAGAAGGGGGGGACACGAAACCTGTGATTTCTGCGTTTGCCCAAAACAGTACTTTCCACTTGTGCTTTTTTGATAGCTCAGAAAATATACTGGAAACATGATATTGGCCAGTGTCTTGCCCTAGGAATATTGAATGAATTGACCCGAAAAGAAATCCTGCCAAATTAATAAAGGCATTATCTTTGTTAAATAAGTCTTTACCCGAATATGTGATTATGGTGATGTTGCAGACTTTTCTTTGTAAAGAGCACTTATATGTCAACGTTCTAAAAAGAGACCAGTCACCCCCAAAACAGTTAAATATTCCTGGTTTATTGTATCGCATTTATGTACTTCACCCCAGAATTATAAGTTACCCCCTCTGCCTCTGTATGTGACCTTGTTCTGGTAGATCCATGGAGTTATTTGCTGCATTGTTTCTAGATTGAGCCAAAATCTGAACATTTTTCAGTGATTTCAATGCTCTCTCTTAGGATTCAGCGAAGAAAAAGATGCAAAGGAAATCTGCACCAATTAGTACCTTAATTCATACCAAAACCGATGGACAAGCTAGTGACCTGCCCAGGACCAGCACTAGTTCCCCTGCAAACACAGCCCTGCAGCTTGGAAAAGAATTCTCGGCTCTGGTGCTGTCGGCGTCTCTCACTTGTCCCACGACGGAGAGGCCTGTGAATACCAAGAACATGTTTTCTAAGCAGGAAAGACAGAGTAACGGCACAGACCAGGCAGAGCAAAGGCTGCACATGTTCGAGAGCGACAACTTTAACTTCCCGTCAGGAACTGGCGAAGAAAAACGGTTTGGAAAGAAGAATGAAAATAATCCGTCTGCAAACAGGTTGGTGTCTCACATGTTCTAGTTCACAATTTAAATTCTATTTCTATTTTTATACTTACAGTTTTCTGGTCTAATGTGCTGGGAAAAAAACAACAACTTGCCTATACATCTTCAGCATGTTCTGTGCTGCTTTTCCTACTAAAGTGCTGACATCTTTGTGAAACTCCTCTGAGGCTCTGGCTCCGCCTCTCATATAATTGTCATTCTTCTTAATTGTTTACATTAGCATTTGCATTCCCATTCACACATACTTTCCCACCTCCCATCTTAAATTATTTCCCAGAAGTCTTTGTGTTTTATTTTTTTTATACCAGCGGTGGGATATCTTTTGAATGATACTTTGCAGACGCTCCGTTCAAACACTATATAATGCAGGGAGAGAAATCGCAATCACATATAAGAGATATTTTGGGGTTTAGCCCCTCTTTTTAATTTATTGGCGTGCTGACAATTTGGCTCAAGTACCGGCCGATTTGGGGAAAACCAACATTGCCCTTTTGTGCTTCGATGTTAGACACACGAGTAAAAAATAAACTTTAGTTGTCCATTAAACTCCTTCATCATTTTAATTCTTTCAGAGCGGTGTAAATTGATAGCGTTATATAAATAAATGTTAATGTAGCTTTTTTCGTGTTGCCATGGCTGACAGCGTATACTAGTTGCATAGTAAGGAACATACTGTAAACTACCAGCAGGGGGCAGCACTCGCCCATGAACGGTACTAATCTCTGCGAATCCAAGAACTGTAAGACGCTATTCGCTCTATTCATATATCGGGCAATCTGGCCAGAAACCCCTCCGATCGGGAGATATGGAGATTAATGGAGATTTGGTTTGTTTCCTTAGAACATATTGGGCCCGAATTCAATGACATAACTTGGATATTTTGATTTCAGTCTATGGTATTCAATGTCATGAGATAAATAAACTCCGGTCACTGAATAGACTCTATTGTGTGCTGACTAGTTTGGCCCCAAATTCGAGTTTCTAATACTGAGAGGTTTTTACTTCTGTTCAGAGGAGCGGGGCATGGCTGCTGACTTCACACTGAAGGTTTCTTTAACTGTTGCTTCACGAATTGAAGCAAAACTGGTCTGGACTAAATTCAATGTGTATCTTTACAGATAGCTGTGGGTTTACCCCCGAGCTCTGCCTCTCAGCGGAGGCAGCGCACATTGACAGGTTTCGGCCATTCAGAGTGTGGCTCACTGTTTGATCGGGGTTCGGCAGTCTCTCTCTCTGCTCCCCTCTGTTGGTGACTGTCAGAAATGAGGCCCTCTCACTGCACTAGTAATGGAAGACTCTCGGTCCACGCCAGTTTATCCTCACACTAGGGTCATTGGATATGTTATGTGTCCCTTTATATTTGAAGCACAAGTGAAGAAAAAAAATAACTGACTCCATTCCTTAAACATTGTTTGTATTGAGAATAAAAAAAATTATAAAAATGATCTGTACAATGGCGGTTATGTATAAAGATTCCTACACCCCGGAGCGTTGTGAAGAAGAGAGACAAGCGCTAATGACATTTGTTATGTATAACGCTTTAGGATGTGGAGCTTCTCTTGCCCACTCTCTGCGGATGACCATGCTGGTATACAAGCGTGGAAGTATCCATGGCAGTATGGGAAAATAGATCACACATTTTAGCAAAATGCATGGTTTACAATTAACATTTTTATTTTAATATCGCTACAACCGATTTCAGGATTTATTGCGTCAGTTCACCGAATTGTCTAAAGCCTGCCAGTCCTCATGACAGTGATGTGAACATGTTACCGAATTTCTAGGCACGTTCCAAAGTATTTTCTGCAAATATCTGTGGAGTGCAAAACAGCCAAAAATATTTTTGCTCAAGGCAGAAAAAAAAAAAGCTCTGCTCCAAGCTCCAAAACTCTGACTGTGCTGGGACAAACCTAGTGAGTGTTTTACAGGAGCAGCTTTGTCCCGGCACAATTTGTAGGTAAGCTGATAAAATATTCATCTTAACTCGGCCTGCCACTCGCGTTTAGCCCCCTGATGTTTAGGGGACAATACCGCGTCATGTAATGGAGCGCTCAGTGAATTTCCATAAACTGTACCAAGTTGAGGCTCTATTAATGTGAGAGTGACGCAGCTCATCTGATTCAGAGACAGCGGAAAAAATTCAGCAAACATTTGTAATACATATTGGTGAGATCTAAGTTTACTGCGGTGGGCAGTACTCAAGGGAGTTTATTAGAGGGTGAAGGCTCCCTCCAGATTACTTGAGATGTGAAGGATGTACAGACGGACGCCTTGTGATTAGACATTCGTAATGCTTTATTTCACGAGCGTATAGCTAGATCTTAACACCTCATAACAATGGTATCCTTCCTGCATACATGGAGCCCGCGTGAGAGCGTCCCTTTATCTGATTGATGTGTGTTGGCGGAGGTCTGTCTGCTTCTTACCCTTAAAGTTTCTGGTTGTGTTCTCTGGGGAATTCGGCACAATTAAGGGAAGGGTCTGAACGAGTCATCCTTAAATAACCCAGACAGACCATCATTGGTACATTTACTACATCCTGGCCTTCTTCCTAAAAAATATTCCAGCTTCCCATCCTCCCCAGCCTCACATCTCGAAAAAAAGTGATGCCTATATGCCTATGTTTCCATGAACAACTGACGCCAGCTGTGTGTGTTGGCAGACAGGAAGCCACGGAAGAATCAACACTAAACACAGCACCTCTCCAACGCGCTTTGCATACTCCATCAGGCAGCTCTGTGCTTTATGTATATAGGTGTGTGTGTAGTATATATATATATATATATATATATATATATATATATATATAATTTCTGAAATCTATCAAAGTTGGTCCATGCACTCCACACAACACGGGATAAATGCAGCAGGATAATATAGCAAACTGATAAAGGAGCACTCGGAAGACTACAAATAATGCAGTGAATATCATTTATCCATTCATCCCAAGTGTATCTATTCTGCACCCAAATCCCCCTATCCCTCTTTCATCCTCTGCAGTCCCTCTTTCATTCTCTCTAGTCCCTCTTTCATCTTCTGTAGTCCCTCTTTCATTCTCTCGAGTCCCTCTTTTATTCTCTCGAGTCCCTCTTTTATTCTCTCGAGTCCCTCTTTTATTCTCTCGAGTCCCTCTTTTATTCTCTCGAGTCCCTCTTTTATTCTCTCGTGTCCCTCTTTCATTCTCTCGAGTCCCTCTTTCATTCACTTCTGAGGTGTTTGCATTTAGCTGTAATTTTATTCTTTGTTATTTGCTGTACCAACACATATGATATATTGTTTCTTTCAGGACAAGAAGGGCTTTCTTTTGATGCCATTATTTTGTTTATATCATTAATATTATTATGAAAAAATAGAAAAATATGTTGAAAAATGTATAAAAAAACACACTTTTCCTGACTTTTATTTGTAAAATCTTTTACTAAGCTACAAAGGCAAAAAAACCCCCTGCTAATTAGATTCTAATATTGGTTCTGAGTTTAGAAATACCCAATGTTTATATGTTTCTTTGCTTTTTTTTTTTATGTTGTATTGTAATAAATACAAGTAGCACCTAGCTGTTTCAAAACCATTTTTTCCAAAATGAGTGTCACTGACATTGTAACAGCGATATTAGACATGCATTGCTGAATCAGCCCCGCATGTACACATTTTTTTAAAGTAGACATCCCAGGGTATTCAAATTGGGGTATTTTGACACTTTTCATGCAGTAATTTTCCCACCAATCTTTGACAAGTTTTAGCGTAGTAATTTTTTTTGTGTGTTTTTTTCCACACACACTTAGTATTTAGGTATGAATTTAAAGTGGTTGTTTTGTTTTTTTGCCAAACAACACCCCAATATATGTTAAGCTACTTTTTCTGAGTATAGCGGTACCCCACATGTATAGGTTTTCTAGTGTTATGTGGCAGGTAAAGGGCCAAATGTAGGATACAGTCATTGCAGCTTTAAAACATGTATTTATTATGTAATGCTTGTGACTACATTTCCTATCATGCTCAGCCAGCCAAAAGTGACTGTAGCATCATGATATATCCAGCTGCTGCGGGCCCCTATCTAATGTTGGGGGGCCAATTCAAGGCACTGGCCCCACTAGCAGTCTTTTTTTTAAATATAAAATATCCCTAGAGGACCACCAACAGACCTAACATGTCACTGGTCCTCTTATTTTTATTTAATTTAATAGTATTTATTTATTAATTTTTTTATTATTATTTTTATTTATTTATTTCATTGTATTTACTTTTTTATTTATATTTGACTCTAACTTTATCCCTAGGGTTGTGGTTAGTACAAACCCTAATTCTAACTCTAGGATTAGGGTTTTGATGATCTCTAACCCTAACCCAAGGGTTAAGGTTAGCAAAATAAAAATAAATAAATAAAAAAAAAATATATATATTTTTTTAATAAAAAAAAACCTGGGGGGCCGGGATGGGCTTGGGGGGGGGGGGGGATTAGGGGTGACTTTCAGCACTTTATTTAGTCTCTCCCTTCCCCATGATCGCTGTGGAGCAGGGAGAGACTATAGCTGTCAAAGCAGGCAACTGCTTCAACATCTGGGCACTGTGATTGGCTGTCACGGTGCCCGGATGTTTCCGGGGGGGGCCTCAGCCGACATGGCTGAAGTGTCTCAATATCGAGACACTTAGCCATGCCGTTTAAATCACGATTGCGGCATGCCAGAGCTGGTCACGAAGGGGTTAAACTGTGATAAATGTATTTTTATATTTGTTTGTGTAAGTAAAATACTTTATTATTCATTTAAATGACATAAATAGTTGGCAGAAATGTTTTTATGATGTAATAGCAACGCTTGTCAGTCCCCATTTCATGTCACAGGAATTCCTGTTCTATAAAACAGTTACTATTCTCATTATTTTGTGATCTGGGGCAATGGGACATAGACTCTTCATTCCCCTTTATGGTACTTACCTTTATATTTATAACTATCAGCCAAAAGTGGCTGTGTTGAAGAAAAAGCGTAGCATAGATTCAGCATGAAAAATGCAGTGTAAACTACCACAGCAAGAGAACATAGTGTTACATTAGAGGGGCAAAGATGTAAATGTAATATCACAAAGTATTACTTTACTGAGAGGGTAGTGGATACATTGAATAGCCTTCCAGTAGAAGTGGTAGAGGTTAGGGACTAATGAGAGTATTACTTTACTGAGAGGTAATACATACATACATACACACACATACATGCACAGTCACACATACATACACAAATCCACACACATACAAAAATACAGACAGTCACACTTACACACAAACACACACACAGTGACACTGACACACAGACACATTTACATACAGAGTCACACTGACACACACACACTTACATATAGAGTCACACTGACACACACTTAGATACAGTCACACTGACACACACTTAGATACAGTCACACTGACACACACTTAGATACAGTCATACTTGCACACACTTAGATACAGTCATACTTGCACACACTTAGATACAGTCGCACTTGCACACACACTTACATACAGTCACACTTACACAAAGTGACACTTACATACAGTCACACTTGCACACACACACTTACATACAGTCACACTTGCACACACACACTTACATACAGTCACACTTGCATACACACACTTACATACAGTCGCACTTGCATACACACACAGTTACATACAGTCACACACACACACACACACACACACACACACTTACATACAGTCGCACTTGCATACACACACACTTACATACAGTCACACTTGCACACACACACACACACACTTACATACAGTCACACTTGCACACACACACTTACATACATTTGCACTTGCACACACATACTTACATGCAGTTGCATACACACACACTTACATACAGTCACACTTGCACACACACACTTACATACAGTCACACTTGCACACACACACTTACATACAGTCACACTTGCATACACACACATACAGTCGCACTTGCATACACACACAGTTACATACTGAATCACACTGACACACACTTACATACAGTCACACTTGCACACACACACTTACATACAGTCACACTTGCACACACACACTTACATACAGTCGCACTTGCATACACACACACTTACAGTCGCACTTGCATACACACACACTTACATACAGTCGCACTTGCATACACACACACTTACATACAGTCACACTCACACACACACACATACACACACACTTACATACAGTCACACTTGCACACACACACACACACTTACATACAGTCACACTTGCACACACACACTTACATACAGTTGCACTTGCACTTGCACACACATACTTACATGCAGTTGCATACACACACACTTACATACAGTCCCACTTGCACACACACACTTACATACAGTTGCATTTGCATACACACACACTTACATACAGTCACACTTGCACACACTCACTTGCATACAGTTGCACTTGCACACACACACTTACATACAGTTGCACTTGCGCACACACACACTTACATACAGTCGCACTTGCATACACACACACTTACATACAGTCGCACTTGCATACACACACACTTACATACAGTCACACTTGCACACACACACTTACATACAGTCACACTTGCACACACACACACACACACACACTTACATACAGTCACACTTGCACACACACACACACACATACAGTCGCACTTGCACACACACACTAACATACCGTCGCACTTGCATACACACACACTTACATACAGTCACACTTGCACGCACACACACACTTGCATACAGTCACACTTGCACACACACACACACACACTTACATACAGTCGCACTTGCACACACACACACACACACTTACATACAGCCATACTTGCACCCACACACAATTACATACAGTCACACTTGCACACACACACACACACACACACACTTACATACAGTCACACTTACACACAAACACACACAGTGACACTGACACACAGACACATTTACATACAGAGTCACACTGACACACACACACTTACATATAGAGTCACACTGACACACACTTAGATACAGTCACACTGACACACACTTAGATACAGTCATACTTGCACACACTTAGATACAGTCATACTTGCACACACTTAGATACAGTCATACTTGCACACACTTAGATACAGTCGCACTTGCGCACACACTTACATACAGTCACACTTACACAAAGTGACACTTACATACAGTCACACTTGCACACACACACTTGCATACACACACTTACATACAGTCGCACTTGCATACACACACAGTTACATACTGAATCACACTGACACACACTTACATACAGTCACACTTGCACACACACACTTACATACAGTCACACTTGCACACACACACACTTACATACAGTCGCACTTGCATACACACACACTTACAGTCGCACTTGCATACACACACACTTACATACAGTCACACTTGCACACACACACACACACTTACATACAGTCGCACTTGCATACACACACACTTACATAGTCACACTTGCACACACACACACACACACACACTTACATACAGTCACACTTGCACACACACACTTACATACAGTTGCACTTGCACACACATACTTACATACAGTCACACTTGCACACACACACTTACATACAGTTGCATTTGCATACACACACACTTACATACAGTCACACTTGCACACACTCACTTGCATACAATTGCACTTGCACACACACACTTACATACAGTTGCACTTACACACACACACACACACTTACATACAGTTGCACACACACACTTACATACAGTCGCACTTGCATACACACACAGTTACATACTGAATCACACTGACACACACTTACATACAGTCACACTTGCACACACACACTTACATACAGTCACACTTGCACACACACACACTTACATACAGTCGCACTTGCATACACACACACTTACAGTCGCACTTGCATACACACACACTTACATACAGTCACACTTGCACACACACACACACACTTACATACAGTCGCACTTGCATACACACACACTTACATAGTCACACTTGCACACACACACACACACACACACACACACACACACACACACACACACACTTACATACAGTCACACTTGCACACACACACTTACATACAGTTGCACTTGCACACACATACTTACATACAGTCACACTTGCACACACACACTTACATACAGTTGCATTTGCATACACACACACTTACATACAGTCACACTTGCACACACTCACTTGCATACAATTGCACTTGCACACACACACTTACATACAGTTGCACTTACACACACACACACACTTACATACAGTTGCACACACACACTTACATACAGTCGCACTTGCATACACACACACTTACATACAGTCACACTTGCACACACACACACACTTACATACAGTCACACTTGCACACACACACACACACTTACATACAGTCACACTTGCACACACACACACATACAGTCGCACTTGCACACACACACTTACACACCGTCGCACTTGCATACACACACACTTACATACAGTCACACTTGCACGCACACACACACTTGCATACAGTCACACTTGCACACACACTTACTTACAGTCACACTTTTACACACTCACACACACACACTTACATACAGTCGCACTTGCACACACACACACTTACATACAGTCGCACTTGCACACACACACACACACTTACATACAGCCATACTTGCACCCACACACAATTACATACAGTCACACTTGCACACACACACACACACACACTTACACACACACACACTTACATACACTCACACTTACATACAGTCACACTTGCGCACACACACACACACACACACACTTACATACCGTCACACTTGCGCACACACACACACACTTACATACCGTCACACTTGCGCACACACACACACACACACACACACACTTACATACCGTCACACTTGGGCACACACTTACATACAGTCACACTTACATACCGTCACACTTGGGCACACACTTACATACAGTCACACTTACATACAGTCACACTTGCGCACACACACACACTTACATACAGTCGCGCTTGCATACACACAGTTTTTTTTTTTTTGTTAACGGGGCTGAACGCTTCATGCCCCTCCTCGACTTTTCCTTGCGTAAGATTCTCCCCTCCTTCTGAACCTTGCACTGACCTTAGGCACAGGGTAGAGGAGCGGCTGTGCGCACTAGATGGTGAGGAGCTATGTGCAGGGAACTTTGTTCCCTGACGTTGCTTCCCGTGCAGCCAGCATTTGGAGGTGCGGTTACCACTGCTGAGCTCACGCGGGCCGAACTTTGATGCCTGGCGGGCCACATATTGGACGCCCCTGGAATACACCAAGTCAGTTTGGTTAATTACTCTGTGTATGGCCTCCATGGACTGAGCTTTACCCCTACGACTTGAAGAAGAGATTAAGGTTTTAGGAGCCAGACAGACCCATTCAGGAGCAAAGGCTACATGACTCCTGGCCTTTATCAAGACAAATATACACAACTGAATCCCATTTTGTTTTGTGGACAGGCATGTATACGAGATACAATAGGGTGTGTGGTGTTTACACTGGAACATTTTGTTCTTTTTCTGTTTCCCATCATTAAGTTTGGGCAGGAAGACAAGGCTGAATAAGTAAGGAAGAAGCCTTCACACTGGGGATTGTGTGTATTGCAAGAACAATAGCTTTGTTGGGATGGAACTTTTAATGATTGTCCGATCACCGAGGATGTAAGAAGTCCTGTACCAAAGAGCGAGACGTGTGTAAAGCTCTCGTGACCTCTTTATCTGACCAGGGACCAGGCTTACACTTTAACGTGTAGTGTATAGATGCATTTTGCATCCGCAGTTTAACATTTTTAAGAGATTTTTTATCTCGTCTCAAAGGATCACTGTAGCAAGATTGCATTAACGGTACATGTTTTAAATAGAAATGCTTTCATAAGAGAATACAAATAAAATACCTTATTGAGCATTCTGTGCTCTTTATATTTTCACCAGCGGGCGGACATGTTGTTTGGAATGTTGGATCATATGAAGGAAGATCTGACCAATCAGATCCAAGATTCTAAACAACATGTCCGCACTCTGATACAGCTATACAGATCAAAGAGGGCTCAATAAGGTGATGTATTTGTATTATTCTATTTAAAATGTCTACACCTGTTGAAATCTTTCCTTAAAAAGTACTTCATTTTTTGCCGACAGTTATCCTTTAAAGAGACTCCGAATAGATTGGTGAGCTGTACAAATTGGGCGACAATCTATGGTTTCTTGTCTCCATTGTGGTGTGATCGGATACCAAGGAAATTATTCCCTAAAAACGCTGCCTTTTAACGATGGGCTGGGTACCAAGTTTTGGTGTGTCAAGGATGAAAAATGGATGCCCTGAAAATACCCTAATCGTAGCGCTATGTATACTGAACCAGTACTTCTGAGCTGGGCCAATGCCAGAGCAGAGCACAACTGACGTATTTTAAAAAAGAATTGTCTTTTTAAATGGGGCACCGCGATTACCCCCTCCTTTTTTCCTGCTCTCCCGTTTTTCTTTGCTTTCCTGGTTTAAGATGGAAGATGGCTGACCCTGTTCCATGCTATAGGTCACAAATACAGGGTAAAAAAAAACGCCAAGAGATCTGCCGCAAAACTACACTTGTCCCCCCTGAAAATCAAAACCTATAAACCCGTTTAACCCTGAATTTCGGTGGGTGGCAGCAATGTATGTTTTAATCCCTATAACCCCCAAGGTTAGTAGGGCGAGGCAAACCTTATTACCATTACATGTTCTTTATTACCTGTGTGCTGGGGAAAAAGACAATTCTGCTTAACACTGTGATTATGTATAATGCTTCTGCTGTCTGTCTAACTGTGATTCCTGCTCGTGAGCCTGAATAATATGTAGAAAACTGTGAGAAGGGGTTTTACAGATACCTAAAAAGGTTGCATATGTGAATGACAAAGTGAGTGTGACATGTTAATTGGTACCTGATAGTGGCTTATTTTAATTGGCAAAGTGATGCTGGGGCAAAATCATATGTACTATGAGGAAAGTGCCACAGGTTTGTTCTGCAGGGGCAGTTCTGTGGTGCAAATTGTCACTGTGGCATGCCAAATTGTGTGGGTGCAACATTTGATTCTATATATAGGATTTTTTAAACCACACCTTTTTGTTTAATACAGATAATGCCAGATTAGGATTGGCAGAGAAGTTTAGTCCAATAAAGAAATGGACAAGTCCATGACACAGAGCCTGCGCCACAATTCGTAAAACAAGAATTATATCACTTTTTTATTTTGATGCACTGTGGCTTTTTTTCTGAGCGCAAATAACGTCATGCATAGTGGTAGACCGTAATTATGGCGCAAGTGCACTGCGTGTCTGACGGAAACTCCTTTGCAATGTATAGATACTATATATATATATATATATATATATATATATATATATATATAATTTTTATTTTCTTCATACACAGAATAAACAATGTATGGGTGACCGAGTCCCTTTAAAAAACCCGCCTTATTATGTAGTGAATTCATTACCTTTATTGTCCTTACCATAAACAGTTTAGTATCCCAATTGTTCTTGGAAGACCGTATCAGTTTCTAACACTTTGATTAACAAATGGATGTAACTGATGAACGTATTGAGGATCTCTTGTAGAAAAAAGGATGTTGAACACAATGGGAACTCTTAAATAATGGCCAATAATTGTGTCTAGGAAAGCCGCCTTGTTAAACATTTCTTTATGAAGGTCGTATCCTGACCTGATAGACAAACTAAATAAGTCAAAAGTCAAGATCTTAAGCCTCTGGTTGCAATAAAACACAAACAAACTCTGCAGTGCTCTATTTAATACCAAATTAACCCCTTCATGTCATGTTTTTGAAATTGTGCACCCTCCGTGACCATGGCTATTTTTACACTTCTGCTGTGTTTGTGTTTAGCTATAATTTTCCTCTTCTCGTTTACAGTACCTACAAAAATTCTATATTGGTTTTTTTTCTGTATAAGAAGGACTTTCTTTAAATACAGTTGTTTTGATCATATCCTATTATATATATATATATATATATATATATATTTATATATATATATATATATATTTTTTTTTTTTGTAGTAAATTATATGATGGAAAATAAAAAAACAAACATTTTTTCTAACTTTTACTTGAAAAACCTTTCACACATCTACATAGCGAATGGAAAGAACCTGCTAAATAAGATACTAATATTTGTCCTGAGTTGAGATATAACATGATTTTATATATTTTTTGCTGTTATAGTATAAGTAGCGCATTGTTTTTTTCTTACCATTTCTACTTTTCAGGAATACCTATAGTGACCTAGTAAACCTAGTCCTAACCTTTACCTCAGTCTAACCTGTGCCAAGAGCAGGGCAGGACACCATAATTCAAAGGCTTCTGCTTTTCAAAATGGCAAACTGGAGACCAATTACACAGCACCCTGGGGTCCATTTTTGGTGTTGCTGAATGCCTTGATATCGAGGCATTGCAGCAACACCCCCTGAGCGAAGAAAGTGGCTGTTGATCGCACAATATTAAATATCTACAGTCGATGCAATCTTCCAATAAAACATAACTTCTTATCTTGTTGACAGTTATCCTTTAAATATGTTACAGTCTTATTAGCTTTCCCAGCTTAGTGCAATGTCTTGTCAAATTATAACTATACAATACAAGTGGTAATGGCACATTAAGGGAACCATACCCATGCTAAGATATACGTTCAAAGTGTTATTGGCCTGATTGCCCACTTGGGAATCACTTGGGAAACGGCCGTGATTAGAGAGCGCTACATAGTACGACAGATATGTTAGCAGTGCAAATTACGCACCAATCATAGTATTTTTACAGTATACTTGGCTGTAGGTTGTTGGTGGGAAAGAAATAAAATACATATTATTTTACTTATAGCATTTCTCTAACAATAAGTGACATTGAATCTCCAGACACATTATATGCATTTTGTCTTAAATTTCTTTTCTGTGTATAATCTGTATTGTTGGATTTCTGACCTGATTAAACATTGTTTTCCGATGATTTCCTGTCTTATTCTATATGTCTGTAGTATGATTCATGGACTGTTTGTGTTTTGATTTCACAGGAAGATGTTGCCATCGAATTCACACAAAGATGTTAATCTTAAGGAAGATATGAAGCTAGGTAAATGTCCTATTGATTTAATTTCATTGTGAGATGTTTAGTACAGTAACATTATTATTATTCATATTATTAAAAAAATATGTAAAATCAAAGAGACAATAAAACCACAAAATTATCTTTTTAAATATAAAAGGACCTTACTCTCTGTTTTTATGTTGTTTTTGAATGTCACTTTTGCAAATTATTATTCAAAAGATATCCCAAAGTCATTGGCAAAAACATGGCAGAGATCATTTCAGCCGCTGCTTCACTGAGACGTTCCAACGTCAGTCAGTCGCTACTAGTGGAGGGAAGTATTTGTGAATGGCAATGAAAATGTAAACACTTATGTGAGTGCTACGTTACAGCCAAGAAGAATGACAGGAGAGTAGGAGGGAGCAGGCAGTAGTGGGACCCAGAGCCTTGCACAAGATGTCAGCACTGTAGTAGAAGAGGGAGTACAGAACACTTATAAGTTGTTTGTTCCAGCACATTAGACCAGGTCAAAAGATAAGTATTAGGAAAACCTTTTAATAAAGTGAGTGGCTTTATCCAGCCAGTATTTTCCTGTAAGCTTGTTTCTATTTGATTTAACACTTCAAGCTAGCGAGTGCGGAATTCTCCATTTTCCCTACCGACTTCAGTTGGTGCTACTTTGGAGGCGCCTGTTAACTCAAAGCACCCTGTGTAAAAGGGGATTTAAACAGTGACAGAAGGTCCTCTGTGCACCTGGACACAGATAGAACAGTCCATTTTGTGGATAAGTTTCATGGCTTGAAAGATCGATCAAGCGGCCAGTCATGCGTTGATACATTAAAGGAAAAGAGAGCTGAATTCTGGTCCCAAAGTTAAGATTCTGCTTACTACATTCCTCGGTGAAGTATAAAGTAGTGGGCCCCTCCGAACAGACCTAGATATCCCCATTCTTCTAGCAGTCATTTTTTCAAAACCTGAAATTGTTTCTGTGCCAGGCACGTCCAATGTCGGCAACTACCCACATTTTGCCGCGATGTGCCTGGCAGGTCCCATGTCGCGAAGGGGTTAATATATCAAATCGGAAACCTGGGAATTTAGACCAGGGAGGTGAACACTCGCATTAGGCATTGACTGGGCATCAAGCCAAAAACCTGGAGATGGGAACCTAGATAATGCGATGTGTTAAACCAATTAATCTCCGGTAAAGTGTTAGACCACATTGATTTCGTCCTCATCTGCGAACTGCCCAGAGCTGAAGGTTTGTATGTGGGTGGAAGAGATAAGATGTTTATTATCCATAGTAGCTAGAGATTATCTAGGGTGGGATTTGTACAGAGAAAACCCCTCAACTTATTCCCAGCATACTCTCTCCCACTCCTCCGTTTGGATTTTAACCCTTATTGTCTGCTTCTCCTTAGACCCATGTTACTATTTCTTCCTCAGCATCCTTGCATTCCTTCACTCCGTTAGTATTTAAAGAGACTCTCCCACCTAAATATTTCTTACGCTGTAAATTGATCTATAATGTTAGGAGAATTAGGTATTTGGAAGGGTTTGAGGGCGCAGAATGTCACACAGGGAACATAAAATAGAATAAAAATAGAAAACACATATAGTGCAATAAAGTTTAAAACAACAGTGTGTTTAGTGGTGTATATGAGAAGCGCACTCACAAACATCCGGAATACCGTATTTGCTCAAATATAAGACAAGGTTTTTATCAGAGCAAATGCACTGAAAAATACCCCTCGTCTTATATTCGAGGTAGTCTTATAATTTGACCTCAAATCGAGGTCAGACTATAAGACAGGGATCCAGGTCCCCGCAGAGCTGCAGGGGACCTGGATCCCCCTCGCTAACAGCCTGGGGATGTCTGAGCAATGAGCGCAAACTCCCCCTGCTACCGCCCGGCACGACCGCCGGGACATAGAAACATAGAATGTGTCGGCAGATAAGAACCATTCGGTCCATCTAGTCTGCCCAATTTTTTTTTTTTTAGGTCCTTCCGGCTTCATCATAAAAGTCCCGGCGGAAGTGCCGGGCAGCAGCGGAGGATGTCTGAGAGTATCGTGCAGACATCCTCCACTAGGCACCAGGGAGAATCGGGCAGCTGTCCGACTGTCCGTCATAATGGACGGAAGTGTCGGGCAGCAGCGGAGGATGTCTGCACGTATCGTACAGACATCCTCCGCTTCCTCCACTATGCACCAGGGAGTATCGGGCAGCCGGCTGTCCGTCATAATGGACGGAAGTGTCGGGCAGCAGCGGATGATGTCTGCGCGTATCGTGCAGACATCCTCCGCTTCCTCCACTAGGCACCAGGGAGAATCGGGCAGCCGTCCGGGTGTCCGTCATAATGGACGGAAGTGTCGGGCAGCAGCGGAGGATGTCTGCGCGTATCGTGCAGACATCCTCCGCTTCCTCGGGAGCAATAAAATAGGTGAGGGGGGGCAGAGAGAGACAATGGGAGGGAGGGGGGAAGATAAAGACAAGGGGATGGAGGGAGGGGGGGAGAGAAAGACAGAGGGGGGGAGAGAAAGACAAAGGGAGGGGTGGAGAGAAAGACAAAGGGAGGGGGAAGAGAAAGACAAAGGGAGGGGGAAGAAAAAGACAGAGGGGGAAGAGAAAGACAGGGAGGGGGGAGAGAAAGACAGAGGGAGGGGGGGAGAGAAAGACAGAGGGAGGGGGGAGAGAAAGACAGAGGGAGGGGGGAGAGAAAGACAGAGGGAGGGGGGGAGAGAAAGACAGAGGGAGGGGGGGAGAGAATGACAAGGGGAGGGGGGGGAGAGGGAAAGAGAGACAAGGGGGAGGGAGAGAGAGACACAACGTGGGGGGGGGGGGGGAGAGGCAGCATTGGCACATAAAAGGAAATAAAAAAAGAAATGCATTTGTTTAATATAATCATTTTTATTAAATATTAAAAAGCAATTTACATGTGAATATATACAAGTTAAACTTTTTTTCCTATAGGGCAGTCTTATATTCAGGCTTTTAGTTTTTTTCCTAAAGGAATATCCAAAGTTTGGGGGGTCGTCTTATAATCAGGGTCGTCTTATAATCGAGCAAATACAGTAATAAGCCTTTAGGAGCAGAAGGGTTCCAAAAAAATGTTCTTATTTAATCTGCACAGTGGGAATAAAAACATAAACAAACATAGAGCAGTAAAATAGTGGAGAGAGTGACCTGCACGTGAAAGTTACACTTACAGACTCCACATTTGGATATAGGCATATAAATGAAAGGTCCACAGCAAGGAATAGCTTCAGATGTGGCATGTAGTCACTCAACGCGTTTCTCCAGGTAGGTCCTGGCTACATCAGGAGCTGTAGTAGTGACGAATCGATGAAAATCACGTCCGTTTTTATGTGTAGCCGTCTTGCTATTAGGGGCACTCCTTACTTCCGGTATGCGTATAACGCGTTCCACCCATAGTCAATGCGTTCCAATGATTTTAAAGCACAACAAAGTCCCGGAAGCATGTAGTATATACATAACAAGCTCCGTTTGCGCAGTATGGCACGTAAGGGGAAAGAGAAAATGAAAAAACAATACATCAGTTTTAATAATAATAATTTCAAAATGAGATAAAAACAGGGATTTGGAAATAGAACCGAATATTATAAAAAGGAATGACATGCTGTAAAAATAAGAAACTGTGCATTTAATCACACATATGGATCTCTATCGCACTTAATGTTTTATATTAAACGAATATCGCTTAGGAGAATTGCAAGCGAATGCATAAATGAGGGGCAGATATTTTTTTTTATTATTATTTTTTATTTATTTATGAAAGTATAAAAAAGGGACATACAACATTGAAAAAATTGTGTGAGGGAGTGACCCTCAGACCACCATACTCTTCCAAATCGCAAATATTTAAGTGGGAAGGTATAAGTATAAATACATTGTGTTAGGTTGTGATTTGGTGCCACAAAAAAGAAGAGAAAAAGAAAGACAAACACAGACAGACGTAGATGGTGCCAGATCCATAGTTCCTCACGGGTTACGATGTCTTGCTACTTTAAGTCACTGTTAAGTAGAGAGCTTTAAATTTAATATATCAACACTCAGTTCTGTTGTTCCGCGGGGACCAAGTTTCATTAAATCTGGGCATTTGGTCTTCGTTTTTATAGAAACCTTCTTCCATTCTACAGATAAAGTGTACCTGGGATTGAACTTCTGCCCAATTTATTGCCCCTTTTAGCTTCCATTTCCTTGCCATGCATATTTTAATTGACATTAGAATACTTATTAATAAGTTATTTTGGTGCGTGTTTTTCAGAGGGAGGTCCAAATGAAAGAGGAAGGTTTGGGGCGTCAAAATTATTACAACTCTTTAATGGTTGCTACTAGCGGTATGCACGCTTATTTGATCTCTTCACATCCCCACCACATGTGGTATAATAATCCCACCTCTTTTTCGCATCTCCAACAGAGATTCGATTTACTTTTATCAAATTTCTGTATCTTTGTTGGGACCATATACCACCGGCGGAGGATCTTACAATAGAGTTCCTGTAACATAGAAACATAGAATGTGTCGGCAGATAAGAACCATTCGGTCCATCTAGTCCGCCCAATTTTTTTTGGAGTACTTTTATTAGTCCCCCGTTCCCGGTCTTATAGCTAGGATAGCCTTGTGTCTATCCCACGCATGCTTAAAATCCTTGACTGTGTTTACCTCTACCACTTCTGCTGGCAGGCTATTCCATACATCCACTACCCTCTCAGTAAAGTAATACTTCCTGATATTACTTTTAAATCGTTGCCCCTCTAATTTAAGACTATGTCCTCTAGTTGTGGTAAAAAATGTGTATTGCAACTTACGTTAAAAACAAATGCACATGATTGGATGAAGCAGTGCAAAAGTAGCTGTTCAAATGCACTGATCCTCTTGCAATGTCAACCAAATCAACTTGACAAATGGAAACAAGATGACTTGTACAGGAAATATTGAAAGCTTGTCCCAAGGATTCAATGCATGCATTATATGGGACTCAAACTATGCAATGTACAGGTTAAACACTACCGAGTATCAAACATCCTTTGATGCCTGGAGTGCCCTCTTAATGATTTTCTGATAATATATAAATTATTATTTTCTCTTTTGGTAATATATTGCTAGCAGAATGAATTGCCTGACTTTATTAATAATAACACTATATTAATCCTAAGTTTATTTGTATTTTTTTTAATATCCCTGCATGCTTTGTGTTGCCAGATGACATAGAGGATGACTTGATTGGTCCAGACATCGGCACCATTCCAGCATTCCCAAGCAATAAAATCCAAATGGAAGGAAAACCTATTGATTTGTCCCTTGCTGTGGTAAGGACTGATTACTTCTAAAGGTGGTAACTATGACAAATATTTCTAGATAAGGTCTGCATCATTTAAAGTGCTGGACATGTTGTTTAGAATCTTTGCTCTGTATAGCTCTATCAGGGAGTGGACATGTTGTTTAGAATCTTTGCTCCGTATAGCTCTATCAGGGGTTGGACATGTTGTTTAGAATCTTTGCTCTGTATACCTCTATCAGGAGGCGGACATGTTGTTTAGAATCTTTGCTCTGTATAGCTCTATCAGGGGGCAGACATGGTATTTAGAATCTTTGCTCTGTATAGCTCTATCAGGGGGCGGACATGTTGTTTAGAATCTTTGCTCTGTATAGCTCTATCAGGGGGCGGACTTGTTGTTTAGAATCTTTGCTCTGTATAGCTCTATCAGGGGGCGGACATGTTGGTTAGAATCTTTGCTCTGTATAGCTCTGTCAGGGGGGACATGTTGTATAGAATCTTTGCTCTGTATAGCTCTGTCAGGGGGGACATGTTGTATAGAATCTTTGCTCCGTATAGCTCTATCAGGGGTTGGACATGTTGTTTAGAATCTTTGCTCTGTATAGCTCTATCAGGAGGCGGACATGTTGTTTAGAATCTTTGCTCTGTATAGCTCTATCAGGGGCAGACATGTTATTTAGAATCTTTGCTCTGTATAGCTCTATCAGGGGACGGACATGTTGTTTAGAATCTTTGCTCTGTATAGCACTATCATGGGGCGGACTTGTTGTTTAGAATCTTTGCCCTGTATAACTCTATCAGGGGGCAGACATGTTGTTTAGAATCTTTGCTCTGTATAGCTCTATCAGTGGGCGGATATGTTGTTTAGAATCTTTGCTCTGTATAGCTCTATCAGGAGGCGGACATGTTGTTTAGAATCTTTGGACTGTATAGCTCTATCAGGGGGAGGACATGTTGTTTAGATTCTTTGCTCTGTATAGCTCTATCAGGGGGCGGACATGTCGTTTAGAATCTTTTCTCTGTATAGCTCTATCAGGGGTGGACATTTTGTTCAGAATCTTGGGTCAGATGAAGGAAGATCTGATCCAAGCTATACAACTAAATAGAGGTTTAATTTGTATATATTTATTAAAGCATTTCTTTTCAAAATGCCTACACAATATTTCGGGTAAACAGAAATTTTCTGACAGTTGTCCTTCAGGATCTAGTGTGTGTGATAGTTTCTAAAAGACCCCTGTAATTTAGCAAAGTGCTAATCCCCAATGATTTCTCTCACTTATAATTTGGATGTTAAGATGCTGTTGGGTATAATGTGCTGTCAGGTGTCATATTGATGATATATGTGTATATTTGGTATGATATATGTGTATATTTGGTTTGCAGGAGATTAAGAAAATCCTGTTTGGCTCGAGCCTGTGCTGTTTCAGCGAAGAATGGAAAATCCAAAGTTTTACATTTAGCCCCAAACCTCAGCTGAAGTATGGCTTCGTCCAAAAGAAAGTGAGTATCTGTGCACTGCATGAGGTTTTTAGCACAGTCCTGCTGTTGAAGGCATACATTAAACACTGAAAGAAGAGCCAGTTTGATCCCTTTTTTTTTTTGGTCCCTTTTCCATCTCAGTTTGCATCAATAAAGCACAAAGATTCTCTGTAATGAATTCTTTCTTAGCTGTGGATATTCAGTCAGGATTGTTGGATTTAGGGCAGGGTGTCCCTCCCTCGGGTAAAGATTCTGACAAATGAAGAACACTGGCGGCTGTGAGAGCAAATGCATGTATGACTACCACTCACATCATGCCCAGGCAGGCTGTGCGTCCCCATGCAACTCCTTCCTAAAAAGGGACTAAACCCACATATATCTCTAAACCTTTAGAATTTTTTTAAAAGAGGGTGTTAACTTTTTTATTAATGTAAACAAGGCCATTTCTGTTTTATATTATTTGTCAATGGAGTTTCTGGAAAATACCATTAGATTTCCCAATATCTATCAAAATAACAAAGACTTGGGGGAGAAATCATTTCATGGATCTAAGGCTGCTGACGAGACAGTGATGTGGGAATGGGAATAAAAATGTGAACAATTAGGAAGGATGAGAGTGGAGCAGGAATCCATGTGCAGGAATGCACCTAAGACACTGTACTTCATGGGAGCAGGCAGACAGTGAGACGGATACAGTATGTCTGCACTGTAGTAGAAGAAGGAGCACAGAACTTGCTGAGGATTTATAGGCAAGTTGTTTGTTAAAGCACATTAAGGATCAAAGGAAGGCAACTTCTGTGAGACTAAATGGGTTCTGAAAGATGCTTCTGTGGAGCAGTGACTTCCAGGTCACAGAGATAGTCGCTCCATCTGATCACAGAAACAAATCTTGGTGGTGTCTCCAGCATGAGAAGCATTGTCAAGGATGCTAAATGGGGTGATTATAATCAGCAAGTAAAAATGATTTGTATTATTATAACTTCATATACTCCCTAAGTGTCCAACTGTGGCCCTCCAGCTGCTAGTGCACTGCAATCCCCATCTCTTTTACCAAAATGTCAGAGAACCATAGGATGCTCAGTCAGTGGGCATCTGTAGAATATATTCAGTTCTTAGGATTGCAGATTCAATTCCTGGCAGGTTTAACTCAGACATCCATCCTTTCGAGGTAGGGAAAATGAGTACCATTAAATTTGGTAATAGTGACGTCCCCAGTACTTGAAAACCAGAGAATATCTGAACATAGGTTTAAACACATTATTATTATTATCTACACATTTTGTTATTCTACACGAACAGTGGACTCGTTACATTTTATGCTCTGCATACATTCTTGCATATGTTGACATGTTTTTTTTTAACCTTTAACTGGATAATGACCCGCTTTAAAACTTGAGATCACAGTGACTTTTACATCAGGCCCCAATAAACTGGTTGCTATGTGCTATGAACTCCACCTTAGTGTTTGTGACATGAGAGAGAATGCAGCAGTAATGATAAATGAAAGAGATCAGAGCGTGAGCTGGTTGTCATGGACCAGGAGTGAAAGGTCAGCTAACATGTTAACAGCTGATTTAGTACCGGCATATTGTCTGTGTGTCACCCAGTGTCTGTGATAATATTATATTCTTTATTATTATTACCAGTCATGTTCCGGCCGATGTATTGTTTTCGTTTGACGTATATGTTCCTAATCGTCAGATCCTCTGCTGATGCCCCCACTTTACAAGAACACGTTTTTTTTTCATGTTCATGTTAGAGCCGTAATTACTGTGATCTCCGTTTGTATTTAGTATTAGTCAGTGCTGTTGAGCCCTTACTGTTTGTTGTAATGTAGAAATAATGTCACTCTGTGAGTCTATCCTAATGGATTCTAGTCTGGTTACAAGCCAGGCCTGCAGTTAGGTCACACTGACCTCTGGACACCATTTTAAATGGATTGTTTCGCAGACATACCACTGTCACAGGAGAGGGGTGCAGTCACTCCATGGATGTTACAGCCTTATATGCCGACGTTAATCCACATGGAATCCTCCATGAATGATTACACATAAACTACAATGCATCTCCAGCAATGGTTACACCCAAACTACAATGCATCTCCAGCAATGATTACACCCAAACTACAATGCATCTCCGCCAATGATTACACCCAAACTACAATGCATCTCCAACAATGATTACACCCAAACTACAATGCATCTCCAACAATGATTACACCCAAACTACAATGCATCTCCAACAATGATTACACCCAAACTACAATGCATCTCCGCCAATGATTACACCCAAACTACAATGCATCTCCAACAATGATTACACCCAAACTACAATGCATCTCCAACAATGATTACACCCAAACTACAATGCATCTCCGCCAATGATTACACCCAAACTACAATGCATCTCCAACAATGATTACACCCAAACTACAATGCATCTCCAACAATGATTACACCCAAACTACAATGCATCTCCGCCAATGATTACACCCAAACTACAATGCATCTCCAACAATGATTACACCCAAACTACAATGCATCTCCAACAATGATTACACCCAAACTACAATGCATCTCCAGCAATGATTACACCCAAACTACAATGCATCTCCAACAATGATTACACCCAAACTACAATGCATCTCCAGCAATGATTACACCCAAACTACAATGCATCTCCAGCAATGATTACACCCAAACTGCAATGCATCTCCAACAATGATTACATGTTATATGATCCACTAGACCCTAGGCGTCCAACTGTGACCAGTTGTTTCTGGATTACGACTACCCGGATTCTTTGCAGTTAAAAAAAATAAAATAAATAGTGGTGAATTATGAGATTTGTCGTTTATCAGCAACTGTAGGGCCGCAGTTTGATGCCTAGGCCCTAGGTCATGCAATAGAGCATGCAGTTCAGTTGTAACTTGTTAATTGTTTACACTTGGTATGCTTTATTTTCAGGGTGGTCCGTGTGGGGTTCTGGCTGCCGTTCAAGCCTGTATGTTAAAAAATCTTCTCTTTGGTAAAGATTCTGACTCCAGGTATGCAGAGGAATGTTACCCTCACTTGTTTCTATTGTAAAGCGGGACTAATGCCAATGTGGTGAAACATTCTTTAGTATTCTAGAAGTGCGCCTCATGCTGATGGTCGGTGTGTGGGGCGCTCCTTCTGACGGTCAGTGTGTGGGACACACCTCTTGCTGACGGTCGGTGTGTGGGGCGCTCCTCTTGCTGACAGTCGGTCTGTGGGGCTCTCCTCTTGGGGACTTTCGGTGTGTGGGGCGCACCTCTTACTGACGGTCAGTGTGTGGGACGCACCTCTTGCTGACGGTCGGTGTGTGGGGCTCTCCTCTTGGGGACTTCCGGTGTGTGGGGCGCACCTCTTACTGACGGTCAGTGTGTGAGTGCTCCTCTTGCGGACTGTCGGTGTGTGGTGGCCCTGTCGTATGTGTGCTTTTTTACTAGATGGTGGTGTGCGTGTGCTTCTCTTGAGAGACGGTTGTATTCTGTTAATCGATATGTATATTTTCCTATGATGTAGGATTCTGCAGCCGTCAGACACACACAGAACAGTCTGTCTCTGTAACGCAGTTGCGGATATTTTATGGCGAGCGGGAGATAATGAGGAAGCAGTTGTAGCAGTGTAAGTCTGATTGGCTGTTCAGCACTCCAGTTTAGGACACTGACTGCTAATACTTTATTTCCCATATACACAGTACAGTCTATCAAAATACCGAGTTACAGGCACTATATTATCCACACATTTACTGCATCATTTAGAGGCAGCACTTTAACCATTTACCTCTTAAAGGGACAATCTAGTCCCCAAACTCACTTTAGTGCAAGATGAAGATCACTGTTTGTATAGTGCACAGGCTTTTATCCCTGTGTGATTTGATGCAGGCATTCTGTATAAATCACATAAATTTGACTCAAGCCCTCCCCAGTGATTACTCTACATGTTTACAGCAGGTGTGGCAGCACTGAATATTTAGACACTGAGCAAATATAGTTTTGTTTCATTTAGTCACTTCCTGTGGTGCTGCAACAGAATACATTGAGTGGACTCTTAGTGACATTGCTCTTGTACACAGTAGGATCTCTTAACAGTGCAACACATTGTCTGATGACATCACTAGAGAGACAGGAAATTACATTGAAAGAAATTATCGTCATTGGCTCCTGCAGCAAAAAAAACTTACTCAGCTAGTGTGGGCAGTCCTGGTTCCTTGCAAATTTCACAATTTCATCTAGCTGTAAGTATTTTATATTTTAAGCAATGCAAAATGTAAAACATGCATTTTAAAGTGCTTTGATAGCACAATAATATGCATTAATACTTGGAAGATGCATTTTGGGAGCCAGACAGTCCCTTTAAGGACACATGAAAGTAAACAAGGGGCGTAGCCAATTCTGCTTTATAAGGATAATTATCTTGTTAAAAGAAAACAGTGTGGTTTATACGAGTCATTAAATTAGAAAAAGACAAATTACAATTAAACCTCCACATAAGAAAAACTCTTGGTCCCTAAGCAGTAAATGTCTCCTTAGCTGGGCAGATTGACTCCGCCTCCCTCATACGTCTCACAGACGTCTCATGTATTGCATTTCTAATTTACAATAGCGATGAAGCAGGTTCACGCTGCAGACCCCAGTAAAAGGACTTCCACCCTGATCCTCACAATAAATGAAGAAATTAACGTGAAGGAGTTAATTCCAGTGTAGCAACCTTTCAAGCTCTAAAAAGCCCCCGGAAGAGGTTGAACCATTGCTGGAATAAACTCCTTCACGTTTGATCAAAGTGCTGTTTTTTCCGTTTCTTCATTGTCCTTTACAGTGAAACCCTCCCGGATCCGCTGGGGATATAGATTCCAAGCCCCGAGGATGCCTGAATCCCTGGATAGTGGCAAACAGTATATAATACTACATAAAACAAGTATACACTGGGCAAACTGTTGATTAATGGATTGAAAATGCCATTCTTGCAAATATACGCACCTCACCTTCCATTAAAAATACTGTTTTCTCTCTCTCTTCTCTCCTTCTCTCTCTCTCCCTCTCTCTCTCTTCTCTCTCTCTCTCTCTCTCTCCCTCTCTTTTTTTTTTTTTTTTTTTTTACTGTGTGGCTGTTTTTCATTGTTATTTGGATCATTGTAATGAATGTTTGTTTGTTTTCTCTTTTTTGTTCCCTAATAATTTTAGATATTCAAGATGGCAGCAGTTCAGTCCAGCCGGAAGATATAAAGCCGATGGAATATTAGAACATGTAAGATTCATTATGGGACATACACTACTGTTTGGAGTTACTAAGGAATTTCTTTGTTTTCCATGGAAAATCAGATGAATTGTATTACGAGAAGGAAATACAGTCTGGCTTTTAAAATGATAAAGTTGGATTAGTAACATAACATTGGACATTTAACAAACAAGGACATTTCTAAATTACCCCAAACGTTTGAACAGTAGGGTATATGAGATGCATCCCCGTCATTCTCCATAGAGAGATGTGTCTGTGATATTGTGTCATGAGGTTTGAACTCTTTGCAGATCTCTGTGGAAGCCACGTAATTGGCTCTGAAATAGGGTGACCACATTGCTATTTAATTGGCAGACACGGATGAAAATGCATCTGCTTCAGGGCTGTTGTGTCTAAAATGAAATTGTGCATGACACCCGCATTGGGGTAGGAAGGATCCAGCCCTGGAGGAAGCTGCAAAACGTCTACTTCAATACTGCAGCAAATGTGTCGGTAAAATTCTTACTGTTAAAAACAAATTAATATATTTTTTTTTACTGTTTGGGGCATCTCATCATTAAGCAACATCTCGCTGATTGAAAAGAAAACGGAGTCCCTGCCATCTGTTTAAAATCTCTGCATAATAAAAGCCATAAACTAAGATATTGCTGCAGTGTTGAATAAAAGCATTAAAGACATAACAATTGTATGACATTTGAGGATCATGTTGCTGTTTATTACTGTACTGATTTTGAGCGCACCTTTTTTTCATGTTAGTGTTGCTTTAAGACCGAGCCACGGATGCAGTCTGTGGGTGCGGTGCACACGCAGGGGTTTGCGAGTGTATCATTCTTAACACGCTAGCCCCCGAATACATGTCTCTTTTCAGTTGCATGGTTATTGTCTCACTGTGATTTTTGTAGTAAATCACTGTCACCAGAATTGAATATTCCTCTGCTTCCTTCTTGCAGCTCATCTTGTATAATTTCTCCAAATATGAAGATCTTGTGACCTTTCTACAACTCAACATCGGTCAGGTAAATAGACTCCGAGGCCCTGCACTTGTTTACTATACACTGTACCCTGCAGCTGCTTACCTTGCCTCAGAGTCTGGAATACCCTGCAGGTAGGGCATGGACCAGTGCCATCCTGCCGAAGTGCCCCTCACCCTGCAAGCACAGTGCATCGGTAACGAGCGACAATGTGCTTTCAATGCATTCTCCACACTGGCGTGGATTCAGTACAGATCTTTGTGGACATTGGTTCATGCCATTAGCATGATTAAGATTGCCAACTTTCCTTTAAAAAAAAAAAAAAATCATTTCATATTGCCTCCATAGATTTAGCATTGGACTCAAGTCTATTTTATATCGGTTGCCAGTAAAATACCAGCTGGGTGGCATGCCCAGGCGTCATCAGTTTTGGTAGCCGTATAGACTGCTTGATGTAGCCAGTAGATAATAAGTGATGTTTGGGTCTCACCCTATTGAGAGTGTGCCTTCACACGGCGGTTGAGATTAATTATTCTTTGGCCAATTCATTGAAACAAAACATCATATGACACGTGGATCGTATTTGTGGCAAGATTGGCATATCCGCTATTTTCCTTTCTCTGCATTCACAATAGCATGATAACCTGAAGTCTATTCAGTAAATGTTGAAAAATTCTAATAGTTTTGGGTGGTAAATAGTACATTTGCGTCTTGCGGTGCACTTCATATCTGAGAGTCAAATAGAACCGTCAAATACTGTCCTTACAGCGCACTTTGAAAAATTCTAATAGTTTTTGGGTGGTAAATAGTACATTTGCGTGTTACGGTGCACTTCATATCTGAGAGTCAAATAGAACAGTCCAATACTGTGCTTACAGCGCACTTTCTGGCTACCTCCTCCTCCTCCTCTAGCGCCGCTTCCAACTACACCGCCACGGTCACCGCCTCCTCAACCTATGGGTCACTTAGTATAAACTGAAAGAGAATACCCTGCGCTCCAACCCTCTCTCAAATGGATAATTCTGTTGATCCTCCTGGCAGCCATGCTTTAGATTTAGATTTATGTTCTTCCAAAACTAAAATCAAAGATTCCATCTAGTGCTGTATTTTTAATTTGTATGTATTTTATGTTATTTGAAGTTATTTTCCTATCCATATTTGCTTGCAGGGCACTTGTCCTACTCTTACCCCCATTTAAACTTCATTTTGCAGCCCTCTAGCCCTTTCCAGGACTTTTTTAGAGGCATTTTAGTGCCCAAAAGTTCGTGTCCCCATTGACTTCAATGGGGTTCGGGTTCGGGGTCAAGTTCGAGCCCGAACCCGGACTTTTTTCCGAAGTTCGGCCGAACCCAAACATCCAGGTGTCCGCTCAACTCTAAAAGTCACCCCTAATCTCTAAGCTGTAGGCAAAGTGATAACGTCTAGGAAATAAATCTCTGCATGAAAAGCTTTGTGTAGTTTTTGCTAGTGATTTGGCACAGCGCACAGAATTTTATCTTTCTACTTGTACAACAAGTACACTTTAATTCACTGAACACAGTAACAGGAGGAAGAGGCACTGATATCTGACCGGTTATTTATGATGTCCGTACAAGTTAAAGAATTGCCTAGATATAAGGCTAATCTGCAACGCCAAGATGGCCATGCATGTCTGAGATAAGTCGAATTACAGTCTCCTGGCTGCGGATGAACTGTATCTCCTACATACACCCTGGCCAGCCCCTCCAAAAGCTAAAAGAGTTATGGGAGTTGTTGTGGACGAGCAGCAGGAAGGCCGTAGCTGAACACAGAGCAGCTAGAGAATCCCATCCATCTTTCCGTAGCCTGATGATATTATCATCCTGTGCTTCATCTCTCACTTTTCTTGTATTGTAATAAAACAGAACTATTAACGCTTTAAATGCTAGTAGAGCGAGGCATCCGAATCTTGCTTCTTTTCCTTCATGGCACTCGGAATTAGCTGATCCATTAATTAGCTTTAACAATGATTTGGACAGTGGCAGCTGATGTGCATTTATGTGTAATAGGATCCAAAATGAGTGATGGGAGTTGGAATTCCATTTTATATTTTTTCGGTCTCCACAAAAGATGGCTTTCTATACCTATTTCAGCAAATGTGGTTATTTTTTTATTTTGCATTTCCAGTTTATCACCAAATATATATAAATGGACTGAAAGGTTTTTCTCTGTGGTTCATTGATCAGTTAGAAATCTGTAATGTACTCAACACGTAACCGAGGAACTGACTCACTCTTTTTATTCTAGTTTGAATTTGGTCCATTTGGCTGTATACTTCTCACCCTATCGGTGGTACTGTCAAGGTCTATAGAGCTGTAAGTATGATTCACCTTCTAAATATTGTGTTCATATCGTTATCAGTCTGCGATAAACTGGCATGTACTTTTTAACATACACTCTCAGATTGGCCGAGTGCACACTAACATTGTGTGCCATCATCTAAATGAGCTATGAGGGGCAAAGCACTGAGTACACTTGCGTGGATATTTCAAGTTAACTCTGTTGTAGGGGCACTAAACTTTTAACTTTTGCTTCTTTCAAATAAAATGTGAGTTTCTGCTTTTGGATCCAGTCCTGCATGCTGCTAGTAGATTATATTGCAGACTGTTAAATGCCTGTTGAATAAATGCTTTAATGATAGAAGACAAAGCATTTATTGGACCCTCTCTGCTTGTATAGCTCTATCAGGGGGCAGACATGTTATTTAGAATGTTGGGTCAGATTTTCATTCACCTTGGGTTAGAAGAAAGTTCTAAACATGTCCGCCCCCTGATAGAGCTATACAGAGCAACGATTCTAAACATATCCACCCCCTGATAGAGCTATACAAAGGAAATATTCTAAACAACATGGCCACCCCGCTAGATCTATACAGAGCAAAGATTCGAAACAACAAATCCACCTCCTGATAGAGCTGTGCAGAGCAAAGATTATAAACAACATGTCTGCCTCCTGATAGAACTATACAGAGCAAAGATTATAAAAAAAACATGCCTGCCCCCTGATAGAGCTATACAGAGCAAAGATTATAAACAACATGTCCTCCTCCTGATAGAGCTATACAGAGCAAATATTCTAAACATGTCCTCCTCCTGATAGAGCTATACAGAGCAAAGATTCTAAACATGTCCGCCCCCTGATAGAGTTATACAGAGCAAAGATTCTAACCATCATGTCCTCCTCCTGATAGAGCTATACAGAGCAAATATTCTAAACATGTCCTCCTCCTGATAGAGCTATACAGAGCAAAGATTCTAAACATGTCCGCCCCCTGATAGAGCTATACAGAGCTAAGATTCTAAACAACATGTCCGCCCCTGATAGAGTTATACAGAGCAAAGATTATAAAAAACATGTCAGCCCCCTGATAGAGCTATACAGAGCAAAGATTCTAACCATCGTGTCCTCCTCCTGATAGAGCTATACAGAGCAAAGATTCTAAACAACATGTCAGCCCCCTGATAGAGCTATACAGAGCAAAGATTATAAAAAACATGTCTGCCCCCTGATAGAGCTATACTGAGCAAAGATTATAAACAACATGTCTGCCCCCTGATAGAGCTTTACTGAGCAAAGATTATAACCAACATGTCCTCCCCCTGATAGAGCTATACAGAGCAAAGATTCTAACCAACAGGTCCTCCCCCTGATAGAGCTATACAGAGCAAAGATTCTAAACAACATGTCCACCCCCTGATAGAGCTATACAGAGAAAAGATTCTGACCAACATGTCTGCCCCCTGATAGAACTATACAGAGCAAATATTCTAAACAACATGTCTGCCCGCTGATAGAGCTATACAGAGCAAAGATTCTAACTAACATGTCTGCCCCCTGATAGAACTATACAGAGCAAATATTCTAAACAACATGTCTGCCCCCTGATAGAGCTATACAGAGCAAAGATTCTAACCAACATGTCTGCCCCCTGATAGAACTATACAGCGCAAATATTCTAAACAACATGTCTGCCCGCTGATAGAGCTATACAGAGCAAAGATTCTAACCAACATGTCTGCCCCATGATAGAACTATACAGAGCAAATATTCTAAACAACATGTCCGCCCCTGATAGAGTTATACAGAGCAAAGAAGGCTCAGTAAGATAATTTATATGGATTCTTTCCTGCAATTGATTCATTCTGTTTGATTGCCATACACCTCTGTGAATCTGTGTTTGTTAATGGTAGAGAGATTGTCTGTTCAGGTCTCTATACCCGTAGCAGGCAGTGCCGCTGTTGTGGATGACAATATGTTTACATAACTGGCATAGTTCTGGCATAACATGAAAAGTCAGGGAAGGACATGTGGATTTCGCCTGGATTTATAATGTTTCCACTTATCAGGGAGGTCTGTTTATTAAAATGCCTGCCAGCCAGTAATCAGAAGGATTAATCACCCAACATACACAGCAAACGAATTGATTGTGGTGACGCAAGAATTGCTATTATCCATTAAGGTGTGCGCTTTCTGGCCAAGGCGGGTTATGTTACAAAACCAAGTTAACATCTTATGTTTCTACTGACAGTAAATGGATAATTTAAAATTATAAATTTTTTAGCAATTTCTTTTTCAGTCCAGGTAAATACTACTTTTTATTATAATCTTTTTTGGTTGATTTTGTTACCCACTCCCACTTTCTTAGATTAAACAATCTCCATCATCTAAACATTGCCTTTAACGTGGTTGTAGCAAATAAAAAATGATCTATACATTGTGTTAGCAGGATGAGATACACAACCTAAGAGAAAAATGTAATATGAATATGTTTGGGCAGACTAGATGCGTTTCTATGTTTGTGGGGTCTACTGTCTATGACATCACCTATGACCTATAATGACACTTTTTTTTTAATCAATTTTTTTTATAAAAATCACGTTATACAGTATAGCTATTTATTACATTAACATTTATTTATATAGCGCCAACAATTTACATAACGCTAGGTACAGAGCATAGAAGGGAACAACATACTAAATAAGACAAACTAGAAACAGACTGGTACATGATGTAGAGAGCCCTGCTCGCAGAGCTTACAATCTAGAGGGAATGGGGTCCATAAGACACATAAGGGTTGAAGAGGTCAGAGGGATGGAAGTTGTAGTAACAGTAGTGTAGATGGGGAGCACTAGGTGGGATAGGCCAAAGATGAATTGTGCGTGTTCCAGCTAGGTGGGATCAGCTAGAGGTAAAGTGACCGGTATTCTAGTGGGTTGGGTAGTAAGCTTCTTTAAAGAGATGAGTTTTGAGGGACTTTTTAAAGTTTGAAAAGGAAGGAGAGAGCTGGATGCTCTGCAGAAGGGAGCTTTAGAGAGAGGGGGCAGCTCGGGCGAAATCTTGGAGACGCGAGTGAGAAGTGGTGATGAGGTTGGAGGAGAGTTTTAGTCCCACTGAGAAGCGCAAAGGTCGTGCAGGGAGGTATCGGTTAACAAGGGAGGCAATGTAAGGAGGGATGGAGGAGTGGAGGGCTTTGTAGGTTAAAGACAGAATAGAGTACTCCTAGCATGTACAACGTCTTATAATATAAGAATGCATTATTTGTAGTAACATGAAAGCATACATATTCTGTTGCTTTTGACCGTACTGCTGACGGTTTGTCACAGGCAATACAATGAAGGGGAGACACAGTATATGTCCAATGTTTTTCAGTTATCTCCGGTGCCTTGAATGCTGGCTTATTTAGTCCGAGTCGTCTTCTCCGTCTTGGTGCTTGGATTCTGAAGATTGTAGAGGTGGTGGAAGCATGGGTAGGGCTTTGGTCACTTAGACATGTATCTATGTCTGCTGGATCTTCCATTGTGAACTGTCTATTTTTCCAAACGCTGGGGCATGCCCCATTTGTATTTTTAATATCTATGGCTCGCAGATGTGTCATTAATCTCGACATGGATCTTGGAAAAAATATAATATCAGGAGGTAGGTACTCAAATATCTGTAGTTGGGACTCTTCAAATTGTATATTGCATAGTCTCCGGGCAGCTACTTGGACAGCCAGTTTTTCAGTATTAAAACGTATGATGATATCTCTTGGGGCCCAGTGAGGAGCCCTGCTTGCTTTTTTTTTTTTTTTACCCTAATACTAATTGGCCATAAAGTTGTTGAACATGTTCATATAAAGCCCCACCCACAGCCACGCCTTCAGCCACTCCCACATACATAAGTGTTCCTCTTTGGAAGTTTGAAATGTTGGGAGGTAGGGGTGTTGTTAGGTCTCCAAATGATCTGGGGCCGGAGCCCAAAGGGGCTCTGTCACACACGCGCACAGCTTGCACCCGTCACGCAGTGTCAGTATGGCCAGGAGGTGTGGTTACTGCAGGCACTCGCCTGTGGGATGCACCTCGAGGATGCACCTCTCACCTAGAGAGAGCTCCCTATAGCAGCACCTCTCCTCAAGATCGGCCCTCATCCCCTCGCGAGCATAAGTTCAGGGGGCTATGGACCGGGGATTCGGGGCTATAGCCCCAGTAACCTACCCCTAGCAGCGCCACTGTTGGGAGGTATGCAGTAAGCATACCTTGATCAGAATAAAACCAACATGCCTTTGGAGCAAGGCACTCCAGCCATGTCTGTGTAACTTGCAAAAAGAAAAAGATTAAAAAGGGGGGTTCTACACTCAGGACAAATATTACAGTTTTTTTTTTCTAGTTTCTTATTAGCTTCTGTAGATGTGTAAAGGATTTTTCAAGTAAAATAGTTAAACGTTTTTTTGTTTTTTTTTCCCCCACCACAATTTATAATTATTGTAAATTATATATGACCAGAATAATGATATCTAAAGGATGCTCTTCTTATCCTTAAAAATATATATAATTTGTGTGTGCAAATAAGAAAGAAAATTAGAACTAAACACAAATACCAGTCCGGCTACGAAGGGATTAAAAGGGGATATAAACATCCACATTTAGCTTTCACTTGTGTTGAACTCAGTTGCTTCATAAGTTGAGATGAATTCCATCATCTCCATCCAGCGGTTATCAGTCGTTGGCGTCTTTTTAGATTACAGCGTCTTTTGAACTTGCCCTAAAGTTCTACTAGCAAGCTGTTACACACAACGTCCGATAAACAAGCAAGTACCTTCTCCGTTCTGCTCCCTGCCAAAAGGTAATGGGAACATCATTAATACCAAGGGGAGTACAGCCATGTCTATCTTCTTGGAACACAATCCAGGGCCCAGGGATTCACGGCAGTTTCCCAATGCAATAATTCCTGCATTATCATAGAGCTGTCCATCTAGGATACTTTTTCTCAACTTCCAGAAGAGTTTGTTTATGCAAATCCTTAGCCGTTTAATGCATTGATTCCTTTAAAGAGGCAGCGAGCAAACCCTTCCCTCTAAAGAAAAACAACAAGAAATGGGGTAATCGGGCAGTAGAGCGTTCTGCCTGAATAAAACACATTATGAACCTCATTGGAGAGAGTTTAATCTGAAACAGTAGCTAGGAGGCTCCTGTGTCACTGAGCTGGCTGGGTAACCATGTTTTCTTTTTCATTTACATGCCGACTTATCTCCTTCCAGCTAGAAGTTGTGGTCGCCAACATGTAGACGAAAGATTCGCCAACACAACAGTAGAGGGGCGACCATGACGCAGAGCTGTAGCAATCCATGAGACAGCAGCCTCAAAGTCTTAATTGGGCTAAACTTTAATTACCGTTTGAATGGAGCATGTTAATCAGACTTATGTTCGTTAAAGAACCAGTTCCGACTTATACGGTGATCAGTGAATGACTGTGTCTTTCATGCCATTGTAGTGCGTGGCACAGACAGGATGCCAGCATCTTCAGTATTGATTATAGACAACCTCTTTTTGGGACCACCACCATGTTGTCACTGTTGTGTTCTCTTCCCGAACGAGAGCTAGGTAGGGTTACAGGCAGGTCGATGCTCAATATGGCTTGCTCTGGCCAGATCTGGTCATAAAGCCGAATTGCTGAGAAATTCGTTTACCCCATATGGCCAATTTTGGCAGCCAGTTCGACAATTTTGGGCCTTCTTTCAGCCTTTTTGGGTTCAGAGTGGAGGCAGGAGTCTGACAGCAAACCATATGGATTTTACTTACTCCTAAAGAACAGAAGTTGGTCTGAAATCGGCAGAAATTAATGTATTTTAACTGGAGAATTGAACAGAAATGTGTAAAAGAAATAGTATACAAAATTTTTTCTATACTATTATAATAAATTAATGTTACACTATAAAAATGTATATTTACATTAATAAATAATGTATTTTTTTCCATTTTATGCTCATTTACTTTACTTTATTTTTATGTATTTAATTTATCATGTTTTTTTTCCTTAAGGATTTAAATTTTATTTAATTTCAGGCCATTATCGGTAGGACTTTGGCTTCTATGGGAGGACTTTCGACTATTTCTGTAATAGTAATAGCTGTCCTCCTGAAAAAGCCCAGGGATAAGCTGAAGTTCTCCCCATAGTAGTCTATGGAGAGGACCAAGGCAACCATTTTAGCTGCCAAGCGCAGTTGGAGTTCGGGTTCCGAAATGTCAGGACAAAAATCGTCCACATAGGGTGATTTTCGTGCTGATTCCAGATCACTTTTAGATTGTAAGCTCTATTAGCAAGACTCTCTACCTCATGTATCAGTCTGTTCCTCTAGATTGTAAGCTCTGCAAGCAGGGCTCTCTACCTCATGTACCAGTCTGTCCCTCTAGATTGTAAGCTCTGTGAGCAGGGCTCTCTACCTCATGTCTCAGGCTGTCCCTCTAGATTGTAAGCTCTGTGAGCAGGGCTCTCTACCTCATGTATCAGTCTGTCCCTCTAGATTGTAAGCTCTGTAGCAGGGCTCTCTACCTCATATATCAGTCTGTCCCTCTAGATTGTAAGCTCTGTGAGCAGGGCTCTCTACCTCATGTATCAGTCTGTTCCTCTAGATTGTAAGCTGTGTGAGCAGGGCTCTCTACCTCATGTATCAGTCTGTCCCTCTAGATTGTAAGCTCTGTGAGCAGGGCTCTCTACCTCATGTACCAGTCTGTTCCTCTAGATTGTAAGTTCTGCGAGCAAGGCTCTCTACCTTATGTATCAGTCTGTCCCTCTAGATTGTAAGCTCTGTGCGCATGGCTCTCTACCTTATGTATCAGTCTGTCCCTCTAGATTGTAAACTCTGCGAGCAGGGCTCTCTACCTCAGGTATCAGTCTGTTCCTCTAGATTGCAAGCTCTTTGAGCAGGGCTTTCTACCTCATGTATCAGTCTGTCCCTCTAGATTGGAAGCTCTTTGAGCAGGGCTCTCTACCTCGTGTATCAGTCTCTTCCTCTAGATTGTAAGCTCTGCGAGCAGGGCTCTTTCCCTCATGTATCAGTCTGTTCTAGTTCATTTAACTTGGTATGTAGTCGCCCTCTGTGCTCGGTACCTAGCGCTATGTAAATTAATGTAGTTATATAAATAAATGTTAATGAAATGTAATCACCGCAGTGATCCAATTGGGTCTAAAACCCAGAGCTTTTTTTTTTTCTGAAGATAATCAGATAATCGGAGCTGCCTGAATCGATCCTTTTGGTGTTTTTTTTTTTTAAAGCTTGTTGAAAAAAACGTCATTAGTTCATCCCTATATTTTACATGCTCAAGCATGCTTCGTTTTTGCTCCGCCCTCTGGCCTTCGTGTGGAAATACTGTGCATACAGCTGTACCCTCAGAATCGCACAGGCTCCGCGATCCTCCCCATTGAAATAATCCGCGAGGATCCGTCCCTCGTAAGAAATCTGCCAAATATATACGTTTTAAAGTAAGCAGTGCTGAAATAGATTAAATGATACTTGATGAATCAATTAATTTATTTTCCTCCATTAATGAAGCTATTGCATTCTCCAGGAGTCGGTAGCAGACTTACAAAGTGCACAGCTATCCTGCTCTCCCGCAGTGAAAGGACAAGAGCATAAACTACTGAACTCTTGATTACTGCTTCCGTCATTAGAAGATGATCTAATATGCAGATGCATGCAACGAGCGTCTTAATTCTAAATTCCCACATTGTTTAATGCTAAGCATGCGATTACGACATCCTCTCTTTGTCATAGGTACCCAATCTGTCAAGCAGATTCTAATCTAAGTGACATGTTTTGCCTTTGATTTTTATTTTTCATGCTTTAATAACGGATTTTTCCCATAGACGACGTTTATCTCCTTCGTCTTGTGACCCTGACGCTATCATACACAAAACGCCTTTCCACATTGTAATAAAATCATTGTAAATCTCTCCGCTCGCCATTCGTTTGACATCGGCACTCAGACTTGTTGGAAACTGATGAGCCAGTTGTTTATTTGTTTCTGGCCGGAGCAGTTGGTTTATTGTTTCGTTTTACAAAACACCCCTTTTTTTGGGGCATTGTTTCCACAAACCACGGAAGTGTCCACTTCACAGCCACATGATCGGCTTTTAAACATGAGAAGAGCAGCTCATGAACGCTAAACCCCCCCCATATCTAACGAGTCAACAATCCCGCAGTTGATGATGTAAGTATTTCTAAAGTTGTTGTGTTTAATTGTTGTGTTCGGCAGGGTCTCTGGCTTTCTAAATTACTTTTCTGTAACATAATGTTGACAAGAAATGGCTGACCAGGTACAAGATATACCAAGCGGTAGGATATGTACTTCCTCTTTTAGATCCTTGTGGGCGTGGACTATTTGAGCCGGTAGAATGCCAGTTTGACGAGCATTTGCACACACCTGGATGAAGTTAGGTGTTAGTGACCTCTTGTGACTTAGGGAGCCGAGTATGTGGGCACCACTTTCAGGCAGGGATCAATGAAGCAGTTACCCCTGAAATAAATTACTACTTTAGGTTAACTACTATGAAGGAATGGATATTATGTCGGGGGCGTCCATCGTGTGGCCAATCCAACAGAAAGGTTTGGCCCATCTGACTTTTTTAAAGAGCCACTAAACTGTCCCCCCCCCTCCCCTAACATAACATAAATTCTAACATAAAAGCACAAGTGGAAAAATTAGTGACCCTAGTATGAGAATAAACTGGCATGTACTGTTTTAGTTACATGCCACTCTATCCTGTGGCTGTCGCCGACAGTGGCTCATTGCTAGTGCACCGAGAGACCCCCATTTTCATATGCAACCAACAGAGGCTTATTATTTATCGTCTCTCCGATGGCGGAATTGAAAACCAAGGGTCTCTCTCTGAACTAGCAGTTATCTCTCTCGCTATCTCTGTCTCTCTGGTTGTGGCTTATTTTAATGGGCAAACTGGTTGTGGCATATTTAATGGGCAAACTGGTTGTGGCATATTTTAATAGGCAAACTGGCTGTGGCATATTTTAATGGGCAAACTGGCTGTGGCATATTTTAATGGGCAAACTGGCTGTGGCGTATTTTAATGAGCAAACTGGCTGTGGCGTATTTTAATGAGCAAACTGATGTGGCATATTTTAATGGGCAAACTGGTTGTGGCGTATTTTAATGAGCAAACTGGTTGTGGCGTATTTAATGGGCGAACTGGCTGTGGTGTATTTAATGGGCAAACTGGTTGTGGCATATTTTAATGGGAAAACTGACTCTGGCATTACTTAAAGGGCACCTGATTGTGGCATGTTTTATTGGACAAAGGCACACTGTGGCATGTGAGGTTATGCTGAGAGAGATTTGTTGGATGATACTTTGCTGTAGGTAATGAAAATCTAATTGCCAAATAGGTAGAAAATGGGGTGTATGTTATTATTGCCTTTAAAACATTACCTTTTGGTCCAAAATTGAAGACTTAAAAAATATAACTTTATTTGACAAGAACAAAGTGGGGGAGAGGTATCCCATGACCAATTCGTGGCTCATAGTGACAAATTGTAAAAGGCAGCACATATAGCGACAATAGTATTTATTTATTTATTTTGTGTATACACAAAATTTGTTTTTTTTCCCCCCATAGTGGTTCAGATGTGTTATTTCTTTCCACAGATACGCTATTTTCTACCTACTATGCTGAAAAGTGACTCTGTGGTTCCCAAGCTGTTAAATGTGCAATGGTGGTCCGCAACTCAAATGGGATTTGGGATTGTGGTCCTCTGGTGTAAAAACGATTGGGAACCACTGTTCTAGATAACGATAGTACTTGGCAGCAGAAAGAAAAATGTTAAACCAGAGTGTTTAAAAAAAATAATTCTATGTTTCGATGAGCAATTTTGTTTAGGTGTGCGTGCTGTTCCATCAGTGTAAAGGATGTTATGTTATTTTTTTACAGTAATATCTGTTATAACAAATGCTACAAATCAAGATAAAGCCTCGGCCTGGCTCCCCTCTGACTCCCACTGCTGCCTGCTTCGAGTCAGTTGTGAAAGACAGCATTATTTAAAGGGATTCTTTTCACAATGCAAATAATGATAAAGCATATTTCATCAAACTCCTAAAATCTGTCATTAAACATAGGCGCACACAGGATTAGCACCCCTGTTGAATAGTAAAAATAAAAGAGACTTCCCCTGATGCTCTCCTTTTTATCCTGGTCTAAAATGCTGGAAGAGACAACTTACCTATAAATCTCCACATGCTCTGTGCTCTTTCTTCTACTACAGAGCAGACATACTGGGGGTCATGTATAAAAATCCCACACTGCAAAATGTGGGGATTTTTAAAAACGGGCACCTTCACCATTTGTTCTGCTACTCAAATCAGACGCTTAACATCCCCTGACTTTTTTTCTTATACATCGGCTGCGCCGGCATAGCGAGCGCTGAACCAACCAAAATCTAAGTATTCAGTGTAGATAACGCAGACTCCTAACTGTGCACATTCCCATTCTGCTGCCAATCTGCCCCCCACACATGCAACTCTGCCCATCCCAGTGTACGATTAAGGAATTTATTCATGAGAGATGGAATTGGCAAGGTAATTTCAAACGTAAGGCCAAAGTAGCCGAGTTGAAAGAATTCTCCAATTCTCTTCGCCTTAATGTGTATACTTTGTGGATAACTGACTCACATTTTTCCGTGTAATGAATCTAGATCTACTTGTTTTACACAACCCCACGTTCTGTATTTTTTTTTTTTACTCCAAATGAAAATTTATTAAAATGTTCCAATTAGAATCCCGATAGCCCCAAATTCACCTTTTCCTTGAGTCGAGAACTTGCCGATTCCCTGCCAGGAAAACCGCTCCCTGTAAAAGTGTTCTTAATTTCCTGATTTCTCAGATGCTTTATCATTTTCACCCATTCTTAATGCAGATTCCTTATGTACATGTTATAAATATGTATCCGCTAGGAAATTAATTAACCTCTATATCTGTTTACAGAGTCCAGAAGGATTTTGATGTTCCCACAAACTATTTAATTGGGGCTCATGCATACTGCACACAAGTAAGTAATCATGATGTATGTATTCCGTATATATATATATACTAGTAAAAAAAAATTTAAAAACTATTTTTGGGTAGAGTTCTAGAAGTGGAGCAATCACCATGGAGACCAGTGAAATGCCATCTACTGGTGTAATCACCATGGAGAGCAGTGGAATGCAATCTACTGGTGTAATCACCATGGAGAGCAGTGGAATGCAATCTACTGGTGTAATCACCATGGAGAGCAGTGGAATGCAATCTACTGGTGCAATCACCATGGAGACCAGTGGAATGCAATCACCATGGAGAGCAGTGGAATGCAATCTACTGGTGCAATCACCATGGAGACCAGTGGAATGCAGTCTACTGGTGCAATCACCATGGAGAGCAGTGGAATGCAATCTACTGGTGCAATCACCATGGACAGCAGTGGAATGCAATCTACTGGTGCAATCACCATGGACAGCAGTGGAATGCAATCTGCTGGTGCAATCACCATGGAGAACAGTGGAATGCAATCTACTGGTGCAATCACCATGGAGACCAGTGGAATGCAATCTACTGGTGCAATCACCATGGAGACCAGTGGAATGCAATCTACTGGTGCAATCACCATGGAGAGCAGTGGAATGCAATCTATTGGTGCAATCACCATGGAGAGCAGTGGAATGCAATCTGCTGGTGCAATCACCATGGAGACCAGTGGAATGCCATCTACTGGTGCAATCACCATGGAGAGCAGTGGAATGCAATCTGCTGGTGCAATCACCATGGAGACCAGTGGAATGCAATCTGCTGGTGCAATCACCATGGAGACCAGTGGAATGCCATCTACTGGTGCAATCACCATGGAGAGCAGTGGAATGCCATCTACTGGTGCAATCACCATGGACAGCAGTGGAATGCAATCTGCTGGTGCAATCACCATGGAGACCAGGGGAATGTTTCTGCTTTAGATCCCCTATCTCCGGTATAAATCCACCTTGTAACCTTACAGACAGACGCTGGTTTACAGCTGCCTTAACTGAAAGGTGGAGCTTATCTGGCCGCTGGCGCACACTGACCTTGTTAGCACTTGCCAGCTAGAGCAGAGGCTACGCCACTAGAAGAGCGTGGCCTATTTGAGAGAGACAGTCGTAGCAAAAAAATTGACTTTATGTTTAATTTAAAGATTGGTCAAGTGTAAATGATTTATAAAAGAAATATTTAATGAAAGAATATAAATAAAGTTCCTTTTTAAACCTTTACCGCATATAGTTCTCTCAGGGGGCAGACATCCCTCACCTTGGTTCAGATGAAGAAAGATCTAAACAATATGTCTGGCTCCTGGTAGAGCTATATGGAGTAAAGATGGCCCAATAAGGCATTTCTATATAAAATGGCTAAACCTGATGCAATCCTTTATGTAAACGCAGCTTCATTTTTTGTTACAGTTATCTTTTAAAAAGTGCCTTCCATTTTATCATCCTATTAGTATCACTAAACATTTTGGAAAAAATAAATCCATTCCAGTGGTTCTTTAACCTCTTGATGACTGGCCGCGTTCATCTTTTTTGCAGTGGGTGTGTCTAACGGTTATTAAAGGGTCTGTCTGGCGCCCAAAATGCATCTTCCAAATATTAATGCATATTAATGTGCTTTCAAAGTACTTTAAAATGCATGTCTTACAGCTAGATAAAATTGTGAAATTACAGCTGTTTGCAAGACGCAAGGACTGCCCCCACTAGCTACTAGAGTAAAAATAAATAAATTTAAAGGTTTGAGCGAAAGTCCATTTCCTTTTTTTTTTTTTTTTTTTTTGCTGCAGGAACCAATGAGAATAATGCCATTTAAATGAATGGAATATCCTTTCTCTCTAGTGATGTCATCAGACAATGTGTTGCACTGTTAAGAGATCCTACTGTGGACAAGAGCAAGGTCAATCATGGGACACTCAATCGACTCAAATTGAGGAGGACAGGAAGTGACTATATGAAACAAAACGTTATATCCTCAGTGTCTATATAATCAGTACTGAAGCACCTGCTGTAACCATGCAGAGTAATCACTGGGGGAGGGCTTGAGCCTGTGCATTATACAAGCAGTAATCTTCATCTTGCACCAAAGTGAGTTTGTTACTAGACTGTCCCTTTAACCTCTTTCATATTTAGTTCTCCCAAAGAAATTATAGATTTTTTTAGGAGACTTAATTGATACAATTCTTTTCTATTTAACACACAACTGAGTAGAGAAAAAAAATAGGGAAAACTGGAGACAAAACCAAATGCATTTTCATATTTTTTTTTTTTTTACCAGTGCCACATTTTTCACGTAGCTAACTCAAATAAAGATAAGATTCTGTACGTTGTGCTGTGATAGTATCTCATGGGCATCGGATTGTTACTTATTTTTACCAATCATAATGAAAATGGTTTGCACTGGCTTCACTAGCTGTAAATTTAATTTAAAAAAAATACAGCGAGAGAACCACGGACCTCCCTGGAATACCACTGCTCTTCTGGGGAGAAAAATAATTTGGTATCTCATCACTAACTAGCCACCCACCCAAACTTTCTAACTACCCACTAATTCTATCCTAGCCAAACAGAAAAAAAGAGTCAGGAAAATAAAGTGGCTTTATGATTACTGGATCAGTAACATGGTTAAACGCTTCCCCAGCGTTAGACATTTCTAAAAGATTATCAAATGGGCAATCCCGGCGGATAAAAAGAAAATTCAAAACGTATTTTACCCATCATAAAGTGCCCTTTTATGCCTGAAAACCGAATATTTTTGTGTTTACTTTTTCTTTAAAACATAGAAAAAAAAAAAACAGGTATTACAGTCAACATGTCCTCACTCAATGCTACACTAATACAACTCTGTCTCAGGGTCATAATGTCTCAATAGATACTTATTTTTTAGCAGGATTAAAATAACTTCATACTTAAAATAGCAATCCATTAATACATTAAAGCATTGTGATTTGAGATCATGCTGTAACATTTGCTAACTTCCTCGCTTTGTAATAAGGGGAAGCTTTTGAGAGCAGTAAACATTTATATTCCATAATTGCTAAAATGGAGTGCGGCAGGATCCCACAAAGACTTAGTGTACATCGGTGAGGTTACAAGGTTCATCATCGGTTGTCGGTCACTTGGAAATCTCCTTTTTTTTTTTTTTTTTTTGAAAGAAAAATAAATGTTGTCCATTAAAATAACCTCAAACGGATCCGAAATATAGTGTAGATTAGACAATGATAATGTTGTAAATGGTTATTGCAAATGGAAATGTGTGATGAAAATGTAAAGGAAATAGACTTATCTATGCATTGTGCAGGTACAATCCTGCTGTGCGTGCCTCCTGCTAGACGTACACAATCAATGGATGCCCAGCACTCAATACAAATGGGAGAACTTTATTGATCAGACGCAGGCAACCTTTCAGGCCTGAAGAAAACGTTGCGAATGTCAAAATGTTGAGTGTCTGATCAGTAAACTCACATTTATATTGCGTGCAAGGCGTCCATTGATTGTGTATGCTGCTAAAATTTGGGTGGGGTCTTCGTCCCTGAGCCCCAAAAAAGAACCCAAGCATCACCGAACCATTATTCACCTCCCGCTAGACAAGCTCCACTGACCAAGGATTTGTCATTTTAAACTGTGTCTTGGGTCCTGCTCCTGACCTATCCCGTCTTTGGTAGCAACTAGATAAAATTATAGAATTTTAAATGGACTGTGTGGTCCCCAGACTCACTTTAATTCAAGATGAAGATTATTGCTTGAATATTGCACAGCTTTTTTTTCCAGTGTGATTTGATGCAGGCTCAAGCCGTCCCTCTGATTACTCTGTATGGTTACTGCAGGTGCGGCAGCACTGATTATATAGATGCTGAACAACGTTTTGTTTGATTTAGTCACTTCCTGTGCTGCTGGAATAGAATACATTGTATAGACTGTGATAAACTTTATCTTATTTACAGTAGGATCTCTTAGCAGTGCAACACATTGTCTGATGACATCACTATAGAAACAGTAAATTACATTCATTTTAATTAAATTATTCTCATTGGTTCCTGCAGCAAAAAGAAAAGGAAATGGACTTTTACTCAAACTTTTAAATTTCAAGCAATGCAAAACGGAAAACCTGCATTTTAAAGTACTTTGAAAGCACGTTATTTTGCATTAACATTTGGAAGATGCATGTTGGGCACCAGACAGTGCCTTTAATGCCAGGCAGAACCCGACTGGCCAGTTATACAGCATGCCAAGGCATGTGTGGATAGCCAAGTTATACAGCCGCTGGAAACTGGAGCAGCATTAGGAGCCGGCTGAAGGTCAGGTGCTATGTACAGACATTGAACATAGCATCCAACAGGCAGCAAACCTTGATCAGGTTGCTCTTTCCACAGTAACCCTCCCGACAGAGATCGTAACAGCACCAAATTCCTAATACTTTCTCACATTGTAACTAAAGATCTGACCCTCTAATTTGAAGCAATGAACCTGTGTCTTAGCAATTGTCTTATTTTAAAGTAACTTGCCATTCAGCTGTTTATTAATGATTATTAATGGCTTTATTAATAAAAGACGGTATTTCAAACTTAACTATTTTGCAATTTCCTTCTACATTTTCTCCAGTTCCCTCTTTAATGGCTAAAGCCATACATGTTCAAGTCACTGACTTCCAATGTGCTGCACCGTTATATGTAGGACCTTGTTTATGTTTTTACATGTGTCACAGATGAGGTATCTTGAGTTTGCTACGTGGCTTGGCAGGGGATAAACCAACACCTGTCATTGAGATTACCATTTGACAATGGTTCAATTTGAGGCAATACGTCCAGGCTAAACAAAGAAATATGGGATTTTGGCAGCTTTTCCTACACCCCAGAGTGGGGAAACTGGACTGGTTTAGCTTGATTGATTTCCTATATCTAGAGGCCAGTGCACACGTCTGCAGGGATGAGAAGTTAAACCCTTCACCCCTGGTGTTTTGGAAGGAAAGTAATTTAATTACACACAACGACTTTCTTACTGATCAAAGTGGCCTCAACAATGCATTATTAGGTAAATAAAGCCTCCATTGGCCTAGATCAATTCAGCTAGTTTTCCGCTCCTTTCCTAAATGAAATATTTGAATTCCCCAAAATGGTATTTAATTATGGGTAGCACTTCCTGAAATTCTTATTTTTCTGTGTATGATTTATATAGGATAGTGGGAAGTAGCTGACCCCAAACTAATTACAAAGGTAATAAAGTTATATAGTGGCTTTAAAAATCACAAACCAAGTGGAAAATGATTGATAATATTACACCTAACAACAAATATTGTAATAGCAAAATAAAACGATATTTTAGATAGGTAGATGGGGGAAATTGCCCCTCTGCCCCCTTGCTAGTCCTCACCTGCTTACAGACCCATAGTGGAGTGTGTATTTTGCTCGGTAGCAGAATCTCTTGAAGCAAGTCTCCTAGTGCTTGGCTTTCCCCCGACTTAATCATTGGTATCTTCTAAATGAAACATGACAGAAAGATAATGTAAAAGGCACAAAGAGCAGCTACACATGCACAATGTAATATTGCAATGGTAGAATTAATTGTAATTCTAAATAGTAATGATGTTACCCACAATACTTCTGTCTGTGGTCTGCTAAATCATCAACATGGCAGCTTCCAGATAATGGGCCCTGATTGCAGGAGATATGGTACATTACCTCCTTAATTTGTCCCTTGACCCCTTGTCCTTGCCGTGCAGGATAAACAGATTGTTCTCCATACACATGATCCTTCAGGCATTGTCCTCAGTGACTCTGATAACTCAGGGATTTGTGGATAAACAGATCATTGTTTGATATTCCAGACACAAGGCTACAATGTGGCAGAGCTTCGAGTTTTTGGGCTCGATACAGACGACATAACGTGTGCGGTGACGCATTGCAATGTCTTTAGAATGAATCCTGTATAATAATAATACAGCGTCTGTAGCAAAACATTACCATTTACATGAAACATTGCATGGAGCGCAGAGATTGTAATGAACGAATACACAGTACATTGCTGCACCTTCTTTGCTCTGCTTTGCTCTGTCTGTAAAGATACTTGTCAGATTTACTGTGAAGAAGGTGAACGAGCGCTAAGGGAAGAAGTGTTACAGTAACCATCAGTTTAATTATGCCTGTAATGTTCTACACTGGATGCTTTTTTCTTTTTCATACACAATATTGGCAGAGGAATTGCAAGATTCAGACATTAATAGCTGATTGGAAAAGACAGACATGTTGGAGAATTTTTCCAGGTCAGCTATTTTGAAGGGAAGGAATCTGTGTGCACATGTTTACATGTATGTATCTGTGTGCCTCTGTATACATGTATGTATCTGTGTGCGTATGTTTGCATGTATGCATCTATCTGTATGCGTTAGTTTGCATGTATGCATCTATCTGTGTGCGTTAGTTTGCATGTATGCATCTATCTGTGTGTTTTAGTTTGCATGTATGCATCTATCTGTGTGCGTTAGTTTGCATGTATGCATCTATCTTTGTGCGTTAATTTGCGTGTATGCATCTATCTGTGTGCGTTAATTTGCGTGTATGCATCTATCTGTGTGCGTTAATTTGCGTGTATGCATCTATCTGTGTGCGTTAGTTTGCATGTATGCATCTATCTGTGTGCGTATGTTTGCATGTATGCATCTATCTGTGTACGTATGTTTGCATGTATGCATCTATCTGTGTGCGTTAGTTTGCATGTATGCATCTATCTGTGTGCGTTAGTTTGCATGTATGCATCTATCTGTGTGCGTTGGTTTGCATGTATGCATCTATCTGTGTGCGTTAGTTTGCATGTATGCATCTATCTGTGTCCGTTAGTTTGCATGTATGCATCTATCTGTGTGTTTTAGTTTGCATGTATGCATCTATCTGTGTGCGTTGGTTTGCATGTATGCATCTATCTGTGTGCGTTAGTTTGCATGTATGCATCTATCTGTGTCCGTTAGTTTGCATGTATGCATCTATCTGTGTGTTTTAGTTTGCATGTATGCATCTATCTGTGTGCGTTGGTTTGCATGTATGCATCTATCTGTGTGCGTTAGTTTGCATGTATGCATCTATCTTTGTGCGTTAATTTGTGTGTATGCATCTATCTTTGTGCGTTAGTTTGCATGTATGCATCTATCTGTGTGCGTTAGTTTGCATGTATGCATCTATCTGTGTGCGTTAATTTGCATGTATGCATCTATCTGTGTGCGTTAATTTGCATGTATGCATCTATCTGTGTGCGTTAGTTTGCATGTATGCATCTATCTGTGTGCGTTAATTTGCGTGTATGCATCTATCTGTGTGCGTTAAGGAGGAGGGGCTGCACTACTTTTCATTTATAAATTACCTAGTGCCTAGACATCCAACCTCTGCTCTCCAGCTGCTGCAGAACTACGAACCCCATATGTCCCCACCAGCTAGAATGGCAGGAAATGATGGTAGTTATAGTAGAGCTGGAGTGCTGCAGTTGGCAGAGTGCTGCTTAGGATCTAGTGTCTAGCACTTTCTATCTTTTCTCCGCCTTTTGAATTCTTTTCTCTGCCTCTGATAATGGAGCTCATTGAACAGGTTTTTGCTCGTCAGACTGACAGTTTGACTGACCAATACAAGAACAGCTCTATAGACCACGCCCACAAACAGACACTGGCGTAAGTTGCTGTCCTAGTGATTTGTTTTCTTAATTTGTGTATTAACTGTGTCTTCTTTGGGGTCTGCTACTTCCCACACTCCTATATAAATCATACCTATAAAAAAATAATCATTTCAGGAAGTGCTACACATGATTAAGTATCATTTTGGGGGATTAAAATATTTCATTTAGGAAAGGTGCAGAAGACTAACTGAATTGATCTAGGCCAATGGAGGTTTTGTTTACCTCAAGGTAATAAATGCCTTGTTGTAGCCACTTTAATCAATAAGTATTAAAGTAATAATAATAAAGTATTTGTGTGTAATTAAATTACCTTCATTCCAAAACACCACGGGTGAAAGGTTGAACTTCTCATCCCTGCAGATGTATGTACTGGCTTTTCAATATAGAGCTCACCCTAATGCTAATGTTGGGATGGATAAAAATTTGACTTTTCAACAACACCTGTAAATGCATACCTAAAGTACAAAGTATGTGAAAAAAAAAAAATAAGTACAGCAAAATTTGCCAAAGATTGGTGGTAAAATTACTGAATAAAAAGTGGTCAACTACATACCTTTTGGTAGTCTACTTTTGAAAAATATGTGCATGTCGGGTGTGATACATGGATTCATGGCCAATATTAATGTTGTAAGTTTTGTAATAGCAACGCGCTGCGTGTACTTATTGCCCTGTAACTTGCAAAAAAATAGGTAAACATTACGCCAGACATTTCCCTTTCTACGGTCTCGTTTGTTCTTCCCAAATTGCAGTTGTCGTACTTTCATGTGTGCTGTCTGGTATATTATATCTCTGTGTTTAAAATGCGTTTAATACTATTTGTCGCAGGAGCTGGTAAACCTCATTCTTGGGGGTCGAGCGGTGTCCAATGTGTTCAATGATGTGGTGGAACTTGATTCCGGTAATGGGAACTTCACACTGTTAAAAGGAATTGCTCATCGTAGCGAGATTGGATTCTTGTCCCTCTTTGAACACTACAGCGTGTGTCAGGTAAGTCTTATTTAACAACGGATCTTCATGGTATTTATTTTAACCATGTCTGTTTCTTAAAGAGCCACTAAACCTTTTTTCCACTTTTGCTTCTATTAGCAACCTTGTACTGTTCAGGGGCTCTATTGGTCCATGGGTTGAAGGATAAAACTTACCAGGAAAGATTAAAGCATCTTAACATGTATAGCTTGGAGGAAAGACGTAACAGGGGGGATATGATAGAAACATTTATATACATAAAGGGAATCAACACAGTAAAGGAAGAGAGTATATTTAAAAGAAGAAAAACTACCACAACAAGAGGACATAGTCTGAAATTAGAGGGGCAACGATTTAATAGTAATATCAGGAAGTATTACTTTACTGAAAGGGTAGTGGATGTATGGAATAGCCTTCCAGCAGAAGTGGTAGAGGTAAACACATTCAAGGAGTTTAAGCATGCATGGGATAGGCACAAGGCTATCCTAGATATAAGATAAGGCCAGGGACTAATGAAAGTATTACATTACTGAGAGGGTAGTGGATGCATGGAATAGCCTTCCTGTAGAGGTGGTAGAGGTTAATACAGTGAAGGAGTTTTAAGCATGCGTGGGATAGGTATAAGGCTATCCTAGATATACGATAAGGTCAGGGACTAATGAAAGTATTACATTACTGAGAGGGTAGTGGATGCATGGAATAGTCTTCCAGCAGAAGTGGTAGAGGTTAATACAGTGAAGGAGTTTAAGCATGCATGGGATAGGTATAAGGCTATCCTAGATATAAGATAAGGCCAGGGACTAATGAAAGTATTACTTTACTGAGAGGGTAGTGGATGCATGGAATAGTCTTCCAGCAGAAGTGGTAGAGGTTAATACAGTGAAGGAGTTTAAGCATGCATGGGATAGGTATAAGGCTATCCTAGATATAAGATAAGGCCAGGGACTAATGAAAGTATTACTTTACTGAGAGGGTAGTGGATGCATGGAATAGTCTTCCAGCAGAAGTGGTAGAGGTTAATACAGTGAAGGAGTTTAAGCATGCATGGGATAGGTATAAGGCTATCCTAGATATAAGATAAGGCCAGGGACTAATGAAAGTATTACTTTACTGAGAGGGTAGTGGATGTATGGAATAGCCTTCCAGCAGAAGTGGTAGAGGTAAACAAAGTAAAGGAGTTTAAGCATGCATGGGATAGGCAAAAGGCTATCTGAGATATAAGAACTGGGGACTAATAAAAGTATTTAGAAAATTGGGCAGACTAGATGGCCCAAATGGTTCTTATCAGCTGTCACATTCTATGTTTTTATTAGGAGTATAAAATGGAATGTACATTTTAAAGGACAAATGCAGCAAAACATCTTCCGTTTAGTTGAAAGATCAAGTTTATGTGGTTTATATTGAAATGTTGTTATATCTTAGTGTGCCCTCTTTGCTTCCAATAACTCTGTCTATAATCTTGGGTCATATCTCGCTTCATCTGACCCATTGTGAATGAAGATCTGATTCATGATTCCAAACATGTCACTGGCCCAGTTATTGACCACTGCTAGTGAAGTGACAGACGCTCAGCTTTACATTTATTCAATTAAAAGGATCCCTTCAGTGATGTAAAAACAAGAGACAATTCTAATGCCATATGTGAACAAGCAGTGTAACCAAGACTTTGAATTAAAAGTTGTGCTCAGCTAAAAGGGGCAGTGAGGCCTGTTTAGTTTTGCTGGGTTCGAAGAGGTAGGTCAGGTTCTATTTCACATAGAATCCAACTCTCATTCGGTTATCGAGTGTTCGGAAAGACTGGTCAACAATTTCCGATGTCCCAGAAGAGGAAGAAGCCAGAGATTTTGGATGCCTTGTCCAGAAAGTGGGTATTTATTCCCTCCAGTACCTTTGATCCAGAAGGTCTTGAAGAAATTTGGGCAGAATCAGTATCGGCATTTCTGATCGCTTTGTTCACAGATTTCCTGGTTATGTTGAACACCGACTAGGGTACAATCCCACATCAGATTTATGAGAATCTGGAAACTGTTTTCTCTGTAAAACAAATTGCTCCAGAACCCTTCAAGGTGCCTGTTATGGGAATTTTAAAATTACTTAAATTGGTCTTCAACAAGGATTTGCATCCAGGGACTTCTTGGGAGTATATGTTGGCTCTAAAACCCTTTCTGTCCAAAACCCTCGCTTTTCACCCGTTAATTCATCCAATTTTAAGGGTTATTGAGAGAATCCAGCCTTGTCCTCTACAACCCGTCTCGAGCTGGGATCTGTCCTCGTGCGCTCTTCCAGTGGCAATCACCTCCGCCAGATGGCGCCAGATGGGTTGGCGAGTTACATGTATTAGCAGTCAATGAGCCTTACATTATCTTCCACATGGAGAAAGTTGTATTGCGTGCCTTATTTGGGAAAGTGTCCTGCCATCTTTTGCTCGAAAACCAATAAATGCCACACAACAACATTGGCACTTGGACCTAAGAAGATGTCTAAAGGTCTACACTGATCGTTCTGCTGCTTTGTACATTTTATAGTGAAACGAAGGGACTAAACGTCTTGAAAGCCTACGGTATCCAGGTAGATTAAGCCATACTAATGATATGTGAATCCGCACATTCCACAGGAAGCCATGGGGAGGGCTGAAAAAATATATATTGAATATGCAACCTGGTCCTGTATTTATATCATTATTTGACTTTGGCTACCCATGGAGGGGTATGTCTCTGCCCTCTTTTCATAGGTACTAATTAGGGCTATTAAGCGCTGGCACATGTCTTGATAAAGGGTGTGGGATATTACCCTAGACTGAGCTGCCACATGGCCTATGGAGAATAGTTCACGGCTCCTTTAATATACAAATGTCCTATATTATTCGTGTTTTCTGTATGCTGATTCCATGGCGGTTTATGTTTTCGTGGTCGGTTTGTTCGTATCTTTTCCGCTACAGATATTTAGAGATTCTCTAACCCTAGTCGAAAGTCCTTATTATTAAAAACTGGAAAACCAAAGAATAAAACTCTTAAGATCCAAACCTATTATCCAGCTTATAAATACAGTTTGTGAAAATCCTTTGAAGTTAAAAAGAAATGAAACATTCTCCAAAGCAATATATTTGTGTAAACATTACAACATTACATTTAATAAGAGGAAAAAAATCCACATTTGAAAAGCTTTTAATAAACTGTTCATCTATGTTGATTAATACTGTTTACATTATCTTTCTATCTAAGAAGAGAAGCTTAGGAGATATTTTAGCTAGAATCTGTAGAACTGGGCGTGGCATCTTACCAACAGAAACGCATACTGCTAACTCCTAACTTATTTTTTACCTTATTTTACATTACATGGGGGGGAGTGGGGGGGGGGAGCAAACCCATAACCTCACGGAATAATCCAGGCAGAGCACTGTGGCTGGTGTCTATATTCAATGTACTTTTATTGTTCCAGGTGCACAAAAATTGGAGATTAAGGGCAGGGAAAGGAAAAAAAACAGAAATGTCTACCTGGTTGGTAGCGGGGTCTAGTTAACTGGTACTATAACCAATACAATAAAACTGTGTGACGTTTCTTTGTTATGCAATGTATAGCCACGAAAGTACCCAAGTATTAGACTGACGTGGCCTTTTGAAGAGTCGAAACTACAATTACTACTAATTACCAGGGTTTATTTTAATAGTTTTTGCAGGATTATCTGAATGGGACAGAATATGGGGTTTATTGTATGATTTGGGTAGGAACAGGGATGGAGGATGAGTTATTTCATATTTCATATCATGCTACAAAAAAGATTACATCAAACATAAACATTTTAAGTAGTAGTTCTTTGCTCTGTAAAAGCCATGTTTAGAATCTTTGCTCTGTATAGCTCTATCATGAGATGGCCATGTTTAGAATCTTTGCTCTGTATAGCTCTATCATGGGATGGCCATGTTTAGAATCTTTGCTCTGTATAGCTCTATCATGGGATGGCCATGTTTAGAATCTTTGCTCTGTATAGCTCTATCATGGGATGGCCATGTTTAGAATCTTTGCTCTGTAATGCTCTATCATGGGAGGGCCATGTTTAGAATCTTTGCTCTGTATAGCTCTATCATGGGATGGCCATGTTTAGAATCTTTGCTCTGTATAGCTCTATCATGGGATGGCCATGTTTAGAATCTTTGCTCTGTATAGCTCTATCATGGAATGGCCATGTTTAGAATCTTTGCTCTGTATAGCTCTATCATGGGATGGCCACGTTTAGAATCTTTGCTCTGTATAGCTCTATCATGGGATGGCCATGTTTAGAATCTTTGCTCTGTCATGGGATGGCCATGTTTATAATCTTTGCTCTGTATAGCTCTATCATGGGATGGCCATGTTTATAATCTTTGCTCTGTATAGCTCTATCATGGGATGGCCATGTTTAGAATCTTTGCTCTGTATAGCTCTATCATGGGATGGCCATGTTTAGAATCTTTACTCTGTATAGCTCTATCATGGGATGGCCATGTTTAGAATCTTTACTCTGTATAGCTCTATCATGGGATGGCCATGTTTAGAATCTTTGCTCTGTATAGCTCTATCATGGGATGGCCATGTTTAGAATCTTTGCTCTGTATAGCTCTATCATGGAATGGCCATGTTTAGAATCTTTGCTCTGTAAAGCTCTATCATTGGATGGCCATGTTTAGGTTCTTTGCTCTGTATAGCTCTATCATGGGATGGCCATGTTTAGAATCTTTGCTCTGTCATGGGATGGCCATGTTTAGAATCTTTGCTCTGTATAGCTCTATCATGGGATGGCCATGTTTAGAATCTTTGCTCTGTATAGCTCTATCATGGGATGGCCATGTTTAGAATCTTTGCTCTGTATAGCTCTATCATGGGATGGCCATGTTTAGAATCTTTGCTTTGTATTTTAAAGTGAAATAGTACAATAAGTGCGCTGTAAGGTATACTGAAATGAAGAATATAAGACACCTGTAAGGTGAATATGATGTAGTGACAAACTGAAGTGAACAACTGAAGATAGAGTGTGGTGAGACTTGAATGTTCCCCCAGAAATATACACTCACAAATTCTTCAGATATAGGTAGACTTATCCACAAAGAAAGCTGGGTACAATCGAAGATAGCTTGTGCTCTTCTCTGCAGTCCTCTTCTCATGTAGCTCAGATATGGAAGGAGAGATGCCCACAAAAATGATTAGAATGAGAAAGGCACTTTCACTTCAGTATACCTTACAGTGCATATATTGTACTATTTCAGTTTGATATGTTTTCCTTGTGTGTTATTTAGGGACACACTAGTCTAAGTGCTGCTTAAGTTGTGACTTAAGCTATGATATTCACTGTTTTTTCACTGTTTTTGCTCTGTATAGCTTTATCATGGGACGGCCGTGTTTAGAATTGTTGCTCTGTATAGCTCTATCAGGGGTGGACATGTTGTTTAGAATCTTTGCTCTGTATAGCTCTATCAGGGGTGGACATGTTGTTTATAATCTTTGCTCTGTATAGCTCTATCAGGAGGTGGACATGGAGTTTAGTATCTTTGCTCTGTATAGCTCTATCGGAGGGTGGGCATGTTGTTCAGAATCTTGGGTCAGATGTTTCTCCATCCGACTAACAATGAAGAGAATTTATGTTGCAAGCGAAATGTCCGCCCCCTGATAGAGCTATACAGAGCAAAGATTCTGAACAACATGGCCGCCCACTGATAGTTATACAGAGCAAAGATTCTGAACAACATGTCCTCCCCCTGATAGAGCTATACAGAGCAAAGATTCTGAACAAGATGGCTGCCCCCTGATAGAGCTATACGAAGCAAGAAGAGCTCAATAAGGTACTTTATTTGTATTCTCTCATTAAAACGTTTCTACTTATCTACTTACAAATCTACCCTTGATAAAATCTTTTCTATTCAGCATAACGTAATTATTTGTCTACAGTTGTGCTTTCAGTAGAATTCAGCACACACACTGCCAGAGATTAAATTCCTTATGAAACATGCCATTGGTTCTTAGTTCTTAGTATGAGCTGTATGCAAACCGCTGCCGATTCCAAAAGGAATTTCCTAATAATAATAATTTTTCCTTCTTCAAGATAACAAACCACATTATAAAATCATTAAAAGAATCATTTTGGAAGCCAGGGTAAGAATAGGATCCAGTTTCCAGACCTTTATTTTAGGTTTGTGTTTTATTTGGAGCCTGTCCTTTCACCCTTATCTAATTACTGTGTTAGACAGACACTCTGCTCCCTTGGAAAAGTAAGTGTTTGCAGATTGAATAATGAAAAGTTACTTTTTACAACTATCATTATATCATCAGATATTCCACTCATGTGCCCCATCTGCCCAACCCTTACACGACCACTTCTGACTTGAAAATATATACCGTATTTTCCGGCATATAAGACGACTTTTTAACCCATAAAAATCTTCTCAAAAGTTGGGGGGTCGTCTTATACGCCGGGTACTAGTATTTACTCTCCTATTTTCTGCTCTGTCTTCGCTCGCGCTGTTAAGCTGGTCCGTGGCTGTGAGGGAAGCGTTGTGAGCTCCCCTCAGGCCGCGCAGCTTTAAACTTTTTTTTTAAACAAAACTTTATTGACCGCGCGGCTGAGGGGGAGCTTACAACGCCTCCCTCACAGCTACGGACCGGCTTAACAGCGGGAGACAGAGCAGAAAATAGGTGAGTACTGGGGATTGGGGAAAGGGGGAGGAGGGTGGCAAACTCTATATTTTAACCTTAAAGGTTAAAATATAGATGCGATTTTTCCGGTTTATAAGACGACTTAGTTGGGGGGTCGTCTTATACGCCCAATCGTCTTATACGCCGGAAAATACGGTATGCATATTTATAAAAGAATAAAGAATTCTAAACATGTGTATATACTCATTAAACATCTGAATATCTGTATTCTCCAATATGTTTCATTTTACCCTCATATCTTAGGTTTGCAGCTTTTACAAATCCTCCCCCTAAGCTCTCAGCATTTGGGGGGATCCCAGGAGGGGTAAAAAAGCAACTTTAAAAAAAAATGTTTCCAAAAAATATTGAAAATAAAAGTATTCCATGTAATAAGTATGCTTGCAATATGTGCATGTATGTATTGCACAGGACCATGCATCTGCAGATTTGCTCCATTTGCAGTTGTGCTCTGCTAGCTTTGCCAGGTCAGCCCAGTGGCGTAGCGTGGGTTGTCAGCACCCGGGGCAAGGCAAATAATTTGCGCCCCCTAACCCGTGGATTTTAGCACTCGAGTCTCTTCTACTAGATTTTATTAAAGAAACCCTTACCCCCCAAGCACATGTATTGTTTGTTATGAAAATACTTATGTAATTAAAGTAAAATGCATCTAAATACAAGTTTATTTTCCAACACTTTATTGAGTGCGAACATGCATTACACACATTCTCCACATTTTCAGCAGGTCTATGAATACAAATATACACATGTAGTAACCTAGCATGGGCCATGCTATTATATGTCGTCTCACAACCATCGTAAACGACAAAAAATATCAAGAACTGCTACATTTACATTTGCGGTTAAGGCAGCCTCTAGTGGCTGTCTTCCGGACAGACACTAGAGGCGCATCTGCGACGCTGGAGCCTGGAGGCACATTTCGCCTCCATCGCGCAGAGTGTCCATAGGAAAGCATTGAGAAATGCTTTCCTATGGACACTTTGAATGCGCGCGCAGCCATGCGCATTCAGCTCCAGTGACGTCGGACGGGGAGCTGACGTCAGACAGGGAGGAGAGGTCACCAGCACCGAGGGAGCCTGGCGCTGGATTAAGGTAAGTAACTGAAGGGAATTTAACCCCTTCAGCGCCACGGGAGTGGGACCCTGAGGGTGTGGGCACCCTCAGGGTACTAAAGTGTCAGGAAAACCGCTTTGTTTTCCTGACACTATAGTGATCCTTTAAGAGTTTAAGGGGTTATTTTGGCCTGGGGAAGCCAAATGGTTATACACCTATGCTTTAAACCAGGAGTAGACATCCTTTGCCACTCCAGATGTTGTGGACTACACCTCCCATGATGCTTTGCAAGCCTTAATGGAGATGTAGTCAAAAAACAAAGGGAGTGTCAAAGGTTACCTACCCCTGCACTAAACCAAAAATATATAATACAGTTCCTACCCCATAAATATAATATTTAATGCTATGATATTTAATGCTCTCATCCAACCCCCTTCCCTCCACAGTTCCTAATAAATATATTACAAATATAATTCCCTCACCCCTGTAGCCCCACCTATTTACATTTCCTTCTACATACACACATATATATAGATTATTCATTAGGCCACAAATGTAAAAAATATAATCATTGCCTCATCTCAAATTCCCAAGTCAGATCTTTCCCATCCCCCCCTCTTCCCCTAATACACTGCTGACCCCCCTCCCCCTAATACACTGCTGACCCCTCCCTCCCCTAATACACAGTTGACCCCCATCCCCTAATACATTACTGCCCCCCTTCTTCCCTTCCCCAATACATTACTGCCCCCCTTCTTCCCTTCCCCAATACATTACTGCCCCCCTTCTTCCCTTCCCCAATACATTACTGCCCCCCTTCTTCCCTTCCCCAATACATTACTGCCTCCCTTCTTCCCTTCCCCAATACATTACTGCCTCCCTTCTTCCCTTCCCCAATACATTACTGCCTCCCTTCTTCCCTTCCCCAATACATTACTGCCCCCCTTCTTCCCTTCCCCAATACATTACTGCCCCCCTCCCCCATACATTACTTCCCTCCCTCCCCCATACATTACTTCCCCCCCTCCCCATACATTACTTCCCCCCCTCCCCATACATTACTGACCCTCCCCTCCCCCATACATTAAATGACCCCCTCCCCTCCCCCATACATTAAATGAACCCCCTCCCCCATACATTTAATGAACCCCCCTCCCCCATACATTTAATAAACCCCCCTCCCCCATACATTTAATAAACCCCCCTCCCCTCCCCCATACATTAATGAACCCCCCTCCCCTCCCCGTACATTAATGACCCCCCTCCCCTCCCCCATACATTAATGACCCCCCTCCCCATACATTAATGAACCCCCTCCCCATACATTAATGAACCCCCCTCCCCATACATTAATGAACCCCCCTCCCCATACATTAATGAACCCCCGCGATGCAGTTTCAGAAGAGCCTCCGCCGCGCAGCCGCCGGATGTGACGTCACGCCGTCATTTGCCGCTCACATCCGGCGGCTGACAGGAAGTATCGCGCGGTTGTGGCTGCGGCCGCGCGGCCGCATAGGGCTAGTGCGCCCCCCCAGATATTGCGCCCGGTGCGGCCGGCCCCCCCTGCACCCCCCACGCTACGCCCCTGGGTCAGCCAGATGTTGTATCGCATACAAATAACTTTTACCTGCTCCCCTGCAGAATGTAGAAGGGTCTGTGTGGTCCAGTTAATTAATCAAGGCGAGGGTCTCATAATAATTACCTTAATTTATTAATTTATTAAATTCTGTCTGTACACGTAGGAATTATACATTTTGCATGGAACATTATACATGTCCCTAAAAAACAAAAAATAATATATGGCTGAACCTACACATATTCGTATAGAGTCAGTAGGAGGAGTTTAGTTAGAATCTACGACGTTATTTGCATGACCATTGTAGCATTTCAAAAAAAAGGGAAAGAGATATAGAATTACTACTATGAATTCCTCAGAGACCATTCTGTAACCTCAACTCAAAAAGAGAAATCTGAATTTTAAGCAGGTGCAGTCGCCTCGAAGACTGAGAAAAGTATTTGAACATGGAGTAAAAATGGGAATATTCCTCATTATGTAATGAGTTTCCAAAGACCAACACCTGAGTGACCGTTTCTTATATTGATGGTTTTTTTTTGAATGTACCATGTTTAGAGAATATATGTTTTTATGTTTATTCATTGTATTCTATCTCAATACATATTATTACATGTAGAGGAATAGGAGCATTATTCCAACTCTTCTACTTTGTCTTTAAGTTTGCCTTCTCAGTTCTCTGCAATTATCTCTTTCAGGAATAGTCTTTCATTAATCTGCTTTTGGAGTCTCGAGGGGATTCCTCTATCTCGGGCTTAATTGTCATAGCTTTCATTTTGTTGTTGTTGTGGCTGTGAGATCATAGCTGTGTTTTGTCTAAATAAATAAGTAGAGGGAGCTATCTGGGAGCGGTTAAATTTGGCAAACACATGTCTTTTTTTAGCCTGGTATAGTCTGTAACTATAATGATGATCAAATGAAGTGCTGATTAAAGAGACAACATCCTTTGGTTGGGTGTTGATTCTCTGTCCAGTAATTGATTGTCGATGATTTACTTGGTTGTAAACTTGTGGCATAAGAATCTAACCAGGTTGAACAAAAACACATCCCAGTGAGCGGAGTCAATGTGCGTTTAATTAGAATACATTAAAGGCTCAGACATTTGGGAAGAAGGAAACCGAACTGGCAAACAATACTGGTGTCTGAAAACATAACAAAAAACATCCTTTTACTTCCGCTCAGTGTGGAGATCTAGATCCTTGTAGGTAACGTGGTCTAAGCACTGAATGAATGCTCTTCAAACTAACCATCCTCGACATTTGTATGAAGAATGGGCAATATAATTATACAGCATCCTCGCCCCGTCCGTGTGGATCCTCTGTAAGGTGATAAAGGAGCTTTTACTATCGACAGGACATAGGACAGGATGGTCTGACTCATGGGTCTGGGAATTCCTCATAAATTAATTCTTATTATATTTTGAAAGTATAATACTTTATTTTTATTCAAAATGACTTGCTATCAACTGGCGATTTAAGTAGATTGAAAAGTCTCATAGCGCCCAGACCAAAGTCGTAGCTTCAGCCACTCCCACAAAAAAAACATCTTTCTGCATTTGAAATGTTGGGAGGTTTAATTCTATTAAAAATTCAACTCAAGGACTCCATTTATTTACAGTTAGGTTTTAGTGTATTATGCAAGATTTTATGGTGAAAAACTAAACAAAAATGAACATATAATATATAAAATAACATCAGTCAGTATATTCCAGTTGTGGTATTTAGACCTAGTTATCAATTTAGCTAAGAAAAGCCATATATATTATTAATTATATTATGTAACAATCATTTAGTCAGCAACATCTCTCTGAATTTTGGATCAGATGGGTCATATACAACATGTCCGCACCCTGATAGAGCTTTACAGAGCAAAGATTCTAAACAACATGCCCATCCCTTGATAGAGCTATACAGAGCAAAGATTCTAAACAACATGTCCGCCTCCTGATAGAGCTATACAGAGCAAAGGTTCTAAACAACATGTCCGCTCCTGATAGAGCAATACAGAGTAAAGATTCCAAACAACATGTCGGCTCCTGATAGAGCAATACAGAGTAAAGATTCCAAACAACATGTCCGCTCCTGATAGAGCTATACAGAGCAAATATTCTAAACAACATGTCCGCCTCCTGATAGAGCTATACAGAGCAAAGGTTCTAAACAACATGTCCGCTCCTGATAGAGCAATACAGAGTAAAGATTCCAAACAACATGTCCGCTCCTGATAGAGCAATACAGAGTAAAGATTCCAAACAACATGTCCGCCTCCTGATAGAGCTATACAGAGCAAAGGTTCTAAACAACATGTCCGCTCCTGATAGAGCAATACAGAGTAAAGATTCCAAACAACATGTCCGCTCCTGATAGAGCTATGCAGAGCAAAGTTTCTGAACAACATGTCCGCTCCTGATAGAGCAGGATGGAGTAAAACTGGCTCAGCAAGGTACTTTTATTTGTATTATTTCATTAAAGCATTTCTATTTAAAATGCCTACAATCGATTAAAGTTAGTGTTTGCCTAGTGTATTATTATGATTGTGTTACTCTCATTTTACATGAAATTCCTATCACATAATATTAATTCTGTAAAGTCTTCCAATATGATGCATCTTTTTTTTTTTTAAATTCACCCCATAAGAGAACATTTAAGGAAACCAGTTATAGTCCTCGCAGGGAGGAAGAAGATGTTCATTTTAATTACACCAAGAACAATCTCTGTGCAGTAATACTGTCTTAATGTATGGCCTTTGTCTGAAATAACATATATTCCGGAAGATATAGCATTGTCATAGCTAATAAAACTAGACCTCTATCATCCTGTCCTTTACTAAAATCATAATAAAAAGAGTCTTAAAAAACACCCATGAGACATTTTGTGTTTTTTGGTAAGGGGAAAAACATCTCACCTTCCCTTTCGTGAATTCCTCCAAATATTCCTACACCATAGCTTTGTGTATTATTTTATTTCTAAAGCGTTCTAAAATAAAAAATAAAATAAAAAAGCTTAAACTAGTAAAAGAAGGCACTGTCTTAATATTGTGAAATTGCAAAATATTGAATTATTGTTAAAAAAAAAATTGACAAGTCGATTGTCAATATGGCTGGTTTTATGAATTTGGCAAGAGTGAGGTGGTTCCAGATAATTTTTAGCAGTGGATAGAAAATAATGTGCTGCTTACTGACAATATTATATTAAACGTAACATACAGTCCTAATAGGGTTGCCACCTGGCCGGTATTTTACCGGCAGGCCGGTAAAAAATTGGCTTTAGGCCAATGTTAAGTCTATAGAGACAGCACCAAGGCCGGTATTTTTCTGAAAAGAAGGTGGCAACCCTAAGTCCTAACCTTGTTTAAAACCTAGTCGCATTTGTCATTACAGATTAAAAAAAAAAACACTAACCAAGCTCGCTCTCCAAACAGCACCAGACCCATTATAAATGTATTTGATACGAATTAATATATTTTCCTTGCTTCGCAAACAGTTCACAGGAATATCTCTGTGAATGTAAGCTTGAATCCATGTTTCAACATGGCAGAGGGTTGAGAAAGATCTCTCTGCTGAGGCCACACTTACAGGGAGAGCTGCTAGGATCAGAAGTGATTGGATCTGTGCCGTGGCTTTCTACAAGGCGTGGCAATTGTATTTGCACTCCAAGTTTTGAGGCCAATTATGTAGCCTCTAACCTTGGAGAATATGCGATGTATGCATCAGATGCACTTGTTAAATAAAGTGTTGGTGATTGAAGGAAGCACTCCGAGGTAGGGTTACTTTTCAGAACAATGATCAGCGAAATTAAAGGAATTACCTGAATACCTGAGACTAGATGAGCTGGTGCTCGAGCATTCCCACTGAGATATTGTAGATGGTGCAACATCTGCATCTGTTGGCAGCTGCATAAAGAATTTCTGATAGAGCGCCTGTCACCTCTGAAGACCCAGCTCTGCAACTGACTTGGTTCTCAATCTGAATTATCCAATCCGGATTCCCTATGGGTTGCAAATTCCAAAGAATCTGTGCATGATGGGAGCTGTAGTTCACAGCCCATGTCTGCCAGGTTCCCTGATGAATCTTGCACATCATGCTCGCTTACAATCATCGAACAAAAGAAGTCAACAATAGCTGAAATGACCTCTGTTATGATGCGATTCATGGGATTTTTAGTACACACCGTCATAATTAATAGGATTTATAAATATTTTGTAAACTTAATGTTGTTTGGGAATTAATATAGTGCTTCGTAATCATTCGCTTCTGTATTCTGATTTTTACTTTTTCTGCCGAGCGGCATTTATATTGTCCAGTGGCTTTTCTTGATATTAAAAACATGTTTTTCTTATTCGCAAAGCTTTATCCATGGTGGGTGGTACAGGACTGTGCTAGCTATGATAAGTAAAGAAAAGGATTAACAAGTAACTCAGCTTTCATCTGTTGGACTTGGATGAAATGTATTATCGCATGTCTTACGGCTGTAGGGATTATTTCTTTGCTGCCCACACAAGTCTGTAGCTTGGGGAATTTACAGTTTATGAACCCTACCAAGTTCCCTACCTTTGGGGATGATTTTGCTCTGCTCTATACCGCGCGTAATGCTGGAGATACGTCTTCATATCCCTGCTCTCCCTTTTCATTTGCAGAGCACTGAGCGCAACCAAACTGAAAGCGGGTCTGGATTGGCTGAGCCACCGACCTGCTCACATGATCGATCAGAAGGCTTGGCACACAAGCTAAGGTGTGTGTGGCCTCCCTCCCTATCCCTCAGCCACGCATGATCATCGCTGGTGCTGGCCAGGCGCAGACAGGACCAGAAGAAGTAAAAAAAAATGGATTAACCGCATGCAACTTTGTCACTGCCGCCTTGGCGCTGCACATTGGCACGCTCCCCACCCCCCTCCCATTGCTGGGGCGTTACGTCAGAAAGGAGAGATACATTACATAGGTTGTTCCCCCCAGGGTCCCCAGTGGATAAAATCAAAGTATGTATGTGCAATGGGGGTACAGAGGTAGGATGTGGAAAGATCTGTTGTAGACAAGGGAATTGTCTCTTCGTATAATTTAAAAGGACGATGTGCCAACGGTAGAATCTGTTCAAGTCATGGTGGGGTCGATTCAGCCCTTGGTAGTTGATACAATGAGGACCATTCAACTGGGTAATAGTAACATCCTTTAGATGTTGGACATAAATATCCCCACAATATGTCAATGTACCTTTCCTGGCACTTTTTATATTCATGTTGTATTAACCTCTGGACAACAAGAGAGGGAAACAGACCCTTAACGACAGTGAATGTACCTTGTCCTGCAGGTCTTACGTAGAATGGCCGTGGGACCTGCTGAAGCCTCCTCCATCACATTCAATCACTGCAGCAGCCAATCACAGCAGCCATTGCCTGACCTTGGCAATCAATATTGCATTTAAACTATGTATGTACATGAGACACACATGGTGTAAATAGCAGAAATGCTGTAACCTGTCCCATGCAGTATTGTGTGATGTCACGTAACCCTTTCCCATTTACTCCTTCGTGCCAGTTGGTGCTTTGGTCCTTAACGACCAAACCGGCATCTTTGTGTTCCTTACCCTGATCATTTTGTGATTGGCAGCCGGGAACATACAAGCAGGGACCCGATCCGGCTCTCTATAGACCCTGTCACTCCCTGTCGACATCCCGAGATACTTTGTGACTTCACGGAGGCATGCCTGAACCTCGGAAGTTCAGGAATGCCCGAGATGAAGCGGACGCTCGGTTTGAGTGTTCGCTACATTTCTTATGTCAGACTGGCCTCACCCGGCACTGGGGACCCCGCTGCAAGTCCCTGAAGTGGGCTCCACACAGCTCCTGTTTAATGCAGGATGTTCTATATACAGTAAAAAGTAGGACGGCATGGAAAGTCCTACAAGTGGGAAGGGGTTAAACTCCACCCCATCACATCCCGACACCCAGTATCTGTAAATGTAACACTTGTTCAAAACTGGCATACCTGCCAGCACGCCATCAACCAGATGTCTATCTTTTATACAAGGAGATTACCAAATGTTATATTCCTTGAATAAACCCTTATTATTCTAGTAAAACAAGCCATAGAGTACAAGAAGCTGCTTTTTATTTTATTTTATAATTATTATTCCTTTTTGAAATGTACGGACTCTGGACGTAGTTACAGAAATACACAGACCTGATCCCTCTACCAGCACAGCCGGTCTCATACACATGCAGTAAATTCAGTTACAGATTAAGGAATTGGGACTAAATCCTGACACAGGTTTGTTCCCCTTCTTCCACCTGATCCACATAGCGTTACTTTTACCTGATAATGAGAGCTCATGTAATAAACATGTCTATATCTTCCCAGCCGAATAAACTAAGAATGACCTTCCAGAGCCCCCGGGTCACAAAGATGATTTTAAAATCTTCGGAAAAAAGAAATTCCCTTGAACAAGAAGCTTTTGAGAATTCAGGAATGTAACCAAAGACCAAAAGCAATATGTATAAACCATCTGCCTTTACTATCAAAGCACAGGCCAGCTTAGATGAAGACAAAAAGGATTTAGGATTCTTCTTACCAATATAAGTGTATTTTCAAGTTCATTTTAAAGACTTGTTAAGCAAAATTCCTTAAAAATAAATAAATATCCAATGGTAATGTTTGATCTCTTGCTAGAATATTTACCAGGAGGCACATCTGTTACAAAACAGTAAACTCCAAAACCATACTTAGTACAGGTTGAGTTTCCCTTATCCAGACATCCATTATCCAAGATGATCCGTTATCCAAACATTTTTTAGGATTTTGCCCAAGTCCCACACACACCTGTCAGAATGCAAACGCACAGCGGTTTATTCAGTGTGCAGCCCCCTTAAGCTGTGATATAGCCTTTCCATGCATGCTCGGATTCCCCCACGCCCACAAACGGTCATACAATGACACGTGTGCAGACCTGACACGCCAACGGCAGGTTCCCAACCATGCCTCACATCACAGCTACATCACAGTCACAGGGATTTATTTGCTCTATACAGTATTTGCATTGATTCCACGAGTGCTGAGCGGCTTTAATATTTCTTATTGGTGATCCGTTATGCAAGCATTCTGGATAAGGGATACTCAACCTGTACTAAATGATGCCTGTGTTTGTGCATGTTTTTCTTTTTAAGTCTATATTTTATGGCAGGTTTGTATGGAAGCCCAGAGAGGTCAAAGGTTCCCCCATTGTTACTACCAAATTTCTGCATTATCATTTTTTATTTGTTTAGCTTGGGTAAAAGTAACAAAGATATGGGCAAAATAATTCCATGAAGATGGTACTGCTTCGCTGAGACAGTCCGGTGACTGTCTGTAACTCCTAGGGGTGTGTCGATCATGTAAGATTGGAGGGAGGAATAGCATGTGTGAATGTGAACAGAATGGAACAGGCAGACAGTGAGAAGAGGAAGGAGCCAGAGCTTTACACAAGATGCCAGTACTGTGGTAAATCAGCGAGCACAGGTCAGACTGACGATTCATAGGCAAGTTGTTTATTCCAGCACATTAGGGCCAGGAGAAAAGTCATTATTAGGGGTAGCATTGATATGGCAAGTCTTTCTTTTTAGGGTTGAATATCTCTTTAAATGCAGGATAGATCAGCATGTGATTTTTTTATGTTATTAATTCTTACATATCATTTTAAATACTAAAATAAGATTTTAACAAATACATTTGTATAATTATTAAACTTTAATATGCATGGAGAAAAGTTAGTATTAATCCGACTTGAAAATCAACTTCCAAGCTTGTTTGTATATTTTTACAGTACTTGCCTTTGAACATACTTTTGGCAGGTATTCTCCTTGGATATGAACCTTTGCTGCCATTGTGGTGATGAGGGTTCCATGTGTACTGTAACTGTGTCCCCTCCACGCTTGCCCTAAACTTCCTCCATTATTTTGCTAATTTCTTAATTGAGTTACTGTTTGTTTGTTTTTCAATTTAACCTTGTTACTTGGTCTTTGGTTTTAGGTCGGCTCCTATCTGAAGACCCCTAAGTATCCCATCTGGGTTGTCTGCAGTGAAAGCCACTTCAGCGTCCTGTTTTGCTTACGGAAAGAGCTAATGAATGATTGGAAGATGGAAAGAAGGTTTGATCTGTATTATTATGATGGACTTGCAAACCAGCAGGAAGAAATACGACTAACCATTGGTAGGTGGCCCGTGTACATCTGGCCATTTCATCATTATCATGGCAGGAGAGTTAATTTCTTTGTTTTTCATGTAGCAGTGGGGGAGAGAGTACAGCGCCTCACCCTTTACGCCAGGGGTAATGTCGTGTACGAAAACTCTTTCCTCCTTTTTATTGGCTGCCTCCCATCATACCCCAGCTGTCATTAATCCCGATCCCTGGTATAAAGCTGCACTTGCAATATATGTAAACGATTTTGTGTGTTATTTTAATCGTGTTCTTTTTCGGCAAAGCTAAAAATCCCCAAATAATCCTCATTATTGATATTTATGTGATAATGTTCTAATATTTCCCTTCCAGACACAGCAGAAACGTACGATGAAGATTCAGATGGTGATCTCACCCCTCCGCTTGAATATTGTATTAAAACAAAGTATGTCAATATGATTCTATCCCTTGTGGATCACATAAAGCATTATGGGTCAGAAAGGTTAAAGGAGACTGGCTGTGTCACCCTTGCCTAGTACCTTTTGGATTGTTTGGTTGCACAAAGGGAGTTTATGGGGAGAGTATTTTGGTCAGGATAGATAGGGCAGCATTGTTGCTTTAAGATGGGAGTAGATACCATTGCAAGAAGGGGGAGAAGAAAAGGATATTGAGAGGAGGGGAGTATCGAAGTTGAGGTTCTGGAGGAAGGAAGGGATTTGGGAAAGTAATAAGGAAAAGGAAGAAACGGTCAATAAACTGTGATCAACAAATGTGTGTGACTAGTATCCTCCTTAGCCTGTCTATGCTGCATATGGGGCCTTAATTTGAATTGCAGAGAGTGATGCTAGGATTGAATTGGCAAATGTATAGCTCAGGAGCTATAGTAGAAAGCTCTGTACGCACTTGGATGTTCTATAATGATTCTCAAACCTCCAGGACCCCCAACGGCCCAAGATTTAGGGATTACCCAGCTGTGTTTAAATAAGAATATGTATAACATCTGGTGGGATTCCAGAACACAACTGGCTTAACCCTGGACCGTTGGGGGTCCTGGAGGACAGGTGTGAGAAGTACTGTTCCATACAAATAGATGCAAATGCATTGCTGTAAAGGCAGGGGAATCATGGGAGTCCATGGAAATATTTACCTCTGTCCTCCAGCTGCTGACCCCTTGGGGGTCCCTGGTTGTCAAGTGGGGAGTATATCAATCCTACACCAGCTTCCACTGCTGCCCAGTGTATCTCAACGAGTCAGACGGTTGGATAAGAGTTTTGGAAAAAAGCGCAGGGTCAAACCTGGTGAATTCCACCTTAAACAAGCGTTGGCCCTGCATAATGCATAGTTACAGTTGGTTTTGTTCTTTGGCAAGGATTGGCCTGTGCAATGCATAGTTAAGTCATTGAGATGAAATTCTCAACTCACTGTTAGTGAATTGGTCCCAAATACCTCCACTTTTACAGCTGCTGTATCATACGTCTTCGGAGGAGCCAGTTGGGTGTGGTGAACGGATACAGAGGAAGTCATTGTAGTTCCCCCACATTATCCATCAGTTGCATATTTTGGCCTTCAACACTCTCTCCGCTATTCTTCAAATCCACATGCAGGAATCTAAGCCCAATGTGCAGCTAAAGGGATCCAGATGTTATCTAAAGGTTTAAGCAAGCACAGTGTTGGCCATACGCCTCCTGCCAAAAGAACATCAGAGTGAAAACAGCCATTACTTTAAGCTCTTGCAAAGCGCTCTCCTATCAGCAGGGCAGCCTGGTAATAAATGGGACTCTATAAAGCCTAAACGACCCAGTGTGTTTACTGTGCCAGTATTTAATAACGCAAGTGATTCATGGCGATCTGTATGTCCAAGACACCAACATCTTTGAACATCCTAGTAGTCCCCTGTCTCGTGGCTCTGCTGTGCACAAAATCCACTGCAAACATCTATATAAAGTAGCTTTATACATGCATTTGCTAGTGATTTCTACAGCACATTGTAGAGTTTGAGTATTGCTACTTACCAACCATTTACGGTCTGACTGGAAAATGCACAGATCAGAATACAATAATGTCCGCCCCCGTGTGTTCCAAAATGCAGAGAGATAACAGGAAAGCCTGCCCTCATCTGTAACTTTTACACGTAAACAACTCTTTATATGACTAGAGGGGCAACGATTTAAAAGTAATGTCAGGGAGTATTACTTTACTGAGAGGGTAGTGGATGTATGGAATAGTCTTCCAGCAGAAGTGGTAGAGGTTAATACAGTGAAGGAGTTTAAGCATGCATGGGATAGGTATAAGGCTATCCTATATATAAGATAAGGCCAGGGACTAATGAAAGTATTACATTACTGAGAGGGTAGTGGATGTATGGAATGGTCTTCCAGTAGAAGTGGTAGAGGTTAATACAGTGAAGGAGTTTAAGCATGCATGGGATAGGTATAAGGCTATCCTAGATATAAGATAAGGCCAGGGTCTAATGAAAGTATTACTTTACTGAGAGGGTAGTGGATGCATGGAATAGCCTTCCAGTAGAAGTGGTAGAGGTTAATACAGTGAAGGAGTTTAAGCATGCGTGGCATAGGTATAAGGCTATCCTAGATATAAGATAAGGCCAGGGACTAATGAAAGTATTACTTTACTGAGGGGGTAGTGGATGTATGGAATAGTCTTCCAGTAGAAGTGGTAGAGGTTAATACAGTGAAGGAGATTAAGCATGCATGGGATAGGTATAAGGCTATCCTAGATATAAGATAAGGCCAGGGACTAATGGAAGTATTACTTTACTGAGAGGGTAGTGGATGTATGGAATAGTCTTCCAGTAGAAGTGGTAGAGGTTAATACAGTGAAGGAGTTTAAGCATGCATGGGATAGGTATAAGGCTATCCTAGATATAAGATAAGGCCAGGGACTAATGAAAGTATTACTTTACTGAGAGGGTAGTGGATGTATGGAATAGCCTGCCAGTAGAAGTGGTAGAGGTTAATACAGTGAGGGAGTTTAAGCATGCGTGGGATAGACACAAGGCTATCCTAGCTATAAGACCGGGAACGGGGGACTAATAAAAGTACTCAAAAAAAATTGGGCGGACTAGATGGACCGAATGGTTCTTATCTGCCGACACATTCTATGTTTCTATGTAAAGCGTAAGTCAGGGCATTACTGTACTACACACGTATTTAATTCCAGTTTACAGATAATTTATAACTGTTTCAAGCACTGACCCGTGACATTTCTTTTTTGTTCTTTTTCTAGGTGGAAAGGAGCCATCATTGACTGGAATGGATCTGAACCTATCCTTTAAACGTCTAATCCAAGTCAGAGACCAATGATTTCCCCGTGAACTCTTGGCATCGCGAAGCATCAAGGACATTCACCTTCTGTGCTTCACATGACATCGCCGGGAGTCCCACAGACATTATTGTGTCTTTTGTTCATTATGTGCATGGTGCTTTGAACGTTTCATGTCTGTTGTGTAACTAAAGGAGCTTGAAAGGAAAATAACTAGATACGTTTCTCATTATTCCTTTTTGATGTATGCAATATCCACAGCCGCCTTATTTATTTAAAAATGTTTTGCTAAAATAAGAGTTTGGGGGAGTTTGGGAAGAAGCCATGTCTAAATTTTATAACAACAAACCTGAATGCTAGCATTGCTTGTACAGTACAGGCCAGAGTTACTCAGGAACCCCATGGAATACCCCAGCCAACCTCTGAAAGCCAGACAAATGTTTTGTTTTTGATGAATGACCACACGAAGATGAATAAATGCCTTTTGATTTTGTTTTCTATGAGTTGTTGTTCCTGAGATATTAATGTTTTATTGAATCACTTATTTCTCGCCAGGGATTCTATTTTAGAAAGTTTGCCTACTCAAAGAGCTTTTGCTGATCTCCCAGTGTCCCCTTAATGTATAAATATTTACTACTTCATATTAGGGCACATCGAATGAGCTAATCCAGTGCATCGTGTGGAAAAGATAATCATCATTTAAGATGCAAATATCCCTCCAGCTGAAGAATTGACACATTGAGAGGTCACTGTGAGAGTAACTTGATGGACTGACTCTCTTCACAAAGCACAACTGTCAGATTTGTCAAATGAAGAGCTCGAATTATAAAATGCTGTAATAAAAATGTTTGTCTTGGGAATAGTAAATCATGAAAACATTGTATTTAATTTTTATTGGCTAGTAACTTTGCTTATATTCATGACTTGCCAGGACCCTCATCTGTTGTTAAGTAAAATATTTTTTCTTTACACCTTAAATTCAAACTTAAACCGAAAGTAATCTGTCTTACAACTCATTAATTAATCTGCATGCATCATTCACTTCCCTGGATCTTCCTTCTTCATGGGCTCCCAGAATGAGTTCTATGATGGAAGCGGAGCATAGACTGGTCTGTATGCTTTGGGAGTGAACATCAAGGTGCTTCCTGTGCACTATTTAAGAGCTGCCAGCGCCCGTCTAGTCTGATAGTGCGCTAGCCTGTCAAAACAGGAATGGAGAGGAGCCATATTTCAGATAGAAAGTAAAACAAATGATAGAGCCAATCAGTTGGTTCTTTACTGCTCCTTTAATAAATATTTATGCATTGACCAATGGGTGTGGGTGATGAATTGGTAGCCAAGTGTGACTTTAATTTTCCCAATGCACATTGGTACAGGTGTTGTATTGTCTCATATTACGTGTATTAAAAATGTCACTGATTCTCACACAGAGCTTGTTGATGTATCATTAATGTGTCATTATTTTTTGTCTTTTTTTTGCTAATTTTGCATTTTGTATTTCCATTTACTATGTCAACTTGTATTAAAATTCATTGAGTTTTAAGGTTTCGTTTATTGGTTTATAGATATTGAAATCTAAAGATCTCACAATGTTAAAACTATCAATACATTGACCATAGTTTTACAAACATGTCTTTCTACCCTGTTTTGTTTAAAAGATATCACTGATCTAGCAGATGAGAAATAAGGCACTTGCTTTTCTACAGATTGATCTTCTGCCAGACCGATAGAGGCAATAGCAGAAGCTTGTGTAACAGACTAACAGATCAATAAAGTCCTTGTACCAGTCAGCGACAGACCACATCCTATTTTAAAGGGACACTACCACTTAAATAATATGTAACTAGATATCCTGGTCATTTAAAACAAACACATATAAAAATCATGTGCCACATTTTTATTTTACATGATAGAATTAATTTCATACAAAAGGAAAAAAAAAATATATATATATTTTTTTTATCTCCTGGCTCCATTTTGTGAATATTTCCCATGATGCAACATTGTCCAAAATCTTCCAGTCAGTCTCACTTTACATCTGTGCCAAAGCCTGCATGATGATAAGTTAAGGTCCCCTCTGCTGAACCCCTGTAAAAACGAGGGCCTCTTTCTATCCTAACAGAAAGAGAGACCGTCGCTGCCCTGACTTGGGCTTCCAAGGGAAGCATGTCAGCTGCCAGTGATAGACTGGCATATACTGTGAAAGGTGCAGTTCAGTTTATACACATACTAGAGCAAACCACTTTTTCATTCGTGCTTCTATTTTCTATATTGGAAGCACAAGTGAAAAAAAAAAGTTTAGTCCTTTACAAAGTGAATAAATTAAATTACCTCTCAGCAAGTGAAATAATTACAATCATATGCTCAACTTTAGTCATGTTTCCTTTTCAGACAGTCTTCTCTTTCAAAAGCAGAATACAAAATAGAAGTCACACAGTGTAACCCACTTGCTGGAAATGGGTAAATGCCATAGATATTATGCCTCTAACATGATACAATACATTATAGAAACTACGATTAAAAGCATAATAAAGACCAATTGTTTACTGGACAGGGACCAGTGATTACTGGGGAACCGCAGTTCGGTTCAGTTGATGGAGATACCCACCCTAGATCAAGGGTGGGTTGGCATCCCTTCTACAGCTATATTTTATTTCCAAAATAAATGCCTCACATGATAAGTCCCAACGCATTTCACCCCACCTAGCACCGATCAAGTGCATTTGTACATACTGTGTCTTAGCATAACCTTGTTTTAGGTGAGAAAACGGTCAGCCTCTATACCATGCCTACATTACTCAAAGAAACAAAATCTCTGAACTCTGTGGACTTCATTATCCTAATGGCAATCTCCATAAAAATCGCATGTTTCCTCTCACTTAAAGCCTGTGAAGTGCTTTTTCCTGTCATTTTGTTTCATAGCTGCAGTCATTGTCACAGAGCATTATTTGGTAAAATGCGATGTTTATGTTGAAAAACACCCTCATCTTACAATGACCCACCATAGTTGCCAAAAGTCCAGATTCGGTGGAACAATCCCATTGTTTGGGTCCTATAGTGTCAAACTCAGCATTGCGTTTAAACGTTTGACCTTAGTTTGGCGCAGTTGAACAATGTTTTTTTTTTTGGGCTGTGTTCATGCTACGTCCTGGGATCCAGTCTTGAAATGTTGGGAGATATAAGCTACAAGGCTGGTGTGTTACCAATTCTTGACTGTAAATCAACCAACAACAAAAAAAAATCCAGTATATATTTGCTTTATTATTTTAAAGTGGTTTCAAGGACAAAACTGCTGGTGTGGCCACGGACCTGGGCAAGAAAGGTCAGAGGCGCTGACTAGCAAGTCAGAATCAGCCGTACGCTGCCACGTCAAGCCGCTGGGAAGTGAACCAACTGCGTCAAAAGATGGAACCCAATGGTTCATCTCATCGACCCAAAAAATCTTGGAGATAAAGCGACTTTTAAAGTATTTCGAAAATGCAACAATCAAAGTATCCCAAATGAAAATGATACTTCCAATGTGTAATATACAGATATCTCTTTATATATTTATTAACTCTTCGGGATAGCCTTCAGCACATTCCAGTCATTTTTTAATTCCTTTACTCTGTTAGCCAGGGAGGTCGTTTAGGGTAACTGCAATACTTTCTGTTATACAGTTAGTTGTTGTATACAAGCTGTCCTTTTTTAATGACTTTAGACTGCCCTACCAAAGGTCAAGTTTTTAAGAGTCTGCGCCATCCTGCCTTTGTTCCTGTAGCACTCGGAGAGTGTAATGTGGCCTGTGGCTCTCCTTAAGCAAGTATTTTAATTATATACATCATTTTTTTTGTGTGTTGTGGGTTGGTTTGTACACACTCTGCACTTGTATTTTTTTTTTTAAAGCTCAAGTTTATACAGACTTCAGATTATATATATATATATATATATATATATATATACTGTATTTTCTGGCGTATAAGACTACTTTTTAACCCAGGAAAATCTTCCCAAAAGTCGGGAGTCGTCTTATACGCCGGGTGTAATCTTAATCAGGTCCGTCTTTAACGCGGGGCAAACGGGGCAGCTGCCCCGGGCCCATTTACTCCTGGGGGGCCCAAGGCAGCTGCCTTGTGGTCCCGCTGCCCCTCCGTATGCACCTGCACTATGCGATCAGCACTGATCGCATAGTACAGGTGCGCCCAGCGGGGAGACGCAGGCAGCATGTTAAACACACTGAGCGCTCAATCCATGCTGCTCGCGCTCCCCGCGCTTAGTGCTGGTTCAGAGCATCGGAAATACGATGCTCTGCGTCATTACTACGCGCGGGGAGCGCGAGCAGCATGGTTGGAGCTCTGTGTGTTTAACGCACACTGAGCACATGCTGCCTGCGTCTCCCCGCTGAGGGAGGTGGGGAGAAGAGAGAACGCTAGGGTAAGGAGGGCAGGGGAGGGGGGATAGAGAGAACGTTATGGGTGGGGAGGGGGATAGAGAGAACACAGAGGAGGGGGGTTAGAAAGAACACTGGGTAGGGGGTGATAGAAAGAACACTGGGGAGGGTGTGACTGTGTGTAAGGCTGGCTAAGAGAGTGTCTGTAAGTGTGGGCATGCATTTATGTGTGTAAGTGTGACTATGTGTAAGGGTGTATGTATATGTATAAGGGTGAGTGTGTGTTTAAGAGTGTGAATTTCTGTGTAAGGGTGACTGTGTATAACTGTGGGTGTGTATTTCTGTGTGGATGTAAGTGTGACTGTGTGTGTAAGGGTGTATTTGTAAGTGTGACTGCTAGTCTTACAAAAGCATATGTTTATTTTCTTTCGGTAAAAAAAATTTAAGTGTGTGAGTGTGTGTGTCTAAGTGTAGGCGTGTATGTAAGTGTGACTTTGTGTAAGGGTGTCTGTGTATGTATATGTGTAAGGGTGATTGTGTGTTTAAGAGTGTGTGTATTTCTGTGTAAGTGTGACTGTGTGTAAGGGTGTGTAAAACAGTGTGTGTATGTGTGTGTATGTAAGTGTGACTGTGTATAATTGTAAGTGTGACTGTTAGTGTCACACAAGCATATATATTTTTCCGGTAAAAATAAATAAAATGTAAGTGTGTGACTGTGTGTAAGGCTATCTAAGAGTGTGTGTGTGTGTGTGTAAGTGTATCTGTAAGTGTGACTGTGTATGTCTAAGAGTGTTTGTGTATTTTTGTGTAAGTGTGACTGTGTGTAAGGGTGTGTATAACTGTGTGTATGTAAGGGTGACTGTGTGTGTAAGGGTGTCTGTGTAAGTGAATATATATGTGTAAGTGTGTCACGTGAGGGGGAAAATCTCTGCCCCCTCATAGAGCATGTTAGAGCACCGGATGTCCGTGACATACTGGTGCTCAGAACACATGGAGCCACTCACAGAAGAAACAGCCCCTTCCCTGCAAATGTAAGGTAAGTGAGCAAGGAGGGGGACAAACGAGTGTGTTTAAGTTTGACTGTGTGTGTAAGTGTGTCTATCTGACTGTGTAAGTCTGTTTGTGTAAGTGTGTCTACCTGATTGTGTAAGTCTGTGTGTGTGTGTGTGTCTATCTGACTGTGTAAGGTTGTCTGTGTGTGTGTGTGTGTCTATCTGACTGTGTAAGTCTGTGTGTGTAAGTGTGTCTACCTGATTGTGTAAGTCTGTGTGTGTAAGTGTGTCTATCTAACTGTGTAAGGTTGTCTGTGTGTGTCTGTCTGACTGTGTAAGTTTGTCTGTGTAAGTCTGTGTGTGTAAGTGTGTCTATCTGACTGTGTAAGGTTGTCTGTGTGTTAGTGTGTCTATCTGACTGTGTAAGGTTTTCTGTGTAAGTTTATATATATATATATATATATATATATATATATATATATATTACACACAAACACACACACAAAGCAAGTGTGTGTGTTTATTTTTTTGTAGGGAGGTATTAGGGTGGAGGGTGTGATTGCATGCCGGGAATGAGGGGTGGGGTCCAGGGGCCCCAAACAAATGTTTGCCCAGGGTCCAGTCAATGTTAAAGACGGCCCTGATCTTAATATGCCAATATTTTGCCCCTCTAATATGCCAGGATTTTGCCCTCAATATGCCAGGATTTTGCCCCTCTCCTACCCCCTTCCCAGTACTTACCTCGTTGCTGCTCTGCAGGTGCGCGCGGCTGTGAGGGAAGCGTTGTGCGCATCCCCTCCAGCCGCGCAACTTCAATCAAGTTTGTTTAAACTTTTTTTTAAAACAAACTTTATTGAAGCCGCACGGCTGGAGGGGAGTGCACAACGCTTCCCTCACAGCCGCGCGCACCTGCAGAGCAGCAACGAGGTAAGTACTGGGAAGGGGGTAGGAGAGGGGCAAAATCCTGGCATATTGGAGGGCAAAATCCTGGCATATTAGAGGGGCAAAATATTGGCATATTTTTTTTTTTTTTTTTTGTTGTTTTTATTTTCAAGCATATAAAAGTACATCACATACATACATTAAGGTGCATAGAAGACATACAAAAGGATTCAATTCCGGATTGTGTAGCCTATCAATAAGTGGTACATTCCCAAATAGTGTGATTATTTCCAACTTTGTGTATTCTGTAGAAATAGGTAAACCTAACCTGCAGCTCTCATTCATATCATATGGAGGAGGAAAAAAAAAAGAAAAAGAAAGAAAAAACGGAAGAGGGAAAGTACTTGAGCTATAGAAATTGACTATATGGGTTATTATCTACCTTAGATTAATACAGGGGTAAAGAGAGAAAAGAGAAAAAGAGAGAAAAGAAAAGAAAAAAGAGAGAGAAGAAAAAGAGAGGGGAAGAGGAAGGGAACTCCCATGAAGATACCTGGGCCACCGGACCCAACCGCATCCCGCCGGTCGGGGGAACGACAGAAACCCATCGGGTTAGAAGAGCGGCTAACGCAGAAGTCTGTCTAAACTTTTTTATAGTAATAGGTCTACAGCTTCACATGCGGTCACCCAAAGCCTCTGGATCTCCTCAAAGAGATCATGATGTAAACTAGTTTCCAAGCCTTTTTCCATAGTGAGCTGATAGTCCATCTGGGCCCTGATCTCCCGCAGAGGTGGGATAGTTTTTTGTTTCCAACCTCTAGCTAAGCATAATTTTGTGGCCAGAAAAAGATGGATGAGCAAAACTCTGGTTGTTTTTTTACATTTAGGGATTTCCAGGTGGAACAGAAATGTTTGAGCTTTAACATCTTTCATTGTTGGGATTAAATGGATAAAGATTAAGTTTATAAAAAAATGATTATTTTTAAGGTAGGGCAGGTCCACCACATGTGGAGCAGAGATCCGTCTTCAACCTTACATCTCCAACAGGTTTTCTGATTTGATGGGGAGAATTTATGCATTTTTATAATATTGGCATATTAAATGGCACAATAAAGGCATATTGAGTGGCAAAATAGTGTGTCTCAGGTTATGTGTCTATTGGTGTCACTGCGTGTGTGTAAGTGTCTCACTTTCTGTGTAAGGGTGTGTGTGTAAGTGTGTCACTGTGTTAGTGTAAGGGTGTGTGTGTAAATGTCACTGTAGGAGAAAATGCTCGTTGGAAGAGGGGTAGTCTTATACGGCGAGTATATGCCAAACTCTAAATTTTAACTGGAAAAGTTGGGGGTCGTCTTATATGCCCAGTCGTCTTATACACCGGAAAATACGGTATATAAAATGAAGTAATATTATTGACCTTAAAACTCATTCTGAAAAAGAACAATGTTCCTAGGCCCTGATTGTAGATTTGCAGTGATACAGGCTTGTAGATAAAGATTAGTGACTTTTCAGCACTCCATTGTGGGGCAGGTTATGTAGGCAACAGCAACCCTACACAGCAGGAAAGCTTCCTATGTATCAACAATATGACTCGATTTATTTATGTTGGACAAACAATGTTGATACCAAACTGTGAATGGAGAAAAGGAGGAAGTTATATACAATACGGCGTGATGTGGTAGGTGTACTTAAACCACTAATCTGTGAACAGTCCAAGGCAATGCTATCTGTTAATGCAGCCAAACAGTTTGGGTTGTTTACTATATAAAGTTTTTTTTAAATTAAATTGGGGATACAGAAAAGAAGAGGGAGAAGTCATAACATATTTAGGGGAACATTTAAATTTCGACATTATACAACGTCAAAGAATATCACTTATTTGTAAACATAGCAAATAGTACAACCTCTATCAGTATCAAGAAAAATAATAATAATAAATCATTTTAAAGTGTGCGAGACCTATAGGGAAATATTAGTGCAGGGTACTAAGAAACATTTTAAACAGCAAAAAGAAGTGTGTGAATAAAAACCACCACTACTCCGGTGACTCATTAGTATATGAGGAATTCAATTTCGCACATGGGAATTTTTTAAAATCCCATGTAATTTTCCACCGAGCCGAGGATTCTTGCTATAGGAATGTGGTTTGTTTTATTTTTTTGGGGGGGGGGGGGAAACTATTAAGAAATAAAAAAGATGTTAATAGTGATAGAAATTGTACTTCTTCCTATGTAGATCAAAACATGTCAGTGAAGATTTGTACCAGCTGCGGCCATTGATGACCGTGAGAAGATCCTCCCTGCCTCACTGGCATCTAACTGGAGCCCAGGAGAGGGAAAAAGCAAAATCAAAGTGTTTCAGAACACAACAATCAAAGTAAACCATATGATAACTAATTTTTATTACATAGGAGACTGTACAGAGCATAAATCTGTAAGTTTTGCAACTAGCATTGCCAGATTTTGTTGGTGGACACAGCGGTGTATTTAGATTTTGTGCTGCTCTAGGCCTGACCAAACTCACGCACCATCCCAAACATCACTGGGCACAACCTTCCTCTCCAGTTTGTAACTCTTCCTCAGATTATCCTTCCAGTACACCAGTTTGACCCAATATTCCTTTGCACAGCACCAGATTACTCCCTAGCCACCTAGTGGGGGCAAACCAGCTGTTTACACGTGTGGCAATGTGTTGGATTGAAACACCTGAATTCAATAATTAAGCGGTCTGACCCAGTACTTTTGTCCATATAGTGTATGTCCCTTTTTTGCAGTATCTGGGATTTTTTCCCAGGCAAACACTTTAGCTAGGTACATCTTTATCCAGGTGAATACAGTAAAAAAAAAAACAAAAAAAAAAAAACAACAACAACCAAAAGAGAATTGTGACAATTTCTCATTAAAAAAAGTATAAGTTGATAAAAAAAATAAACTCCCTGATCTTGAAATGGTTAACACATTTTATAATCCCAGTTCATTACACCCCGTCCTTGGCATATGAGATCCAACAAATATTAAGAGATTCAAAGCAAGACAGCACGAACAATACTGTAAGCGGATCATTTGAACACTGGACCAACGCCTCTCCGTAATCCTTTTGGACAGGACAGGAGTCAAACAATGCACTTCCTCTCTTTTATGACTTTCTGTTACTTAATGTGGTGCCAAGGAAGGTTTATTTAGGAAGTACCAATAATTAACCATTGATGTTTGGGACTTTGTTCCCAGGAGGTTTGTCGTTGTTTTGTAGGAAGTGGGCTTCTTGAGGCCATGTTGATCGACCATATGGACATTGGGTTCCTTGGCACAGGTTGAGGGATGGATTCCACTCAATCCCTTCTGTTTCACACAGTCCGATGTGTTTGTCTCTGATAATCACATTGTGAGAACATTGCCAATTTGTGCTGTTTGAAGAGTTGGTGAATGATTTGGAAAAGTCACAGGAAATAACGAAGCAATCACATATTGCTTGCAAAGAGCCAGACAATACAGGTTACATGTTACTCTGCTGTGTACTACCAGAGACTGCAAACGTCTGTTATCACCGTCCTGTCTCTGTATTGTTTAATGCTGAACAATCAATCGATACCAACGCTGCTTTGAGAATGAGAACTTACAAAATACGACTAAATATAGTTTATAGCTTAATAGACAAATGTCAGACAAAATGTAATTGAAAGATTGTGACTATTTAGATAGAAATGCTTTAATGAAAGAATACAAATAAAGCACTGTCTGTGATCCAATTCTTGTATAGCTCTGTGATACACTCACACACTGCACATTACTGTGATACCCTCACACACTGCACATTACTGTGATACACTCACACACTGCACATTACTGTGATACACTCACACACTGCACATTACTGTGATACACTCACACACTGCACATTACTGTGATACCCTCACACACTGAACATTACTGTGATACCCTCACACACTGCAAATTACTGTGAGTTTTATTGCTGTGGAGTCTGTGATACACTAACACACTGTACGTTACTGTGAATTTTATTGCCGTGGAGTCTGTGATACACTCATACACTGCACATTACTGTGAGTTTTATTGCTGTGGAGTCTGTGTTACACTCACACACTGCACATTACTGTGAGTTTTATTGCTGTGGAGCTCTGTGATACGCTCACACACTGCACATTATGGTGAGTTTTATTACAGTGGAGTCTGTGAGACGCTCACGCACTGCACATTACTGTGAGTTTTATTGCTGTGGAGTCTGTGATACACTCACACACTGCACATTACTGTGAGTTTTATTGCCATGGAGTCTGTGTTACACTCATACACTGCACATTACTGTGAGTTTTATTGCTGTGGAGCTCTGTGATACACTCACACACTGTACGTTACTGTGGTTTTATTGCTGTGGAATCTGTGATACACTCACACTGCTGTGGAGTCTGTGATACGGTCACACACTGCACATTACTGTGAGTTTTATTGTTGTGGAGTCTGTGATACGCTCAAACACTGCACATTACTGTGAGTTTTATTGCTGTGGAGTCTGTGATATGCTCACACACAGCACATTACTGTGAGTTTTATTGCTGTGAAGTCTGTGATACACTCACTTCACATTACTGTGAGTTTTATTGCTGTGGATCTGTGATATGCTCACACACAGCACATTACTGTGAGTTTTATTGCTGTGAAGTCTGTGATACACTCACTTCACATTACTGTGAGCTGTATTGCTGTGGAGTCTGTGACACACTCACACACTGCACATCACTGGGAGTTTTATTGCTGTGGAGTCTGTGATACACTCACACATGACACTTTATTGTGAGTTCTATTGATGTGGAGTCTGTGATACACTCACACATGACACTTTATTGTGAGTTCTATTGATGTGGAGTCTGTGATACACTCACACATGACACTTTATTGTGAGTTCTATTGATGTGGAGCTCAGTGACACATTCACACACTGCACTTTATTGTGAGTTCTATTGCTGAGTATAGAATACAGTTATACAAACTAAAAATTCTGAGCTCCCAGAAAAAACGGGACATTAGAGGAGGAAAAGGGACATGGCGATTTGGGTGCAAAAAAAGGGCTACGACTTCTAAATAGGGACACTTGGCAGGAATGGATTAAGGAATATTTGATGACTAACCAGCAATCTTTCTGTAACAAGGTTCCCTTCGTCGCAGAATATTTCTCAACATTCACCTGCCGTTTTCTTCCCGATCAGTGACTCATATTGTGCATTGTGAGAACTTGTTTTACCACTGGTTCAAGTCTCAGGAAAACCTATGCCACGGGAGTAAAAAAAAATCCAATAATTCCAAATGGAGATATAAGGCACCATTTACACAGAAGACTTACTGTTTAACATAAAATGTTTTTCAGTGACCAATCATCCCCAGTTTTGTTACGGGTGGGTTATTTTTCTTCACCTTGTTTACATGCTGCCATTTTCAATTACGCCAACGTCGCTTGCGAACAATCGCTCATCTGTGGCGCATCTCATTCCGCAAATCGTTCACATGATTTGCATACTTGACGAAAGGACGTTTTCTGGGTTCGTTTGTCCTGTGAAGCCGCTCGTCCATAGAACCGCAGTCTTATTAGTGATGAAGCAAAACTAATTAAAACGGGAATCGCACAAAAGATTCATAGAAGTGTGTAATTGCGCACACAGATTAGCATAAACCGATAAAAGATAACTGTTTATTCTGGAATGTAGGTCATAACTTTCGCTTTGTATAGGGCGAGGGTTCTCTTTAACCCTTTTGACGGCCACCATTACAGTGGCAAGGGCACATGGCACACGCCATTGTGTAGCACCTTCTCGAAGGGTTACAAAATGTTGTGGGGGGGTTGCTTTGAAAACGTTTAAAAAAGAATGGACCGTTGACAAAAAGTTTGTTTAGTTGTTACAGCTACATAGTCGTTTAGGTTGAAAAAAGACTTGCGTCCATCAAGTTCAACCCTTTTCCTAATAGTTGTTTACCGCTGTTGATCCAAAAGAAGGCATTGCACCCAGCTACATTTCTCTCTTTTTTATATATATTACTGTGCTGCCTTGCGTCCAGTTATTCTGCATCACTTTGTGTATCCCAACCCTATTTATACCTGCAGCTAATTTCAATCTATGCCTTTGCATTGCTTTGGTTACAGCCTTTATGGTGCCCCTCTTGCTATTCCTGGTTTCTGTTGCTCATTTTTGCCTCTCCTCGACCAAGCCGGTTTGCAGCCTGTATTGACCCGTTTGCCTGACTTTGCAAACATGCTCTATCAGGGGGCGGACATGTTGTTTAGAATCTTTGCTCTGTATAGCTCTATCAGGAGCGGACATGTTGTTTAGAATCTTTGCTCTGTATAGCTCTATCAGGGGGCGGACATGTTGTTTAGAATCTTTGCTCTGTATAGCTCTATCAGGGCGCAGACATGTTGTTTAGAATCTTTGCTCTGTATAGCTCTGTTAGGGGGCAGCCATGTTGTTTAGAATCAATGCCCTATATAGCCCTATCAGGGGGCAGACATGTTATTTAGAATCTTGGGTCAGATGAATGCATCTGACAAATCATGCCAAAGATTCTAAACAACATGTCTGCACCCTGATAGAGCTATTCAGGGCAAAGATTCTAAACAACATGTCTGCCCCCTGATAGAGCAATATGAAGCATCGAGGGTGCAACAAAGTACCTTATTTGTTTTCTTTATTATATTTATAAAGCATTTCTCCAGTTGTCAGTTGTCCTTTAAATAACCATTTATTATAAGCTGTCACATTATTTCATTTAATATATATATATTCCTTTTTTTTTTACCCAAGTGATGTTGGTGTTTTCATGGAATATTTATTACGCAAGTATTATGCATTTGACACAATTAAAGTGCTCTTTATTATTATTACTTTTGAATTTTTTGTTTGTGTTTTTTGTGTGTTTATTTGGATAAACCAATTACAGTAGATTAATTGGGAAGGTTATATATTTTAATACATTTACAAGTAATTGTTCTGTACAAAGTGTTAATTGATTCAATATTACATATTTTTATATTCTTGTTCATTCATTTTTTGAGTGCGGTCTCTCTCTCTCTCTCTCTCTCTCTCTCTCTCTCTCTATCTGTCTCTCTGTCTCTCTCTCTGTCTCTCTCTCAGTCTCTCTCTCTCTCTCTGTCTCTCTCTCTCTCTGTCTCTCTGTCTCTCTTTCTCTGTGTCTCTCTCTCTCTCTCTCTCTCTCTCTCTCTCTCTCTGTCTCTGTCTCTCTTTCTTTCTTTCTTTCTGTCTGTCTGTCTGTCTGTCTGTCTGTCTGTCTGTCTCTCTCTCTGACAGTTTATTGGATACTTTATCTAGCTCTCCTGTTTTTACTATATATTTATTAGTACATTGTTTGTCTTTGGCTCATGAACCATTTTTAATTAATTTATCTATATTTTATATATTAAATTGGTATACTTTTTTTCATCTACTTTATGCATATAATTTTTTCTTGCATACAGAATACACTATGGTTTTGTTTTGTTTTATATTCGTCTGGGCCATTGAAACCTACCGACGGATCCTCTACAAACATCTATTGGTATATGTATATTTAATATATCAATATTTCATCACAATTTGTTTGCTATTTTATTATTACATTTTCGTTACCCTCTTCTGTCAGAGGTTTTATTTATATATTTATTTCTAATTGCTTCTGATTAATCTCAATTTATTCTTCCTGGTAAAACACTTTCTAAATAAAAAAAATAAAAAATGATTTCTCTACTTATGTAGTGTTCCAGTTAACTTAGTATGTAGTCTATACATAGCGGTACAGTAAATTGTATATATCAATAAATGTAATGTATTAAATATTGACACCATCACTTTGCCAGGGCTACTCACACTCCATTGTATTCCACCCGTGTTGGGTAGTACAGGACTAGAACCAACTGGTTTTGCAGTAGAGTTGTTGGAGGGAGGTCTAATCGAGCAGTTAACGCATGAATGGAGTTAAATGAACCATTACATTCTCAGTTAGCGCGTAGGTGATAACTCAGGAATTGGGTGAAATTAACCCTTACATTCCAGAGGGGAAGGAGTGACACACGCAATGCTCTCATTATCTTTTACTGAGCTATTTTGCGATGCTAGAGCACAGAGAGGTGGGTTATTCCAGACCCCAACATATAAAATGCCTTCCTGCTGGACGACCCAAGCCGATATAGCAGCATATGCTGTAAGAAACCTTCTCCTGACTCGATGGTTTGCTCCAGTCAGTAATATTTGGGTCTCTGCCATACAGACCCCACGGTAAAAATAGAAATGAATGAAAATAATGTTATCATTCCCCACATCTCCTGATGGGAATCTGCTGGGTTGTTCCTGGGGGTGTGTGGGGGTTTTTTTCTATTTCATTGTGATTTTTTTTTTAAATTTACTAATTCAGCCAAAACTTTCCAGAAACGAGTAAAATGTTATATTTCTCGTCACTTTCTCCTTTTAGTTTTTTTTTTTTTATCACCATATAAACAATGAATGAGATCACGTTGTTTATACAGCCTATTGTGAAGATGTTGCAGGTTTCCTTGAAGTTTAAACAAAGTCCAAGAAAGGGGATTTAATGGAATTCGGTAACACCGTGTTAATTTTGACAACAAATTTTGATTTAATTTTAGCCCTAGTCTGTAGACTGCAATGCCATTTTAGTTTAGTCATAGTTTAGTCATCTGAATTGTTTTAGTTTTAGTCGACTAAATTTCCAGCAGTGAGGGAGGGAACAGGTCTGAGAAGGCTGTTACACAGTGTTAAGTTAACTTGCTATGGAGATGGGAGGGAACAGGTCTGAGAAGCTGTTACATAGTGTTAAGTTAATTTGCTAGGGAGATGGGAGGGAACAGGTCTGAGAAGCTGTTACAGAGTGTTAAGTTACCTTGCTAGGGAGATGGGAGGGAACAGGTCTGAGAAGGATGTTACATAGTGTTAAGTTAACTTGCTAGGGAGATGGGAGGGAACAGGTCTGAGAAGCTGTTACAGAGTGTTAAGTTACCTTGCTAGGGAGATGGGAGGGAACAGGTCTGAGAAGGATGTTACATAGTGTTAAGTTAACTTTCCAGGGAGATGGGAGGGAACAGGTCTGAGAAGCTGTTACCAAGTGTTAAGTTAACTTGCTAGGGAGATGGGAGGGAACAGGTCTGAGAAGGCTGTTACACAGGCTTAAGTTAACTTGCTAGGGAGATGGGAGGGAACAGGTCTGAGAACGCTGTTACATATTGTTAAGTTACCTTGCTAGGGAGATGGGAGGGAACAGGTCTGAGAAGCTGTTACATAGTGTTAAGTTACCTTGCTAGGGAGATGGGAGGGAACAGGTCTGAGAAGCTGTTACCCAGTGTTAAGTTAGCTTGCTATAGAGATGGGAGGGGACAGGTCTGAGAAGGCTGTTACACAGTGTTACGTTAACTTGTTAGGGAGATGGGAGGGAATAGGTCTGAGAAGCTGTTACATAGTGTTAAGTTAACTTGCTAGGGAGATGGGAGGGAACAGGTCTGAGAAGGATGTTACATAGTGTTAAGTTAACTTGCTAGGGAGATGGGAGGGAACAGGTCTGAGAAGGATGTTACACAGTGTTAAGTTAACTTGCTAGGGAGATGGGAGGGAACAGGTCTGAGAAGCTGTTACAGAGTGTTAAGTTACCTTGCTAGGGAGATGGGAGGGAACAGGTCTGAGAAGGATGTTACATAGTGTTAAGTTAACTTTCCAGGGAGATGGGAGGGAACAGGTCTGAGAAGCTGTTACCCAGTGTTAAGTTACCTTGCTAGGGAGATGGGAGGGAACAGGTCTGAGAAGGCTGTTACATAGGGTTAAGTTAACTTGCTAGGGAGATGGGAGGGAACAGGTCTGAGAACGCTGTTACATATTGTTAAGTTACCTTGCTAGGGAGATGGGAGGGAACAGGTCTGAGAAGGCTGTTACATAGGGGTAAGTTAACTTGCTAGTGAGATGGGAAACACTCCTGTGACAGTACCAGGTGAATCAGATAGAGGAGTATCCTCTTCCTCTGCAGTTTGCATTGTTTCAGGGGTCAGACAGGCACAGGGAGCCTGTGTCTCAGCCAATCCAGCTGCAAATAGAGTCAGGGGACTGGACTTTGGCAGAGATCAATGGGAACCAGAACCAGAGTCCAAATAGGTAAATGACATATTACTCACATTGACAACAATTGCAACAGATTATAGTCATAGTTTTAACTTAGTTTTTATTTAGTTATAGTTTAGTTTTAGTCACTAAAAACATGAAGCTGATTAAAACTATGGCGAAAATGTTTAGCCGACGAAACTGATTAAATGTGTCGCCTGTTTATGACATCACCTGTGGCCTTACAGGCACATTACACGTTTTCCACTAATTAGCAAATGAAGTCATGGGTGATGTCTAGGGTTGCCAACCAGCCGCTATTTTACTGGGAGGCCGGTAAAAAAAATGGCTTCCCTCCAATTTTACGTCTATGGGGGACACAGCAAGGCCGGTATTTTTTGTGTGGAAAATGTAGCAAACCTAGTGATGTCATAAACAGAAGACACACGTTATCTCTACATTCAACTCTGCCGAACACAAAGTATATCATAGATCAGTTTCCATTTTTGTTTTTTTTTTACACCGCACACACAATACAAACAACGTTTCCATAATGAAGTCCTTTCTGCACACTGACCTGGTCCATCGTCCTATCTGCAGAATGCATCCAAGATAAATATTGATAAATGCAGTTTTAAAAAAAAAAGTTGTTGTTTTTTTTACAGCAGCTTCTCTCACATTTTTACTCATATATCAATTGTCCAAAGAGGGACACTTTTCTTTTTCTGGGAGTGGTTCAAGGTGCGGCTATGGGCGGGGCTTTACCGGACCACTTCCAACAACTTTATGGCCATTTGGTAACTATTTCTGAAAGTCAATTAAAACAAAATGTAAGGTGATTTATTTACAGAAATCAATAGAGTTTTATTGCTGTGGAACTCTGTGATATAGTTATATAATCATAAAACTTGGAAGAGGGGGATTTATATAGGTGAAAAATAAGTGACGACGCCTCCTAAATAGGAGCATTGTGGAAGTATAAATAGATCAGACCCTACATGAAGCAAGAATTGTAAGATGCTTCAAAATAAAAAATAAAAAAATAACGTCATAGCTTGCATAATAAGAAAATGTCTGGAGCATGAGTGTAGAGGAAACCACTTGTTATCTCAAGAAAACAACTTGTTATCTCAATATTTTAAAAATTCGTGGCCTCTCCGGGTTTCTATAACTTTCAGCTTGCGTCAGTCAGATAGTGGATTCCAGTGACATTTCCCTTGGTATTTCTAGTAGCTGGTCACAGCGCTTTAAAAAAAAAAAAAAGAAAAGAAAAGATTTAGAAATATCTAGCTGTGAGGGTTTGAATTCAAAGGAGCGGCACATTGGCTTTATGACCTCGTTAGTAACGGGCTGTCGTGGGTGACGGTTGTTTTGTTTCGGGCCACGCATAGTAAGCTGTGACAGTGAGCTGCCAAGCAGGGATAGCGCCCTAGCTATATACATCCTAATAATCAATGATTATTTCTAAAATCCATTTAAAATCTGGAATTACAGTGAAAGCACAGAATAAAAATCTTCTTTTACATTGTAATAGCAGAATTGTAAGCAAATACCCAAGTTTGGGGGAAAACTGCATTTTAAATGTGTCTCCTGTTTATGACATCACCTTTTTGTGACCTAATATGCTAATTACACATTTCCCATTGGAAAGTAGTCAAGGTGAGCCTCCCATGGCTTTGAGAGGGACAGTCGTGTTTTTTGGGGGGAGAGGCAGTAGTGTATCTTCCACAAGGCAAACAAGGCACTCGCCTAGGGCGGCACTTTGCCAGAGGGTGTTAAAGCACACTTCTGGTGCTTCAAACATTTTCGCTTCCTCCCTCCACCGTTCAGCAAGCTCTCGCCCCTTCCAATTAATTGGGGTGATGGGGGCATATAATGGGTGTGGTGGTGGTATGTCATGAGAGTGATGGTGGCATGTAATGGGGGTGATGGGGCATTCAATGTGTATGCAATGTGGGTGATGGGGCATGTCATAAGTGTGCATCATCGGTGGGCGGGGTGCCCAAATTTTGTGTACCTATAGCAGCAGAAAACCAAGATACACCACTGGGGAGAGGTAGAGCCTAACGGGACAGCGGGATTCAGGACAGCAATCCAGCACTCCCAATACTACTCTCAATGTCTGGGACAATGGAGAATGTGCACTGCGCATGTGCAGCATTATGCGCATGGGCAGTAGCGTTGTCAGTGATGAGTGAGCGCATGTGCAGTAGCTCAGGCACTCAACCTCGCAAGCTCCACCCACTAGTGTCCCAGTTTGCGGTTGGGCAGAAGTTGGGTGGTATAATCAAGGTGATGTCATAAACAGGGGACAACAAACTGCAACTTGCAGTTCTGCTAACACAATGCACACATCATGTTTTATCTCTTTTTTGTTCTCTTTATGTCCAGTATAAACAACATTTCGGTGACAGAGTTTTTTCAACATAAACACTATTGAAATTTAGGGATTTGTTTGGTGGACAATATCCGAGATTTTTTTTTTTTTCGTTATTCAGAATCACTACTCCCTTACAATAAAGCTCTTATAAAATACAAATAATTGTTCAAATTTAAAATCTAAACATAAATAAATAAGTAAACTGTATTACTTAACCTGCACATAGGAAAATATGTAATTCCTTTTCTTTAAACACATTTGTATTCAGTGATTTAGGAGTTTCCAAGGATTAGGTCTGGGTTTTTTTTCTTTCCCCAGATGGAATTGTTAAGTTTTATTGGAAGTTTGGACGTTTTATCTTTCAGTCCTATTTTGCTATGGTACATTTTATAAGGTTCTTAAAGGGACAGTTTGGTCTAACATTTTTTTTAGATTAATTCTAAACAATGTAAGGTAAAAAACAAAACAAAAAAAAAACTCTTTCTCTTTCTTAAAAATAAAATAAAAATATATAGCAACATTAACAGTGGATGTCAGTGAATTTAGAAGCCCCTCTGAACATTATTTAAAAAAAAAAAACTACTGGAGAACTGAAAACTGTTTTGAAATAAAAATAAGTGCATTTGATATATAATAGACGTAGGTATGACACAAAAATAAACTAGGTGGGGACCACCGCCTTTAAAAGCAATTCTGTGAGAGGATGTGTTTGAAATGAGGGAAATTCTTACTATTTAAATTGTTTAAATGTCATGTTTTTATAAGTTTTGTATTTAGACAGTAAATAAAAGGAGATTTGCCTGTAATGTGGAATATGGATAAAACGGAGCAGGACTGAAGAAAGCCTTCTCGTCAGAAGGACTTATGTTGGTTGAGTAGGGACGGCTCCTGAGTGCAAATGAGGCTGGCTTGCCGTTGAGATGTTCTCAGTGTGTTTCCAGGAGTCTGGACCCAAAACAATCGGCTGATTAATAAAAAAAAAAAAAAGAATAAAATGTGACCAATGCTTAGCAACTGCAAACAAGAAAAGCCTGGATCCAAGGGAGGTTACAGCCTGGCCCTCAGCCAAAAAACAACAAAAAGAAACATGGGAGAATCATTCCTGCATCAAGTGTCTCCCATCCCAGTTATAAAGGCCCTGCCAGCCCCCCTGATTTCATTTTAAAAGATGGAAACAAACTGCAAGTACATTTTATCTCCATTCATTTCCACATTGGATTTATATTAATCCAAAGCTGGAGATTTGCTGGAGGAAAATAAATTATTTCTTGAAAAACTCTCCAAGGTCGGAGCGAACTGCTGGGTCACCGAAGGCGACCTGAGGATAATGGACTCCTCTGTGTATCGTATGGTACTGAATGGCTGCTAAATGTGTCCCTTAATCCATGTTGCCCATCGGATAGGACGTAATGCAACATGGGAAGTGTTTCAAAAGATCAACAATTACAAATGGTAACTCAGCTTGCAAAGTGTGCATATATTGCATGGGAGTCTGTACAGATCTCCCAGGTTATTTCCAAAAGTCAGAAGCAGGGTGGTAGGGTTAGCAGATTGGTTACCCTCTGAACATACTCCAGTCAGTCATATCATTATGACCACCTGCCTCATATTGCCCCTGACCCGTTGAGGCATGGACTCCACTATACCCCTGAAGGTGTGCTGGGGTAACTGGCACCAAGACGTTAGCAGCAGATCCTTTAAGTCCTGTAAGTTGCAAGGTGCAGCCTCCATGGATCGGACTTGTTTGTCCAGCACGTCCCACAGATGCTCGATTGGGTTGAGATCTGGGGAATTTGGAGGCCAAGTCAACACCTTGAACTCGTTGTTGTGTTCCTCAAACCATTCCTGAACCATGTTTGCTTTGTGGCAGGGAGCATTATCCTGCTGAAAGAGGCCAATGCCATCAGGGAATACCGTTTCCATGAAAGGGTGTACATGGTCTGTAACAATGCTTAGGTAGATGGAACGTGTCAAAGTAACATCCACATGAATGGCAGGACCCAAGGTTTCCCAGCAGAACATTACCCAAAGCATCACACTGCCTTCGCCGGCTTACCACCTGTCAGTCCAAAGCATCACACTGCCTCCGCCGGCTTGCCATCTGTCAGTGGTCATAATGTTATGGCTTATCTGTGTTTATATATATATAATATTATGGCTAATCAATCAGTGTGTATATATATATAATAAGGTTATGGCTGATCAGAGTGTATATATATATAGTAATGTTATGGCTGATCGGTGTATATATATATATATAATGTTATGGCTGATCAGAGTGTATATATATATATAATAATGTTATGGCTGATCGGTGTATATATATATATAATGTTATGGCTGATCAGAGTGTATATATATAATAAGGTTATGGCTGATCAGAGTGTATATATATAATAATGTTATGGCTGATCGGTGTATATATATATATAATGTTATGGCTGATCAGAGTGTATATATATAATAAGGTTATGGCTGATCAGAGTGTATATATATAATAATGTTATGGCTGATCAGAGTGTATATATATATATAATAATGTTATGGCTGATCGGTGTATATATATATATATATAATGTTATGGCTGATCAGAGTGTATATATATAATAAGGTTATGGCTGATCAGAGTGTATATATATAATAATGTTATGGCTGATCAGAGTGTATATATATATATAATAATGTTATGGCTGATCAGAGTGTATATATATATATAATAATGTTATGGCTGATCGGTGTATATATATATATAATGTTATGGCTGATCAGAGTGTATATATATATATAATGTTATGGCTGATCAGAGTGTATATATATAATAAGGTTATGGCTGATCAGAGTGTATATATATAATAATGTTATGGCTGATCAGAGTGTATATATATATATAATAATGTTATGGCTGATCAGAGTGTATATATATATATAATAATGTTATGGCTGATCGGTGTATATATATATATAATGTTATGGCTGATCAGAGTGTATATATATATATATAATGTTATGGCTGATCAGAGTGTATATATATAATAAGGTTATGGCTGATCAGAGTGTATATATATAATAAGGTTATGGCTGATCAGAGTGTATATATATATATATAATAATGTTATGGCTGATCGGTGTATATATATATATAATGTTATGGCTGATCAGAGTGTATATATATATATATAATAATGTTATGGCTGATCGGTGTATATATATATATAATGTTATGGCTGATCAGAGTGTATATATATAATAATGTTATGGCTGATCGGTGTATATATATATATATATATATATATATATAAGGTGTTATGGCTGATTGGTGCAGATTAATTATAGATGTGCAGTTCACTATATAAAAGTTATATGTGTCCCTCAAAAAGCTGCCAATGTACTTAGATGTAGGGGGTAAATGGACATAAGGAGAGAAATGTGCAGGTTAAAGGATAACTGTGAACTAAAGTCCTGTTTATTTGAAAGACTTCACGAAGTGAAGACATTTTAAGTAGAAATGTTTTAATCAAAGAATACAAGTAAAGTACTTTATTGAGCCCTCTTTGCTCTGTAAAACTCCATCTGGGGGCAGACATTATTAGAATCTTGGGTCAGGTCTTTGAATTAAAGGGACAGTATCACCTAAACCAGTGGTGTATCTTGATTTTGTGCTGCCCTAGCCAGACAAAATCCGGGCACTCCCCTACCCAAGCTGCACACCCACGTTACACACCTAAGACATGCCCCATCATTCAGACTCACATCAAGCTCACACTCCCATCACACTCAGTCACACACTCCTACTCCCATCACGCACACTCCGACTCCCATCACACTCAGTCACACACACTGTCTCCCATCACACACACTCTGAATCCCATCACACTCAGTCACACACACTCTGACTCCCATCACACTCAGTCTCACACAGTCTCCCATCACACACACTGTCTCCCATCACACACACTCTGACTCCCATCACACTCAGTCACACACAGTCTCCCATCACACACACTCTGACTCCCATCACACTCAGTCACACACAGTCTCCCATCACACACACTGTCTCCCATCACACACACTCTGACTCCCATCATACTCAGTCACACACACAGTCTCCCATCACACACACTCTGACTCCCATCATACTCAGTCACACACAGTCTCCCATCACACACACTCTGACTCCCATCACACTCAGTCACACACACAGTCTCCCATCACACACACTCTGACTCCCATCATACTCAGTCACACACAGTCTCCCATCACACACACTCTGACTCCCATCACACTCAGTCACGCACAGTCTTCCATCACACACACTCTGACTCCCATCACACTCAGTCACACACAGTCTCCCATCACACACACTCTGACTCCCATCACACACACTCTGACTCCCATCATACTCAGTCACACACAGTCTCCCATCACACACACTCTGACTCCCATCACACACACTCTGACTCCCATCACACTCAGTCACACACACACACACACACACAAACAGTCTCCCATCACACACACTCTGACTCCCATCACACACACTCTGACTCCCATCACACTCAGTCACACACACACACACACACTCCCATCAGCACTTACCTTTCCCTGGTGGCAGGGTCCCTCCATGATGTTCGGCTTCCCGGCGATTGTGCCGACAGGTCACGTGACCGGGCGCGCGTATGACGTCAGCGCGCCCGTCACGTGACTGTCGGCACTTCCGTGTCGGCACACTGCACGGGGAGCCGAACAGGCAGCACGGAGGTTTCTCTGTGCTGCCTGTTCGGCTCCCCGTGCAGCCTGGCAGGCAGAGCGTTGGTGAGGGGGATCTTCCGATCCCTTCTCACCTCTGCCTGCAAGCGCGGTCTATTTTTTTTATTTTTTAAAGGGCCGTATTTTTATTTTTTTTTTACATTTTTTTTTTATTTCAGTGCTGGGGGGCGCTGCCACCCCCAAAAATTTGCCGCCATAGGCATCCGCCTGGGATGCCTTGCGGTAAATACAGCACTGACCTAAACATTAGTTTTACCGTGAATGTAGAACATAAAAAATAATTAAAAACGATCTATACAATGTATTAGCAAAACTGCAAGAAAATCTCTTAATTAGGATTCAAATGTGTTTTAAATGTGTCTGGAGTTACCTCAGGATCTTACTTATATGATCGTAAAGCATAATCTCTCAAGATCAATCTCTCCAATAATCTGTTGTGCAAATTTAACAAAATGAGTGTTTAAACCCCTTATAAATAAGAATATTTCTGTCTTCTATGGTCAGTTAAAGGGCCGGTATACTTAATTAATTAATCCGTCTGTGTTGTCTCTTGCTTATGACATCACCTGGGTGCAACTTGTCCCACTGAAAAACAATTCTTTTGCAAATCAGGCAGCTGGTGATGTCATAAGCAGGGGACACCACAGACACATTTGAAAACACATTTGTCTCCTACTTTAGGCGTTTGTTTGCTGTTTTGCTAATAAAATATACAGATACATTTTAATGAACATCTTAGAAACAACAGTGAGTTAGTTCTTCTTTTAGAGTAAATGTACTAAGAAGTGATAAAAGCCATGATAGAGAACCATCTCAAGCTATTTAATGGCATGCCAAATCTGGAGAATATCCTCCAATTAAGTATACCGGCCCTTTAACTAACCATAGAAGACAGAAATATTCTTATTTATAAGGGTTTTAAACACTCATCTTGTTAAATTTGCCCAACAGATTATTGGAGAGATTGATCTTGAGAGATGATGCTTTTACGATCATATAAGTATGATCCTGAGTCAGATACTGGCCAGCTAGCGGCTTCCAAGGTCGAACGAAGCCAAGGTTTGTGTTGGATGGGTAACGAGTTGGATGGGTAACGACCCTGGTCTTTCAATGTGCCCATTATAAAAGTTTTATTAGATTGCTGCATAACTTGTGAGGTGTTTGTAACCATGACTCTCTGCCTACGACATGGAAAATATTCCTGGTTTTATTCGTTTTATTGATGAACTGTAGCATTCTCTACTAAATCACTGGACAATGCCAAGCAAGACTAGACGAATTATCAACTAAGATCAAATAACGTTCCGGAGAAGAGATCTTATTACTGTGGCACTGTTTGTGTTGATCGTCCATATCTTCCATGATGAGATTTTTTAATTTTTTTCAACGTTTTTGAAGATATTTATAAAGGACCACTGCTTGGATATTACTGATTACAAGGTATCAAGTTACTGCTTTATTTTTTCAATGATTAATTCTACTTTAATGGACAGCTGTGGGCAACACATTAAACGTCAATCTAACGTGTCTAAAACATGTACCTCCCCACTAGGAAATGTTTGCCTCAAGTGTAGGCGTTTTAAATAGCAATGCTTTAATGAAAGAATATAAATAAAGCACCCTATTGAGCCGTCTTTGTTCTGTAAAGCTCTATGATGGGGGCGGACATGTTTAGAATCTTGGGTCAAATCTGTCAGATGGTCGAAGATCCAAGATTCTAAACAACATTCTAAGAATGGACTGTACTCCATAGGTGAAACATTATGTACTGATTCACAGATAAGCTTGCCGTTGGTACTGACAGCTAGTCGCTATTCCTATAATTAGCAGTATTTTATGGTTACTGTAAAAATCCCTGCGATGTGACATTTCCTACCCCTTGACACAAATGTCGTGAGAGTAAATAGGAAGGAGTCTACGTGGACCCGAGCCTTGTCTTTCCTCCTGCGTAGGGCATACCTCAACACTCTTTTGTCTTTCAGAAATAAAATCCTTGTGGGGTTCTTGAGAACGTACAAATTTACACAGTAAAACACACTCCAGGGAGTGTGTGTTTCCAGCAGTGTGCCAATCACCTAGCTTACTGGCTCTCAGGGGCCGAGGTAACGGTAAGCTACAATGTCTGACTTTGGATTGGATAGCATCCTTACATACAACCCAAGCCTCCTCCTCATCTTCCAGTTTAATGCATGTTGTATCATCCACTCCTTTTGCACAATGGGGGCTGGGAACAGTCTGCTTAGGAAATTTGCTGCTAGAAGTCGATTTTTTTTAATATACTATATTAATAGAACTATGTGATCTGCGTTTCATTATTTTTCATTTTCAACACAACAATACATTTTTCAGTTTGCTAATGTTCACACAGAGTGGCATATATCCATTCTAATCGAAAAACTAAATGTGTGTTAGACCCAGTATAAAGGGGGCTTTACAATAAATGCACACTACCCTCAGTTTCTTGACAATAATAACAAAATGAGTGTATTTCAAACTGGCCAAAAACCATAACCTCACAGTGTTATCTAGAAACAATTCCTGATGTGTCTTATCAGGGCACAGCCTTCTGTGCGCACAGGGAAAGTAATACTTCATTTGTGTCATATGACAAATTCGCAAAGAATTATGTCAACTCTCCTTAATTAACCTCCACATTAGATTTATAAACACGTTACCACACAAAGCACAAGATGCTCTGATGTGAAGAATTTTTTAATGACACAAGAAGATAAATTGGATCGCAGTTTCATTAGAAGTCTAGTGTCAACTTGTCCACCATTTTATTACTTGTATCCTGAGCAGCCATCCCTCTCAGTCACGCTTTCTGAATGGCTACCGTTTTCTAGCTATTAACCCGAGTAGATCTTAGCTTAACTCCTCCCACTGCTGATTCCATGCATACAGCTGTATGGTCAGCCATTTCAAGGGGAAACCAATTAATCAGGGTAGTTGCTTCAGGATGCATTTCCCTGATTAATTAGTTGGTTTTCCATGGACACATTTGTATTATGAATTTTGCAGAGGAAAACGTTATCCTGTAGCAAAAAAATACATATAGGCACACATATAGTCTATAGAATAGTAATCATTTGGGATACACTGGGGTCTATTCACTAAAAGGTGAGTTGCAGGTGAGTTAAAGTGAGATGGGGTGAGATGGGGTGAGATGAGGTGAGATGGGGTGAGATGGGTTGAGATGAAGTGAGATGGGGTGAGATGAGGTGAGATGGGGTGAGATGGGGTGAGATGAGGTGAGATGGGGTGAGATGAGATTAGGTGAGGTGATATGGGGTGAGATGGGGTGAGATGAGGTAAGATGGGGTGAGATGGGGTGAGATGAGGTGAGATAGGGTGAGATGAGATGAGATGGGATGAGGGGAGGTGAGATGGGGTGAGATGAGGTGAGATGGGGTGAGATGAGATGAGATGGGGTGAGTTGAGGTGAGATGAGGTGAGATGAGGTGAGATGGGGTGAGATGAGGTGAGATGAGGTGAGATGGGGTGAGATGAGGTGAGATGGGGTGAGATGGGGTGAGATAAGGTGAGATGGGGTGAGATGAGGTGAGATGGGGTGAGATGGGGTGATATGAGGTGAGATGGGGTGAGATGAGATGGGGTGAGATGAGGTGAGATGGGGTGAGATGGGGTGAGATGAGATGAGATGGGGTGAGATGAGGTGAGATGGGGTGAGATGAGATGAGATGGGGTGAAATGATATGGGGTGAGATGATGTGAGATGGGGTGATATGAACATTTCATCCCACCTGTTCATCTATACATTGTGCAGGGATGATCTGGTTGCTTAGCGGGGGAACTAACCATGTTTGCCCCTGCACAATGTATTGCTAAGTTAATGAGATGGAATGTTCATCTCAACCTCAACTCACTTTCACCTTTTAGTGAATAGCCCCATTTGTTTAAAAACAGTGTTGTTTTTACTCCCAGACCCCAGCCAAACACTGAGAGGTTACTAGTAGCGGCAAACCTCACATTTGTGAATAAATTAAACACAATACATTACATTGCCATTTATATAGCGCCAACATTGTACATAGTGCTAGGTACAGAGCATAGAAGGGAACTACATACTAAGTGAGACAAACTAGAACTGACTGGTACATGAGGTAGAGAACCCTGCTCGCAGAGCTTACAATCTAGAGGGACATACTGATACAGGAGGTAGAGAGCCCTGCTCGCAGAGCTTACAATCTAGAGGAACAGACTGACAAATGAGGTAGAGAGCCCTGCTCACAGAGCTTACAATCTAGAGGGACAGACTGACACATGAGGTAGAGAGCCCTGCTCGCAGAGCTTACAATCTAGAGGGACAGACTGATACATGAGGTAGAGAGCCCTGCTCGCAGAGCTTACAATCTAGAGGGACAGACTGATACATGAGGTAGAGAGCCCTGCTCACAGAGCTTACAATCTAGAGGGACAGACTGATACATGAGGTAGAGAGCCCTGCTCACAGAGCTTACAATCTAGAGGGACATACTGATACAGGAGGTAGAGAGCCCTGCTCGCAGATCTTACAATCTAGAGGGACATACTGATACAGGAGGTAGAGAGCCCTGCTCGCAGAGCTTACAATCTAGAGGGACAGACTGATACATGTGGTAGAGAGCCCTGCTCACAGAGCTTACAATCTAGAGGGACAGACTGATACATGAGGTAGAGAGCCCTGCTCATAGAGCTTACAATCTAGAGGGACAGACTGACACATGAGGTAGAGAGCCCTGCTCGCAGAGCTTACAATCTAGAGGAACAGACTGACACATGAGGCAGAGAGCCCTGCTCGCAGAGCTTACAATCTAGAGGAACAGACTGATACATGAGGTAGAGAGCCCTGCTCGCAGAGCTTACAATCTAGAGGGACAGACTGATACATGTGGTAGAGAGCCCTGCTCGCAGAGATTACAATCTAGAGGGACAGACTGGTACATGAGGTAGGGAGCCCTGCTCACAGAGCTTACAATCTAGAGGGCTAGACTGATACATGTGGTAGAGAGCCCTGCTCACAGAGCTTCCAATCTAGAGGAACAGACTGATACATGTGGTAGAGAGCCCTGCTCACAGAGATTACAATCTAGAGGGACAGACTGATACATGTGGTAGAGATCCCTGCTCGCAGAGCTTACAATCTTGAGGGACAGACTGATACATTAGGTAGAGAGCCCTGCTCACAGAGCTTACAATCTAGAGGGACAGACTGACACACGAGGTAGAGAGTCCTGCTCACAGCGCTTAAAATCTAGAGGAACAGACTGAGACATGAGGCAGAGAGCACGGCTCACAGAGCTTACAATCTAGAGGGACATACTGATACAGGAGGTAGAGAGCCCTGCTCGCAGAGCTTACAATCTAGAGGGACAGACTGATACATGTGGTAGAGAGCCCTGCTCGCAGAGCTTACAATCTAGAGGGACAGACTGGTACATGAGGTAGGGAGCCCTGCTCACAGAGCTTACAATCTAGAGGGACATACTGATGCAGGAGGTAGAAAGCCCTGCTCGCAGAGCTTACAATCTAGAGGGACATACTGATACAGGAGGTAGAGAGCCCTGCTCGCAGAGCTTACAATCTAGAGGGCTAGACTGACACATGTGGTAGAGAGCCCTGCTCACAGACCTTACAATCTAGAGGGACAGACTGATACATGTGGTAGAGAGCCCGGCTCACAGAGCTTACAATCTAGAGGAACAGACTGGAACATGAGGTAGAGAGCCCTGCTCGCAGAGCTTACAATCTAGAGGGCTAGACTGACACATGTGGTAGAGAGCCCTGCTCACAGAGCTTACAATCTAGAGGAACAGACTGATACATGTGGTAGAGAGCCCTGCTCACAGAGCTTACAATCTAGAGGGACAGACTGATACATGTGGTAGAGAGCCCGGCTCACAGAGCTTACAATCTAGAGGAACAGACTGGAACATGAGGTAGAGAGCCCTGCTCGCAGAGCTTACAATCTAGAGGGCTAGACTGACACATGTGGTAGAGAGCCCTGCTCACAGAGCTTACAATCTAGAGGAACAGACTGATACATGTGGTAGAGATCCCTGCTCGCAGAGCTTACAATCTAGAGGGACAGACTGATACATGAGGTAGAGAGCCCTGCTCACAGAGCTTACAATCTAGAGGGATAGACTGATACATGTGGTAGAGAGCCCTGCTCACAGAGCTTACAATCTAGAGGAACAGACTGATACATGTGGTAGAGAGCCCTGCTCACAGAGCTTACAATCTAGAGGGACAGACTGATACATGTGGTAGAGAGCCCTGCTCGCAGAGCTTACAATCTAGAGGGACAGACTGATACATGAGGTAGAGAGCCCTGCTCACCGAGCTAACAATCTAGAGGGACAGACTGATACATGAGGTAGAGAGCCCTGCTCGCAGAGCTTACAATTTAGAGGGACTGACTGAAACATGAGGTAGAGAGCCCTGCTCACAGAGCTTACAATCTAGAGAAACAGACTGACACATGAGGTAGAGAGCCCTGCTCACAGAGCTTACAATCTAGAGGGACAGACTGATACATGAGGTAGAGAGCCCTGCTCACCGAGCTAACAATCTAGAGGGACAGACTGATACATGAGGTAGAGAGCCCTGCTCGCAGAGCTTACAATCTAGAGGGACAGACTGGTACATGAGGTAGGGAGCCCTGCTCACAGAGCTTACAATCTAGAGGGACATACTGATACAATAGGTAGAGAGCCCTGCTCGCAGAGCTTACAATCTAGAGGGACATACTGATACAGGAGGTAGAGAGCCCTGCTCGCAGAGCTTACAATCTAGAGGGCTAGACAGATACATGTGGTAGAGAGCCCTGCTCACAGAGCTTACAATCTAGAGGAACAGACTGATACATGTGGTAGAGAGCCCTGCTCACAGAGCTTACAATCTAGAAGGACAGACTGATACATGTGGTAGAGAACCCTGCTCGCAGAGCTTACAATCTAGAGGGACAGACTGATACATTAGGTAGAGAGCCCTGCTCACAGAGCTTACAATCTAGAGGGACAGACTGATACATGAGGTAGAGAGCCCTGCTCACAGAGCTTACAATCTAGAGGAACAGACTGAGACATGAGGCAGAGAGCTCGGCTCACAGAGCTTACAATCTAGAGGGACATACTGATACAGGAGGTAGAGAGCCCTGCTCGCAGAGCTTACAATCTAGAGGGCTAGACAGATACATGTGGTAGAGAGCCCTGCTCACAGAGCTTACAATCTAGAGGAACAGACTGATACATGTGGTAGAGAGCCCTGCTCACAGAGCTTACAATCTAGAAGGACAGACTGATACATGTGGTAGAGATCCCTGCTCGCAGAGCTTACAATCTAGAGGGACAGACTGATACATGAGGTAGAGAGCCCTGCTCACAGAGCTTACAATCTAGAGGGACAGACTGATACATGAGGTAGAGAGCCCTGCTCACAGAGCTTACAATCTAGAGGGATAGACTGATACATGTGGTAGAGAGCCCTGCTCACAGAGCTTACAATCTAGAGGAACAGACTGATACATGTGGTAGAGATCCCTGCTCGCAGAGCTTACAATCTAGAGGAACAGACTGATACAGGAGGTAGAGAGCCCTGCTCGCAGAGCTTACAATCTAGAGGGACAGACTGATACATGTGGTAGAGAGCCCTGCTCGCAGAGCTTACAATCTAGAGGGACAGACTGGTACATGAGGTAGGGAGCCCTGCTCAAAGAGCTTACAATCTAGAGGGACATACTGATACAGGAGGTAGAGAGCCCTGCTCGCAGAGCTTACAATCTAGAGGGACATACTGATACAGGAGGTAGAGAGCCCTGCTCGCAGAGCTTACAATCTAGAGGGCTAGACTGATACATGTGGTAGAGAGCCCTGCTCACAGAGCTTACAATCTAGAGGAACAGACTGATACATGTGGTAGAGATCCCTGCTCGCAGAGCTTACAATCTAGAGGGACAGACTGATACATGAGGTAGAGAGCCCTGCTCACAGAGCTTACAATCTAGAGGGACAGACTGATACATGAGGTAGAGAGCCCTGCTCACAGAGCTTACAATCTAGAGGGATAGACTGATACATGTGGTAGAGAGCCCTGCTCACAGAGCTTACAATCTAGAGGAACAGACTGATACATGTGGTAGAGAGCCCTGCTCACAGAGCTTACAATCTAGAGGGACAGACTGATACATGTGGTAGAGAGCCCTGCTCGCAGAGCTTATAATCTAGAGGGACAGACTGATACATGAGGTAGAGAGCCCTGCTCACCGAGCTAACAATCTAGAGGAACAGACTGATACATGAGGTAGAGAGCCCTACTCGCAGAGCTTACAATCTAGAGGGACAGACTGATACATGTGGTAGAGAGCCCTGCTCGCAGAGCTTACAATCTAGAGGGACAGACTGGTACATGAGGTAGGGAGCCCTGCTCACAGAGCTTACAATCTAGAGGGCTAGACTGAAACATGTGGTAGAGAGCCCTGCTCACAGAGCTTACAATCTAGAGGAACAGACTGACACATGAGGTAGAGAGCCCTGCTCATAGAGCTTACAATCTAGAGGGACAGACTGACACATGAGGTAGAGAGCCCTGCTCATAGAGCTTACAATCTAGAGGGACAGACTGACACATGAGGTAGAGAGCCCTGCTCATAGAGCTTACAATCTAGAGGGACAGACTGACACATGAGGTAGAGAGCCCTGCTCGCAGAGCTTACAATCTAGAGGGACAGACTGATACATGTGGTAGAGAGCCCTGCTCGCAGAGCTTACAATCTAGAGGGACAGACTGATACATGAGGTAGAGAGCCCTGCTCATAGAGCTTACAATCTAGAGGGACAGACTGACACATGAGGTAGAGAGCCCTGCTCGCAGAGCTTACAATCTAGAGGAACAGACTGACACATGAGGCAGAGAGCCCTGCTCGCAGAGCTTACAATCTAGAGGAACAGACTGATACATGTGGTAGAGAGCCCTGCTCGCAGAGCTTACAATCTAGAGGGACAGACTGGTACATGAGGTAGGGAGCCCTGTTCACAGAGCTTACAATCTAGAGGGCTAGACTGAAACATGTGGTAGAGAGCCCTGCTCACAGAGCTTACAATCTAGAGGAACAGACTGATACATGTGGTAGAGAGCCCTGCTCACAGAGATTACAATCTAGAGGGACAGACTGATACATGTGGTAGAGATCCCTGCTCGCAGAGCTTACAATCTAGAGGAACAGACTGACACATGAGGTAGAGAGCCCTGCTCGCAGAGCTTACAATCTAGAGGAACAGACTGACACATGAGGCAGAGAGCCCGGCTCACAGAGCTTACAATCTAGAGGGACATACTGATACATGAGGTAGAGAGCCCTGCTCGCAGAGCTTACAATCTAGAGGGACAGACTGATACATGTGGTAGAGAGCCCTGCTCGCAGAGCTTACAATCTAGAGGGACAGACTGGTACATGAGGTAGGGAGCCCTGCTCACAGAGCTTACAATCTAGAGGGACAGACTGATACATGTGGTAGAGAGCCCTGCTCGCAGAGCTTACAATCTAGAGGGACAGACTGATACATGAGGTAGAGAGCCCTGCTCACCGAGCTAACAATCTAGAGGGACAGACTGATAAAAGAGGTAGAGAGCCCTGCTCGCAGAGCTAACAATCTAGAGGGACTGACTGAAACATGAGGTAGAGAGCCCTGCTCACAGAGCTTACAATCTAGAGAAACAGACTGACACATGAGGTAGAGAGCCCTGCTCACAGAGCTTACAATCTAGAGGGACAGACTGATACATGAGGTAGAGAGCGCTGCTCATAGAGCTTACAATCTAGAGGGACATACTGATACAGGTGGTAGAGAGCCCTGCTCACAGAGCTTACAATCTAGAGGGACATACTGATACAGGTGGTAGAGAGCCCTGCTCACAGAGCTTACAATCTAGAGGAACAGACTGATACATGAGGTAGAGAGCCCTGCTCGCAGAGCTTACAATCTAGAGGGACAGACTGATACATGTGGTAGAGAGCCCTGCTCGCAGAGCTTACAATCTAGAGGAACAGACTGACACATGAGGTAGAGAGCCCTGCTCATAGAGCTTACAGTCTAGAGGGACAGACTGACACATGAGGTAGAGAGCCCTGCTCATAGAGCTTACAATCTAGAGGGACAGACTGACACATGAGGTAGAGAGCCCTGCTCGTAGAGCTTACAATCTAGAGGAACAGACTGACACATGAGGCAGAGAGCCCGGCTCACAGAGCTTACAATCTAGAGGGACATACTGATACAGGAGGTAGAGAGCCCTGCTCGCAGAGCTTACAATCTAGAGGGACAGACTGATACATGTGGTAGAGAGCCCTGCTCGCAGAGCTTACAATCTAGAGGGACAGACTGGTACATGAGGTAGGGAGCCCTGCTCACAGAGCTTACAATCTAGAGGGACATACTGATACAGGAGGTAGAGAGCCCTGCTCGCAGAGCTTACAATCTAGAGGGACATACTGATACAGGAGGTAGAGAGCCCTGCTCGCAGAGCTTACAATCTAGAGGGCTAGACTGATACATGTGGTAGAGAGCCCTGCTCACAGAGCTTACAATCTAGAGGAACATACTGATACATGTGGTAGAGAGCCCTGCTCACAGAGCTTACAATCTAGAAGGACAGACTGATACATGTGGTAGAGATCCCTGCTCGCAGAGCTTACAATCTAGAGGGACAGACTGATACATTAGGTAGAGAGCCCTGCTCACAGAGCTTAAAATCTAGAGGGACAGACTGATACATGAGGTAGAGAGCCCTGCTCACAGAGCTTACAATCTAGAGGAACAGACTGAGACATGAGGCAGAGAGCCCGGCTCACAGAGCTTACAATCTAGAGGGACATACTGATACAGGAGGTAGAGAGCCCTGCTCGCAGAGCTTACAATCTAGAGGGACAGACTGATACATGTGGTAGAGAGCCCTGCTCGCAGAGCTTACAATCTAGAGGGACAGACTGGTACATGAGGTAGGGAGCCCTGCTCAAAGAGCTTACAATCTAGAGGGACATACTGATACAGGAGGTAGAGAGCCCTGCTCGCAGAGCTTACAATCTAGAGGGACATACTGATACAGGTGTTAGAGAGCCCTGCTCGCAGAGCTTACAATCTAGAGGGCTAGACTGATACATGTGGTAGAGAGCCCTGCTCACAGAGCTTACAATCTAGAGGAACAGACTGATACATGTGGTAGAGATCCCTGCTCGCAGAGCTTACAATCTAGAGGGACAGACTGATACATGAGGTAGAGAGCCCTGCTCACAGAGCTTACAATCTAGAGGGATAGACTGATACATGTGGTAGAGAGCCCTGCTCACAGAGCTTACAATCTAGAGGAACAGACTGAGACATGTGGTAGAGAGCCCTGCTCACAGAGCTTACAATCTAGAGGGACAGACTGATACATGTGGTAGAGAGCCCTGCTCGCAGAGCTTACAATCTAGAGTGACAGACTGATACATGAGGTAGAGAGCCCTGCTCACCGAGCTAACAATCTAGAGGGACAGACTGATACATGAGGTAGAGAGCCCTGCTCGCAGAGCTAACAATATAGAGTGACTGACTGAAACATGAGGTAGAGAGCCCTGCTCACAGAGCTTACAATCTAGAGAAACAGACTGACACATGAGGTAGAGAGCCCTGCTCACAGAGCTTACAATCTAGAGGGACAGACTGATACACGAGGTAGAGAGCCCTGCTCACAGAGCTTACAATCTAGAGGGACATACTGATACAGGTGGTAGAGAGCCCTGCTCACAGAGCTTACAATCTAGAGGGACATACTGATACAGGAGGTAGAGAGCCATGCTCACAGAGCTTACAATCTAGAAGGACAGACTGATACATCAGGTAGAGAGCCCTGCTCACAGAGCTTACAGTCTAGAGGGACAGACTGATACATGAGGTAGAGAGCCCTGCTCACAGAGCTTACAATCTAGAGGGACAGACTGATACATGAGGTAGAGAGCCCTGCTCACAGAGCTTACAATATAGAGGGACAGACTGATACATGAAGCAGAGAGCCCTGCTCGCAGAGCTTACAGTCTAGAGGGACAGACTGATACATGCGGTAGAGAGCCCTGCTCACAGAGCTGACAATCTAGAGGAACAGACTGACACATGAGTTAGAGAGCCCTGCTCACAGAGCTTACAATCTAGAGGGACAGACTGATACATGAGGTAGAGAGCCCGGCTCACAGAGCTTACAATCTAGAGGGACAGACTGATACGTGAGGTAGAGAGCCCTGCTTACAGAGCTTACAATCTAGAGGAACAGACTGATACATGTGGTAGAGAGCCCTGCTCACAGAGATTACAATCTAGAGGGACAGACTGATACATGAGGTAGAGAGCCCTGCTCACAGAGCTAACAATCTAGAGGGACTGACTGAAACATGAGGTAGAGAGCCCTGCTCACAGAGCTTACAATCTAGAGAAACAGACTGAAACATGAGGTAGAGAGCCCTGCTCACAGAGCTTACAATCTAGAGGGACATACTGATACAGGAGGTAGAGAGCCCTGCTCACAGAGCTTACAATCTAGAAGGACAGACTGATACATGAGGTAGAGAGCCCTGCTCACAGAGCTTACAGTCTAGAGGGACAGACTGATACATGAGGTAGAGAGCCTTGCTCGCAGAGCTTACAATCTAGAGGGACAGACTGATACATGAGGTAGAGAGCCCTGCTCACAGAGCTTACAATCTAGAGGGACAGACTGATACATGAGGTAGAGAGCCCTGCTCACAGAGCTTACAATATAGAGGGACAGACTGATACATGAAGCAGAGAGCCCTGCTCGCAGAGCTTACAATCTAGAGGGACAGACTGATACATGCGGTAGAGAGCCCTGCTCACAGAGCTGACAATCTAGAGGAACAGACTGAGACATGAGTTAGAGAGCCCGGCTCACAGAGCTTACAATCTAGAGGGACAGACTGATACATGAGGTAGAGAGCCCGGCTCACAGAGCTTACAATCTATAGGGACAGACTGATACGTGGGGTAGAGAGCCCTGCTCGCAGAGCTTACAATCTAGAGGGACAGACTGATACATGAGGTAGAGAGCCCTGCTCACAGAGCTTACAATCTAGGGGGACAGACTGATACATGAAGTAGAGAGTCCTGCTCGCAGAGCTTACAATCTAGAGGGACAGACTGATACATGAGATAGAGAACCCTGCTCACAGAGCTTACAATCTAGAGGGACAGACTGATACATGAGGTAGAGAGCCCGGCTCACAGAGCTTACAATCTAGAGGAACAGACTGATACAGGAGGTAGAGAGCCCTGCTCACAGAGCTTACAATCTAGAAGAACAGACTGATACATGAGGCAGAGAGGCCTGCTCGCAGAGCTTACAATCTAGAGGGACACACTGATACATGAGATAGAGAACCCTGCTCACAGAGCTTACAATCTAGAGGAACAGACTGGTACATGTTGTAGAGAGCCCTGCTCACAGAGCTTACAATCTAGAGGGACAGACTGATACATGAGGTAGAGAGCCCTGCTCACAGAGCTTACAATCTAGAGAGACAGACTGGTACATGAGGTAGAGAGCCCTGCTCACAGAGCTTACAATCTAGAGGAACAGACTGGTACATGAGGTAGAGAGCCCTGCTCACAGAGCTTACAATCTAGAGGGACAGACTGATACATGAGGTAGAGAGCCCTGCCCGCAGAGCTTACAATCTAGAGGAACAGACTGGTACATGATGTAGAGAGCCCTGCTCGCAGAGCTTACAATCTAGAGGAACAGACTGGTACATGAGGTAGAGGATATAGAATACAGATGTTCACATTTTAATAATTACATACAGTACATCTTTTATTTTATCTTTAATATGGTTGATCATTTTCAAGTCAGATTGGGTCTTTAAAGTAAGAATTTTGACTTTATTTCTTGCAGTATTTTTGTAGAAATGCAGTCTCAATATTATTAGATGCCCCTTGCATTCCTCTGTTGCCTCCACAGATTGACAGACACCACTACATCGAGTCTCACATCTTTACCACCACTAGGTCCATCGGGTAAATAACTGAGGGTAACAATGAGAGGGGTTTAAGAAAAGACCATAAAGATATAACTAGAACTATTTCGCAGGTTTATGGGCCAGGACAGACAGGTGTGATGGCACTTCACCACACGGCATCTCGTTGTGGGATATTTCATCGCGGGACTTTTCATCGCTAAAGGTGAGTTTTAATATGTTAGAGTTAGAAGATAGAGTGTTAGAATTAGAATTTTAACAATTAGGGTTTAGGCGGTTAGAATTAGTTTTTAGGGTTTAGGGGGTTAGTATTAGGGTTCAGGGGTTAGTATTAGGGTTCGGGGGTTAGTATTAGGGTTTGGGGGTTAATTTTAGTATTGGGGTTTTGGGGGTTAGTATTAGGGTTCAGGGGTTAGTATTAGGGTTCGGGGGTTAGTATTAGGGTTCGGGGGTTAATTTTAGTATTGGGGTTTTGGGGGTTAGTATTAGGGTTTGGGGGTTAGTATTAGGGTTTGGGGGTTAGTATTAAGGTTTAGGGGGTTAGTGTTAGGGTTCGGGCTTAGTATTAGGGTTCGGGGGTTAATTTTAGTATTGGGTTTTGGGGGTTAGTATTAGGGTTTGGGGGTTAGTATTAGGGTTTGGGGGTTAGTATTAAGGTTTAGGGGGTTAGTGTTAGGGTTCGGGCTTAGTATTAGGGTTCGGGGGTTAATTTTAGTATTGGGGTTTTGGGGGTTAGTATTAGGGTTTGGGGGTTAGTATTAGGGTTTGGGGGTTAGTATTAAGGTTTAGGGGGTTAGTGTTAGGGTTCGGGCTTAGTATTAGGGTTCGGGGGTTAATTTTAGTATTGGGGTTTTGGGTTTAATTTTAGTATTGGGGTCTTGGGGTTAATTTTAGTATTAGGGTTTGGGGGGAATCATTTATTAGGGGGGTTATTTAATTTTAACTGATACGTTTGTAAGGGCTGACAGTTCATAGCCGCGTCCGCGATGAAGTAGCCGCGTTATACTTCATTGCTGGCAGTTCAGTGTTCTAACTGCCGCACTGAACTGTCAGCGATGAAGTCGCCGCGCTGAAGTGTCCTAGACCCCTCTCTTGGACATCATATACCACTTCTTTAACCAGACAAACACCACATGGGCATTCACAGTGTAACTGTATTGTATGTCATGCACCATGCTGCGCAAGGGTTACACGTGAAAAGGATAACAGGTGCCCGACACTGTTCTAAGCTCTCCTAGACTAGCGTTAGGGGAATCCAAGGAAGACTTGGATTCCCCTAATGTACAATAGTACAAAATGAATTCAGCGTGGGTCTCTCTAGCTGACAAGTGGAGTCATTGCCGAATGCAATTAGGGAATCCATTGCTGTTTGTTTTTAAAAATATATTCAGAAAATGAATTATATACACACAGACACAATCCAATTAATTCATCATGGTAGGTCCTATGAGATCTCCACCCTGATTAATTAATGTGTATATCCATCCTACATACTGCCGGGCTGCACTTTGCATGCTCTTTCTGCAGCATGTGGAACAAATATGTGTCCCTGGAAACATGGCCGATGTTGGCAACTTGATTGGGGATGGGACACTTCATCGCGGCTGCTTGACTCTGCAGCACAACACAGATCGTCGCTGGAGATTTCATCGCGGGACATTTCTTCGCTAAAGGTAAGTATTTTACCTATTTTAGTTTAGCTTAGAATTAGGGTTTAGAGGTTTAGAATTAGAGTTTAGGGGGTTAATTTTAGTATTATGGTTTAGGGAGTTAGTATTAGGGGTCGGGGTTAGTATTAGGGTTTAGGGGGTTAGTATTAGGGGTCGGGGTTAGTATTAGGGTTTAGGGGGTTAGTATTAGGGGTCTGGGTTAGTATTAGGGTTTAGGGGGTTAGTATTAGGGGTCGGGGTTAGTATTAGGGTTTAGGGGGTTAGTATTAGGGTTTGGGGGTTAGTATTAGGGGTCGGGGTTAGTATTAGGGTTTAGGGGGTTAGTATTAGGGTTTGGGGGTTAGTATTAGGGGTTGGGGGTTAGTATTAAGGTTTAGGGGGTTCATTTTCGTATTAGGGTTTAGGGGGTTAGTATTAGGGTTCAGGGGTTAATTTTAATATTGGGGTTTATTTTAGTATTGGGGTTATTTTAAGTATTGGGGTTAGTTTTAGTATTGGGGGGGAATCATTTATTAGGGGGGGTTATTTTCGTTTTACTTTTACATTTGTAAGCGCTGACAGTTCAGTGCTGAACTGTCAGCTCTTACATAGCCGCGTCCGCGATGAAACGGCCGCTTTATTCTTCATTGCTGACAGTTCAGCGTTCTAACTGCCGCGCTGAACTGTCAGCGATGAAGATGCGGCGAACAAGTGTCCTAGATCCCACTATGATATGGTAGCAGGGTCAGCACACTGGGGAGGATAAGACTTTTATTTGGTCATGCAATCCTTTCACCATCCCAAATGCTGGGATAGCCATCATGGCCAGTATTGCATCATTGTCATCAAAATCTATTCCTGTTGGAAACATTTATGTCCTATCAGCATTAAAGGAACTGTATCACCTGATTAATGTTTTTGCTGTAAATATAGAGAATAAAAAATGATTGAAAATGATCCATACATTGTTTTAGCGAAATTGCAAGAAAATGCCTAAATTAGGAGAAAATGTTTTAGATATGTCTGTGGAGTCTCCTGTTTATGACATCACCTGTGGCACGGTATGCAAATGAACTGCTTTTCAATGGGAAATGTATATTTTGCATATCAGGCCACAGGTGATGTCATAAGCCACAGACACATTTAAAACACATTTTTCTCCTAATTCAGGCATTTGTTTGCAATTCTGCTGACACAATGTATAGATCGTTTTCTATTCTCTCCATACACGGTAGAAACAGTGTTTAGGTGATACAGTCCCTTTAACAAGAGGAATGAGGAAATGGTGAGCTCAGGATTGCAGACAGGCCCAATAAGGCACAAGGTGGGGATTGTCGGAGAGAAAGAGTGTGTAACTCATTAATCTGATATCACCCAAATTATTACACAGTTTGAAAATGAAAAACAAACAAACCTCCCGACACTTTGTCGATTCTGATTGATTGCCAGAGAAATCTACTGCTGATGGATCCACTGTAAGACCATGATCTGTTCTGAAGACGATATTCCAATGTGACGTGTCTTGGAAAAAAGACGATAAATAAGAAAGAAAATATTACTTCACCCGTTTCTGCAGAAAATTCTTACTTTAGATATTTGGGGCTAGTTTTGGCCAAGACACAAAACCTACGAATTTACAGTGCTTCTGACAAATATTAATCATTAGGGAAAATGTTCCCAATAAAATACATTTAAAAAAAAACTTAAATAGAAAAGATGTGTTGGTACATTACTTGTTAGGAAGAGATTTCCATAATTCTATTTGCTGACACATAAGAATACTACTGCAACCATTTGATGATTGGCAGTTCTAGTACAGTATCCCTAATCCAGAATTCTGGGTACCAGAAATATTTTTAAAATGGATCATTTTCATCAATAAGATATATTAACCCCTTAGTGACAAGACATTTTGACCTTGTCTTTCCCTTGGTGACAAGGGCTGTTTTTACATTTCTGGGGTGTTTGCGTTTAGCTGTAATTTTCTTCTTTCTCACATACTGTAGCCACACAAATTGTATGTTATTTTTTATCAGGGATTTCACTAGATACAATTATGTTCATCATATCTTATAATTTACTACAAAAAAACCCATAAAATATGATGAAAACTTTGAACTAAAATATAATTTACACAAATACAATCATAAATTTTGTCCCGAGTTCAGAAATATGCTTCTTTCCATGTTTTTCTGCAGTTTTTTGTGAGTTATGGGGCAAAAAACAAAAATATATTTTTTTATTTTTTCCTATATTGATCTTTTGACCTCAACCCGAACCCTAAATTTCACCCTAACCCTAAATTTAACCCCAACTCTAACCCTTAATATATTTTAATTTAATTGTAACCCTATCCCTTATGCTAACCCTAATTTAATTGTAACCCTAGCTGCTATTCTAACCCTAATCTAGATTTAAGCTAATTAAGTCTTTTTTTTTTATTGCAATGTTGATGACTGCCTCTAGGGGCAGTAAAGCAACATATTCAGAGCGTTGGAATTTAACTTTTTTTTCTTTTCTGAAGCTCTGACCACAAGAGGGCAGCAACCATATTGCGTGGAGCGATCGTGGGTGCTCCAGAGTCGGAATTTTGGTGCTGGCTATTGCCTCGACATCGAGGCAATAGAGCAGCACCATCAGAGCAGTTTTCACGATAGTTGTCCGGCACGTCCATTGTCGTGAAGGAGTTAAAGCCTCTCAGCTCTCATGATATACAGTAATATCAATGTAAATACTGTATAGAGCAAATAAATCCCTGTTACTGTGATGTAGCTGTGATGTGAGACATCGCCGGGAACCTGCCGTTGGCGTGTCAGGTCTGCACACGTGTCATTGTATGACCCTTTGTGTGCGTGGGGGAATCCGAGCATGCATGGAAAGGCTATATCACAGCTTAAGGGGGCTGCACACTTAATAAACCGCTGTGCGCTTGCATTCTGACAGCTGTGTCTTATGGATAACGGATAATTTTGGATAAGGGATACTCGATGTTAAGTTTGGAATCAGAGACGGAAGGAAGTAAAGCTGCTATGTCTGTTTAGATCTGTTTCAGATGTTGGAGACACGTTTGTGTAATAACTAGAGAGGACCAGGAGAGACAATAAACATGTAGAGTCAACAAGAAGCTCTCTAGATATTCTTAAACTACAAATTCCATGATTCTTTGCCAAGGTTTGGCTGGCCAAAGGCTGGAGAACTATCTGGTGCCTCTATCTTTTCCCGTCAGAGGGAGGAAGAGTAGCATTGGACTAGTTTCAGCTTATTGATGCGATTGAGGGCGCTGGACGTGAGATGAGGTGAGTTGGGGCGCGATGAACATTTAATTATACATTTTGCAGGGACAAACCTGGTGAGTTCGCTTAGCAGGGGAAGCTCACCAGGTATATAATTAAACGGGTGGGATGAAATGCTCATCTGAATAACCCCAATATGAGCTATATTATCCCCCTGAGTATCAGGGCTGGTCAAATCAAAATTGAGAGGTGCAGATAAGCACACAAAGTGTCGCACATCTAAGTGAGATAAAGGGAATAATACTTTCCAACAAATATCTTCAACACATGGCGATTACTCCTTGTTACACATCTCCCGACACTTTGCAATGCGGGAGTTTTAATACATGACCCCCTTACATGTGCCTTTATTTGCCTTTTTTTCCCCTTCATATGTGAAAGATATTGTTTTGGGAAGATTTATTCACTTTATCCCACTTTGGGATAAAAGTCCGCCAATTTGTTTGTAATATTATTATTATTATTATGGGTCAACCGTGGAGTTTTTTTTCCCCTTTTTTTGTGGGCGGCACGCACAGCAGTCTTGGTTTGCACCTATTTTTTATTAACTGAGAGGCACATAAAGTTTCCAGAGTATCTGTCGGACCTCCTCAGTGCAAAGTAGGGGGTATCTCACTGGGCACATTGAGGAAGATCTGGTTTGGAAGAGAGATTATAGGCAGACAAGCTGTGCCAATTTATTATTTATCTCTTGTCTTTCATATGTTTCTTTTCAATCCAAATATTTTCCAAACCTTTATAAACTCCAGGGGTTGTGTAATGCACTCAACTTTTATTATATTACTATTGTGTTCTATCACAAAGCCAAATAATTATGTTAACCTCAGTAAGCTACTTTATTTGTATTTTTCATTACAGCATTTCTATTTAATATCCCTACCCTTTCCACTAGACATCCCTTCATTTTTCTAGCCTACTTTTGTCCTTTAACCACATTTTAATTGTAATGCCTATAAATTGTTTATACCAATAGGTTTAGAATATAGAAGAACGTCTTTCAATCTAGGCCTTAATTACGCAGCGGTGGCCAACGCCCTACTTAATGTCTGAGCGAGATATGAAAAAAATGCACAAGGTGAGGGCCGAACTCGTTACTGGAAGCCATTTGTGACCGGGCTTAAACCGAGAGTTCGAGAGGATCACAAAGTCCTAAGGGAAGAACATTCCTGCTTTATAGGAAAATTCCTTAAATAATATCTCAGACCAAGATAATTACGTCCTGCACAATCACAGCTGCAATAAGAGAAGGATTTCACGAAATAACGTTGTGTGTGAAAACATAACTCAAATTATTAGAGGTCAATCGGGGTCACGTAGGACAACTGGCGCACATGTAAAAGTGGACACTATGGTCCAGTGTATAAAGCGAATGAGGCTAGAAGAGCGGGGCCCGCACTTCTGGAGTGCTCTAGAGCTTTTGGCACCTGGCGTACCACATGATTAAAAAAACAGCCGCTAAAAAAAACGACTGAAATTGTGGCGGACAATTTTTGCCCCAAATCCATTTTGCTGGAGGCGCTATTCCCCCACATGTGACAGGATGTATATAAAAAAAATGGTTCATACTCCATTATCCATAAGACCTCTGTGTCCTTCACACTAGAGTGGAAGGAAGGAAGCAAAAAAAAAACACAATCACCATTTCTTGTGTGTAAAGGGGATTTAAAAAAAAATAAAAATACAAATACTGTTGTGTGTGGGAAATAGCGGCTCTGGCAAAAAGGGTTCGACAGAGTTTCTTCTCCAATTTTCAGGCACTTTTTAGCTCCATTTTTTAAAAAACTTTTCATAATTTCTACATTGCCTTTGCTGCACTCTTTAATATATTACTATATTTGGTGGACTGTTACACATTTTGTTACCACGACCAGAGGATTACATCTCTCTTATGGTGATATGGCTCCCCCTTTAGAACTTTGCTATCAGAACTGACCTTTGTAAATAACCCCCAATATGGGGGAGTGCCTTATAGAGTTAGTAGCTGTATTAATCATGGTGTTATCACTCTCTTCCTTTGTGCAGAGGTGTATTATGATTCAGTGATGATCCAGTCTTTAACACTGTATACATTAAGATGAATACCAACACGTACAATCTGAGTTTTTGAAGTGTTTATAATATTTATACATTAGGCGTGAGAATTTACATGTTTAACAGAGATTATTTCTCAGCAGTGATGTTAGTAGGGAGGGGCTACTGGGGCTATAGCCCAAATCCCTGGTCCATAACCCCAAATGGAGACTCTGGGGCTAAAGTATACTTTAGCCCCGAGACTCCAGGGCTGTCAATGTTAAAAAAAATAAACAAAAAATTCCCCGCTGAGCTTTCCTCCCTCTGGGACGTGGTCCCAGAATCGGAGGTTTATGCTCAAGCGGCGATGAGGGCCGATCTTGAGGAGAGGTGCTGCTATAGGGAACTCTCTCCCTAGCACCTCCTCCTCGAGGTGCATCCCACAGGCGAGTGCCTGCAGTAACCACACCTCCTGCCCATACTGACACTGCATGAAGGGTGCAAGCTCCTCCCCCGTCGAGCTGTGAGATTGTCTGCACGCATCCGGCAGAAGGAACGGGATGGCGGTTTTCTGCAGCTGCAGACACCATCGGAAAATCCTCCTCCTGCAAATAAAGGTAACTAAGCAGAGAGGGTTTTTTTTCATACTAACAGTATAAGGTTTTTGTTTTGTTTTTTTGTTAAAAATAAATAAACAGAAGAAATGTCTGCTTGTGAGTGTGACTGTGTGTGGGTGTCTCAATGTGTGTAAGTGTGGGTGTCAGGGTGTTTGTGTAAGTGTGAAAAAGAGAGAGACAGAGTGTGTGTGAGAGAGACACAGAGTGTGCGCATGCGTGCGAGAGAGACACGGGGTGTGTGCGAGAGAGACACGGGTTGTGTGCATATGTGTGAGAGAGACACGGGGTGTGAGCATGTGTGTGAAAGAGACACGGGGTGTGCACATGTGTGCAAGAGAGACACGGGATGTGTGAATGTGTGCGAGAGAGACACGGGGTGTGCACGTGTGTGAGAGAGAGACACGGTGGGGGAGCATGTGAGTGCGAGAGAGACACAGGTGTGTGCATGTGTGCGAGAGAGACATGGGGTGTGCGCACATGTGTGTGAAAGAGACACGGGGTGTGAGCATGTGTGTGAAAGAGACACGGGGTGTGCACATGTGTGCGAGAGAGACACGGGATGTGTGAATGTGTACGAGAGAGACACGGGGTGTGCACGTGTGTGCGAGAGAGACACGGCGGGGGAGCATGTGTGTGCGAGAGACACGGGGTGTGCGCGTGTGCCCCACCCTTGAGGAATGTAGAGAATACGTATTTGGATTATTTTTCACTCGGCTCATTAGACATCTTTGATCCATGCCAGGCTGCTGGAAGATCTGAAATCCAGAAGTCTACCTAAAAACCCAATGCCTTCGTTCAGGTGCAACCTTGGGACCCCCGGTGTTTCTTTAGACCTCTTTCCTCATACAGGAGATTTATCAAGGACTGAGACTAACAGTTGGGCTACATGCAGGCTGCATCCTCTTGTGCACACACACGCTATAACAGATATAGCATTGACCTAAATGAAAGAGCTTTTCCAGCTTGGATCATGAGATTTAAGAAAATATTTTCACATGATGATCCAAGAGCAGGAAATCACAAGTTTACAATTTGAAATAAAGCAAAGATTTACTATTATTTATCCAAATAAACAAGTTTCCTTTGAAATCAGGATTATTCTTAAACAACAGCAACTTTTATAAAGTAAAGTTATATTAAACTGATACTTACCGTTATATGTTATGTGAATACATCGCCCCTAGTTAGAGGAGTTGGCAAACTGTCCGATAATTGGACCCCAAAGAACCGGGTTGACCCTAGGAAGTGATTGCCATTTGGAAGCCCATTGACTCAACTTGGACCTACTCATTCCTCTATCTGGAGCACACCAAAAAAATATGACTCCTGCATATAAAGCCCAGAGAGAATGAGATGTGTCCCAAACCTCCACGTATGTATAAAGGGGTTTGGATGAAGTCTTCTACAAGCTAGTGCTTCTAATATGCCAGCTTTGAGAGCCCATTAAGTGCTGTTGAGGCAGAGGTCACCCATTGATCTGCCCAGAGTTGAGGGTCTTTGATGCACCACACCAGCCTGTCAATCTGTGGTGTTATCTAGTGCTGGATGATGTATCTTTTTAAAGAAAGAGGACAGGCGCTAGACGCTCTCTTAAAGGACAACTCTGGGGTGTATTTAAAAATCTTGAATCACAACCAAAGATGTGTGTGTGTCCCTACTGCTGTCATTTTGAGCACCTCCTGTTGGGGCCACGCCTTCCTGTGCCAAGTGGAAGACGAACGGGGAATCCTATGATGACTAAAGCTGTGGGCGATGGAGCATTTTACTGGCACATCTCAATGTCCAATGTACAGCATGCGTGTGCTCTGCAAGGGAGAATGCCAGCCTGTAGGCATATACATTAATGTGTAGATGCATCTGTATAGCAGTGTATGTGAATGTGCAAATGGTATATGAATGACATGTCCAGAGGCCAATATGGGCAAATGGAATCAGAGGGGCAATTGCCCCCCAGGCTGCCCTCTACCCTAGTTCAATGGGATCTTAGATGGCAGAGTATTATGGGAGATGTAGACCATAAACAGACGGATTTAGAGGAAAGGGGGGCAAAGAGAGGGAATATGTGGAGTGGGTAATAAGTATTGTTTCTTCTAAATAGTTACAGATTTGTAAACTTGGATTGGCTATAGAAGATACCAGCCTGAAAGAAGAGGTCCTCCATTCCATACTTAATAATCCCCAAAGAGAGAAAATTAAAGTTAGACCATATATCTCTATATACATAACAGATGCCAATATCAGAACAACCTCTACCAAACGGAATCTTGTGGACAGTCTTGGAAAAGCCTGGATTCTTTTTTTTTTTGTCCTATGACTCAGTTCCATCTCTAACACCAAAGGTTTAAATGGGTTTTTACAAAGGGAAATAAATACATTCAAGAAACAAACTGTCATGCTCCACATGGAGAACAGATTTCACTTTATTCTTTTTTTTTTTTTTTACTGAGGGTATTGATGAATACATAAATGAAAAAAAGAAATATAATAAAAATAATAATAAAACAAACAAAAAAAAAAAAAATCTCTACATCTCCAGATGTGAGTGAGGTTCTTGGCTTTGTTTGGAGGAAGGCTGGTTCTTTGGCATTCAGAGTCTGGAAAACTAGATTTAGTCAAAACTCCTCCTCATGACATCTGTCTGCAAGGAAGGCCCCAGACATCTTGGGTTTGGTTCCACTGTATGGAACAAAATGTGGTAACTTAGTCCCACACACACACACACAAAAAGAAAAAGTGAGAATCCTTGTTCCGAAGTGGTCATCATCTGCAAATAACTCTACTATACCACTACTAAAAGCAGCCATCGTTCAAGAAAATGGAAACAGTTACAGTCGTACAGTGACGGTGCTGCATGGACAAAGTAACAAAGTAACAGAGTTAAAAACATCTGATCAGTTTAGAAACATTCTTGTTTGGAATTAAAACATCTTTGGCAAGTGTACGCATATTGTGAAGGACAACTGTATTGGTACATTAACCATTTCAAAAATAGAATAAAACTCTTATTCATTAGAAGAGACAAATTGGGATAAAATCATAATTTAACTAAAAAAAAAAAGACACCATTCATTTTAATTAAATGGGCAGTATCACTTAGCTTTTTTTTTCTGTAGGCTGTATATGTTTAATAGTCTCTAGCTAATCACAGGAGGTGGTACGGTATAGTTATCAGATAATAAAATAGTGTTTGAACAAATATATTCCTTGTTTTTATTTATTTACTTTCCACACATAACTTGCCATTGCACCCACAGCACCTAACTTGCCATTGCACCCACAGCACCTAACTTGCCATTGCACCCACAGCACCTAACTTGCCATTGCACCCACAGCACCTCACTTGCCATTGCACCCACAGCACCTAACTTGCCATTGCACCCAGAGCACCTAACTTGTCATTGCACCACAGCACCTAACTTTTCATTGCACCCACATCACATTACTTGCCATTTCACCCACATCACCGAATTTGCCATTGCACCACCTCGCAGCATCCACATTGCACCCACAGGTCTGGCCAGAGCATCAAGATTGAACACTTAGGATTTGCCCCCAGGACCCATTTCAATTAAGGGACTTATGTCAGCACACCCATTCCACTCACAGTAACTGCCCCAGCACCCAGATCGCAATCACAGGATTTTCCCCAGAACCCACATTGCACTCACAGAACTTACCCTAGCACTCAGATTGTACCTAGAACTTACCCCAGTGCCCACATTTCCCCAGGACTTACTCCAGCATTCACAATACTTGCCCATGCACCAAGATTCCACTCACAGGACTTGCACAAGCAGCCATAACTTACCACAACACCCAAATTGCACCCAAGACTTACCCCAGCACCCGGACCTTACACCAACGCTCAGAATGGACTCACAGCACTTGTCCCTGCACCCAGATTGCTCTCACAGGACTTGCCCCACCACCCAGATTTCAGTAAAAGGACTTGCCCCAGCACTCACATAATAGAGAGGACTTGCTCCAGCACCCAGATTGCACCAATAACTTACCCCAACACCCAGAGTGCACAAGTAACTTACCCCAGCACTCCATGACTTACCACAGCATCCAGGACTTGCCCCATCACTGCAGGCGGAACTGCTCTTTCAATGTATGTTCACTACCACTAAAAGTAAATAGAAAAATTAATAAGGAGATGGTAAGACAAGGATACCACGCCTAACAGAATGAAAGTGCCTTGCTTGCACTAGTGCTAAGAAGTGGTTCCATTTCCTTGGTCATTTCTCCATATATCATGACAGTTATCCTTTAATACTGAAAACTGCTTTCTAGGCATCAAATAAAGCACAGACCTAAAGCTTCACCAATGTGAGACACAATTCTTCAATTTACACAGTTTAAATTTAATATCAAAAATGTATTTGTGTAAAGCCAAAAGTGGGAAAACAATAATCCAAAAATAGTCATGGATCTCTCAATTATACAATGAATTAAAATCTTAATTATTTTGTTGTAAAGATAAGTGTAGAATTTTGGGTGCAAATGCCATCAGTAGCTGCCTGAATACATTTCTTCTTTGAAAAAAAAAAAAAAAAAAGGATACAGGATTCTCACACAGAGAGAGAGAGAGAGAGAGAGAGTAAAAAAAAGTTGGTGCTGAGAGGATTTTGGCAATCTCCCAATGGCTTGCAGTAAAAACATCTATGTAAAGTTCCTTCCTACTTTTTGTGAAACACCCCTTTCCTCCTACAGACCACCCAAACCCTATAAATATCCCATCAGCCCAACTTTTCCCCTCAGATTTATTCTCAGACTTTTATAGCACAGAACAAAAAAAGAAAAAAAAAGTTAATTTAAAAAAAAAGAAAATAATTAGCAAAGAAAATAATGGCCAGTGAATTTAAGAAGAAAGCTTTTTGGAGGGCAGTAATTGCTGAATTTTTAGCAATGATCATTTTTGTCTTCATCAGCATCGGTTCAGCCCTGGGGATGAATTTCCCTCTCTCACAAAATGCAACCGAAAGCCGGACACAAGATATCGTAAAAGTTTCTCTGGCCTTTGGGCTTTCCATTGCCACCATGGCTCAATGCGTGGGTCACATTAGTGGTGCTCACTTGAATCCTGCCGTGACCTTCGGCTGCCTGCTCAACTGCCAGATTAGCATCCTCAAGGCCATCCTCTATATCATCGCCCAGTGTCTGGGTGCAGTTGTGGCCACGGCCATCCTGTATGGCATCACCTCTGAACTTTCGGAGAACAGCCTGGGTCTGAATGGGGTAAGGCATTTATTTTCTATTTCGTTCCTTGTTCTAACAAATCGCACATGAGATTGGCAAAACATCATATAAGACATCCTCCGTTCTCCCTACATGTGGCTGTCTATCTTACTGGTTTACTGTCTTAAATTCCTGTATTATGTAAAATCTTGTGGGACCTTCTGGGATCTATTTACTAAAAGTGAGGTGCAGGTGAGTTGAGGTGAACCTTTCATGTCACTGACTGATCTATACATGGTGCGGGGACAAACCTGGTGAGTTTCTCCTGCTAGAAGAGCAGAGTTGGTTCTGCATTATGCATTGTTGCATCTTTAAATATTGAGAGTTAATCTCATCGGCAACTCACTTTTATTGAATAGCTGTGTTTCAACTGTTCATTGTATGTGACTAGAGTGTTCTATATGTCTTGCGTTTCACTTGTCCATTTCCCTCTAGATTGTAAGCTCTGTGAGCAGGATCCTCTCTATACCTTGTGTATCACCTGTCCCCCATTCCCTCTAGATTGTAAGCTCTGTGAGCAGGATCCTCTCTATACCTTGTGTATCACCTGCCCCCCATTCCCTCTAGATTGTAAGCTCTGTGAGCAGGATCCTCTCTATACCTTGTGTATCACCTGTCCCCCATTCCCTCTAGATTGTAAGCTCTGTGAGCAGGATCCTCTCTATACCTTGTGTATCACCTGTCCCCCATTCCCTCCAGATTGTAAGCACTGTGAGCAGGATCCTCTCTATACCTTGTGTATCACCTGTCCCCCATTCCCTCTAGATTGTAAGCTCTGTGAGCAGGATCCTCTCTATACCTTGTGTATCACCTGTCCCCCATTCCCTCTAGATTGTAAGCTTGTGATCAGGACCCTCTCTATACCTTGTGTATCACCTGTCCCCCATTCCCTCTAGATTGTAATCATGTGAGCAGGACCCTCTCTATACCTTGTGTATCACCAGTCCCCCATTCCCTCTAGATTGTAAGCTCTGTGAGCAGGATCCTCTCTATACCTTGTGTATCACCTGTCCACCATTCCCTCCAGATTGTAAGCTCTGTGAGCAGGATCCTCTCTATACCTTGTGTATCACCTGTCCACCATTCCCTCCAGATTGAAAGCTCTGTGATCAGGACCCTCTCTATACCTTGTGTATCACCTGTCCCCCATTCCCTCTAGATTGTAAGCTTGTGAGCAGGATCCTCTCTATACCTTGTGTATCACCTGCCCCCCATTCCCTCTAGATTGTAAGCTCTGTGAGCAGGATCCTCTCTATACCTTGTGTATTACCTGTCCCCCATTCCCTCTAGATTATAAGCTCTGTGAGCAGGATCCTCTCTATACCTTGTGTATCACCTGTCCAACATTCCCTCCAGATTGTAAGCGTGTGAGCAGGATCCCTCTATACCTTGAGTATCACCTGTCCCCCTTTTCCTATATATTGTAAGCTTGTGATCAGGACCCTCTCTATACCTTGTGTATCACCTGTCCCCCATTCTCTCTAGATTGTAAGCTTGTGAGCAGGACCCTCTCTATACCTTGTGTATCACCTGTCCCCCATTCCCTCTAGATTGTAAGCTTGTGATCAGGACCCTCTCTATACCTTGTGTATCACCTGTCCCCCATTCCCTCCAGATTGTAAGCACTGTGAGCAGGATCCTCTCTATACCTTGTGTATCACCTGTCCCCCATTCCCTCTAGATTGTAAGCTCTGTGAGCAGGATCCTCTCTATACCTTGTGTATCACCTGTCCCCCATTCCCTCTAGATTGTAAGCTTGTGATCAGGACCCTCTCTATACCTTGTGTATCACCTGTCCCCCATTCCCTCTAGATTGTAATCATGTGAGCAGGACCCTCTCTATACCTTGTATATCACCAGTCCCCCATTCCCTCTAGATTGTAAGCTCTGTGAGCAGGATCCTCTCTATACCTTGTGTATCACCTGTCCACCATTCCCTCCAGATTGTAAGCTCTGTGAGCAGGATCCTCTCTATACCTTGTGTATCACCTGCCCCCCATTCCCTCTAGATTGTAAGCTCTGTGAGCAGGATCCTCTCTATACCTTGTGTATCACCTGTCCACCATTCCCTCCAGATTGAAAGCTCTGTGATCAGGACCCTCTCTATACCTTGTGTATCACCTGTCCCCCATTCCCTCTAGATTGTAAGCTTGTGAGCAGGATCCTCTCTATACCTTGTGTATCACCTGCCCCCCATTCCCTCTAGATTGTAAGCTCTGTGAGCAGGATCCTCTCTATACCTTGTGTATTACCTGTCCCCCATTCCCTCTAGATTATAAGCTCTGTGAGCAGGATCCTCTCTATACCTTGTGTATCACCTGTCCAACATTCCCTCCAGATTGTAAGCGTGTGAGCAGGATCCCTCTATACCTTGAGTATCACCTGTCCCCCTTTTCCTATATATTGTAAGCTTGTGATCAGGACCCTCTCTATACCTTGTGTATCACCTGTCCCCCATTTTCTCTATATTGTAAGCTTGTGAGCAGGACCCTCTCTATACCTTGTGTATCACCTGTCCCCCATTCCCTCTAGATTGTAAGCTTGTGATCAGGACCCTCTCTATACCTTGTGTATCACCTGTCCCCCATTCCCTCTAGATTGTAATCATGTGAGCAGGATCCTCTCTATACCTTGTGTATCGCCTGTCCCCAATTCCCTCTAGATTGTAAGCTCTGTGAGCAGGATCCTCTCTATACCTTGTGTATCACCTGTCCCCCATTCCCTCTAGATTGTAAGCTCTGTGAGCAGGATCCTCTCTATACCTTGTGTATCACCTGTCCCCCATTCCCTCCAGATTGTAAGCACTGTGAGCAGGATCCTCTCTATACCTTGTGTATCACCTGTCCCCCATTCCCTCTAGATTGTAAGCTCTGTGAGCAGGATCCTCTCTATACCTTGTGTATCACCTGTCCCCCATTCCCTCTAGATTGTAAGCTTGTGATCAGGACCCTCTCTATACCTTGTGTATCACCTGTCCCCCATTCCCTCTAGATTGTAATCATGTGAGCAGGACCCTCTCTATACCTTGTGTATCACCAGTCCCCCATTCCCTCTAGATTGTAAGCTCTGTGAGCAGGATCCTCTCTATACCTTGTGTATCACCTGTCCCCCATTCCCTCTAGATTGTAAGCTCTGTGAGCAGGATCCTCTCTATACCTTGTGTATCACCTGTCTCCCATTCCCTCTAGATTGTAAGCTTGTGATCAGGATCCTCTCTATACCTTGTGCATCACCTGTCCCCCATTCCCTCTAGATTGTAAGCTTGTGAGCAGGATCCTCTCTATACCCTGTGTTTAACCTGTCCCCCATTCCCTCTAGATTGTAAGCTCTGTGAGCAGGATCCTCTCTATACCTTGTGTATCACCAGTCCCCCATTCCCTCTAGATTGTAAGCTCTGTGATCAGGATCCTCTCTATACCTTGTGTTTAACCTGTCCCCCATTCCCTCTAGATTGTAAGCTCAGTGAGCAGGATCCTATCTATACCTTGTGTATCACCTGTCCCCCATTCCCTCTAGATTGTAATCATGTGAGCAGGATCCTCTCTATACCTTGTGTATCACCTGTCCCCCATTCCCTCTAGATTGTAAGCTTGTGAGCAGGATCCTCTCTATACCTTGTGTATCACCTGTCCCCAATTCCCTATAGATTGTAAGCTTGTGAGCTGGATCCTCTCTATACCTTGTGTATCACCTGTCCCCCATTCCCTCCAGATTGTAAGCTCTGTGAGCAGGATCCTCTCTATACCTTGTGTATCACCTGTCCACCATTCCCTCTAGATTGTAAGCTCTATAAGCAGGATCCTCTCTATACCTTGTGTATCACCTGTCCCCCATTCCCTCTAGATTGTAAGCTTGTAATCAGGATCCTCTCTATACCTTGTGTATCACCTGTCCCCCATTCCCTCTAGATTGTAAGCTCTGTGAGCAGGATCCTCTCTATACCTTGTGTATCACCTGTCCCCCATTCCCTCCAGATTGTAAGCACTGTGAGCAGGATCCTCTCTATACCTTGTGTATCACCTGTCCCCCATTCCCTCTAGATTGTAAGCTCTGTGAGCAGATCCTCTCTATACCTTGTGTATCACCAGTCCCCCATTCCCTCTAGATTGTAAGCTCTGTGAGCAGGATCCTCTCTATACCTTGTGTATCACCTGTCCCCCATTCCCTCTAGATTGTAAGCTCTGTGAGCAGGATCCTCTCTATACCTTGTGTATCACCTGTCCCCCATTCCCTCTAGATTGTAAGCTCTGTGAGCAGGATCCTCTCTATACCTTGTGTATCACCTGTCCCCAATTCCCTATAGATTGTAAGCTTGTGAGCAGGATCTTCTCTATACCTTGTGTTTAACCTGTCCCCCATTCCCTCTAGATTGTAAGCTCTGTGAGCAGGATCCTCTCTATACCTTGTGTATCACCTGTCCCCAATTCCCTATAGATTGTAAGCTTGTGAGCAGGATCCTCTCTATACCTTGTGTTTAACCTGTCCCCCATTCCCTCTAGATTGTAAGCTCTGTGAGCAGGATCCTCTCTATACCTTGTGTATCACCTGTCCCCCATTCCCTCTAGATTGTAAGCTCTGTGAGCAGGAACCTCTCTATACCTTGTGTATCACCTGTCCCCAATTCCCTATAGATTGTAAGCTTGTGAGCAGGATCCTCTCTATACCTTGTGTTTAACCTGTCCCCCATTCCCTCTAGATTGTAAGCTCTGTGAGCAGGATCCTCTCTATACCTTGTGTATCACCTGTCCCCCATTCCCTCTAGATTGTAAGCACTGTGAGCAGGATCCTCTCTATACCTTGTGTATCACCTGTCCCCCATTCCCTCTAGATTGTAAGCTCTGTGAGCAGGATCCTCTCTATACCTTGTGTATCACCTGTCCCCCATTCCCTCTAGATTGTAAGCTCTGTGAGCAGGATCCTCTCTATACCGTGTGTATCACCTGTCCCCAATTCCCTCTAGATTGTAATATTGTGATGAGGATCCTCTCTATACCTTGTGTATCACCTGTCCCCCATTCCCTCTAGATTGTAATCATGTGAGCAGGATCCTCTCTATACCTTGTGTATCACCTGTCCCCCATTCCCTCTAGATTGTAAGCTTGTGAGCAGGATCCTCTCTATACCTTGTGTATCACCTGTCCCCAATTCCCTATAGATTGTAAGCTTGTGAGCTGGATCCTCTCTATACCTTGTGTATCACCTGTCCCCCATTCCCTCCAGATTGTAAGCTCTGTGAGCAGGATCCTCTCTATACCTTGTGTATCACCTGTCCACCATTCCCTCTAGATTGTAAGCTCTATAAGCAGGATCCTCTCTATACCTTGTGTATCACCTGTCCCCCATTCCCTCTAGATTGTAAGCTTGTAATCAGGATCCTCTCTATACCTTGTGTATCACCTGTCCCCCATTCCCTCTAGATTGTAAGCTCTGTGAGCAGGATCCTCTCTATACCTTGTGTATCACCTGTCCCCCATTCCCTCCAGATTGTAAGCACTGTGAGCAGGATCCTCTCTATACCTTGTGTATCACCTGTCCCCCATTCCCTCTAGATTGTAAGCTCTGTGAGCAGATCCTCTCTATACCTTGTGTATCACCAGTCCCCCATTCCCTCTAGATTGTAAGCTCTGTGAGCAGGATCCTCTCTATACCTTGTGTATCACCTGTCCCCCATTCCCTCTAGATTGTAAGCTCTGTGAGCAGGATCCTCTCTATACCTTGTGTATCACCTGTCCCCCATTCCCTCTAGATTGTAAGCTCTGTGAGCAGGATCCTCTCTATACCTTGTGTATCACCTGTCCCCAATTCCCTATAGATTGTAAGCTTGTGAGCAGGATCTTCTCTATACCTTGTGTTTAACCTGTCCCCCATTCCCTCTAGATTGTAAGCTCTGTGAGCAGGATCCTCTCTATACCTTGTGTATCACCTGTCCCCAATTCCCTATAGATTGTAAGCTTGTGAGCAGGATCCTCTCTATACCTTGTGTTTAACCTGTCCCCCATTCCCTCTAGATTGTAAGCTCTGTGAGCAGGATCCTCTCTATACCTTGTGTATCACCTGTCCCCCATTCCCTCTAGATTGTAAGCTCTGTGAGCAGGAACCTCTCTATACCTTGTGTATCACCTGTCCCCAATTCCCTATAGATTGTAAGCTTGTGAGCAGGATCCTCTCTATACCTTGTGTTTAACCTGTCCCCCATTCCCTCTAGATTGTAAGCTCTGTGAGCAGGATCCTCTCTATACCTTGTGTATCACCTGTCCCCCATTCCCTCTATATTGTAAGCACTGTGAGCAGGATCCTCTCTATACCTTGTGTATCACCTGTCCCCCATTCCCTCTAGATTGTAAGCTCTGTGAGCAGGATCCTCTCTATACCTTGTGTATCACCTGTCCCCCATTCCCTCTAGATTGTAAGCTCTGTGAGCAGGATCCTCTCTATACCGTGTGTATCACCTGTCCCCAATTCCCTCTAGATTGTAAAATTGTGATGAGGATCCTCTCTATACCTTGTGTATCACCTGTCCCCCATTCCCTCTAGATTGTAAGCTCTGTGAGCAGGATCCTCTCTATACCTTGTGTTACTCCTGTCCCCCATCCCCTCTAGATTGTATGTTGATGAACAGAAAAGGTCTCTTCTTTGTTATATAGTTGTGTCTGTCTAATTGTTATTCTAACACCCTCTACATATTCTGTCAAACTATTAAATTGTAGAGTATAAATTAATGTTACTATTATTAAGCATAATGAATACAGATTCTGTGAAAGACAAAGACAGATAGTTAGATAAATAGACAGACACTATCTAGAGACAGATATACAGACAGATAGAGACAGAGACAGATCGATAGATAGACACTATGATAGATAGACAGCTAAACACGGAGATAGATATGTAAATAGATACAGATAGATAGATAGATACACACTTAGATTGACTGTCAGACATAGAGGGTGACAGAGGGAGAAAGATACTTTTTAGACCTTTCTTTCCATGCAGCTGACACAGTGTTATTAGACTTATATCAGTGTATTCAGCATGTGATACAGTGTATGTATTACTATCAGTCAGCACAAACTGTACTCACCAGACACATTATATTCTAATACTGATTAGAGTTTGAATGTCCTGTACACACTGCCTGTCCTCCCAGCTGTGATCTGTAATGTATGGAGTTAAGATAAGGGCAATGACCATTCACAGAAACTCCCATAGGACTTTAACACACAGCCTGGTGTATGGTGCATGATGCAGGCTGACTCCCATGAGATTCCTGGGCTGCTGCTAAAAGGAAGTTCCAACCCAGGTTATGTTTCCAGTTTGTTTATCATTATTAACATACTGAGATCCCCATTCTGCCTGCATTCAAAATACCAGAATATGGTGAGGCAACCTGCACATGCACAACACAGAAGTACAAAAGCAAATTTAGCTCCCCCTACCAGAAAAATTCTGAGCATACAGCTGTACAATCCAAATTACTAATACTTATAGCCGATGTTCACAGATATATCTGCCAAACACAGTGATTCCTCTATACATTGTGCAGGGTCTGGTGAGTTTCTCCTGCTAGAAGAACAGAGTTGGTCCTGTATAATGCATTGTTATAAAGTGACAGTGTGTAAAGATGTAACTCTGTATTATCCATGGCCAGCTGAGCTCTTCTATATATTCTCCTATACATTGTGCAGGGCCTGGTGAGTTTCTCCTGCTAGAAGAACAAAGTTGGCCCTGTATAATGCATTGTTATATAGATACTGTGTGTAAAGATGTAACTCTGCATTATCCATGGCCAGCTGAGTTCTTCTATATATTCTTCTATACATTGTGCAGGGCCTGGTGAGTTTCCCCTGCTAGAAGAACAGAGTTGGCCCTGTATAATGCATTGTTATAAAGTGACAGTGTGTAAAGATGTAACTCTGCATTATCCATGGCCAGCTGAGCTCTTCTATATATTCTTCTATACATTGTGCAGGGTCTGGTGAGTTTATCCTGCTAGAAGAACAGAGTTGGTCCTGTATAATGCATTGTTATAAAGTGACAGTGTGTAAAGATGTAACTCTGCATTATCCATGGCCAGCTGAGCTCTTCTATATATTCTTCTATACATTGTGCAGGGTCTGGTGAGTTTCTCCTGCTAGAAGAACAGAGTTGGCCCTGTATAATGCATTGTTATAAAGTGACAGTGTGTAAAGATATAACTCTGCATTATCCATGGCCAGCTGAGCTCTTCTATATATTCTTCTATACATTGTGCAGGGTCTGGTGAGTTTCTCCTTCTAGAAGAACAGAGTTGGCCCTGTATAATGCATTGTTATAAAGTGACAGTGTGTAAAGATGTAACTCTGCATTATCCATGGCCAGCTGAGCTCTTCTATATATTCTTCTATACATTGTGCAGGGTCTGGTGAGTTTCTCCTGCTAGAAGAACAGAGTTGGCCCTGTATAATGCATTGTTATAAAGTGACAGGGTGTAAAGATGTAACTCTGCATTATCCATGGCCAGCTGAGCTCTTCTATATATTCTTCTATACATTATGCAGGGTCGGGTGAGTTTCTCCTGCTAGAAGAACAGAGTTGGCCCTGTATAATGTATTGTTATAAAGTGACAGTGTGTAAAGATGTAACTCTGCATTATCCATGGCCAGCTGAGCTCTTCTATATATTCTTCTATACATTGTGCAGGGCCTGGTGAGTTTCTCCTGCTAGAAGAACAGAGTTGGCCCTGTATAATGTATTGTTATAAAGTGACAGTGTGTAAAGATGTAACTCTGCATTATCCATGGCCAGCTGAGCTCTTCTATATATTCTTCTATACATTGTGCAGGGCCTGGTGAGTTTCTCCTGCTAGAAGAACAGAGTTGGCCCTGTATAATGTATTGTTATAAAGTGACAGTGTGTAAAGATGTAACTCTGCATTATCCATGGCCAGCTGAGCTCTTCTATATATTCTTCTATACATTGTGCAGAGCCTGGTGAGCTCTTCTATATATTCCTCTATACATCGTGCAGGGCCTGGTGAGCTCTTCTATATATTCCTCTATACATCGTGCAGGGCCTGGTGAGCTCTTCTATATATTCCTCTATACATCGTGCAGGGCCTGGTGAGCTCTTCTATATATTCCTCTATACATCGTGCAGGGCCTGGTGAGCTCTTCTATATATTCCTCTATACATCGTGCAGGGCCTGGTGAGCTCTTCTATATATTCCTCTATACATCGTGCAGGGCCTGGTGAGCTCTTCTATATATTCCTCTATACATCGTGCAGGGCCTGGTGAGCTCTTCTATATATTCCTCTATACATCGTGCAGGGCCTGGTGAGCTCTTCTAGCAGGAGAAACTCACCAGGTTTGTCCCTGCACAATATATATATATTTAAGTCAGGGAAATGAACTGTTCATACCACTGCAGATCACCATTTAGCGAATAGACCCCTTCTTTTACTTGAGGGTAGAATTTTGTTGTCTTTTTAAAATGTAAATCCGATTATCTGCCCCTCAGATACGGAAGATTACGTATATTGTAACAGTTATGAGATAGAATTAAGTTTCTTGTAACCGTTATGAGATTGTACACATCTTTAACATGAGAAGCCTTTGTTTTTCTGACTGTACTTTTTTCTAATTTACAAATAGCAAGTTATTCCTCCATCCCAGTAACATGTGTACATCCAGCAGTCTTACTTTGTATCAGTAACTTTATATTCCTCTGCTGCTTCTTTCATTCTTTATTTATAAAGTACCTTTTTTTTTTTTTTGCTATTCACCATTCAGATGTTTGTCCTTTTCTAGAAGGTCCTGAGAGAATGTACAGTACAATAGACAGGATTTCTAAAAAGAAATAGAAATAGATCTAATGTAAGAAACCAACTCCCACCCAAGACTAGCAGTATGTAGAAATATACATAAGATCTCAGTGATGGCACCCCAATATTCATGCTGACATTTTTATCTAACACATAATATAAATAAGGGGCTATTTATGAAAAAACTGAAGTGTCAACTGAATTGCAAAATCAGGCTTTAATAGCCGAGCTGGAAACATTCTCAATCTCATTTTTTTTTTGCAGTTGACTTGTCAGTTCAGTTTTAAACTTTCATTTGCTCTCAGGAGGGTGAGTAGAGGGGGTTAGAGATTTTGAGAATGCATGTGAGGTCCAAACGTGTTCAGATCTTTCTTATATCCTGCAGTTGGCCTGGCTGAGTCAGGCAATTCAAACTTTTAGGGTCTGTATTCATTAAAAAGGGAACTGACAAGTGGATTGCAAACGTCAGGCCAAAGTAGCTGAATTGGGAGTATTTTTCCAACTCGGCCACTTTGGCCTTATATCTGACATATCACACGTTGGAATTTCAAACAGGGGTCATAATGTCTGAAAGTTTGAAATACACATGAAAATGGTGACCGGCAAAATTCAGACATTAATAGCTGAGCTGTGGCTTTGTCCAACTTGCCTGTCGATCGAACTTATTCATGCCTGATTTCTGCAGTTCACTTCAGATATCAGCTGATATTGGATATTTACGGGTCAACTCAATAAAGAGAGAGTTCCAGGCAACTGAGACAGGAATTTGAATCTTTAGGTCAAGGTAGCTGAGTTGGAATTTTTTATTTCCCAATGCAGCAGAATGGGAGAATGATTCCAACTTGGTTACTTTGGCCTTAAGTTTGAAATTCATTTCTCAATTCCCTCCAAATCTCTCTTTATTGTGTATAAACAATGGAGAACAGTAGGAGGCAGAACAAAAATAAAAGGTTTCCAAGGGAGTAGGCCAGAGAAATGATGGGCAGAGAGTAGGGTACTGATGGGGCGATCGAAATAACTGTGTTAACTAAAAAAAAAAAAAAAAAAAATACATATGGATCAGGTTCTTTAAGAAACGCTGTCTGAACCAAAGTGTCTTTCACCTTTGTTCAAGGTTTCTCTATATAAAGATATATATCAGACCAAAAAACATACCTAATAGAGGAGACTATTTTAGGGAAATCTCACAATAAAAAGGCCTATTCACTGAGCAGTGAACAAAGGTGAATTTGCAAAGGAATAATAACAATAGCTGTGTTGGCCTGATTTGTTTTTAGTTCCTTTGCCAATCCTGCGTAAATCACATTTTTTAGATTTTACTCAAGCCCTCCCCCCAGTGATCACTTTGCATGTTTACTGCAGGTGCGGCAGCACTAACTTTGTTTCCTCCTGTACATCTCAAATAGAATAGATTGTGTGGACTGTGATACACACATAGGATTTCTTAACAGTGCAACACATTGTCTGATGACATCACTAGAGAGACAGGATATTGCATTCATTTGAATGGCATTATTCTCACTGGTTCCTGCAGCAAGAAAAAAAAAGGAATTTATTTACTCAGCTAGTGTGGGCAGTCCTGTTTTCTTGCAAACTGCTGTCATTTCACAATTTCATCTAGCTGTAAGTATTTTACACTCTAAGCAATGCAGGTTGTAAAACGTGCATGTTAAAGTACTTTGAAAGCACATTAATATGTATTAACATTTGATAGATGTATTTTGGGCACCAGACAGTCCATTTAAATGTTTATTAAATAGACCATATTATATTGAGCGGATACAATTAATAAAGAGACAGAAAGACTGATAACACATCACCACTTTCACATGGATTGTTCAAAATGTCCCTGCACTTCTACTGGCCAAAAAGTATATTGCATCCTGAAATGCGTGAAAGGAATTTCCTTGTTCCCCAAAAAAAGCTAAATTGAGGATTTTTTTGCCCCCCTAAAAAAAACTTTTTATCAAATCTCCTGCAACCAATACGTGTGCGCAATAAATGTTACCGAAATTATAATTTTACCCTCTGCATCCTGTACGGGGCAAGCAAGGGTTAAAATCTCAGCTTGTACGCATTATTAATAAATGTCAGGTTTTAACGTGCTTATAACAGTACAATCATGGGATAAATGGCAATAGCAGCGTTACCTATCATTCCAATGGGTTTTTCTAAAGGTTAATAAAAGAATCACCCCCCCCCCAATGAATAGGAGCCTTAGTAATACATTTTTGTACGCTGCCTGCTGTGCTCAACCCTCTATTCCAATGTGATTTCAAGGAACAAACCCCTCTCCGAGTATGATAGAGGGGCTTATCTTGATTCTATCCTCGTGAATGTAATAAACAAGTGGACCACCGCTTTCTTAGGAAAAGAAAAAAAAATCAACTTTTCCCTTGTGAAATCTAATTTAGGCACAAAACCTTGCACTGCTAATGTATCTGTATTGGCAGAATCTGTATGATTAAATCCCCCCCCAATAAATAAATAAAGGTTCCAAATAATTTGTAAACGGAGCCACAAAGTCCTTCTTCAGTCCTCCACAGACAAGGGCCGCAAAATCCTAACCGATGAGGAGATTTTTCTGGTGCGCGCTTGGGACCGCAAGACGGTTGTTGTAATAACTTGAAGGCTCCAGCCGAATCACATTCTCTCTCACGCAGTACAAAAGGGGACAAACGCATACAAGACCTGATTATTCATGAGCCGAGATTATATACAGCCCCTCGGCACAATGGAAACCATGGCAATTTAAAAAGTATCCGACAGCCCAATAAATGCGCTTATGGGACACGCCGTAAGTAAAACAATAAATTGTCTACATAATTATGGCCCTAGAAAAGGAGAGGGGGTGATTGTGTCAGCACTTTGGCATGTAGGCGTGAAAGCTTTGGATTTTCCAAACGACTGGCTTATTTGAACTTACGATTATTTGTTTTTCTTTAAAAAAAATCCGTATTCCAGTCGTAACCCACTCAGAATTAGGAACGCACTTTATGTGAATTTCTTTAATCTTTCTACATCCATCTCCTTATAATGGCACACTGGCAGTGGGGGGCTATTCACTAGAAGGTGAGTTGCAGGGGAGATGAAAATTCCAGGTCACCGATTCAGCTTATACATTGTGCCGGGACAAACCCTCACCAGGTTTGCACAATGTATAGCTAAACTGGTGAGACGAAATGTTCATCTCAGCTCAGCTCACCTGCAACCGTTTAGCGAATACTTAACTCCTGACAATAATGGGGGAGCTTCTACTTGTGCATGACTGCATCACATTTATTGAAAAAAGTTACAGAAGTTCACTTAAAATAGCGCTAGAAAGTACCACCATCCTGTGGGCGGCAAAGTCCCAGTTTCAGGTGCAGAAAAGTGTTATATTGTATGAAACAGGTGCAATGCCTGTTATAGATATTTAAAAATCTTCATACAGCTGGGATCAACGTTTATCTTTCTCATGATCTTCTCCCTGTTGGCTGTGAAACTTAGTGATGACCTGGAGATATTTAAACCCCACCCACCCCCTCCACCAGTCTCCCACTCTTAGGTTATTTTTTGTAATCTTAGGAAAGACGTAACAGGGGGGATATGATAGAAACATTTAAATACATAAAGGGAATCAACACAGTAAAGGAAGAGAGGATATTTCAAGGCAGAAAAACTACCACAACTAGAGGACATAGTCTAAAATTAGAGGGGCAACGATTTAAAAGTAATATCAGGAAGTATTACTTTACTGAGAGGGTAGTGGATGTATGGAATAGTCTTCCAGCAGAAGTGGTAGAGGTAAACACAGTCAAGGATTTTAAGCATGCGTGGGATAGGTATAAGGCTATCCTAGATATAAGATAAGGCCAGGGACTAATGAAAGTATTACATTACTGAGAGGGTAGTGGATGCATGGAATAGTCTTCCAGTAGAAGTGGTAGAGGTTAATACAGTGAAGGAGTTTAAGCATGCATGGGATAGGTATAAGGCTATCCTAGAAATAAGATAAGGCCAGGGACTAATGAAAGTATTACATTACTGAGAGGGTAGTGGATGTATGGAATAGCCTTCCAGCAGAAGTGGTAGAGGTTAATACAGTGAAGGAGTTTAAGCATGCATGGGATAGGTATAAGGCTATCCTAGATATAAGATAAGGCCAGGGACTAATGAAAGTATTACTTTACTGAGAGGGTAGTGGATGCATGGAATAGCCTTCCAGTAGAAGTGGTAGAGGTTAATACAATGAAGGAGTTTAAGCATGCGTGGGATAGACACAAGGCTATCCTAGATATAAGATAAGGCCAGGGACTAATGAAAGTATTACTTTACTGAGAGGGTAGTGGATGTATGGAATAGTCTTCCAGTAGAAGTGGTAGAGGCTAATCCAGTGAAGGAGTTTAAGCATGCATGGGATAGATATAAGGCTATCCTAGATAAAAGATAAGGCCAGGGACTAATGAAAGTATTACATTACTGAGAGGGTAGTGGATGTATGGAATAGTCTTCCAGTAGAAGTGGTAGAGGTTAATACAGTGAAGGAGTTTAAGCATGCATGGGATAGGTATAAGGCTATCCTAGATATAAGATAAGGCCTGGGACTAATGAAAGTATTACATTACTGAGAGGGTAGTGGATGTATGGAATAGTCTTCCAGTAGAAGTGGTAGAGGTTAATACAGTGATGGAGTTTAAGCATGCATGGGATAGGTATAAGGCTATCCTAGATATAAGATAAGGCCAGGGACTAATGAACGTATTACTTTACTGAGAGGGTAGTGGATGTATGGAATAGTCTTCCAGTAGAAGTGGTAGAGGTTAATACAGTGAAGGAGTTTAAGCATGCATGGGATAGGTATAAGGCTATCCTAGATATAAGATAAGGCCAGGGACTAATGAACGTATTACTTTACTGAGAGGGTAGTGGATGTATGGAATAGTCTTCCAGTAGAAGTGGTAGAGGTTAATACAGTGAAGGAGTTTAAGCATGCATGGGATAGGTATAAGGCTATCCTAGATATAAGATAAGGCCAGGGACTAATGAAAGTATTACTTTACTGAGAGGGTAGTGGATGTATGGAATAGTCTTCCAGTAGAAGTGGTAGAGGTTAATACAGTGAAGGAGTTTAAGCATGCATGGGATAGGTATAAGGCTATCCTAGATATAAGATAAGGCCAGGGACTAATGAAAGTATTACTTTACTGAGAGGGTAGTGGATGCATTGAATAGCCTTCCAGTAGAAGTGGTAGAGGTTAATACAGTGAAGGAGTTTAAGCATGCGTGGGATAGGTATAAGACTATCCTAGATATAAGATAAGGCCTGGGACTAATGAAAGTATTACATTACTGAGAGGGTAGTGGATGTATGGAATAGTCTTCCAGTAGAAGTGGTAGAGGTTAATACAGTGATGGAGTTTAAGCATGCATAGGATAGGTATAAGGCTATCCTAGATATAAGATAAGGCCAGGGACTAATGAAAGTATTACTTTACTGAGAGGGTAGTGGATGTATGGAATAGTCTTCCAGTAGAAGTGGTAGAGGTTAATACAGTGAAGGAGTTTAAGCATGCATGGGATAGGTATAAGGCTATCCTAGATATAAGATAAGGCCAGGGACTAATGAAAGTATTACTTTACTGAGAGGGTAGTGGATGTATGGAATAGTCTTCCAGTAGAAGTGGTAGAGGTTAATACAGTGAAGGAGTTTAAGCATGCATGGGATAGGTATAAGGCTATCCTAGATATAAGATAAGGCCAGGGACTAATGAAAGTATTACTTTACTGAGAGGGTAGTGGATGCATGGAATAGCCTTCCAGTAGAAGTGGTAGAGGTTAATACAGTGAAGGAGTTTAAGCATGCGTGGGATAGGTATAAGACTATCCTAGATATAAGATAAGGCCAGGGACTAATGAAAGTATTACATTACTGAGAGGGTAGTGGATGCATGGAATAGCCTTCCAGTAGAAGTGGTAGAGGTTAATACAGTGAAGGAGTTTAAGCATGCGTGGGATAGGTATAAGGCTATCCTAGAAATAAGATAAGGCCAGGGACTAAAGAAAGTATTACTTTACTGAGAGGGTAGTGGATGTATGGAATAGCCTGCCAGCAGAAGTGGTAGAGGTTAATACAGTGAAGGAGTTTAAGCATGCATGGGATAGGTATAAGGCTATCCTAGATATAAGATAAGGCCAGGGACTAATGAAAGTATTACTTTACTGAGAGGGTAGTGGATGTATGGAATAGTCTTCCAGTAGAAGTGGTAGAGGTTAATACAGTGAAGGAGTTTGAGCATGCGTGGGATAGGCACAAGGCTATCCTAGATATAAGACAAGGCCAGGGACTAATAAAAGTATTACTTTACTGAGAGGGTAGTGGATGTATGGAATAGCCTGCCAGTAGAAGTGGTAGAGGTTAATACAGTGAAGGAGTTTAAGCATGCGTGGGATAGGCACAAGGCTATCCTAGATATAAGATAAGGCCAGGGACTAATGAAAGTATTACTTTACTGAGAGGGTAGTGGATGTATGGAATAGCCTGCCAGTAGAAGTGGTAGAGGTTAATACAGTGAAGGAGTTTAAGCATGCGTGGGATAGGCACAAGGCTATCCTAGATATAAGATAAGGCCAGGGAATAATGAAAGTATTACTTTACTGAGAGGGTAGTGGATGCATGGAATAGTCTTCCAGTTGAAGTGGTAGAGGTTAATACAGTGAAGGAGTTTAAGCATGCATGGGATAGGTATAAGGCTATCCTAGATATAAGATAAGGTCAGGGACTAATGAAAGTATTACTTTACTGAGAGGGTAGTGGATGTATGGAATAGCCTGCCAGTAGAAGTGGTAGAGGTTAATACAGTGAAGGAGTTTAAGCATGCGTGGGATAGGTATAAGGCTATCCTAGAAATAAGTTAAGGCCAGGGACTAAAGAAAGTATTACTTTACTGAGAGGGTAGTGGATGTATGGAATAGCCTGCCAGCAGAAGTGGTAGAGGTTAATACAGTGAAGGAGTTTAAGCATGCATGGGATAGGTATAAGGCTATCCTAGATATAAGATAAGGCCAGGGACTAATGAAAGTATTACTTTACTGAGAGTGTAGTGGATGTATGGAATAGTCTTCCAGTAGAAGTGGTAGAGGTTAATACAGTGAAGGAGTTTAAGCATGCGTGGGATAGGCACAAGGCTATCCTAGATATAAGACAAGGCCAGGGACTAATGAAAGTATTACTTTACTGAGAGGGTAGTGGATGTATGGAATAGCCTGCCAGTAGAAGTGGTAGAGGTTAATACAGTGAAGGAGTTTAAGCATGCGTGGGATAGGCACAAGGCTATCCTAGATATAAGATAAGGCCAGGGACTAATGAAAGTATTACTTTACTGAGAGGGTAGTGGATGTATGGAATAGCCTGCTAGTAGAAGTGGTAGAGGTTAATACAGTGAAGGAGTTTAAGCATGCGTGGGATAGGCACAAGGCTATCCTAGATATAAGATAAGGCCAGGGAATAATGAAAGTATTACTTTACTGAGAGGGTAGTGGATGCATGGAATAGTCTTCCAGTAGAAGTGGTAGAGGTTAATACAGTGAAGGAGTTTAAGCATGCATGGGATAGGTATAAGGCTATCCTAGATATAAGATAAGGTCAGGGACTAATGAAAGTATTACATTACTGAGAGGGTAGTGGATGTATGGAATAGCCTGCCAGTAGAAGTGGTAGAGGTTAATACAGTGAAGGAGTTTAAGCATGCGTGGGATAGGTATAAGGCTATCCTAGATATAAGATAAGGCCAGGGACTAATGAAAGTATTACATTACTGAGAGGGTAGTGGATGTATGGAATAGTCTTCCAGTAGAAGTGGTAGAGGTTAATACAGTGAAGGAGTTTAAGCATGCGTGGGATAGACACAAGGCTATCCTAGCTATAAGACCGGGCACAGCGGACTAATAAAAGTATTCAAAAAAATTGGGCAGACTAGATGGACCGAATGGTTCTTATCTGCCGACACAATCTATGTTTCTATGTTTCTATGTTTCTATGCACCAAATGTGCAATACAATGGGAGATAGAGCTTCATACGTGTTACTTGTGCGAGGATTATCATCTTGGCTATTTATAATTAGTTTGTAAATTTACAATTTTTGGGGGGCTCAGCAAACCCCCCAGAACTGTGACTGTGTGACAATGACCCCCTCATTAATCACATCCTCCTGGAAACCTTCTCTAGGCAACTGCTAGGAGAAGAATTTAACAGGAAGTTTATTTCCTCAGTCTTCATTGAGTGAGGTCATCAGACATGTAGACCGTTGTGGAATTTGCGGAGCGCTGATCATCAAATTGCCGCCAAAGTTGCGCATGTGTTGACTTAAGTGGTGGATGTGCATCTAGAACTAGGGGCGGGGGTGATATTATACTCTGTCTGTCTAAATCCAGATTCCTGTTTGGCTCTTCTTAAACTGGTAGTAATTGGAACGTTCAATCACGTTTTGTCGAGAAGATAACCGTAGTTAGGCCCCTCTAAAAAGTGATTTCTCCTAAATAAAACAGGATAGAAACATCATTTTCAAAAAAGGACAAGAAATTATTAGTTTTTGTCATTTCAAAAATTATTTTTCCTTAAAGGGACAGTCTAGTCTCCAAACTCACTTTGGTGTAAGATGAAGATCACTGCTTGTATAGTGCACAGGCTTTTATCCCTGTGTGATTTGATGCAGGCATTCTGTATAAATCACATTTTTAATATTTGACTCAAGCCCTCCCCCAGTGATTACTCTGCATGTTTACTGCAGGTGTGGCAGCAGTGATTTATATAGACACTGAGGATATAACGTTTTGTTTCATATAGTCATTTCCAGTCCTCAAATTGAGTCTATTGAGTGGCCTATGAGTAACCTTGCTCTTGTACACTATAGGATCTCTTAACAGTGCAACACATTGTCTGATGACATCACTGGAGGGACAGGAAATTGCATTTATTTGAATGGCATTATTCTCATTGGTTCCTGCAGCAAAAAATAATAATAAAAGGGAATTGACTTTTACTCATCTAGTGTGGGTAGTCCTTGTTTCTTGCAAACTGTTGTAATGTCACAATTTCTTCTAGCTGTAAGTATTTTAAGCAATGCCGAATGTAAGACATGCATTTTAAAGTACTTTGCAAGCATTACTATTTGGAAGATTCATTTTGGGCACTAGACAGTTCCTTTAAGTTTGAAATTCCCATCTCAATTCCCTGCAATAGTCTCTTTATTGAGTAGATCCTATAATGAATTTAGCAGGTCTATTGTTTGTCACATGACAATATATCTAACAATCAAGTAAAGTGAAACACGATACATGGTAACATTCTCGATTTATTTTGAATGTTTTTCCAGCTCAGTAAAGGTGTGTCCGCCGGACAAGGATTGGGGATTGAAATCATTGTCACCTTTCAGCTGGTCCTCTGTGTTGTCGCCATCACTGACAAGCGGAGGAGTGACGTGTCCGGATCTATACCTCTTGCAATAGGCCTCTCAGTGGCTTTGGGTCACCTCCTCGCGGTAAGTAGACGCTTTTTTTTATTAGGTAAAGTAGAAGACATTAAATATGATATTTCGAAATTTTTCAAAGAAACAGTGAGGGACATGTATAAACCCCCCCCCCCCACCCACATTGCCCACTCATGACATGACCCATAACCCGAGTTGCATAGCCATTACATGCCCCATCACCACATGCAAACACATTAAAAGCCCCATAACTTCCATTACATACCCCCCATCACCCCAGTACATACACATTATATGTCCACATAACATGTCCCCATCACATGCCTCCATTCATTACCCCCTCACCCCATTACATGCCTCCATCACCCCATCACATGTCCCCATCACCCCCAATACATTCCCCCATCACCCCCAATACATGCCCCCATCCCGCCCATTATATGACCTTATACCCCCTCACCCCAGGACTTACCCTGGTCCCTGGTGGTTAGTGGCAGGAAGCATGGTGTCCTACCATGCTGCCTGTTCAGCTCCCCTGTGGTGTGTGCAGAGAGGTCATGAGACCTGGCGTGTGTCTGATTGCCGGTCACATGACCTGTCAAGCACATCCCTGTCACAGAGGTTTCTCTGTGCAGCCTGCTTGCAAGCAGAGCGGTGGTGAGGGGAGATCTTCTGATCTCCCCAGCCATTATCTCTGCTCGCAAGCAGGGGTTTTTTTGTGTGTTTTTGTGCAGCCCCTTATAGGAAAGTGCCGCCCTAGGCACTTTCCTTGTTTGCCTCGAGCTAAATACAGTGCTGGTTGGTCCTGTATAATACATTGTTATAAAGTGGCAGTGTGTAAAGATGTAACTCTGCATTATCCATGGCCAGTTGAGCTCCTCTATATATTCTTCTATACATTGTGCAGGGCCTGGTGAGATTCTCCTGCTAGAAGAACAGAGTTGGCCCTGTATAATGCATTGTTATATAGTGACAGTGTGTAAAGATGTAACTCTGCATTATCCATGGCCAGCTGAGCTCCTCTATTTATTCTTCTATACATTGTGCAGGGTGTGGTGAGTTTCTCCTGCTAGAAGAACAGAGTTGGTCCTGCATAATGCATTGTTATAAAGTGACAGTGTGTAAAGATGTAACTCTGCATTATCCATGGCCAGCTGAGCTCTTCTATATTCTTCTATACATTGTGCAGGGTCTGATGAGTTTCTCCTGCTAGAAGAACAGAGTTGGTCCTGCATAATGCATTGTTATAAAGTGACAGTGTGTAAAGATGTAACTCTGAATTATCCATGGCCAGCTGAGCTCTTCTATATATTCCTCTATACATTGTGCAGGGTCTGGTGAGTTTCTCCTGCTAGAAGAACAGAGTTGGTCCTGTATAATGCATTGTTATAAAATGACAGTGTGTAAAGATGTAACTCTGCACTATCCATGGCCAGCTGAGCTCTTCTATATATTCTTCTATACATTGTGCAGGGCCTGGTGAGTTTATCCTGCTAGAAGAACAGAGTTGGCCCTGTATAATGCATTGTTATATAGTGACAGTGTGTAAAGATGTAACTCTGCATTATCCATGGCCAGCTGAACTCTTCCATATATTCCTCTATACATTGTGCAGGGTCTGGTGAGTTTCTCCTGCTAGAAGAACAGAGTTGGCCCTGTATAATGCATTGTTATATAGTGACAGTGTGTAAAGATGTAACTCTGCATTATCCATGGCCAGCTGAGCTCTTCTATATATTCTTCTATACACTGTGCAGGGCCTGGTGAGTTTCTCCTGCTAGAAGAACAGAGTTGGCCCTGTATAATGCATTGTTATAAAGTGACAGTGTGTAAAGATGTAACTTTGCATTATCCATGGCCAGCTGAGCTCTTCTATATATTCCTCTATACATTGTGCAGGGTCTGGTGAGTTTCTCCTGCTAGAAGAACAGAGTTGGCCCTGTATAATGCATTGTTATAAAGTGACAGTGTGTAAAGATGTAACTCTGCATTATCTCAGGCCAGCTGAGCTCTTCTATATATTCCTCTATACATTGTGCAGGGTCTGGTGAGTTTCTCCTGCTAGAAGAACAGAGTTGGTCCTTTATAATGCATTGTTATAAAGTGACAGTGTGTAAAGATGTAACTCTGCATTATCCATGGCCAGCTGAGCTCTTCTATATATTCTTCTATTCATTGTGCAGGGTCTGGTGAGTTTCTCCTGCTAGAAGAACAGAGTTGGCCCTGTATAATGCATTGTTATAAAGTGACAGTGTGTAAAGATGTAACTCTGCATTATCCATGGCCAGCTGAGCTCTTCTATATATTCTTCTATACATTGTGCAGGGTCTGGTGAGTTTCTCCTGCTAGAAGAACAGAGTTGGCCCTGTATAATGCATTGTTATAAAGTGACAGTGTGTAAAGATGTAACTCTGCATTATCCATGGCCAGCTGAGCTCTTCTATATATTCTTCTATACATTGTGCAGGGTCTGGTGAGTTTCTCCTGCTAGAAGAACAGAGTTGGCCCTGTATAATGCATTGTTATAAAGTGACAGTGTGTAAAGATGTAACTCTGCATTATCCATGGCCAGCTGAGCTCTTCTATATATTCTTCTATACATTGTGCAGGGCCTGGTGAGTTTCTCCTGCTAGAAGAACAGAGTTGGCCCTGTATAATGCATTGTTATAAAGTGACAGTGTGTAAAGATGTAACTCTGCATTATCCATGGCCAGCTGAGCTCTTCTATATATTCTTCTATACATTGTGCAGGGTCTGGTGAGTTTCTCCTGCTAGAAGAACAGAGTTGGCCCTGTATAATGCATTGTTATAAAGTGACAGTGTGTAAAGATGTAACTCTGCATTATCCATGGCCAGCTGAGCTCTTCTATATATTCTTCTATACATTGTGCAGGGCCTGGTGAGTTTCTCCTGCTAGAAGAACAGAGTTGGCCCTGTATAATGCATTGTTATAAAGTGACAGTGTGTAAAGATGTAACTCTGCATTATCCATGGCCAGCTGAGCTCTTCTATATATTCTTCTATACATTGTGCAGGGTCTGGTGAGTTTCTCCTGCTAGAAGAACAGAGTTTGCCCTGTATAATGCATTGTTATAAAGTGACAGTGTGTAAAGATGTAACTCTGTATTATCCATGGTCAGCTGAGCTCTTCTATATATTCTTCTATACGTTGTGCAGGGCCTGGTGAGTTTCTCCTGCTAGAAGAACAGAGTTGGCCCTGTATAATGCATTGTTATAAAGTGACAGTGTGTAAAGATGTAACTCTGCATTATCCATGGCCAGCTGATCTCTTCTATATATTCTTCTATACATTGTGCAGGGCCTGGTGAGTTTCTCCTGCTAGAAGAACAGAGTTGGCCCTGTATAATGCATTGTTATAAAGTGACAGTGTGTAAAGATGTAACTCTGCATTATCCATGGCCAGCTGAGCTCTTCTATATATTCTTCTATACATTGTGCAGGGTCTGGTGAGTTTCTCCTGCTAGAAGAACAGAGTTGGCCCTGTATAATGCATTGTTATAAAGTGACAGTGTGTAAAGATGTAACTCTGCATTATCCATGGCCAGCTGAGCTCTTCTATATATTCTTCTATACATTGTGCAGGGTCTGGTGAGTTTCTCCTGCTAGAAGAACAGAGTTTGCCCTGTATAATGCATTGTTATAAAGTGACAGTGTGTAAAGATGTAACTCTGTATTATCCATGGTCAGCTGAGCTCTTCTATATATTCTTCTATACATTGTGCAGGGCCTGGTGAGTTTCTCCTGCTAGAAGATGAGAGTTGGTCCTGTATAATGCATTGTTATATAGTGACAGTGTGTAAAGATGTAACTCTGCATTATCCATGGCCAGCTGAGCTCTTCTATATATTCTTCTATACATTGTGCAGGGCCTGGTGAGTTTCTCCTGCTAGAAGAACAGAGTTGGCCCTGTATAATGCATTGTTATAAAGTGACAGTGTGTAAAGATGTAACTCTGCATTATCCATGGCCAGCTGAGCTCTTCTATATATTCTTCTATACATTGTGCAGGGTCTGGTGAGTTTCTCCTGCTAGAAGAACAGAGTTGGCCCTGTATAATGCATTGTTATAAAGTGACAGTGTGTAAAGATGTAACTCTGCATTATCCATGGCCAGCTGAGCTCTTCTATATATTCTTCTATACATTGTGCAGGGCCTGGTGAGTTTCTCCTGCTAGAAGAACAGAGTTGGCCCTGTATAATGCATTGTTATAAAGTGACAGTGTGTAAAGATGTAACTCTGCATTATCCATGGCCAGCTGAGCTCTTCTATATATTCTTCTATACATTGTGCAGGGTCTGGTGAGTTTCTCCTGCTAGAAGAACAGAGTTGGTCCTGTATAATGCATTGTTATAAAGTGACAGTGTGTAAAGATGTAACTCTGCATTATCCATGGCCAGCTGAGCTCTTCTATATATTCTTCTATACATTGTGCAGGGCCTGGTGAGTTTCTCATAAGATGTTGATTTAAATATTCAGTAATTTTCTTAGAATGCTCACTTTGAATGATGTGTTATTTCTTATTTGTACAGATTGATTACACTGGATGTGGAATGAATCCAGCGAGATCCTTCGGTTCTGCTGTTATATCAGGAAACTTTTCACACCACTGGGTAAGTTTCTTTATAACAGTGAATCATTGTCATGCCCTTTGATGGGGGGACAATGGCTCCCATAAAATATTTTCCAGGAGGTACGGAAAAAATTATATGCTCACAACAAAGAAAATGATGTAATATTTTCCCCACTGTTCTAATACTCTCACCTTTGTTTGGTCAAGATGTGGGGAGGGGGGTGCCTATAGGTCCATTGTTGGGGTCCGAGTTGTTTGTGCCTCTTCTATCTACACAGAATCTTTTTTCTCTGCTCCACGTTGTCAGCATGCCTGTCTAAGTAAGATCTCCCAGACTCACATTTATTAAAAATAATACTAGATGCTTTGTCTCGTAAGATCCATTTGGCCCATCTACTCTGCTTAAATTTCTGCCAGCTGTAAAATAATCACATCTTATTTGATCCTTGGCCTTATGTTATATTAAGGATAGCCTTATGCTTATCCCATGCATGTTTAAATGCCCTCACTCTATTAATATCTACCCCCTCTGCTTAAATACTATTCCATGCATCCACAATCCCTTTCTGACAACATTTTAATGGTCTGTGCAGAGCCTCCCATTCAAAGTATTGCATGGATCACATCTCTCAGCTTCCTCACCCTTCAAGGGCTGGGGCAATGAACTGCATGGGAGATGTTCATTAACACTGAACTGACAAGTGAACTGTAATGATCAGACATTAATAATTCATTTGGAAAAATTCTTCAGCTTGCCCATCTGTGCAACTCTCCAAATGATTAGTGCAGTTCACTTGTCAGTACACTTGTATTAAACATCTCACCACAAAGGTGGAAGAAACCAGAAAAGAGTGCAGTGTGCATTAAAAGCCCTCCCAAACATTGTCTATATTTGCAGGGCTCTGATGCTGCACTTATCAGGGCCATGTCCATGTCAAGGTCAAGAAGCCTGGCAGGGCTGCTGATGTCATATCATTGGGAAGATCTGGGGACCATGAAGAACTTTTTTATAGGGGTCACATTCACATGCAAAAATCTGTCTTTAAGGCACTTATTTATCTGCCAACATTAAGGTTGCAGTTAGGGTAAGAATTGGGGCTTTATCCATGAAACAGAGAAATAGCAGGGAATTGAGAAGGTCAAAGTAGCCAAGTTGGAAAAATTCTCCAATTCAGTTGATATTTCCAGCTCGGCTACTTTTGCTTTAAAAATAAAATTCACTTCTCAGTTCCTGACAGTTCTCTCAGGAATTACGCATTAACATTAAACTTAGTGCTGAGGCATTAGGTTTAGAGTTAGGGGGATTTAGAGTTTGAGGGGTGTTAAGTTTAGCAGTAGAGTTAGTGTTAGAGGGGACCCCAATGTCCGTCCTAATCTAACAGCAATGTCTGTATATTGACTCTAAGACTAGCAACGTTTTAACACCTATGCCATGATAAAGTATCATGGGTGGGGATGGACTAGAATATACATGAAAATGGGAATACATACCAACCAACAAATAATTTTGGGCCATGACACAGTTGTTTTGTCCTTTTCCTTTTAGATATTTTGGGTGGGACCCATGATCGGAGGGGCAGCAGCCGCCATTATTTATGATTTCATCTTGGCCCCAAGGACCAGCGACCTCACAGATCGTGTAAAAGTCTGGACCCGAGGTGCACAGGAATATGAGCTAGATGGAGATGATAATGCTCGGGTTGAAATGAAACCAAAATAAAATGTAAACAGTAAAAAATTAAAAGAAATCTCTATATAAATATATATATATATCTAAAAGAAAAATACGTGGGGAAAAGATCAGTGTTATGAACTTATTTGTACACACAAAAAAAGAAGAAACCAACAAACATATTGAAAATGAACTTCTTATTGCAGTTTGCTCTTAAATCTCAACAGTGCCTCCACAACTTATATTGCATATCATACGATGCTTACCCCTCTGACACCGCAAAAGTTGATACCTATTTTTTTTGTGTCAATCCTTACAAATCTGATATTCTTACTGGTTTGGAGATAATCAAGACATTGTTAACATTGTATGTACATGAATGCCATTTTATATACACTTACTGACAAAATAAAAAAAACGCATGCTGTGTTAATTTGCTGTTAATTAAAATACTGCCAAGGGAAATTAGTTATGTAAACAGGTATGTCAAGGGTATGTCAGGAAACCTGCATGGGAAGCTCTGGCTTTGGCTAACTTGTTAAACTACAACTCCCATCATGCTTTGTCTGCTTGTTGCTCAAGAAGACATGATTTACTAAGAATCATGGGAGCTGCACCTCAACATTAGCCTTTTTAGATATCCATGTAGTGCTGGAAAGAATATAAAAAAAAAAAAATGGCAAGGATAGTAATCTTGTAGATAATGTAATTTGATTTCAAATGACAGGATTACTCACTAACAGAGGATCATACTAAACATAATCTGTAAGGTTAGTATGATATGAGACAGACTGAATCCGGAATATATTTGGATACATTGTATTATTCGAATGGTTTAAACAGTAAGTGGTATGAACAACGTGGGAAAAGATAGATTCAGGGTGTTAACTTTACACCGGGTGCCAATGCCATTAAGTGCTTCCGACTTTTACAAAAAATTGTTTGAGGGTAGGGCATAGATAGGATGTGGGTGGAGTGTTAGGAAAACACACAGGTGGAGAGTGGGCAATAAAAGGAAGACCATATGTAAAAATGGACAGATTTGCTTGCCTCCTGAACTGCTCCAATGTGTGGCACAACAGGCATTATAGTAAATGGTTAATGGCATTTATATGCTTAGTTTGCTGAGGAAATGTAATGCAGAAGACAATTAATAGAAAACATCCAACCTTGATTTTCGGATATAGACTTTGGGCTTCTGTGTAAAGATCAGTAATGGGGCAATGTTCGAAACGTGGAACAACTGTGTAGGAACATTCCATTGGGTTCCATGGTAATTATTCCCTTGTAGAGCTTTGACAGAACCAATTGTATCCTCTACCAGACCTATCTATCTATCTATCTATCTATCACTCTATCTATTTATCTATCTATCTATATTTAGTCTATAATAATATGGCATAAAATATTAAGGTTTTAATCACAAAGGTTTAGGAGTAGGCTCCTTCTTCATTACTATTTGGAAATTACATATAAAAAACGAGCTTCACTTTTACATATGTTTACCTTTACTGTCTAATTTAACTAAGACTAAACTGGTATATATACAGATATATAAATGTGCTAAGCGGAATTAGTATTACGAAACGTGTCAGTCTTGTAAATACCTATTGGAACGAGTTCTGAATAAAATCAGCTTGTACTAATAGACTGTTTTTTTTGCTGTTACTCATTGGACCATGGATCCTTATGAAACCCCAGAATATTATTGTTGTGATCAGTGAGGAAGATCAAGGGTTCTATTCATTAAAAATCGTGGTGCGGGTGAGTTGAGGTAAGAAGAACATTTTTCCTGCTAGAAGAGCTCAGCTGGTCATGTATAGCTATGTCTCTCACATTGTAACAATGCATTATCCAGGGCCAACTCTTTTCTTCTAGCAGGTGGCACTTACCTGGTTTGGCCCTGACCAGCTTAAAGGCACACTCCCACCAAAAAATGAAATGTTTTTTATTTTTTATTTTTTTTTTCTGATTTTAGATATGTCTTTTATAATGTGAGTTTATTTTATGAAATATTTTCAAGGGGTTAGGATCTGTTTGATCAGGTTAATCTCCTCTCTTTGTGTTGGAAGGCAGGTAAAAAAGGTTCTACACAGCCACCTAGTGCTGCCCACTATGATACACAGGACTTTGGCCACAGTTGTAAAGACTTAATGGATGATTTTGGAGAATGTTGCATCATGGGTAAAATTCTCAAAATGAATGCTGGCGATAAACACACAATTTTATTTTTACTTTGATATGAAATTAATTCAAACATAGTAGGAAAAACCCCAGTAGCATTTGTCCAGGGCCGGTGCAAGACTTTTTGCCGCCCTAAGCAAACATATATTTTGCCGCCCCTTGCTGATCCTGCCCTCAGCACCAAATACACACAGTCACACATTCAGAGGCACATGTACACACACAGGCACAATTACACACACACAGAGTCACACATGCACCTGCAGCCACACATACACAGTGTCTCACACGCACAGTAACACATATACACACTGACACATATTTGCACATACCTAGGATTGCCACCTTTTCTTCAGAAAAATACCGGCCTTGCTACTGTCTCCATAGACTTAACATTGGCTAGATGCCAATTTTTTACCGGCCTCTCGGCAAAATACCGGCCAGGTGGCAACCCTACACATACACCGTTGTAGTAACAGGGTAACAATATTAATATAGCACTGTGATACACCCATTTATGACACACATACACTTACACTCTGCCAATCACACACACACACTTTGCCAATCACACACACACACTTTGCCAATCACACACACACACTTACTCTGTCAATCACACATATACTTACACTCTGCCCCTAACACAATCACACACACACTTTGCCAATCACACACACACACACTTACACTCTGTCAATCACACATACACTTACACTCTGCCACTAACACAACCACACACACACTCTGCCAATCACACACACACACACACACACACACACACACTCTTACTCTGTCAATCACACATACACTTACACTCTGCCCCTAACACAATCACACACACACTTTGCCAATCACACACACACACTTACACTCTGTCAATCACACATACACTTACACTCTGCCACTAACACAACCACACACTCTGCCAATCACACACACTTACACTCTGACAATCACACATACATTCTGTCAATCACACACACAAACCCAGCCAATCACACACACACTCTGCCACTCAAATCAAATAAATTTGACTTGACCCAGCATCCAGATGCAGAGTTCAGCAGTGCTCTTCCCACGCTGCTGCACTCCCCGCCAGTCGTTGTAGTCAGAGCGCCAGAAGGTCACCTGACCTCAGACGCTCTGACTTCCCTACAATTGAGGGGAGGGCGGTAGCTTTCGTATGTGCCTGGGCATATAGAGGGCTAGTGAGCCAACTCCTCAAACCCAGGAAGCACCCTGACAAGCACAGTTAAAGAAAGTTAAAAAAACTGGGATACATGTATCCCGCAATGCAGATGCCCCCCCCCCCCCCCCCAGAGTCAGTGCCCTAGGAGAACACCTAGTTTGCCTATTGGTAGCGCCAGCTCTGAATATGTCTTATATAATATGTGTTTGTTTTAAATGCACAGGTAATCTAGTTACATCTTTTGTAAGTGGTAGCGTCCCTTTTGAAGACAGTGAGAAGAAATGTTATCTGGAAAACATACCAACATCAAGGAACCGTAGATCATCAGACCACTATAAACTTTAACTTACATATTTGTATTTAAATATTTGTAAAGTGTTTTGAGTCTCACAGGAAGAGAAGCGATATAACATCACAAATTATTATTATTATTATTATTAATTCAGTTGACACAAGCAATAGACATCTGTACAATTTGTATACTACTGCATAACCAATGATAGGGCCAGCATTAAGAACATATTGATGGGGGTTAGGGGCTTGTTCCCCTCTTCCATTTGGCTAGTTGAGCATCATGGTAAATATTATGCAGAACAGATGCAGTGATGACTAACCCTTATATAATGCTGGTGTCCATTATCTTCAACTTGATACTTAACCAGCTAAATACTCTCTGAGATGATGATAGAAAATGTCATCCACAGCAGTATTGAAAACACTAACAGCTCACCATTGTCACACTAGTTGTCATGGAATACATTTCCCAAGATGTGAACATCTGTGCCCAAAACTTTGCTCTTTTGCCATGCCCCAGTATCTGTATTGTTGTCTACTCTAATGAGACCCTAACTAGTGGTCCTCTACTGACTCCATGTAAAAACCTGATAGACCTGACAGTTTCGAGATGGGTGCCAGCTCTGACTGACATAGTGCGTGCCGGTGCTACTGTTTTCGCCACAAAAAAACTCAACAACCAAAAAGTTCCAAAAACTCATGAGAGAGTAAAAGCAGTGCAGAGGAGGTCGGAAAAGCTACAGAAGTTCCAAAAACACACAAATAAAACCCATCCCCACACCCCACCAGTAAAACAAAATATTGACTATTTTAGAGCTGAATGTAAAGAGTCTGAAGATAGAGGCTGGGTTTACTTCAGGCAAGTTGGTCAGGACTTTCAGCTTTTGCTTCTATTAATGAAATAAAAAGTTAAACAAAATAAAAGCTTCTGGGCCACTTTAAGATTCTTTGTGACTTTCATGAACATGTTTAACCCTGTAGTATTTTGCTAGCCGTTATCTGGACTTGTCAGGACTCTCTCCTGTGTACTTGTATTCTTCTAGCGATGCTGTCTTTGGGGCTGCTTATTATTTTCAGTATAGCCACCCTAGCACTTCTATCTAACGCTATCACCTCACCCTCTATATAAGCAATCCTCCTGGTAGCTTGCCGGGCATAACCAAGGGGCCCGGGCATAACCTTCCCCAATGCTGCTCTGCCAGATCGCATTACTGCTAAAGAATGCCCCATATATACTAATTATGCAGAATCCTTTAGGCTAGCAGTGGCCATATTGCTCCAATTATAGCCACCTGCTGCAGTTGGTCTCCCTTCCAAGCAGACTGTTTGGTTAATTAAACAGTAGAGTTAAGTTGGTTTCTTTGATGGTATCTCCAACACATCAAATGTTCCAATAACAAAAAAAACTAAATTGTTACTGTTTATAATTTTGGCTCAGCTTTTTCCAGAACTTTATTCCCCCCCCCCCCCGCCCTCCTTCTGAACAACATCCAAAACATTTACAAATAGTAAAATTAAAAAAGCATGGAGCAGAATACAGACTTGGGTACACTTGAGACTTAGGCAAAGATCAGCTCAAAGACTCTTATATGACACGGTGGGTGAAATGTGTGAAGGAGGTACAATTGTCACTACCCCCGTCGGAATAATGTGCATTTCTGAAACATATCATTAGTCTACACCATGTAGGAAGATCCTGAAGTTCCTCTGCTGTACTAAGAGCGCAGTCCGTGGTCAAAGGACAACTGAAGCCAAAAAATGATGTTTAACTGAGATTGTACCAAGTGTAAATGTTTTAAATAGAAATGCTTTAATGAAGGAGAAGAAACAAAGTACCTCGTTGAGCAGTCTTGTAATGGATAGCTCTATCCTGGTGAAGATCTGACCAAAGATTCTAACCAACATGTCCGCCCCCTGATAGAGCTATACAGAGCAAAGATTCTAAACAGCATGTCTGACCCCTGATAGATCTATACAGAGCAACAATTCTAAACAGCATGTCCGTCCTTGATGTAGCTATACAGAGCATAGTTTCTAAACAACATGTCTGACCTCCTGGTAGAGCTATACAGAGCAAAGATTCTGAACAACATGTCTGCCACCTGATAGAGCTTTACGGAGCAAAGATTCTAAACAGCATGTCTGACCCCTGATAGAGCTATACAGAGCAAAGATTCTAAACAAAATGTCTGACCTCCTGGTAGAGCTATATAGTAAAAACAGGGCTCAGTATGGTACTTTATTTAAATTGTTTTGTTAATGCATTTCTTTGTAAATGCCTACACTTCAATTAAATATAACTTAATTTCTTGTCAACAGTTGTGTTTTAAATAATCTTTTCAGTGCCTGATTGGTGTCAGAGAACCTACTTCATTACATTTTTTGGGGGATGTATAACATAGGGGGCTATTCACTAAAAGGTGAACCGAGGTGACCATTTCAATGTTTCTCTCATCGGCAAACCCTTTAACCCACAGACATAATTTATGTGATGTTTCCCTTTTGAAGTACTTTGGTCTTTATTCCAAACAGTGCAGTGCGATATTAAATCCGATATATCGGATGTAACGCACTCAGTACATTTCCAGAACTCTTCCTATCTCAGAGAACCTTGCTTTCCCCTTCTCATTTGGGATAACGTACAGATGAAAGATCAGGAAGTAAGCTGAATAACTTCTCACATATACATGACATTCTATCACTTATTTGATATCTTACACAACGCATTTTGCTTTTTTTAAATTTTCCGTCACAAATTATTTGACCCATCGTCAGCTGCATAAACATCACTCTGAATTTCCCCCCCCCCCTTCCACTCCTATTTCCGTTAACGTAACAGCTGTCAGCAGCTTGTCATGGCCAAGCCATATCCACATGCGTGTTTGTTACCTTATGGATCCTTTTTAGTACAGTGGAATTCTGGAGTTTTCTTTCCTGGGATGATTTCTGCTCAGACGGGGGTCTTACATGTATGTGCATCGCTGAGTGAGGGTTCTGCTCAGTGTTCCTAGAAGCCAGGTCTAAAAGGGGCAGTTTGACCAAGAATATTTTCGCTGTGTTATACACATGTTTAGTATGTGAAATTCTCTTATATTTACTTTAAAACAATATTCAGACCTCCTGGAGTTTGACTTAAAAAATAATGTCTCCTAATTCAGGCACTTGCTTGCAGTTTTGCTAAAACAATGTATAGATCATTTTCAATAATTTTTTATGTTCTAAAAACAAAATTCAGGTGATAGAGTCTTTTTTAATTAACATTGAAGTTCTGCCATTAAACGTTCAGGAGACATTGGCTTTTTTATTTATTTATCTTCTGTCCGAGCTTCCATTTTAAAAAGTCCTGCTTGCTTCTAAAGAATGTTTTGCACTTCTCTATCTCCGGCTAAAGGTGTGAATTTTGATACACTCTGCATTCTCTGAGAGAACAACACAGCCAACCAACTGAATCTCTCTGCACTGTTAAATGAATCTTCCTCTGCAGTAAAAGTTTATCGGAAGTCATGGAAAGAGAGTTGCCAAAGTTCCCAAGTTCCACTTGGTGGAAATTTAAAACAGATAAGCTTCACCCTGCTGAATCCTGCCCTGGCAAGAGGGGCAAGAGGGTAATTGCCCCCAGGCTGCTCTCTGACCTGACTCAGTGGACTGGGGTTGCACCACGTTTCACTTCTAAATGTCGTAAATCGACAAATTAAATTTTTCCGACACTTTACAATGTAGGAATTTTTCTACATAACCCCCAATATGACAGAGGGAAAAAAAACGACATTAATCCGGTTCTTTGTGGTATGCCATTCCTCTAACAACTTCTGGCAATTTATTCTCCCTACAGAATTCCTCTGGAAACCTATAAAGTTTAAATTACAGACCATGATTCACAGGCGACCGCTAAGAAAAAACAACGGTTGCCAGGACATTTAGCTGCATGCAATGAGGCTCTGATGAGAAACACATTAAGATGGAACACAACAGTAACAGGTCGCAACAGGAAACTTTACTTCCTTCCATTCTGTCTTTCTTTTTATTGTTTACAGCATTTGTGTTGAAAGATCGACAGAAAGGTTCATCTGCCACATTCTGCCTTAAACTTTCACTTTTTTAGAGCAGTGAAATTTGGCTCCTTTTTACTGATCCGGCCCTATTTCGAGCCAGATCGGTGTTGATCCTTTACTAGACCCATGGGTTTCCACAAAGTTAATAAATCAATGTACATGTTTTGTTTTTTTAGTAGTGAAAGAGCAGGTGTTAAGTGGTAGACATTTGAACGATGTTCTACAAGCTTTCATTGACCTTTGATAGAGAGAGCGTACTCATTTCGAAGAGGAAAGATGTGTTCACAGACTGAATTCACTAAAAAGAAAGAAAAGCAGGGCACATACAATAAAAGTGAGTCTCACAAAGCTATTCTTATTTTTGGTGTAAGCATTCTTAAAAGTGGCCATTAAAAAGGGGGATGGCCAGTTCACCTTGCGAAAAAAAAGTGCCTATTACTGTATTACACTATGTCCCTGTTCTTCTTCCCTCTGTTCACCTTCGGACTGTGAATACATATGTGTACTGGCAAGCAACTTAGTCGGGACCACGGAAGTCTACAATCCCTATTTGGTGCGCTGCAAATAGAATGCCAGCCCGGGTGTCACCCCCCGCTTGATGTGTCACCCAGAGAAGACCACCCCCCTTGTAGGGTTGCCATCTTTTCTTCAAAAAAATACCGGCCTTGGTACTGTCTCCATAGACTTAACATTGGCCTGATGCCAATTTTTTTACCGGCCTGCCGTTAAAATACCGGCCAGGTGGCAACCCTACCCCCTTGTAGCGCTACTGCTGGACCACAAAAATATTGACTGTGGACCGCGTGCGACCTGCTAGTTTGACATACTTGCTGTAGGGAACTTGAAAAAGTTATATTTGTCCTTGAAAAACAAAATGGCTGACCTGGCCGTATAAAACCCCCCAGAAAGTGATAGACACACATTCTATCGAATCAGTTGAACAAATAATATGTATAATATGTACACATAGGACCGCAGCTTCTCCTTAGCACTCCTCACAGTGCTTGAAAGCAAATATCAGGAGCTGATCTGATAATCCATTTATTGGCTATAAAAACAGGAAACAGAAAACCACATAGAGTAGCACTACAAAAACAGCCCATAAAGTGCAGGTAAAGCCACTTACAGTGTGTGTGAACATAGACATACATAAAGACCAGGTATCTGTAGGTGGGGCACAAAAGTCCCAGCTACAAGGTGCAGGTGATAAAACAGCTCTGGCTGTATAACATACTTGCCAACATCGGCCATGTTTCCAGGGACACATATTTGTTCCACATGCTGCAGACAGAGCATGCAAAGTGCAGCCCGGCAGTATGTAGGATGTATATACACACACACACACACACACACACAATCCAATTCATGTAAAGTGCAGCCCAGCAGTATGTAGGATATATATACACACACACACACAATCCAATTCATGTAAAGTGCAGCCCGGCAGTATGTAGGATGTATATACACACACACACACACAATCCAATTCATGTAAAGTGCAGCCCAGCAGTATGTAGGATGTATATACACACACACACACAATCCAATTCATGTAATGTACAGCCCGGCAGAATGTAGGATGTATATACACACACACACACAATCCAATTCATGTAAAGTGCAGCCCGGCAGTATGTAGGATGTATATACACACACACACACACAATCCAATTCATGTAAAGTGCAGCCTGGCAGTATGTAGGATGTATATACACACACACACAATCCAATTCATGTAAAGTGCAGCCCGGCAGTATGTAGGATGTATACACACACACACACAATCCAATTCATGTAAAGTGCAGCCCGGCAGTATGTAGGATGTATATACACACAGACACAATCCAATTCATGTAAAGTGCAGCCTGGCAGTATGTAGGATGTATATACACACACACACAATCCAATTCATGTAAAGTGCAGCCCGGCAGTATGTAGGATGGATATACACACAGACACAATCCAATTCATGTAAAGTGCAGCCTGGCAGTATGTAGGATGTATATACACACACACACAATCCAATTCATGTAAAGTGCAGCCCGGCAGTATGTAGGATGGATATACACACAGACACAATCCAATTCATGTAAAGTGCAGCCTGGCAGTATGTAGGATGTATATACACACACACACAATCCAATTCATGTAAAGTGCAGCCCGGCAGTATGTAGGATGGATATACACACAGACACAATCCAATTCATGTAAAGTGCAGCCCGGCAGTATGTAGGATGTATGCACACACACACACAATCCAATTCATGTAAAGTGCAGCCCGGCAGTATGTAGGATGGATATACACACAGACACAATCCAATTCATGTAAAGTGCAGCCTGGCAGTATGTAGGATGTATATACACACACACAATCCAATTCATGTAAAGTGCAGCCCGGCAGTATGTAGGATGTATATATACACACACACACAATCCAATTCATGTAAAGTGCAGCCCGGCAGTGTGTAGGATGTATATACACACACACACAATCCAATTCATGTAAAGTGCAGCCTGGCAGTAGGTAGGATGTATATACACACACACAATCCAATTCAAGTAAAGTGCAGCCCGGCAGTATGTAGGATGTATATACACACAGACACACACACACAATCCAATTCATGTAAAGTGCAGCCCGGCAGTATGTAGGATGTATATACACACACACAATCCAATCCATGTAAAGTGCAGCCCGGCAGTATGTAGGATGTATATACACACAGACACACACACACAATCCAATTCATGTAAAGTGCAGCCCGGCAGTATGTAGGATGTATATACACAGACACACAATCCAATCCATGTAAAGTGCAGCCCGGCAGTATGTAGGATGTATATACACACACACAATCCAATTCATGTAAAGTGCAGCCCGGCAGTATGTAGGATGTATGTACACACACACACAATCCAATTCATGTAAAGTGCAGCCCGGCAGTATGTAGGATGTATATACACACAGACACAATCCAATTCATGTAAAGTGCAGCCCAGCAGTATGTAGGATGGATATACACACAGACACACAATCCAATTCATGTAAAGTGCAGCCTGGTAGTATGTAGGATGGATATATACACACACACACAATCCAATTCATGTAAAGTGCAGCCCGGCAGTATGTAGGATGTATATACACACACACACAATCCAATTCATGTAAAGTACAGCCCGGCAGTATGTAGGATGGATATACACACAGACAGAATCCAATGAATTAATCAGGGTGGAGATCTCGTAGAACCTACCATTAATTAATTGGATTGTGCGTATATCCATCCTACATAGTGCCGGGCTGCTACAGATGAGTCTACTTCCCAAATGTCCCTATGTTTAATTCCCATACTTCTCAATTACAAGCAGTGGCCCCGGTGGCGTCACGAGAGGGATGCTGGGGGTGCGGACCGCACCAGGTGACGCCCCCAGCAGTTGACACCCGTGCTCCCGGCATCCCCTTGCAGCGCATCGCACTACTGAACTGTGACCGGATGTAACGTCATATCCGGTGGCTGTGTTTTGCTCCTCCGTGCAGGAGGGAAGACTGCACGGAGGAGACGACCGGGACACGGAGCAGCCAGGAGGTAAGTACTGGGGAGGGTGTCCTGTAACAACCAAAATACTGGCATTTTGAGTGGCAATATACTGGCATATTGAGTGGCTAAATAGTGGCCTATTGAGTGACAAAATACTGGCATATATTAAATGACAGAATAATACTGGCATATTATTGGGCAAATTGGCTTTGGCATATCAATGGCACAATAATACTGGTATATTATTAGGCAAATTGGCTCTGGCATATTAAATGGCATAATAATACTGGCATATTATTAGGCAAATTGTCTGGCTTATTAACGGCAAAATAATACTGGCATATTATTGGGCAAATTGTGGTTTATGAATGACAAAATAATACTGGCATATTATTGGGCAAATTGGCTGTGCCATATTTATGCGCAAACACTGGCATATTAATGGGAAAACTGGTTTATTTTAATTGTCAAAGTGATGCCGTGGCAATGTTTGTGAGGCAAAATAACATGTACTATGAGGAAAGTGAAACTGGCTAGTTCTGTGGGGCAAAGTGACACGGTGGTATGTTCTGTGGGGCATTGACACTGTAGCATGCCAAATCATGTAGGTAAAATATGAGTGCAAGCCAAGTGCTGTGGGTGCAATATAGGTGCATGGCAAGTTCTGTGGGTACTGTATGGTGCTGTGTTAAGTCCTTTAGGTGCAATTTTTCAATAACATTTTTATTACATATGAAAATAGTTGAATATTAAAAATTTAAATAAGTATAAATGCAATAGAGAGAGAGAGATGTCTGTGTGTATAGATATGTATTGTTTTAGAATTGTACAATGGTCACCTCGTGGGGCTCCTGTATGTCACATAATTAATGGCGGTCCCATGTGTGGCATAAATAATGGGGCTCTTGTATGTGGCATAGTTATGGGGCTCCTGTATGTGTCATAGTTATGGGGCTCTGGTGTGTCATAGTTATGGGTCTCTTGTGTGTCATAGTTATGGGTCTCTTGTGTGTCATAGTTATGGGGCTCTGGTGTGTCATAGTTATGGGTCTCTTGTGTGTCATAGTTATGGGTCTCTTGTGTGTCATAGTTACGGGGCTCCTGTGTGTGACATAGTTATGGGGCTCCTGTGTGTGTCATAGTTATGGGGCTCTGGTGTGTCATAGTTATGGTGCTCTGGTGTGTCATAGTTATGGGGCTCTGGTGTGTCATTGTTATGGGGCTCCTGTGTGTGTCATAGTTATGGGGCTCTGGTGTGTCATAGTTATGGGTCTCTTGTGTGTCATAGTTATGGGGCTCTGGTGTGTCATAGTTATGGTGCTCTGGTGTGTCATAGTTATGGGGCTCTGGTGTGTCATAGTTATGGGGCTCCTGTATGTGGCATAGTTATGGGGCTCTGGTGTGTCATAGTTATGGGGCTCTGGTGTGTCATAGTTATGGTGCTCTGGTGTGTCATAGTTATGGGGCTCTGGTGTGTCATAGTTATGGGGCTCCTGTATGTGGCATAGTTATGGGGCTCTGGTGTGTCATAGTTATGGGGCTCTTGTATGTGGCATAGTTATGGGGTCCCTATGTGTGACATAGTTAATGGGCTCCTGTGTGTGACATAATTTGTGAGGCTCCTGTATGTGGCAATATTTAATCTGACTGGCATTACTAAGGAATCTGTTTGGCATGGTATTGGAGGAAATCCAGGGGGGTGACACCATGAGTTACTGCACCGGGTGACACCAACCCTAGTGACGCCTCTAAGTGGCCCTTAAATACATTTGGCTCAGAGAAAGTTGAAGTGTATGGCACATTTTAACAATTAGGATCTGGCACCGCTGGATGAGCTAATTACACCCTAGAAGAAAGAATTAAATCACTCACATTAGAACAACCAAAATTCTACTCTGCAATTTACCATCCCAGAGAAAAAGATGGCTTATTTGTTCCTTGTATTAAAAAAAAAAAAAAAAACACTTGAGGGATGCAAAGATTATCCTAGAAACTCGAAAGATGGGAACAGGAAATCAAAGCTCCACAACAGAGGAAAGTCAAATCCTACTACTCAACTTTACTTAACATTCCTATTATAAGAGTTTGGCTGGCAGGGGCAGAACCCCTGGAATCTTATCTTTAATAATAATAACAAAAAATAATAATAACAGCTAGAACACGCTTTACGTTTGATGTTACAAAAACAAATAAATGAAACCTGCTTAGGACAAAGAGGAAGCCCATTCTACTGAACGGAATCCTAAAAAAACATTCCCCGCTGCTGTTAAAACGCTAGTTTATTTTATTATTGGCCCTATTACATTTTGTATTATATAAATCTGCAATGATCTTATCGGAGAAAGAACAATATCATCAGATATTTTTTTTTAAGCTTAACTCCTGCGAACAAGATATTTTTAAATAAAAACACAATCTTTTTTTTAAATCTATTACCCACCATCATATTATTAATTTGCGTAATAAATATATTGTTATCCTAATAAGTATTAAGTGTGATTTCTGATGCCGTAGACAGCTGGCTTAGATCCCTACTCCTATCATGTTCAGTCCAACAGTCTTGGATTTTCAGCTATTAATTCCGACAGTATGTATTAAAACCCCTCAGTCCCGCTGGACGAAAGGTGCTATACACAAACTGTTTCTTTTTATTGTTAGTTCTACAGGCAGCATATTGAAATGCCACTTGGTGTGGATCCACCACCTAAGTCTAGATTGCAGGTTGGGTCATTTATTCAGCTGGACTGTTGACCAATCTTTCCCGGCTGGTGAGAAATATGTTTGTTCATGTCTACAGCAGGATTTGGTGAATTACTCTGTCGTCACAGCGTTTATCGGTCTGCAATGTGCTGGACTTACTTTCAATTGTAATGCTGTGTAAGATTACCAATATTGGGCAGAAATGGGTAAAGACACTTTGGATTAAGTTGAAAAAAAAAAGAAATTCCGCAGGGGTGTTTTTATCCAAACAAAAAAACAAAAACAAATGGAATGAAGGAGTGTAAATGATTATCAGGGAGTATTATTGAATGATTCAATTCCTTGGTTGTAACAATTTTAGCTTTATCCGTAAACAGGGAATAATGTGAGAATTTAAAAACATTTAATAAATTCTTCCTGTTCTGTTGATTTGGCCACTTTTTAAATTACAGTATTTACTGGAATATAAGACGACCCTGATTATAAGATGACCACCCCAAACTGTGGATATTCTTTTAGGAAAATAAGACAAAAGTCTGAATTTAAGACTACCCTATTGGAAAAAAAAGTGTTACTTGTAAATATTTACATGTAAACAGTTTTTTCACTTTTAATAAAAATTGCGATATTTGCCAATCTGCCCCCCAGACTTAGCCAGTGGATCCCCCCACACAGTCATCTGCCCCCAGACTTAGCCAGTTGTGCCCCCCACACAGCCATCTGCCCCCAGACTTTTAGACAATATTTCCCCCAGAATTGTAGCCAATAATGCCCCCATACTTAGCCAATACTGCCCCCAGACTTAGCCAATACTGCCCCCAGACTTAGCCAATACTGCCTCCAGACTTACTGAAGTTCCCTCCCTCCTGGTCTTGCTCCAAATATCCCTGTTGGCTAGTGGGGGCAGTTCCCATCATTCGATGCTGCCCAACACTTACATCATCTATGACAGACCGCCGGTCTTCCGTCATAGAAGCCCCAACGGCAGTGCCAGGCATCAGCGGTGTATGTCAGCATGCATTGCGCAGATATCCACTGGCTGCTTGCGAGAGGGATCCAGGTCCCCTGCGGCTCTGCAGTAATAGTAAGGGTAGTCTCTCTATGGGAGCTTTTCCCAAAAGGAAATCTTAATCTCTTGTGGGTCGATTCACTAAAATGTGAGAATAGTTCGAGGAGGTTGACTTTGGAGATGGATTTTCACTTTGAGACTAAGCCAAATTCAGAACCGGAATCAAAAATAGTTTCGATCATTTCCCCTCTCATCACTTTCAATGGGGAAGCTTCAAACCTGGGGGGATTTTTTCCAAGTCAAACTTGGGTGCCAAATTTGACCACCAAAGTCGACCTCCTCGAGCTATTCTCACATTTTAGTGAATAGACCCAATAACATTTTTTTTTAATGTTGACAGAGCTTTGAACATAGTGATAAACACTATACCGAAATAGCTTTAATTCAGTTGGATTATTTGGTCCCCACAAAAAAAAAACCCCATTAGAAGATGTTACAGATCTCCAACAACTGTGGCAACAAATTAACTTGTGTTTAATTGAAAGAACCCATCAAGTGTAGGCATTTTACATAGAAATACTTTAGTGAAATAATACAAATAATGTACTTTATTGAACCCTCTTTTCTTCATATAGGGGGCAGACATGTTGTTTAGAATCTTGGGCAGATCTTCATTCGTCTGCATGAAAGTTAATGCAGAACTGACCCAAGAGTCTATACAAAATGTCCGCCCCCTGTTAGAGCTTTATGAAGCAACAAGTGCTCAACAAGGAGCTTTATTTGTATTCTTTCATTAAAGCATTTCTTTACACACCGTCTATAGTTCCTATTAAACATAAGTAATTGTTTGCCTACAGTTGTCCTTGTACGAAGACCATATCCTTATTCTATGTTTTAAAATAGCACATCCAGCATCACAAACTGCCGGCGAGCCAAAGGGCTTTCCCAGTTTGTTACGATCTAGAATAGTAAGGGTAGCCTCTCACAATGTTTTAAATAAGACATTATTATGTTTCTGTTTGTTATGTAACTAAGGCGTATATACTTTCCAAGCAGCGGTACCCATTCTAAATTAAGAAGAAAAAAACCCCCTCCAACCTCATTCTACCATTTGCCAGAATTATTTGTACAGTAGTAGAGGGTTTATTTTTTTTTTTCCTGGTGAATCATGAATGTGGGTAATATAAAATCTTAATACTGATTCCAGATCTTTATATATAAGGTTGATGATAGAGAAGGCCCCAGTCCACTGGATTCTCACCATCTTCTGCTTCCACCTAGTGGCCAGCAGTGGTACTAATAATCATACTAATTATAATAATAATAATAATTGTTTACACCTGGCTCTCTCATTAGTATTTGAACCTGTGTAATTTCTGTGGAAAGGTGTTTTAATTAATAGGATCAGAATAAACCATACACAAGACCAGCATTTCATAATCTGTGCGACACAAAGGGGATCTTCTGATAAATAAATACGTGTGCTTAGCTTAACGAATATAACAGTAGAGGTTCTAAAATACTTAAAGGGACTGTATCACCTAAACGTTGTTTTTACGGTGAGTGTAGACAATATAGAAGGATGGAAAATGATCTATACAGTGTGTTACCAAAACTGCAAGAAAATGACTAAAAAAAAGTGTTTTAAATGTGTCTGTGGAGTCTCTGGTTTCTGACATCACCTGCGGTTTGCTATGCAAAGAAATGGGTTTTCAGTAGGAAGTGTGTTACCCAGACATGTCATTAAAACAAAAGAAATGATATCACCGGAGCACAAAAAGTCCTGATTCATTTTAAGAATATAGAAAAACGAATTCACTTTGTATTTGTTCCATTTCTCATATTTAAAACACATTTTAATTTGATATTTACATCTGCTGGCAATAATAATAAAGAAATCTAGAACATTCATTATGATGTGCATGCCCACTTTTGGATATCATGTTACTGTAAAGATTATTTAGGTGATAGGGTCCTTTTATTACCTGCCTTTTGATTGTATCATCAAGAAAAAAACTTGATGAGTTCACTTAGCATTAGAAACAAACAGGCTTGTTCCTGCACAATGTATAGCTGAATTCAACTCAACTCACCTGCCATTCACTTCAGCTCACCTGCTATTCACTTCAACTCACCTGCTATTCACTTCAAATCACCTGCTATTCACTTCAAATCACCTGCTATTCACTTCAAATCACCTGCTATTCACTTTAACTCACCTGCTTTTCACTTTAACTCATCTGTTATTTACTTCAACTCACCTGTTATTTACTTCAAATCACCTGCTATTCACTTCAACTCACCTGCTATTGACTTTAACTCACCTGCTACTCACTTCAACTCATCTGCTATTCACTTCAACTCACCTGCTATTCACTTCAACTCACCTGCTACTCACTCCAACTCACCTGCTACTCACTCCAACTCACCTGCTACTGACCCTAACTGACCTTTTAGTGAATAGCCCCATAAGTCAAACCTAAATGAATAGACCCATTAATTTATAATTCGATGGCAGCAAGACACATTGCCTCCATCCACATGCCAGGGTATTTATATTTGCTGACACAGAGATTACCGAGTGGATTTTGTTGTAATATGTATTTCTGGATTGGAAAGTGATACACGGGTTCTACTTTAATTCCGTGGAATTAAATTTGCAGTTCACTTTTTCAATTCCCAGCAATTCTCTCATTCACGAGTAAAGCCCAATATACAATAAAGGATGTGTTTGAAAGAACAATGTAACAGAGTTGGAAAAATTCTCCAGTGCAGCTGAATCACCCAATTTTTCCAAATTCGGCTACTTTGGCCTTAAGTTTGAAATTCCCATCTCAATTCCTTGCAATTTTCTCTTTATTGAGAAGACCCATGAACAGCGATGTATTTAGCGCAAGGCCAACAAGGCAAGTGTCTAGGGCAGCATTAATTTGCCCAATAATATGCCAGTATTACTTGCTATTAATAAGCCCCAGACAATTTTCCCTGGTGGCTAGTGGCAGGCAGCATGGTGTCCTCCATACTGCTAGTTCGGCTCCCCAGTGGTTAGTGCTGAGAGGTCACGTGACTGACGCGCGTCTGACGTCAGAGCGCCGGTCATGTGACCTGTCGGCACTTCCCTGTCTCACTGCACGGGGAGCCAAACAGGCAGCAAGGAGGTTTCTCTGTGCTGCCTGTTCGGCTCCCCATGCAGCCTGTTGGCAGGCAGAGCGATGGTGAGGGGGAATCTTCCAATCTCCCCAGCCACCATGTCTGCGGGCAAGTGCGTTTTTTTTTTTTTTTTTTAAAGGGGTGACTTTTTTTTTTTACATTTTGTGCGGCCCGACTTTTTGTTTTTACTGTAAATGATTGAAAATGATCTATGCATGTGAATGCCTAAATTAGGAGGGTACTCCCTCCATTACGTGTGAATCACAGAGTTGGCACACGCCAAGGAACACGCATCTCATGTATTAAAAGATGAAGACTTTGCATGTTTCTTTTGCTGTTGATATTCTTTTGCATGAGTGCAGCCCACGCCTTTGTGTCTGTCTTCTTCCTTTGGATTTAAAAGGTTATTTGGGTTTTGTGGTCCCTCATGTCTTGCAGTTCTTCGGGGGGCTTCCTGGTTTGTATAATTCTCTGTACACAGTACAGTCAGTGTTATCAAACATATCTGAAACCCCAGAGAATTCAGCATACCTGTATTTCCCATACAAATACCCACTGTGCAGTGCTAGCACCGCTGTAGGGGATTCTGGGTAGGCACATGCAAGTACAACCCCCACCCCCTCCACCATAGATATGGGGCTTTACTCATGAAAGAGGGAATTGCAGGGAATTGACAAGGGAATTGCAAGCTTAAGGCCAATGCAGTTATTTTGTAGAGAGATGACACCAGCTGATATGTGGGGGGCTCATTGGCTCAGCGGCCTGCTCCTGTCCATAGCCTTACAAGTTTGTGTATTCTGGGCTGGGGCAACGTGGCTTCATATCCAGGGCCGGCCCAAGATATTGTGCAGCCTGGAGCAGTAAAACTAAATGCATTTTATATGCCCACTAAACCACTTCTTATATTCATAATAATAAAATATTTTTTTTTAATCAATAAGCTCAGCCATAAGGTGAAAATAAATTAATGGTAAAACATTATTATGATACTACCCTGTCTTCAATAAAACATAATATGTGACCAGTGACCTATAACAAAATACAGATAGCTATAGGCAGTGTCAGAGGAGTTAACCCCTTGGTTGCCTAGACAGATATGGGTAGTGTCAGAGAAGTTAACCCCTTGGGTGGCTAGACAGGAATAGGCAGTTTTTGATGAATTAACCCCTTGGGTGGCTTGGGTGGCTAGACAGGTATAGGTAGTGTCAGAGGAATTAACCCCTTGAGTGGATAGACAGATATAGGCAGTGTCAGAGGAGTTAATCCCTTGGGTGGCTAGACAGCTATAGGCAGTATCAGAGGAGTTAACTCACACACACAGACACTCTCTCACTCTCACTCACACTGACACACATACACTCACGCTAGGTCAGGAGGAGCAGAGACCTGTAGCTCTGTTACATTAGAGGGCATCAGTTTAGTTATTCAGCTATCATCACTGCTCCCCCTCAGTTGTGTGCTTCTGAGGCTAGTGCCCCAGTTGTCTCACGCTCATTACTGCTTGCACAATGGTGTTGACACTTGAGAAATCCCAGAGAAATCAACAGGCCTGTGTTTCGCATAGAAGTCCCTGATTTACAATTCCATCCCTGCCGCAAGGTATTGTTTTGTTCTGCCGTATCCACATTATTCTTGGGCCCCTAGCATACTTTCCAACTTTCTGTAGTTGGCTCCCTGGACCAAAAAGGGGCAGGGCCACATGGCACCGTATGACAACACGTGACGTTCCATGATCCCAGGAGACTGAACTCCAGCTTTCCCGGCACAGACTGTGTTTGTCTTTTGTACAGACACAGGCATTATTAATACCAGGACAGACCTAAATCTGAAGGGACAGGACAAAAATAAAACAGGACTGTCCTGGCAAATTCAGGATTTTTGCCACCTATACCCTTGGAGCATATGCACACAGTACAAGACAACCTATCAAACAGCCTAGGAGAGAGGTGCATATAAAATAGGGTTTAAAACTGGCCCCAAGCGGCTTGTTTAATGGTAAAATACCGACTGCGTGTCAAGTCCTAGTCATGGACAGCTGGTTCAGCCTGAGGCATCATGCATACCTGCCAAGTGTCCCCATTTATGAGTGGCAGTCCCTGTTTTACACCCAAATCGCGACCTTATGATTCAGAATGGAGCTCATTTTATATGTTTATTATCAGGAGATAGAAACTCAAGAATGGATCTTTTATGGCTTCTAACATGTGATATTTCACGGTCCTCTTAAACCAGACGCTGGATGAGCCAACAGCGCCCCTTGTCGATTTAATACACCCAATAATATGTGACACAGAACATTACTAAGCTATGAATCAGCCAAAATGTTTCAAAATGTCTTCAGCATCAGTAATTCCAAAACCCATTCCAAAAATAATACGCCAAGGGGTGAAGAACCATGTTCTCTCTTCTTGTCACTGGGTACCAGTTTGAAAAAGATAAACATCTGGTAAATGAGTGCCCTCTACTGGATGGTTAGGGATATTACATTTTCACAAACATTCAACCTGAAGGGGATACAATCATGATAGCATTTTACTATTATAGATGTAAATCACAGCCACAAACAAATTGGGCTATGGTCATGTTGAGGAATAGAACAGTATCAGTAATACGTGTTCAATTTAAGAAGGATCCAGTCCTTTTAAAGATCCACTCAACATCTCTTTTACTTGTGCTTCTAATATAGGGTCACAATTGAAATGCCCCTAGTATGAGGATAAACTGGCAGATAGTTTTTAAGGTACTTTCCAGTTTATCATCTGAATGGCATCCATGATTCTTCCTGGGGAATCACGGAGGTTGAGACTGTCGCTGACAATCTCTCGCTAAAACTGGACTAAGAGACCCTCGTTAATAGATACCACCAAGAGAGAGGATCTTAACTCTACCCTAGCAGAAGGAGACCACCAGAACTAACAGACCCTGGCCAGTTTCCAGATCAGCACTGCCTCAGCTGAGAGGCAGGGCTGAGTGTGTACCAAAGGTCTATTGCAGGCAGGTGGCACCAAGTTTTTTTTAACTTTTAGCTTCTGCTAGTGAAAAATAAAAAATACATATTCCTGTGGAGTCACTTCAATATTTAACCAAAACTGGCATTTCTTTATCCTGCCCACGATGAGTTAGTCTAGCTCCTACTGAAGCAGGTTTCAGTACTGATATTTTAACATTCCTTATTAACTGTGATTTGCACATAAACTAGTCAGAAGCCCAAAAGCCACCCCGACGCGTTTCCAGCTACTGCAAGTCCTTGTGGCCAAGTTCATATTTATGTATCGTCTGTAAGGTGCCAACTTATTTCGAATACATCTTTTAGTTATTGACCTCACCCCTTTGTAACAAGGCAGGGGTGATAGTTTCTATAAACACAGAAGGAAATAATTATTCTACTTGTATTAGTATTGCATCGATAATCTTAGGGTTGTGGATAATTACATTTCTTTATAATCCCCAGACGATGCTCACTGACCTTATGTGCTTAATTGTAAGTGATGTAAATAGAAATGCCCCAAAAAGACTTATCTTTAAACTTAGACCAATTCATGTCAATTTAGCAGATGAACAATGATAATGGGTGGGGAGGAGGATGTACAAAAATCATGAAAATGGCAGAGCTGTATTGTAGAAGAGAAGATCAGAACTGTTCTACTGCATTTTTAGCATGTTTTATACATGAGTATGTCGCCATCTAGTGGCTAAACTGATTTATGTAAGTAAATTAAACCTATTTAAAGGGACTCTATCACCTAAACATGGCTCATACTGTGAATGTAGAGAATAAAAACATAATTAAAAATGATCTGTACATTGTGTTAGCTAAACTGCAAGCAAATGTCTAAATTAGGAGAAAAACGTGTTTTAAATGTGTCTGTAGAGTGAGTGGGAAATGTGTAATTTGCATATCAAGACACAGGTGATGTCATACACTGGACTCTACAGCATAGTTGCCAACATTGGCCATGTTTCCAGAGACACATATTTGTTCCACATGCTGCAGAAAGAGCATGCAAAGTGCAGCCCGGCAGTATGTAGGATGGATATACACACAGACACAAGCCAATTCATGTAAAGTGCAGCCCGGCAGTATGTAGGATGTATATACACACACACACACAATCCAATTCATGTAAAGTGCAGCCTGGCAGTATGTAGGATGTATATACACACACACAATCCAATTCATGTAAAGTGCAGCCCGGCAGTATGTAGGATGTATATACACACAGACACAATCCAATTCATGTAAAGTGCAGCCCTGCAGTATGTAGGATGTATATACACACACACACACAATCCAATTCATGTAAAGTGCAGCCTGGCAGTATGTAGGATGTATATACACACACACAATCCAATTCATGTAAAGTGCAGCCTGGCAGTATGTAGGATGTATATACACACACACAATCCAATTCATGTAAAGTGCAGCCCGGCAGTATGTAGGATGGATATACACACAGACACACACACAATCCAATTCATGTAAAGTGCAGCCCGGCAGTATGTAGGATGTATATACACACACACACACAATCCAATTCATGCAAAGTGCAGCCCGGCAGTATGTAGGATGGATATACACACAGACACAAGCCAATTCATGTAAAGTGCAGCCCGGCAGTATGTAGGATGTATATACACACACACACACAATCCAATTCATGTAAAGTGCAGCCTGGCAGTATGTAGGATGTATATACACACACACAATCCAATTCATGTAAAGTGCAGCCCGGCAGTATGTAGGATGTATATACACACAGACACAATCCAATTCATGTAAAGTGCAGCCCTGCAGTATGTAGGATGTATATACACACACACACACAATCCAATTCATGTAAAGTGCAGCCTGGCAGTATGTAGGATGTATATACACACACACAATCCAATTCATGTAAAGTGCAGCCTGGCAGTATGTAGGATGTATATACACACACACAATCCAATTCATGTAAAGTGCAGCCCGGCAGTATGTAGGATGGATATACACACAGACACACACACAATCCAATTCATGTAAAGTGCAGCACGGCAGTATGTAGGATGTATATACACACACACACACAATCCAATTCATGTAAAGTGCAGCCCGGCAGTATGTAGGATGTATATACACACAAACACACACACACAATCCAATTCATGTAAAGTGCAGCCTGGCAGTATGTAGGATGTATATACACACACACAATCCAATTCATGTAAAGTGCAGCCCGGCAGTATGTAGGATGTATATACACACAGACACAATCCAATTCATGTAAAGTGCAGCCCTGCAGTATGTAGGATGTATATACACACACACAATCCAATTCATGTAAAGTGCAGCCCGGCAGTATGTAGGATGTATATACACACACACACACAATCCAATTCATGTAAAGTGCAGCCTGGCAGTATGTAGGATGTATATACACACACACAATCCAATTCATGTAAAGTGCAGCCCGGCAGTATGTAGGATGGATATACACACACACACACACAATCCAATTCATGTAAAGTGCAGCCTGGCAGTATGTAGGATGTATATACACACACACAATCCAATTCATGTAAAGTGCAGCCCGGCAGTATGTAGGATGGATATACACACACACACACACACAATCCAATTCATGTAAAGTGCAGCCCGGCAGTATGTAGGATGTATATACACACACACACACACACACACACACAATCCAATTCATGTAAAGTGCAGCCTGGCAGTATGTAGGATGTATATACACACACACAATCCAATTCATGTAAAGTGCAGCCCGGCAGTATGTAGGATGTATATACACACAGACACAATCCAATTCATGTAAAGTGCAGCCCTACAGTATGTAGGATGTATATACACACACACAATCCAATTCATGTAAAGTGCAGCCCGGCAGTATGTAGGATGTATATACACACACACAATCCAATTCATGTAAAGTGCAGCCCGGCAGTATGTAGGATGTATATACACACAGACACAATCCAATTCATGTAAAGTGCAGCCCTGCAGTATGTAGGATGTATATACACACACACAATCCAATTCATGTAAAGTGCAGCCCGGCAGTATGTAGGATGTATATACACACACACAATCCAATTCATGTAAAGTGCAGCCCGGCAGTATGTAGGATGTATATATACACACACACACACACACACACACACACACACACAATCCAATTCATGTAAAGTGCTGCCCGGCAGTATGTAGGATGTATATACACACAGACACAATCCAATTCATGTAAAGTGCAGCCCTGCAGTATGTAGGATGTATATACACACACACAATCCAATTCATGTAAAGTGCAGCCCGGCAGTATGTAGGATGTATATACACACAGACACAATCCAATTCATGTAAAGTGCAGCCCGGCAGTATGTAGGATGTATATATACACACACACACACACACACACACACACACACACACACACAATCCAATTCATGTAAAGTGCTGCCCGGCAGTATGTAGGATGTATATACACACACACACACACACAATCCAATTCATGTAAAGTGCAGCCTGGCAGTATGTAGGATGTATATACACACAGACACAATCCAATTCATGTAAAGTGCAGCCCGGCAGTATGTAGGATGGATACACACACACACAATCCAATTCATGTAAAGTGAAGCCTGGCAGTATGTAGGATGTATACACACACACACACACAGACACAATCCAATTCATGTAAAGTGCAGCCCGGCAGTATGTAGGATGTATATACACACACAGACACAATCCAATTCATGTAAAGTGCAGCCCGGCAGTATGTAGGATGTATATACACACACACACACACACACACACACACAATCCAATTCATGTAAAGTGCTGCCCGGCAGTATGTAGGAGGTATATACACACACACACACACACAATCCAATTCATGTAAAGTGCAGCCTGGCAGTATGTAGGATGTATATACACACAGACACAATCCAATTCATGTAAAGTGCAGCCCGGCAGTATGTAGGATGGATACACACACACACAATCCAATTCATGTAAAGTGCAGCCTGGCAGTATGTAGGATGAATACACACACACACACACACACAGACCCAATCCAATTCATGTAAAGTGCAGCCAGGCAGTATGTAGGATGTATATACACACACAGACACAATCCAATTCATGTAAAGTGCAGCCCGGCAGTATGTAGGATGGATACACACACACACAATCCAATTCATGTAAAGTGCAGCCCGGCAGTATGTAGGATGTATATACACACACACACACACAATCCAATTCATGTAAAGTGCAGCCCGGCAGTATGTAGGATGTATATACACACACACAATCCAATTCATGTAAAGTGCAGCCCGGCAGTATGTAGGATGTATATACACACACACAATCCAATTCATGTAAAGTGCAGCCCGGCAGTATGTAGGATGTATATACACACAGACACAATCCAATTCATGTAAAGTGCAGCCCGGCAGTATGTAGGATGTATATATACACACACACACACACACACACACACACACACACACAATCCAATTCATGTAAAGTGCTGCCCGGCAGTATGTAGGATGTATATACACACACACACACACACAATCCAATTCATGTAAAGTGCAGCCTGGCAGTATGTAGGATGTATATACACACAGACACAATCCAATTCATGTAAAGTGCAGCCCGGCAGTATGTAGGATGGATACACACACACACAATCCAATTCATGTAAAGTGAAGCCTGGCAGTATGTAGGATGTATACACACACACACACACAGACACAATCCAATTCATGTAAAGTGCAGCCCGGCAGTATGTAGGATGTATATACACACACAGACACAATCCAATTCATGTAAAGTGCAGCCCGGCAGTATGTAGGATGTATATACACACACACACACACACACACACACACAATCCAATTCATGTAAAGTGCTGCCCGGCAGTATGTAGGAGGTATATACACACACACACACACACAATCCAATTCATGTAAAGTGCAGCCTGGCAGTATGTAGGATGTATATACACACAGACACAATCCAATTCATGTAAAGTGCAGCCCGGCAGTATGTAGGATGGATACACACACACACAATCCAATTCATGTAAAGTGCAGCCTGGCAGTATGTAGGATGAATACACACACACACACACACACAGACCCAATCCAATTCATGTAAAGTGCAGCCAGGCAGTATGTAGGATGTATATACACACACAGACACAATCCAATTCATGTAAAGTGCAGCCCGGCAGTATGTAGGATGGATACACACACACACAATCCAATTCATGTAAAGTGCAGCCCGGCAGTATGTAGGATGTATATACACACACACACACACAATCCAATTCATGTAAAGTGCAGCCCGGCAGTATGTAGGATGTATATACACAGACACAATCCAATTCATGTAAAGTGCAGCCCGGCAGTATGTAGGATGTATATACACACAGACACAATCCAATTCATGTAAAGTGCAGCCCGGCAGTATGTAGGATGTATATATACACACACACACACACACAATCCAATTCATGTAAAGTGCAGCCTGGCAGTATGTAGGATGTATATACACACACACAATCCAATTCATGTAAAGTGCAGCCCGGCAGTATGTAGGATGTATATACACACAGACACAATCCAATTCATGTAAAGTGCAGCCCTGCAGTATGTAGGATGTATATACACACACACAATCCAATTCATGTAAAGTGCAGCCTGGCAGTATGTAGGATGTATATACACACACACACAATCCAATTCATGTAAAGTGCAGCCTGGCAGTATGTAGGATGTATATACACACACACACAATCCAATTCATGTAAAGTGCAGCCTGGCAGTATGTAGGATGTATATACACACACACAATCCAATTCATGTAAAGTGCAGCCCGGCAGTATGTAGGATGGATATACACACACACACACACAATCCAATTCATGTAAAGTGCAGCCCGGCAGTATGTAGGATGTATATACACACACACACAATCCAATTCATGTAAAGTGCAGCCTGGCAGTATGTAGGATGTATATACACACACACAATCCAATTCATGTATAGTGCAGCCCGGCAGTATGTAGGATGTATACACACACACACACACAGACACAATCCAATTCATGTAAAGTGCAGCCCTGCAGTATGTAGGATGTATATACACACACACAATCCAATTCATGTAAAGTGCAGCCCGGCAGTATGTAGGATGTATATACACACACACACACAATCCAATTCATGTAAAGTGCAGCCTGGCAGTATGTAGGATGTATATACACACACACAATCCAATTCATGTAAAGTGCAGCCCGGCAGTATGTAGGATGGATATACACACACACACAATCCAATTCATGTAAAGTGCAGCCTGGCAGTATGTAGGATGTATATACACACACACAATCCAATTCATGTAAAGTGCAGCCCGGCAGTATGTAGGATGGATACACACACACACACACACGCAATCCAATTCATGTAAAGTGCAGCCCGGCAGTATGTAGGATGTATATATACACACACACACACAATCCAATTCATGTAAAGTTCAGCCTGGCAGTATGTAGGATGTATATACACACACACAATCCAATTCATGTAAAGTGCAGCCCGGCAGTATGTAGGATGTATATACACACAGACACAATCCAATTCATGTAAAGTGCAGCCCTGCAGTATGCAGGATGTATATACACACACACAATCCAATTCATGTAAAGTGCAGCCCGGCAGTATGTAGGATGTATATGCACACACACAATCCAATTCATGTAAAGTGCAGCCCGGCAGTATGTAGGATGTATATACACACAGACACAATCCAATTCATGTAAAGTGCAGCCCTGCAGTATGTAGGATGTATATACACACACACAATCCAATTCATGTAAAGTGCAGCCCGGCAGTATGTAGGATGGATATACACACACACACACACACACAATCCAATTCATGTAAAGTGCAGAACGGCAGTATGTAGGATGTATATACACACACACACACACACAATCCAATTCATGTAAAGTGCAGCCTGGCAGTATGTAGGATGTATATACACACACACAATCCAATTCATGTAAAGTGCAGCCCGGCAGTATGTAGGATGTATATACACACAGACACAATCCAATTCATGTAAAGTGCAGCCCTGCAGTATGTAGGATGTATATACACACACACAATCCAATTCATGTAAAGTGCAGCCCGGCAGTATGTAGGATGTATATACACACACACACAATCCAATTCATGTAAAGTGCAGCCCGGCAGTATGTAGGATATATATACACACAGACACAATCCAATTCATGTAAAGTGCAGCCCTGCAGTATGTAGGATGTATATACACACACACAATCCAATTCATGTAAAGTGCAGCCCGGCAGTATGTAGGATGTATATACACACAGACACAATCCAATTCATGTAAAGTGCAGCCCGGCAGTATGTAGGATGTATATACACACACACACACACACACACACACACACAATCCAATTCATGTAAAGTGCTGCCCGGCAGTATGTAGGATGTATATACACACACACACACACACAATCCAATTCATGTAAAGTGCAGCCTGGCAGTATGTAGGATGTATATACACACAGACACAATCCAATTCATGTAAAGTGCAGCCCGGCAGTATGTAGGATGGATACACACACACACAATCCAATTCATGTAAAGTGCAGCCTGGCAGTATGTAGGATGTATACACACACACACACACAGACACAATCCAATTCATGTAAAGTGCAGCCCGGCAGTATGTAGGATGTATATACACACACAGACACAATCCAATTCATGTAAAGTGCAGCCCGGCAGTATGTAGGATGTATATACACACACACACACACACACACACAATCCAATTCATGTAAAGTGCTGCCGGCAGTATGTAGGATGTATATACACACACACACACACACAATCCAATTCATGTAAAGTGCAGCCTGGCAGTATGTAGGATGTATATACACACAGACACAATCCAATTCATGTAAAGTGCAGCCCGGCAGTATGTAGGATGGATACACACACACACAATCCAATTCATGTAAAGTGCAGCCTGGCAGTATGTAGGATGTATACACACACACACACACAGACACAATCCAATTCATGTAAAGTGCAGCCCGGCAGTATGTAGGATGTATATACACACACAGACACAATCCAATTCATGTAAAGTGCAGCCCGGCAGTATGTAGGATGGATACACACACACACACACAATCCAATTCATCTAAAGTGCAGCCCGGCAGTATGTAGGATGTATATACACACACACACACACAATCCAATTCATGTAAAGTGCAGCCCGGCAGTATGTAGGATGGATATACACAGACACAATCCAATTCATGTAAAGTGCAGCCCGGCAGTATGTAGGATGTATATACACACAGACACAATCCAATTCATGTAAAGTGCAGCCCGGCAGTATGTAGGATGTATATACACACACACACAATCCAATTCATGTAAAGTGCAGCCTGGCAGTATGTAGGATGTATATACACACACACAATCCAATTCATGTAAAGTGCAGCCCGGCAGTATGTAGGATGTATATACACACAGACACAATCCAATTCATGTAAAGTGCAGCCCTGCAGTATGTAGGATGTATATACACACACACAATCCAATTCATGTAAAGTGCAGCCTGGCAGTATGTAGGATGTATATACACACACACACAATCCAATTCATGTAAAGTGCAGCCTGGCAGTATGTAGGATGTATATACACACACACAATCCAATTCATGTAAAGTGCAGCCCGGCAGTATGTAGGATGGATATACACACACACACACACAATCCAATTCATGTAAAGTGCAGCCCGGCAGTATGTAGGATGTATATACACACACACACACACACACACACACACACACACACACAATCCAATTCATGTAAAGTGCAGCCTGGCAGTATGTAGGATGTATATACACACACACAATCCAATTCATGTATAGTGCAGCCCGGCAGTATGTAGGATGTATACACACACACACACACAGACACAATCCAATTCATGTAAAGTGCAGCCCTGCAGTATGTAGGATGTATATACACACACACAATCCAATTCATGTAAAGTGCAGCCCGGCAGTATGTAGGATGTATATACACACACACACACAATCCAATTCATGTAAAGTGCAGCCTGGCAGTATGTAGGATGGATATACACACACACACACACACACAATCCAATTCATGTAAAGTGCAGCCTGGCAGTATGTAGGATGTATATACACACACACAATCCAATTCATGTAAAGTGCAGCCCGGCAGTATGTAGGATGGATACACACACACACACACACACACACAATCCAATTCATGTAAAGTGCAGCCCGGCAGTATGTAGGATGTATATATACACACACACACACACACAATCCAATTCATGTAAAGTGCAGCCTGGCAGTATGTAGGATGTATATACACACACACAATCCAATTCATGTAAAGTGCAGCCCGGCAGTATGTAGGATGTATATACACACAGACACAATCCAATTCATGTAAAGTGCAGCCCTGCAGTATGCAGGATGTATATACACACACACAATCCAATTCATGTAAAGTGCAGCCCGGCAGTATGTAGGATGTATATACACACACACAATCCAATTCATGTAAAGTGCAGCCCGGCAGTATGTAGGATGTATATACACACAGACACAATCCAATTCATGTAAAGTGCAGCCCTGCAGTATGTAGGATGTATATACACACACACAATCCAATTCATGTAAAGTGCAGCCCAGCAGTATGTAGGATGTATATACACACACACAATCCAATTCATGTAAAGTGCAGCCCGGCAGTATGTAGGATGGATATACACACACACACACACAATCCAATTCATGTAAAGTGCAGCCCGGCAGTATGTAGGATGTATATACACACACACACACACACAATCCAATTCATGTAAAGTGCAGCCTGGCAGTATGTAGGATGTATACACACACACACACAATCCAATTCATGTATAGTGCAGCCCGGCAGTATGTAGGATGTATACACACACACACACACAGACACAATCCAATTCATGTAAAGTGCAGCCCTGCAGTATGTAGGATGTATATACACACACACAATCCAATTCATGTAAAGTGCAGCCCGGCAGTATGTAGGATGGATATACACACACACACACACAATCCAATTCATGTAAAGTGCAGCCTGGCAGTATGTAGGATGTATATACACACACACAATCCAATTCATGTAAAGTGCAGCCCGGCAGTATGTAGGATGGATATACACACACACACACAATCCAATTCATGTAAAGTGCAGCCTGGCAGTATGTAGGATGTATATACACACACACAATCCAATTCATGTAAAGTGCAGCCCGGCAGTATGTAGGATGGATATACACACACACACACACAATCCAATTCATGTAAAGTGCAGCCTGGCAGTATGTAGGATGTATATACACACACACAATCCAATTCATGTAAAGTGCAGCCCGGCAGTATGTAGGATGGATATACACACACACACACACACAATCCAATTCATGTAAAGTGCAGCCCGGCAGTATGTAGGATGTATATATACACACACACACACACACACAATCCAATTCATGTAAAGTGCAGCCTGTAGGATGTATATACACACACACAATCCAATTCATGTAAAGTGCAGCCCGGCAGTATGTAGGATGTATATACACACAGACACAATCCATTTCATGTAAAGTGCAGCCCTGCAGTATGCAGGATGTATATACACACACACAATCCAATTCATGTAAAGTGCAGCCCGGCAGTATGTAGGATGTATATACACACACACAATCCAATTCATGTAAAGTGCAGCCCGGCAGTATGTAGGATGTATATACACACACACAATCCAATTCATGTAAAGTGCAGCCCGGCAGTATGTACGATGTATATACACACACACACACACACACACACAATCCAATTCATGTAAAGTGCTGCCCGGCAGTATGTAGGATGTATATACACACACACACACACACACACACACAATCCAATTCATGTAAAGTGCAGCCTGGCAGTATGTAGGATGTATATACACACAGACACAATCCAATTCATGTAAAGTGCAGCCCGGCAGTATGTAGGATGGATACACACACACACAATCCAATTCATGTAAAGTGCAGCACAGCAGTATGTAGGATGTATATACACACACACAATCCAATTCATTTAAAGTGCAGCCTGGCAGTATGTAGGATGTATATACACACACACACACAATCCAATTCATGTAAAGTGCAGCCCGGCAGTATGTAGGATGTATATACACACACACACAATCCAATTCATGTAAAGTGCAGCCCGGCAGTATGTAGGATGTATATACTCACAAACACACAATCCAATTCATGTAAAGTGCTGCCCGGCAGTATGTAGGATGTATATACACACAGACACAATCCAATTCATGTAAAGTGCAGCCCTGCAGTATGTAGGATGTATATACACACACACAATCCAATTCATGTAAAGTGCAGCCCGGCAGTATGAAGGATGTATATACACACACACAATCCAATTCATGTAAAGTGCAGCCCGGCAGTATGTAGGATGTATATACACACAGACACAATCCAATTCATTTAAAGTGCAGCCCGGCAGTATGTAGGATGTATATACACACACACACAATCCAATTCATGTAAAGTGCAGCCTGGCAGTATGTAGGATGTATATACACACACACAATCCAATTCATGTAAAGTGCAGCCCGGCAGTATGTACGATGTATATACACACACACACACACACACACACAATCCAATTCATGTAAAGTGCTGCCCGGCAGTATGTAGGATGTATATACACACACACACACAATCCAATTCATGTAAAGTGCAGCCTGGCAGTATGTAGGATGTATATACACACAGACACAATCCAATTCATGTAAAGTGCAGCCCGGCAGTATGTAGGATGGATACACACACACACAATCCAATTCATGTAAAGTGCAGCCCGGCAGTATGTAGGATGTATACACACACACACACACACACACAATCCAATTCATGTAAAGTGCAGCCCGGCAGTATGTAGGATGTATATACACACACAGACACAATCCAATTCATGTAAAGTGCAGCCCGGCAGTATGTAGGATGTATATACACAGACTCAATCCAATTCATGTAAAGTGCAGCCCAGCAGTATGTAGGATGTATATACACACACACAATCCAATTCATGTAAAGTGCAGCCCAGCAGTATGTAGAATGTATATACACACACACAATCCAATTCATGTAAAGTGCAGCCCGGCAGTATGTAGGATGTATATACACACACACACAATCCAATTCATGTAAAGTGCAGCCCGGCAGTATGTAGGATGTATATACACACACACACAATCCAATTCATGTAAAGTGCAGCCCGGCAGTATGTAGGATGTATATACACACACACACACAATCCAATTCATGTAAAGTGCAGTCCGGCAGTATGTAGGATGGATTATACGCACAGACACAATCCAATTCATGTAAAGTGCAGCCCGGCAGTATGTAGGATGTATATACACACAGACACACACACACAATCCAATTCATGTAAAGTGCAGCCCGGCAGTATGTAGGATGGATTATACGCACAGACACAATCCAATTAATCAGGGTGGAGATCTCATAGGACCTACCCTGATTAATTAATTGGCTTGTGTCTGTGCGTATATCCATCCTACATACTGCCGGGCTGCACTTTACATGAATTGGATTGTGTCTGTGTGTCTATCCATCCTACATACTGCCGGGCTGCACTTTACATGAATTGGATTTTGTGTCTGTGTGTATATACATCCTACATACTGCCGGGCTGCACTTTACATGAATTGGATTGTGTGTGTGTCTGTGTATATACATCCTACATACTGCCGTACTGCACTTTACATGAATTGGATTGTGTGTGTGTGTGTCTGTGTATATACATCCTACATACTGCCGGGCTGCACTTTACATGAATTGGATTGTGTGTGTGTGTGTCTGTGTATATACATCCTACATACTGCCGGGCTGCACTTTACATGAATTGGATTGTGTGTGTGTGTGTGTGTGTGTGTGTGTAAATACATCCTACATACTGCCGGGCTGCACTTTACATGAATTGGATTGTGTGTGTGTGTATATATATCCTACATACTGCGGGGCTGCACTTTACATGAATTGGATTGTGTGTGTGTGTGTGTGTGTATATACATCCTACATACTGCCAGGCTGCACTTTACATGAATTGGATTGTGTGTGTGTGTGTATATACATCCTACATACTGCCGGGCTGCACTTTACATGAATTGGATTGTGTGTCTGTGTGTATATACATCGTACATACTGCCGGGCTGCACTTTACATGAATTGGATTGTGTGTGTGTGTGTGTATAAATACATCCTACATACTGCCGGGCTGCACTTTACATGAATTGGATTGTGTGTGTGTGTATATACATCCTACATACTGCGGGGCTGCACTTTACATGAATTGGATTGTGTGTCTGTGTGTATATACATCCTACATACTGCCGGGCTGCACTTTACATGAATTGGATTGTGTGTGTGTGTGTATATACATCCTACATACTGCCGGGCTGCACTTTACATGAATTGGATTGTGTGTCTGTGTATATACATCCTACATCCTGCCGGGCTGCACTTTACATGAATTGGATTGTGTGTGTGTGTATATACATCCTACATACTGCCGGGCTGCACTTTACATGAATTGGAATGTGTGTGTGTGTGTATATACATCCTACATACTGCCGGGCTGCACTTTACATGAATTGGATTGTGTGTGTGTATATACATCCTACATACTGCCGGGCTGCACTTTACATGAATTGGATTGTGTGTGTGTGTATATACATCCTACATACTGCCGGGCTGCACTTTACATGAATTGGATTGTGTGTGTGTGTATATACATCCTACATACTGCCGGGCTGCACTTTACATGAATTGGATTGTGTGTGTATGTATATACATCCTACATACTGCCGGGCTGCACTTTACATGAATTGGATTGTGTGTGTGTGTGTGTGTATATACATCCTACATACTGCCAGGCTGCACTTTACATGAATTGGATTGTGTGTGTGTATATACATCCTACATACTGCCGGGCTGCACTTTACATGAATTGGATTGTGTGTGTGTGTATATACATCCTACATACTGCCAGGCTGCACGTTACCTGAATTGGATTGTGTGAGTGTCTGTGTGTGTCTGTATATACATCCTACATACTGCCTGGCTGCACTTTACATGAATTGGATTGTGTGTGTGTGTATATACATCCTATATACTGCCAGGCTGCACTTTACATGAATTGGATTGTGTGTGTGTATATACATCCTACATACTGCCGGGCTGCACTTTACATGAATTGGATTGTGTGTGTGTGTGTGTGTGTATATACATCCTACATACTGCCGGGCTGCACGTTACCTGAATTGGATTGTGTGTGTGTGTTTATACATCCTACATACTGCCAGGCTGCACTTTACATGAATTGGATTGTGTCTGTGTGTATATACATCCTACATACTGCCAGGCTGCACTTTACATGAATTGGATTGTGTCTGTGTGTATATACATCCTACATACTGCCGGGCTGCACTTTACATGAATTGGATTGTGTGTGTGTGTATATACATCCTACATACTGCCGGGCTGCACTTTACCCGAATTGGATTGTGTCTGTCTGTATATACATCCTACATACTGCTGGGCTGCACTTTACATGAATTGGATTGTGTGTCTGTTTGTATATACATCCTACCAGTGGCGTAGCGTGGGGGGTGCAGGGGGGGCCGGCCGCACCGGGCGCAATATCTGGGGGGGCGCACTAGCCCTATGCGGCCGCGTGGCTGCCAGGGCCGTCTTTAACGCGGGGCAAACGGGGCAGCTGCCCTGGGCCCATTTACTCCTGGGGGGCCCCAAGGCAGCTGTCCTGTGGGCCCCCAGCCCCTTCTGCCGCGTTCACAGCGCATTGCGCTTGTGAACGCTTTTTTCCGGCAAGCCGCATCCGATGGATGCGACGGCCGTAAAAAAAAAAAAAAAAACTGTGGCCGGATGTGACGTCGCGTCACATCCGGTGTCTGCTTCCCTCCTCCGTGCAAGAGGGAAGACTGCACGGAGGAGACATCCGGCGGGGGACACGGAGCAGCTTCATGTAAGTACGGGGGGGGGGGGGGGGGCTGGCTGGCACAATATTCCTGGTATCTGACTGGCACTATATTACTGGGTATCTGATTGGCACAATATTACTGGGTATCTGATTGGCACTATATTACTGGGTATCTGACTGGCACTATATTACTGGGCATCTGATTGGCACTATATTACTGGGTATCTGATTGGCACTATATTACTGGGTATCTGACTGGCACTATATTACTGGGCATCTGATTGGCACTATATTACTGGGTATCTGATTGGCACTATATTACTTGGCATCTGATTGGCACTATATTACTGGGCATCTGACTGGCACTATATTACTGGGCATCTGGCTGGCACAATAATACTGGGCATCTGACTGGCACAATAATACTGGGCATCTGACTGGCACTATATTACTGGGCATCTGGCTGGCACAATAATACTGGGCTTCTGACTGGCACAATAATACTGGGCATCTGACTGGCACTATATTGCTGGGCATCTGGCTGGCACAATAATACTGGGCATCTGGCTGGCATAATATTACAGGCATCTGGCTGGCACTATATTACTGGGCTCTGACTGGCACAATATTACAGGCATCTGACTGGAATAATATTACAGGCATCTGACTGGCACAATATTACAGGCCTCTGACTGGCACAATATTACAGGCCTCTGACTGGCACAATATTCCTGGCCTCTGACTGGCACACTATTACAAGCATCTGACTGGCATAATATTACAGGCATCTGACTGGCATAATATTACAGGCATCTGACTGGCACAATATTACAGGCATCTGACTGGCACAATATTCCTGGCCTCTGACTGCACACTATTACAGGCATCTGACTGGCATAATATTACAGGCATCTGACAGGCACCATATTCCTGGGCTCTGACAGGCACAATATTCCTGGGCTCTGACAGGCACAATATTCCTGGTATCTGACTGGTACAATATAATTGGTATCTGACTGGCACAATATTACTGGTATCTGACTGGCACATTATTACTGGGCTCTGACTGGCACAATATTGCAGGCATCTGACTGGCACAATATTGCAGGCATCTGACTGGCACAATATTACTAGGCTCTGACTGGCACAATATTACTGGGCTCTGACTGGCACAATATTACTGGCATCCGAAAGTTACAATATTACTGGCATCTGAATGGCACAACAATTATGGCATATGTGTGTGTGTGTGTGTGTGTGTGTGTGTGTGTGTGTGGGGGGGGGGGGGGTAACATTAGAGGTACAGGATTGAGGAAGTTGGCTCCATCTAGCCCAGTCTTGGATCATCTCCAGGGTATGGTTCCATTTTGATGTTTAGTTTTTGTTCTTGATATTGTTTGTCGTTTACGATGGTTGTGAGACGACAAATAATAGCATGGCCCATGCTAGGTTACTACATGTGTATATTTGTATTCATAGACCTGCTGAAAATGTGGAGAATGTGTGTAATGCATGTTCGCACTCAATAAAGTGTTGGAAAATAAACTTGTATTTAGATGCATTTTACTTTAATTACATAAGTATTTTCATAACAAACAATACATGTGCTTGGGGGGTAAGGGTTTCTTTAACTAATCTAGTAGAAGAGACTCGAGTGCTAAAATCCATGGGTTAGGGGGCGCAAATTACTTGCCTTGCCCCGGGTGCTGACAACCCACGCTACGCCACTGCATCCTACATACTGCCGGGCTGCACTTTACATGAATTGGATTGTGTGTGTGTGTATATATACATCCTACATACTGCCGGGCTGCACTTTACATGAATTGGATTGTGTGTGTGTGTGTGTGTGTATATCCATCCTACATACTGCCGGGCTGCACTTTACATGAATTGGATTGTGTGTGTGTGTGTATATACATCCTACATACTGCCGGGCTGCACTTTACATGAATTGGATTGTGTCTGTGTGTATATACATCCTACATACTGCCAGGCTGCACTTTACATGAATTGGATTGTGTGTGTGTGTATATACATCCTACATACTGCCGGGCTGCACTTTACATGAATTGGCTTGTGTCTGTGTGTATATCCATCCTACATACTGCCGGGCTGCACGTTGCATGCTCTTTCTGCAGCATGTGGAACAAATATGTGTCCCTGGAAACATGGCCCGTGTTGGAAACTATGCTACAGGCACATTTGAAACACATTTTTTTCTCCTAATTTATGCATTTGGCTCTTTAAAAAGCTCCAAATTAAAATGAAAGTCCTCCATAAATGAACAATACTAAGATCTTACACCCCCGGAAATCTCAGGATACCCTTTGGATGTTTGAGTTGATGTGATGTCATTTCTTTGGGTAACAAGTTCTGCCCCTTTGTTGGTCTCTCATTATCATTCAATGTAATGAGTGATTTTTAAGCCATTACTCAATGGTACCAGGTGACACCGTGATGCCAAATTTTAATTAGGACCTGAAGCCAAAGTCTAATTTTGTTAAGAGATTACATCACTCTGTGTTCTTCCTTCTTTTTAATTATAGGTTTAGCAGAGGCATTATTCCTACCGGAAGATATCTTCTTGAGCCCAGCCGGTCCCTGTAGCCGGAGTTGATATATTTACATAGATTTATAGACATATATACTTTTTTGAAATGTAACATCGAAATTTCGTATTTTTATTGCTTTGTGTCCATATTCCGTGCTATTGGACCATCTGAGCTCAGTCGATATTGATATTTATAGTTTCTGATTGATATTATATGTCTTTTGATAAATTGTTGGGCTAGGATTTTTCCATATACAGATATAGACATATATATATTTTTCTTTGTCTTTTCGGAGCTTCTATTCATGTGACATTGAAACATCTAATTGATTATTATGGAAGCCCGATAGAGACAACAGCCGCTTTGTATCTCGTTTGTCGCAATTGCGGTGTTTTTAATCACACATTAAAATAATTTTAAAATAATCCTAAGTATCACTAATTATATTATAATTGTCTTTATATTGTTGATCATTTTTTTTGAAATAGGGTAATTAAATTGTTCTGATTAAAAATGAGTGATGCATGTTATATAGTTACCTCAAGTATTTATTACATATATGTACTCCTTTTTATTTAATTCTAACAGTCTTACATATTAGCACTTTTGACACTCTATATTAGCACTTTATATTTGTCAAAAAAACTTTTATGATATTTATTGCACAGACGACTTGCACATGTATTTACAAATCAATAATAAATTGGGTTATATATTATTTAGAGTGTGCATTTATTATTATGTAGTGTTCACAGTGTGTATTAATTTTGTTATAATGTATTGCTGTTTTAAATCACAAAGTTTTGCTATTGTCTTGTTGCACATTAATAGATAACATGTCACATGTGGTTACACCCAAATTGCCACAGACTGTAATTGAATGATTGCTTGTGGGTCCTATATATACATGTCAATTAAGCACCTTTGTTAGGCTTGAAAAACCCCCAGAGCGGGTTGAAACGTCGCCTTTGTCTTATTAAAACTCTCTTTGACACCGAGTGCTGGGTCTCATACTATACCTTTACTATAAGTCATAAGTAAAATATATTGATACTTTGGAGAGTGCTCAGAGAAGGGCTTCATGTGCTGAAGGATAAAACTTACCAGGAAAGGTTAAAGCATCTTAACATGTATAGCTTGGAGGAAAGACGTAACAGGGGGGATATGATAGAAACATTTATATACATAAAGGGAATCAACACAGTAAGGAGGAGAGTATATTTAAAAGAAGAAAAACTACCACAACTAGAGGACATAGTCTTAAATTAGAGGGGCAACGATTTAAAAGTAATACCTGGAAGTATTACTTTACTGAGAGGGTAGTGGATATATGGAATAGTCTTCCAGTGGAAGTGGTAAGAGGTTAATACAGTGAAGGAGTTTAAGCATGCGTGGGATAGGTATAAGGCTATCCTAGATATAAGATAAGGTCAGGGACTAATGAAAGTATTACATTACTGGGAGGGTAGTGGATGCATGGAATAGTCTTCCAGTAGAAGTGGTAGAGGTTAATACAGTGAAGGAGTTTAAGCATGCGTGGGATAGGTATAAGGCTATCCTAGATATAAGATAAGGTCAGGGACTAATGAAAGTATTACTTTACTGAGAGGGTAGTGGATGCATGGAATAGTCTTCCAGTAGAAGTGGTAGAGGTTAATACAGTGAAGGAGTTTAAGCATGCGTGGGATAGGTATAAGGCTATCCTAGATATAAGATAAGGTCAGGGACTAATGAAAGTATTACTTTACTGAGAGGGTAGTGGATGCATGGAATAGTCTTCCAGTAGAAGTGGTAGAGGTTAATACAGTGAAGGAGTTTAAGCATGCGTGGGATAGGTATAAGGCTATCCTAGATATAAGATAAGGTCAGGGACTAATGAAAGTATTACATTACTGAGAGGGTAGTGGATGTATGGAATAGTCTTCCAGTAGAAGTGGTAGAGGTTAATACAGTGAAGGAGTTTAAGCATGCATGGGATAGGTATAATGTTATCCTAGATATAAGATAAGGCCAGAGACTAATGAAAGTATTACTTTACTGAGAGGGTAGTGGATGCATGGAATAGTCTTCCAGTAGAAGTGGTAGAGGTTAATACAGTGAAGGAGTTTAAGCATGCATGGGATAGGTATAAGGCTATCCTAGATATAAGATAAGGTCAGGGACTAATGAAAGTATTACTTTACTGAGAGAGTAGTTGATGTATGGAATAGTTTTCCAGTGGAAGTGGTAAGAGGTTAATACAGTGAAGGAGTTCCCAGATATAAGATAAGGACAGGGACTCATAAATTTGGAAAATAAAAAATAAGAAAGACTAGATGGGCTTATCTGCCGACACATTCTATGGTTCCATACATATACAGTACTGCTCTTTTACCTATATATATATATATATATATATATATATATATATATATATATATGAGGCTGACACTTTACCTATACAAAGCTATACTGCTATCCTTTTATATAGTCATTAATATTTATAATCCATGATATTACTACAAGAAGACCCTGTAGACCCCTCGCTCACCAGTGGCGTCTGACGAGTCAATCAATGGGAATTTTCCCGTCAGCATGACGGACGTAATTTGGTTTGGTGGTGGTTGGGGGTAAAAAGGAGATGGGGGGGTGGGGGTGCGAAACAAGAGATGGTAACAATGTGGACATTACTGGCATGAAATATCTCTGAGATCGCGCATACATCTTTCAGGTTTATCTTGTTCCAGGAAAACTCAATTCTATTGAGCCTTGATCTCCGCTCGTCGATACTCCATGGATTTCCCCGTATCTTTGCCGATCCTTTTTCTTATCACATACCTGTCTGTGCAAAAAGAGAGCCGTCCTGAAAGGGTAACTCTCCTCCTCCATGTACAGTGTGTGAAAAAAAAATATTGTTATATAATTGCTCTATAATGTACAGTAAAGAAAAAGATACAGATCTGTCCAGATTTTTTGCACTTTTCTTCCCATCTCCTAAATGTGCCAGGAGGGTCCTACTCTGATCTCCTGACACATGCATTTATATGTGTTTATATACCTCCTTCCTCCTCCTAGAGGCCTCCCTACCTTTGTTTGCTTGTATTTTTCCTCTCTGTTGATGTCAGGGCGGCTTGTTAGCTGGTGCAACCAGTCTGTTAAATACCTGCAGTTTATTGCTACCAGGGTTTTTGCATTGAAGTTGGATGCCTGACTTCTGAGAGCTGCTACATCTGTTCTGAATCCTCTGCTAAAGATGAATTAAACTGCTAATACAGATCCACTGCTTTTAGCTGCTCTGAACTTCTACCCTGTCCGGGATCTGGACAGGGGAAGGGTTTCAACATCTCAGAGGACCATCTGGCTACAGCAAGAGTTGCCCTCTTTAAGGTCCCACTCTAACTTAGTTACCCTCTCTAGGGTTTGCCTTCTTAGTTACCCATGCTAGGTTTATCCTGCCTAGTTACCCCTCTAGGGTTTTTCTTCTTAGTTATTGATTATCTGTTAGTGATTCAATATCTGTTCTTAACCCTGCACAATGGATAACAACATACAACCAGACACCTCCTCTAATCCTGCACTAAAACTCCAACCTGACCTGGTAAAGACCCTGACAGAAACATGTACAGAGAAGAAATTAGGGGGAACTGTCACTTTAAACCCCCTACTGCAAAAAAAAAACCCTCTCTGTACTTATGAGTATTGTGAAGTCATTATCTAATTTTAGCATCAATGATTTTGCCCACTGGCCTAATTTAACACTCTGTTTTACCTGTCTCACCATTTTGCTTCTAACAAAAAATTATATATATATCAGATCTGATTACCCTAGCTGTACACATGGTAGTAAAAAAAATGCTTAAGCCAGCTCTGTACAGGCCCCTGTGTAATATATGTACGCACACACTGCAAGTATAGTTATCATTCACCTGGTATTATTATATGCCTGCTCTGTACAGGCTCCTGTGTAATATATGTATGCACACATTTCAAGAATAGTTATCATTCACCTGGTATTATTATATGTCTGCTCTGTACAGACTCCTGTGTAATATATGTATGCACACATTGCAAGGAGAGTTATCATTCACCTGGTATTATTATATGTCTGCTCTGTACAGACTCCTGTGTAATATATGTATGCACACACTGCAAGTATAGTTATCATTCACCTGGTATTATTATATGTGTGCTCTGTACAGACTCCTGTGTAATATATGTATGCACACACTGCAAGTATAGTTATCATTCACCTGGTATTATTATATGTCTGCTCTGTACAGACTCCTGTGTAATATATGTATGCACACATTTCAAGAATAGTTATCATTCACCTGGTATTATTATATGTGTGCTCTGTACAGGCTCCTGTGTAATATATGTATGCACACACTGCAAGTATAGTTATCATTCACCTGGTATTATTATATGTGTGCTCTGTACAGACTCCTGTGTAATATACATATGCACACATTGCAAGTATAGTTATCATTCACCTGGTATTATTATATGTGTGCTCTGTGCAGGCTCCTGTGTAATATACATATGCACACACTGCAAGTATAGTTATCATTCACCTGGTATTATTATATGTGTGCTCTGTACAGACTCCTGTGTAATATATGTATGCACACATTTCAAGAATAGTTATCATTCACCTGGTATTATTATATGTGTGCTCTGTACAGGCTCCTGTGTAATATATGTATGCACACACTGCAAGTATAGTAATCATTCACCTGGTATTATTATATGTGTGCTCTGTACAGGCTCCTGTGTAATATATGTATGCACACACTGCAAGTATAGTAATCATTCACCTGGTATTATTATATGTGTGCTCTGTACAGGCTCCTGTGTAATATATGTATGCACACACTGCAAGTATAGTTATCATTCACCTGGTATTATTATATGTGTGCTCTGTACAGACTCCTGTGTAATATATGTATGCACACATTTCAAGAATAGTTATCATTCACCTGGTATTATTATATGTGTGCTCTGTACAGGCTCCTGTGTAATATATGTATGCACACATTTCAAGAATAGTTATCATTCACCTGGTATTATTATATGTGTGCTCTGTGCAGGCTCCTGTGTAATATACATATGCACACACTGCAAGTATAGTTATCATTCACCTGGTATTATTATATGTGTGCTCTGTACAGGCTCCTGTGTAATATATGTATGCACACACTGCAAGTATAGTAATCATTCACCTGGTATTATTATATGTGTGCTCTGTACAGGCTCCTGTGTAATATATGTATGCACACACTGCAAGTATAGTAATCATTCACCTGGTATTATTATATGTGTGCTCTGTACAGGCTCCTGTGTAATATATGTATGCACACACTGCAAGTATAGTTATCATTCACCTGGTATTATTATATGTGTGCTCTGTACAGACTCCTGTGTAATATATGTATGCACACATTTCAAGAATAGTTATCATTCACCTGGTATTATTATATGTGTGCTCTGTACAGGCTCCTGTGTAATATATGTATGCACACACTGCAAGTATAGTAATCATTCACCTGGTATTATTATATGTGTGCTCTGTACAGGCTCCTGTGTAATATATGTATGCACACACTGCAAGTATAGTTATCATTCACCTGGTATTATTATATGTCTGCTCTGTGCAGACTCCTGTGCAATACATGTATGCATACATTGCAAGTATAGTTATCATACACCTGGTATTATTATATTTCTGCTCTGTACAGACTCCTGTGTAATATATGTATGCACACACTGCAAGTATAGTTATCATTCACCTGGTATTATTATATGTCTGCTCTGTACAGACTCCTGTGTAATATATGTATGCACACATTGCAAGAATAGTTATCATTCACTTGGTATTATTATATGTCTGCTCTGTACAGGCTCCTGTGTAATATATGTATGCACACATTGCAAGAATAGTTATCATTCACCTGGTATTATTAAATGTGTGCTCTTTACAGGCTCCTGTGTAATATAGGTATGCATACATTGCAAGTATAGTTATCATTCACCTTGTATTATTATATGTCTGCTCTGTACAGGCTCCTGTGTAATATATGTGTGCACACATTGCAAGAATAGTTATCATTCACCTGGTATTATTATATGTCTGCTCTGTGCAGACTCCTGTGTAATATATGTATGCACACACTGCAAGTATAGTTATCATTCACCTGGTATTATTATATTCCTGCTCTGTACAGACTCCTGTGTAATATATGTATGCACACATTGCAAGTATAGTTATCATTCCTATGGTATTATTATATGTCTGCTATGCACAGACTCCTGTGTAATATATCTATGCACACATTGCAAGAATAGTTATCATTCACCTGGTATTATTATATGTCTGCTCTGTACAGGCCCCTGTGTAATGTATATGTGCACACATTGCAAGAATAGTTATCATTCACCTGGTATTATTTTATGTCTGCTCTGTACAGGCTCCTGTTTAATATATCTACGCACACATTGCAAATATAGTTATCATTCACCTGGTATTATTATATGTCTGCTCTGTACAGACTCCTGTGTAATATATGTATGCACACATTGCAAGAATAGTTATCATTCACCTGGTATTATTAAATGTGTGCTCTGTACAGGCTCCTGTGTAATATAGGTATGCATACATTGCAAGTATAGTTATCATTCACCTGGTATTATTATATGTGTGCTCTGTACAGGCTCCTGTGTAATATATGAATGCATACATTTCAAGTATAGTTATCATTCACCTGGTATTATTAGATGTCTGCTCTGTACAGACTCCTGTATAATATTTGTATGCACACACTGTAAGTATAGTTATCATTCACCTGGTATTATTATATTCCTGCTCTGTACAGACTCCTGTGTAATATATGTATGCACACATTGCAAGTATAGTTATCATTCCTATGGTATTGTTATATGTCTGCTATGTACAGACTCCTGTGTAATATATCTATGCACACATTGCAAGAATAGTTATCATTCACCTGGTATTATTATATGTCTGCTCTGTACAGGCCCCTGTGTAATGTATATGTGCACACATTGCAAGAATAGTTATCATTCACCTGGTATTATTTTATGTCTGCTCTGTACAGGCTCCTGTTTAATATATCTACGCACACATTGCAAATATAGTTATCATTCACCTGGTATTATTATATGTCTGCTCTGTACACGCTCCTGTGTAATATATGTATGCACACACTGCAAGTATAGTTATCATTCACCTAGTATTATTATATGTCTGCTCTGTACAGACTCCTGTGTAATATATGTATGCACACACTGCTAGTATAGTTATCATTCACCTGGTATTATTATATGTCTGCTCTGTACAGGCTCCTGTGTAATATATGTATGCACACATTGCAAGTATAGTTATCACTTGGTATACTCTGCTTTTTTTCAATTTCTTTTCACGAGTTTGGGGTATATCATGCATTAACCGTAGTTCATTTTTGGATCCCCAAAGCGAACACATTTGTCTGAATTCTGCTGGTGTGAATGGCTTACTGATCTCCATTTCTGGTCCATCTCTTTCTCAAGAAACAAGACAAGGTGATACATCAGATGAACGGAGATGGTTAATTCTGTGCTGTTATAAGCCTGGCAACAAATGTTGTTATCTCCAACCTATATTCACTGGCCTTATCTGCCTGATGTTACGACCAGAACTGTTCCGGAACACGGCTGAGGAAAATAGAAGGCCTCCGTCACCCAAGATGCCTAAGGGAACACCGCAGTACAAAGATAAGAACGTATCAAATGTTACAGACAAACGAGAACACGATCCTATATTTATTAATTTGGGCAACTAAAGAAAGTACAAGCTCCTTAAAGAATTGGACTACTTAAGTCAAGGCCTCCATTCTCTCTTCTCAGCATTCAATGGATACAAATCACGAATGTTCTGTTGATAAGAGCGATTGTAGCGAGGTTTGTTTGGACGCCTTCCTCTACCCAAGTTTTGGTAAAGCAGGTGATCTCCCGTGGGTCTGCCCAGAGGTGAGAATTTTGCTTTTCGTCTACCACAAGCTTGGCTGGCCATTTTGACATACATTTTGATGAACTACATGATGCACTTTACACAGTTTGGTGTGTACATTCTACTTCTCACAAGTCGCCAGTAACAAACAGTCTTAACCGTGGAATTCTGCACAATTATCACTGCTTGTGATGTCATTAGTAATAGCCTGTTAGGTCCCTGGTATGCTAATTAAGGGGGGGGGGGGGGCAGTCCGAACATTCTAATCGACTGCACAGACCGATTCTTTCGAGGTGGATAGTCGCAACAAACGAAGGACTAATCCTTTCTTCTCCAAACGAGCAACGTCCCAACTATAGCATAGACATTTTTAAATGTTTTAATTTAATTTAATTTTTTTTAACAATCTAAATATGAAAATAATAACTTGTGTAAATGTGGACTATTTTATCAAATCCAGTTCATAAAATTATCAGAACTGTTCTGGGTAAGAAAACATGGGTAACAGTATGGTAAAGATCAGTGTGGGAAATTTATCCAACAACAAGGAGGAGAAAGAATGGGGGGTGGGGGGTGGGGGGAGGGAATGTTATGCCAAGGTACGTACGAAAAAACATCAACACCATTTGCATTTAGTTAAGAGCTACTATTCGTCGGATTTCAGCTTGCTGGCAAAAGACATGTCAACAATCTACAGAGAGCCAAGTAGAATCGCAGAATAGAATCCCATTAAATCTCTGGGAGAACAAGTTTAAAGAATTTGCAAAAAAATAAAATAAAAGAACAAAAAGAAACAAGCTGGAGGCTAGAGCTCGCGAGATACAAGCATTTGGGCCTCTTTCCCGCCCAACATAGAATCCATTGTCCGGTCTTCTAAAATATGTGACACTCAAACAAAACAATGTGGCACAAAGTGATTTAGAAAGATGACTGAGAAGATGAATGCTGTTATCTATGCATCGTTTGTATGCCAGGCTGTCAGTGAATAATCCTGGTAGAATGAAAACGAGGCGGGGAACTCTGAAATAAAAGCCTTGATTATACTTGATATGCTGATTGCAAGTTAGCCGAAATTTTTTTTTTAAATGAAGGACAAAGTGATATGGGGGAGTTGAATTGTTGGGGAATATAATTACATTGGTAAGACAGAGAATGGTTTAGCAGCCGTGGATTGGAAAGCAGACTGGGCGAGAGACTAGGCTGGGATTTTAGAGATCTAGATATGAACAGAAAATGTCGGGTTAGGATAGAAATCTCCACATATATAGAAAAGAAGGTTGTAACATGATAAGAGGGTTTTGGGTACGGAGAGACAGACCAGCTGAGATGCTGCGCTCCCAATGTGGATAAGGGAGGATGACAGAGATAAAGAGTTGCAAAAACACACAACGAGGGATTGATTTGGACCAAGAGTTGTATATATGGATGATCAGTTTTGGGCGAAGAGGGATTGAGTTGGACAAAGAGTTCTAGATATGGAAAAAGATGCACTGAAACTCCCAAAGAGATATAGGAATGGATAGACAGTTATAGATATGGAAAAGGAAACTGTAGTATCAATTGCTTGTAGAATGCCCAGGGAGCACAGAGTAGCTTAGTGGACCGGGCATGTATGTGTGTCGATGAGCCTTACCTCTTAAATAGGCAGGGGGCTCCACTTCTTGAGTCCCCAAATAGTCCATGTCAGCATCCAATTTGGGCACCGTGGGAATATCTGCTTCCCTGAACACCAGTAGTTCTTCCCACCAGTACTCTGTAGTACCCCCAAATCTTGAATTCTGCTGAAGATTCTTCAATAATAATCTTGGACCCCCAAATCCGCAACCATCTCTGAAAGGACCAGCGCCTCCAGTTCAGCGACCCAGTCTTCTCTGAGCTGCTCTCCCAGGTACAGCATTTGCCAAAACCGCAGGTGCCAGAACCACTCCTGGGAGGAGGTGAGGATGTTCCCATGGTAATACTAATTTCATCAGAGAGCCTCCCTGCACACATTCAGGTGCTTAAAAAACTGGCCCGGACCTAAAATTTTAAATCCCAGCCATCGTGGCTGCTGTACCACCCTGGTACGCCATTTTTTGCAAAACTGATAATCCATATCCACGGTCATCGTGCCGGTTGCAATCCCTTGCTGGTGCTCTTCTTGAAACCCACTGGGCTCTTGCAAGGAGGATCCCACATCTACCACCAGTGTAACCGGATGGCTACCCAAGGCTGGTAGCCAGGGGCATTGCTAAGTCTACAAATGATCTGGGGCTAGAGCCCAGAGGGGCTCTCTCACACATACTGTGTCTCTCTCACACATACTGTGTCTCTCTCACACATACTGTGTCTCTCTCACACATACTGTGTCTCTCTCACACATACTGTGTCTCTCTTACACATACTGTGTCTCTCTTACACATACTGTGTCTCTCTCACACATACTGTGTCTCTCTTGCACACACGTGCACAACCCTTGTCTCTCTCACACACTACACCTCGCTCACACACTCCGACTCACTCACACAATCCATTTTAAACAGTGATAGCCCTGGAGTCTCGGGGATAAAGTATACTTTAGCCCTCGGGTGTCCATTCGGGCTATGGACTGGGGATTCGGGGTTATAGCCCCAGTAGCCCACCCCTAGCAACGCCACTGCTGGTAGCACCTCTGCCCATTGTATGAAATCAACTCCTTAGCCCCAGTTCTGGCTCAGCATTCACCCGGCAAGTCTTCAATGGAATCTTTCTTTTTGTTCCCGAATAGTAGGCAGGGCTATTAGTAGTTAGGTACAGCAAGAACGAACATTTATTTGCGAAAACAGCACAGACTTGTATACAGACAAATATGACATCAAGTAAGGGGAGACTCAAACTTGTGGTCCCACTGACTCTGCCTGATCCAGGAGCAATGATTAGTGGACCACTGCATATCCGATGATGTCCCATCACCCCACACTGAATAGGCGAGCCCTCCACCTCTTCTTTGCTCATTATCTTTATAATACAGGGAAACATAGCACACCCAATGGGCTTTATGCATTAAAAAGGGAACTGCAAGGAATTAAGAAGTGAATTTCAGACTTAAGGTCAAAATAACCAAGCTGGAAAAATTCTCCCATTCGGCTGAATGAAGTTTTCCGACTTGGCTATTTTGACCTAAAATATAAAATTCCTGTCTGGATTCCCTGGAATTCTCTCTCCCACCGGTAAAGCCCAGTATATGGGGTTGTAGAATAATATTTAGAACAGATCTTTAAAACAGAAACCAGTGTCCTAGTTAGTAGCTGAGATCACAGCTGATTTTTCAGGCATTTAAAGGGACAGTCTCGTCCCCAAACTCACTTTAGTGCAATATGAAGATCACTGTTTGTATAGTGCACAGGCCTTTATCCCTGTGTGATTTGATGCAGGCATTCTGTATAAATCACATTTTTAATGTTTGACTGAAGCCCTCCCCCAGTGATTACTCTGCATGTTTACTGCAGGTGCGGCAGCACTGATTACATAGACACCGAGGATATAAAGTTTTGTTTAATTTAGTCATTTCCTGTGCTCCTCAAATTGAATGCATTGTGATAAACTTGCTTTTGTATACAATAGGATCTGTTAATAGTGCAACACATTGTCTAATGACATCACTAGAGAGGCAGGAAATTCCATTCATTTGAATTAAATTATTCTCATTGGTTCCCCTTTAAAAAATAAATAAATAAGGAAATTACTTTTACTCAGCTAGTGTGGGCAGTCCTGGTTTCTTGCAAACTGCTGTAATTTCACAGTTTCATCTAGTTGGAAGTATTTTATATTTTAAACAATGCAAACATGTAAAACATGCATGTTATAGTACTTTGAAAAGCACATTAATATGCATTGATATTTGGAAGATGCCTTTTGGCCACTAGACAGTCCCTTTAAATAACTGCTACAGCACTATCCATGTCTGACTGCTTGATTGTACTTTCCAAGGTCTGGTTTCCTCAAAAAAAAAAAAGCGAAGGGTAATACATTCAATCTGCCCTGGATTACATCACCGAGAAGACAGAATCCTTCTGTTTCTGTTACTATAGCAACCACAATTTAATGAACTAAATTATTCGGGAGCTGGATTTACATGCTGTGATTACACTAAAAGGAATATTTCATCTTTCCAAAATATTATAAATGAAGATGTGACTGGCACTCGCTGGGTGATGTGGCAGCCTCCAGATGTGGCAGGACTACATTTCCCATACTCCTCTGCCAGTCTCTTAGCTGAAAGAGCATTATGGGAGATGTAGTTCATCATCAGCTGGAGGGGCCACAGGTTCCCCACCCCTAGTGTAGATAAAGATGTAAAGCAAGAAGGTGCCTTATACATAAGCAAACCCACCGGCCACCAATATTAGTAGTATATAGTATTTATAGTATATAGAAGAGATTGGCACGGCACAGTTAAATATAAGGTACATTTGTTACAGTAATTCTGCCCCCCCCCCCAAAAAAAAAACCCTGTTTCTCTCCATTCTTTATGTATTTTTTTTTTTATTGTGTGAGCAGATTTGCAAGAAACGGCATAAATTAAGAGGAAAAAAAAGTTTACTTAATTCCCAAAACACAATTTTAACCAAATACAGGCATAAAACTGACTTCAATACATCTCCTAAACATAGCTTATACTGTAAATGTAGAGAATACAAAATGAGTGCAAATTATCTATACATTGTGTTAGCAGAATTTCAAGCACATGGCTAAATTAGGAGAAAGATTTGTTTATTTTTTTGCTTTGCTGTCTTGTTTGTTATTTATGCTCATTCCTGTCTGCCTGTTTTGCCTCCCTGTCTAGTATTCCAGAGTGGCATCTTCCCAGTTGGCCCTAATATGCCTTGTATTCCAGCCCTGACTTGTATTCCAGCCCTGCCATGTATTCCAGCCCTGCCTTGTATTCTGGACCTGTCTTGTATTCTAGCCATTTCTTGTATTCTAGCCTTGTCATGTATTCCAGCCCTGTCTTGTATTCCAGCCCTGCCTTGTATTCTGGACCTGTATTGTATTCCAGCCCTGTCTTGTATTCTAGCCCTGCCATGTATTCCAGCCCTGTCTTGTATTCTAGCCCTGCCATGTATTCCAGCCCTGTCTTGTATTCTAGCCCTGCCATGTATTCCAGCCCTGTCTTGTATTCTAGCCCTGCCATGTATTCCAGCCCTGTCTTGTATTCTAGCCCTGCCATGTATTCCAGCCCTGTCTTGTATTCTAGCCCTGCCATGTATTCCAGCCCTGTCTTGTATTCTAGCCCTGCCATGTATTCCAGCCCTGTCTTGTATTCTAGCCCTGCCATGTATTCCAGCCCTGCCATGTATTCTAGCCCTGCCATGTATTCCAGCCCTGCCATGTATTCCAGCCCTGTCTTGTATTCTAGCCCTGCCATGTATTCCAGCCCTGTCTTGTATTCTAGCCCTGCCATGTATTCCAGCCCTGTCTTGTATTCTAGCCCTGCCATGTATTCCAGCCCTGTCTTGTATTCTAGCCCTGCCATGTATTCCAGCCCTGTCTTGTATTCTAGCCCTGCCATGTATTCCAGCCCTGTCTTGTATTCTAGCCCTGCCATGTATTCCAGCCCTGTCTTGTATTCTAGCCCTGCCATGTATTCCAGCCCTGCCATGTATTCTAGCCCTGCCATGTATTCCAGCCCTGCCTTGTATTCCAGCCCTTTCTTGTATTCTAGCCCTGCCATGTATTCCAGCCTTGCCACTAATTCTTTATTTTTACAGCTCATTCATAAACAATAGCCCTCACATAAAATGTGTCCCTGATCCCTCACAGTCAAGGGTAAAGTTTAACACAATCTGTAAACATTTACAATTCAAATTCATCTGCAAAAAAATAAAAAAGCCCATTGAATTGTATCTGTTTGAGTAGGAATGACCTGTCGCGTGACAACAAAAAATACAATTCCTGAGCTCTTTCCGTAGAGCGGGTTCCCAAGGGCAGGAGATTTCCCTAAACAGTCAGCTTTTTATTATTCCAGTGAGTGAAGAGATAAAACAATGAGTTCGGAATCTGAATTCAATGTCAGCTTAACCTTCGCCAATGCTACGTTTTGTATGAAATCCATCAGATCAAAAGTTACAAAGCGAATAATCGGAATAATTAAAAAATAAAACGCCACACAAAGGAAGGTTGAAACAATTTGAAAAGCATGTAATTAAACCAACTCGGCTTCAGTTAAACACAATTAAGATACCAGGTTGAAGAAAAGAAACCAGTCTTGATAATGATGGTACGTTTGGGAAATCTTGAAAATTGATTTCACGCTCCGAACTTTTCATTTTCCAAACAAGGTTCAGATTAGCCCCTTAGTGACTTTTTGGCCGCGTCTTGCCCTTGGTGACATGGGCTGTTTTAACATTTCTACGGTGTTTGTGTTTAGCTATAAATTTCTATCATTCTCATTTATTGTACCACAAACAATTTGTGTATTATTTTTATCAGCATAAGAAGGGCTTTCTCTAGATACCATTATTTTGAACATATCATATATCATATACTCATTTACTACAAAAAAAAAAAGGCAATACCCCCATCTAAATAGTTTCAAAATTGTAAATTGAAAAATGTAATGTTTATATGTTTTTTTTTTACATGTTTTCTGTAGTTTATTTTTGCATTACGGGGTAATAATCTTAAAGTAGCGTTTTGTTTGTTTGCTAACCATTTTCTGCCACAGTGACGTTTTGACCTCAATCCTAACCCTAAATCTAGCCCTACCTCTAAGCCTTAGCTAACCTAAATCCTAACCCTAATGCTAACCCTAACCCTTATGCTAACCCTAACCCTAAATCTAAGGCAAATTTAGCCTTTTGTATGTCAATGCTGCTGACTACCTCTAAGGACAGTCTAGCGACAGCAACAGACCAACAGAGGTGATAATTAATCACTACTGAAGCACTCACCCACAAATAGGCAGAGCCACATCAAATTAATTTCTATTAAATTAATTAAAAATGGTTATATTCATCTTTATATACTATAATACATATATTCTATATGGCATTAATATGTTTTAATAGTATGTACATTTTTTTATGTTTGGAATATGTTTAATATATTATATTATATTCTTTAATTCCTCTAAATTTTCCTGTTCAAAAAGCTAAATCTGGAATTAAACGGCCTGAAATTCAGAAAGTTTCCACCAATTTAGGCCCAACTTTGGGGGGTGCTATTCATAAGGTCATGTCCAACCCGCCCCTTGAAACGAAGGCGGTCGAAAGCCAACCTGAAATTTGCGTACATTTACTATTTTGTGCCCAAACTGGCCATATTGTGTAGCTGAACTATATCAGGGCGTATTGAGCAGACCCTTTGAAAGCTTCCCTACCCTAAATAGTTTCATAGCAGCTTTTTTTTTTTTTTACAATAATATAAACAGGTACAAAAATCACAAGAAAATAAATGATTAATTAAAAATAGCATTTGTCAGTAAATCACTGATTGAAAATGTTGAGGGGGGGGGGGGGGGGGGCACAGGCCAGTGAATGCATGTGGCACTAATAACAATTTGTCAGTTACTCTGGGAAAATATTTCTTTCCCCCGCTGGTCAAACACCCCTGGTACAATAAATCAATATAATTAATAAATTATAAATTAATCCCTCCCTACCCCCTCTATTTCTACCTTGGTAAAGTGGTGGGGAGGGAAAATATCTAAAACTGCTCCTTAATCGAAACAAAAACCCACATAAATGGCAGGAACCAAAGTTTCTTGATAGAACATTGCTCAAAGCATCACACTGCCTCCACCTGCTTGTCACCTGTCAGTCCAAAGCATCACACTGCCTCCACCTGCTTGTCACCTGTCAGTCCAAAGCATCACACTGCCTCCACCTGCTTGTCACCTGTCAGTCCAAAGCATCACACTGCGTCCACCAGCTTTCCACCTGTCATTCCAAAGCATCACACTACCTCCGCTGGCTTGTAACCTGTCAGTCCAAAGCATCACTCTTCCTCCGCTGGCTTGCCACCTGTCAGTCCAAAGCATCACACTGCCTCCGCCGGCTAGGCACCTGTCAGTCCAAAGCATCACACTGCCTCCGCCGGCTTGACACCTGTCAGTCCAAAGCATCACACTGCCTCCGCCGGCTTGACACCTGTCAGTCCAAAGCATCACACTGCCTCCGCCGGCTTGAGACCTGTCAGTCCAAAGCATCACACTACCTCCACTGGCTTGCCACCTCTCAGTACAAAGCATCACACTGCCTCCGCCGGCTTGTCACCTGTCAGTCCAAAGCATCACACTTCCTCCACTGGCTTGCCACCTGTCAGTCCAAAGCATCACACTGCCTCGGCCGGCTTGACACCAGTCAGTCCAAAGCATCACACTGCCTCCTCCGGCTTGACACCTGTCAGTCCAAAGCATCACACTGCCTCTGCCGGCTTGACACCTGTCAGTCCAAAGCATCACTCTGCCTCTGCTGGCTTGCCACCTGTCAGTCCAAAGCATTGCACTGCCTCCGCCGGCTTGTCACCTGTCAGTCCAAAGCATCACACTTCCTCCACTGGCTTGCCACCTCTCAGTACAAAGCATCACACTGCCTCCGCCGGCTTGACACCTGTCAGTCCAAAGCATCACACTGCCTCCGCCGGCTTGACACCTGTCAGTCCAAAGCATCACACTGCCTCTGCTGGCTTGTCACCTGTCAATCCAAAGCATCACACTGCCTCCACCGGCTTGACACCTGTCAGTCCAAAGCATCACACTTCCTCCACCGGCTTGACACCTGTCAGTCCAAAGCATCACACTGCCTCCGCCGGCTTGACACCTGTCAGTCCAAAGCATCACACTGCCTCCACCGGCTTGACACCTGTCAGTCCAAAGCATCACTCTGCCTCTGCTGGCTTGCCACCTGTCAGTCCAAAGCATTGCACTGCCTCCGCCGGCTTGCCACCTGTCAGTCCAAAGCATCACCCTGCCTCTGCTGGCTTGTCACCTGTCAGTCCAAAGCATCACACTGCCTCCACCGGCTTGACACCTGTCAGTCCAAAGCATCACACTGCCTCCGCCGGCTTGACACCTGTCAGTCCAAAGCATCACACTGCCTCCGCCGGCTTGACACCTGTCAGTCCAAAGCATCACACTGCCTCCGCCGGCTTGAGACCTGTCAGTCCAAAGAATCACACTACCTCCACTGGCTTGCCACCTCTCAGTACAAAGCATCACACTGCCTCCGCCGGCTTGTCACCTGTCAGTCCAAAGCATCACACTTCCTCCACTGGCTTGCCACCTGTCAGTCCAAAGCATCACACTGCCTCGGCCGGCTTGACACCAGTCAGTCCAAAGCATCACACTGCCTCCTCCGGCTTGACACCTGTCAGTCCAAAGCATCACACTGCCTCCGCCGGCTTGACACCTGTCAGTCCAAAGCCTCACACTTCCTCCACTGGCTTGCCACCTCTCAGTACAAAGCATCACACTGCCTCCGCCGGCTTGACACCTGTCAGTCCAAAGCATCACACTGCCTCCACCGGCTTGACACCTGTCAGTCCAAAGCATCACTCTGCCTCTGCTGGCTTGCCACCTGTCAGTCCAAAGCATTGCACTGTCTCCGCCGGCTTGCCACCTGTCAGTCCAAAGCATCACACTGCCTCTGCTGGCTTGTCACCTGTCAGTCCAAAGCATCACACTGCCTCCACCGGCTTGACACCTGTCAGTCCAAAGCATCACACTGCCTCCGTCGGCTTGACACCTGTCAGTCCAAAGCATCACACTGCCTCCACCGGCTTGACACCTGTCAGTCCAAAGCATCAATCTGCCTCTGCTGGCTTGCCACCTGTCAGTCCAAAGCATTGCACTGCCTCCGCCGGCTTGCCACCTGTCAGCCCAAAGCATCACACTGCCTCCACCGGCTTGCCACCTGTCAGCCCAAAGCATCACACTGCCTCCACCGGCTTGCCACCTGTCAGTGGTCATAATGATATAGATGATCAGTATAAATATCAATGTAAATATCAATGTAATGTAAGGGATTCTAGAAATTATGCTGTAAAATAAATTGCAGAACCTGAATAAACAAATAAAATAAAATAAATAATTATATTAAATTTCGTACATATTACATAATAGTTTATGAGGCTTAAATGGAAATAAATAGCATTCGGTTGTGAAACACTGTTCTACAGCAAGGCTAAATTTAATTAGACAAAATAGTTTAATACATTTTGGTTCCTAATTTGTTTTTAGACAATGATAACATTTACAGACAGCATAATAGCACTCAGATTCCTGCGGATGCAATAAGGCTTTGGGGGAATCTAATTGGTTACTTATTAAAATCTTTCTTCCCAAGACGTACCCATTTAGACATCACCCTTGGGTTTTTAGAGCGAAAACCAGAGAGTATGATGTACATCTCGCAAAAGGCAAATGTAATAATTCCCTGAACTAATATGAACTATTATGGAGCTAAATGAGAGGCTGAGCTGGAGTAAATAACCGTAGCTCTGTGCACTGTGTCTGCAGGTTCATACTGCATCAAATACCTTGCTATATCTTAACGTTTTACAGGCACATCTATTCAAATATCACTTACTCTGAAACAGGGAAATTAAAGGTCCCCTTACAGAAAAAAAAATTCCCACAAATTCCACTCCCAAGGTCATCCAGGTCTTTGTATATCATGCAAAAGATTGAAATGCACCCCAGGTCATGCCCATGTGCATTGCACATCCAGGACTTGCAGCTGCCCCCAGGACATGCCCAATTACCCGCATTGCACAGCCAAGACTTACTCCATTAATATGCCACAGCCAGCTTTTCCATAAATATGCCACCGTTTTCCCATTGATATCCCACTGACAGTTTGTCCATTATTATGCCACAGTTTTCCCATAAATATGACACTGTTAGTTTACCCATGATTACGCCACAGTCAGTTTTCCCTTGAATATTCCATAGCCAGTATGCCCATTAATATGCCAAAGCCAGTTTTCCCATTTATATGTCACAGCCAGTTTGTCCATTAATATGCCACAGCCAGTTTTCCCATTAATATGTCACAGCCAGTTTTCCCATTAATATGTCACAGCCAATTTGTCCATTAATATGCTACTGTGTTCCTATTAATTTGCCACAGCCAGTTTTATCATTAATTTGCCATAGCCAGTATGCCATTAATATGCAACAGCTAATTTGTTCTTTAATATACCACTATTGTCCAATTTATTTTCCACAGTCAGTATGCCCATTAATATATCCACAGTCCTTATGCCCATTAATACGCCACAGCCAGTTTGTTCATTAATATGCCACTTTTGTCCCATTCATTTGCCACAGCCAGTATGACCATTAATATGCCACTACCCACCAACCCCGACCTCTACATTCCAATATGACCCCGATATACCCCAAATTATTCCGAACTTCAGGCCAATTAGTTTATGTATTTTGTAGACCTGCAGGTTGAGGAAGATACAAACAAAACAGAGCAGAGATAGTATACACAGTAGAGAAACAGGAGAAACTAAATACAGAGTGCAGGGCTACAAGACAGACTTATGAGCAAAGGCAAAACGAAAGCAAACATCAACAGGGTAAAGGCATAGAACAATACTACCGAACTGTAGAGACTAACACCTGCACAACACATGACAACACACCATAACACAGGACAACAGACAGAGGCCAGGGCTAGGAGCTAAGGAACACAAGGGACGGAGTGAGGAACTGGGATGCTCAGATTTTAATGGTAAGAGTAAAGTTCTAGGAAATGGCTGTTTAGATTATAAGCTTGCCACCATTGTCATATTGCCAAGTCCCTAACACTAGAACTAATAAACTAGGAAATGACTCACAGAATCTAAAGACTGAAACTACAAAGACACACAGGACATATTACAAGCCTGAAGACTGCACAGACTGAGAGCTTGACAAACTAAATGGGTGTGGCAGATTTATAAGGAGCAGAGAAAAGCAGAAAGGAAACAAGAAAAAACCAGATCAAATCAGAACAAAATAACAGACAGCAAATAAAAACAGAAATGGATCCGAATAGGAAAACAAAGAAACAAGGAAATACAGAATAGTTTATAAATCTAATAGGGCTTCAGAATACAGGACAGAACTATAACAGGACTCTAGGACAGGACTCAGGATCGCCCACTAACAGGACTCTAGGACAGGACTCAGGATCGCCCACTAACAGGACTCTAGGACAGGACTCAGGATCGCCCACTAACAGGACTCTAGGACAGGACTCAGGATCGCCCACTAACAGGACTCTAGGACAAGACTCAGGATAGTCCACTAACAGGACTCTAGGACAGGACTCAGGATAGTCCACTAACAGGACTCTAGGACAGGACTCAGGATCGCCCACTAACAGGACTCTAGGACAGGACTCAGGATAGTCCACTAACAGGACTCTAGGACAGGACTCAGGATAGTCCACTAACAGGACTCTAGGACAGGACTCAGGATAGCCCACTAACAGGACTCTAGGACAGGATTCAGGATCGCCCACTAACAGGACTCTAGGACAGGACTCAGGATAGCCCACTAACAGGACTCTAGGACAGGACTCAGGATAGTCCACTAACAGGACTCTAGGACAGGACTCAGGATAGTCCACTAACAGGACTCTAGGACAGGACTCAGGATAGTCCACTAACAGGACTCTAGGACAGGACTCAGGATAGTCCACTAACAGGACTCTAGGACAGGACTCAGGATAGTCCACTAACAGGACTCTAGGACAGGACTCAGGATAGTCCACTAACAGGACTCTAGGACAGGACTCAGGATAGTCCACTAACAGGACTCTAGGACAGGACTCAGGATAGTCCACTAACAGGACTCTAGGACAGGACTCAGGATAGTCCACTAACAGGACTCTAGGACAGGACTCAGGATCGCCCACTAACAGGACTCTAGGACAGGACTCAGGATAGTCCACTAACAGGGCCCTAGGACAGGACTCAGGATAGTCCACTAACAGGACTCTAGGACAGGACTCAGGATAGTCCACTAACAGGACTCTAGGACAGGACTCAGGATCGCCCACTAACAGGACTCTAGGACAGGACTCAGGATAGTCCACTAACAGGACTCTAGGACAGGACTCAGGATCGCCCACTAACAGGACTCTAGGACAGGACTCAGGATCGCCCACTAACAGGACTCTAGGACAGGACTCAGGATCGCCCACTAACAGGACTCTAGGACAGGACTCAGGAGAGTCCACTAACAGGACTCTAGGACAGGACTCAGGATCGCCCACTAACAGGACTCTAGGACAGGACTCAGGATCGCCCACTAACAGGACTCTAGGACAGGACTCAGGATAGTCCACTAACAGGACGCTAGGACAGGACTCAGGATAGCCCACTAACAGGACTCTAGGACAGGACTCAGGATAGTCCACTAACAGGACTCTAGGACAAGACTCAGGATAGCCCACTAACAGGACTCTAGGACAGGACTCAGGATAGCCCACTAACAGGACTCTAGGACAGGACTCAGGATAGTCCACTAACAGGACTCTAGGACAGGACTCAGGATAGCCCACTAACAGGACTCTAGGACAGGACTCAGGATCGCCCACTAACAGGACTCTAGGACAGGACTCAGGATAGCCCACTAACAGGACTCTAGGACAGGACTCAGGATCGCCCACTAACAGGACTCTAGGACAGGACTCAGGATAGCCCACTAACAGGACTCTAGGACAGGACTCAGGATCGCCCACTAACAGGACTCTAGGACAGGACTCAGGATCGCCCACTAACAGGACTCTAGGACAGGACTCAGGATCGCCCACTAACAGGACTCTAGGACAAGACTCAGGATAGTCCACTAACAGGACTCTAGGACAGGACTCAGGATAGTCCACTAACAGGACTCTAGGACAGGACTCAGGATAGTCCACTAACAGGACTCTAGGACAGGACTCAGGATAGCCCACTAACAGGACTCTAGGACAGGACTCAGGATAGCCCACTAACAGGACTCTAGGACAGGACTCAGGATAGTCCACTAACAGGACTCTAGGACAGGACTCAGGATAGTCCACTAACAGGACTCTAGGACAGGACTCAGGATAGTCCACTAACAGGACTCTAGGACAGGACTCAGGATAGTCCACTAACAGGACTCTAGGACAGGACTCAGGATAGTCCACTAACAGGACTCTAGGACAGGACTCAGGATAGTCCACTAACAGGACTCTAGGACAGGACTCAGGATAGTCCACTAACAGGACTCTAGGACAGGACTCAGGATAGTCCACTAACAGGACTCTAGGACAGGACTCAGGATAGTCCACTAACAGGACTCTAGGAAATGAATCAGGATCGCCCACTAACAGGACTCTAGGACAGGACTCAGGATAGTCCACTAACAGGACTCTAGGAAATGACTCAGGATAGTCCACTAACAGGACTCTAGGACAGGACTCAGGATAGTCCACTAACAGGACTCTAGGACAGGACTCAGGATCGCCCACTAACAGGACTCTAGGACAGGACTCAGGATAGTCCACTAACAGGACTCTAGGACAGGACTCAGGATCGCCCACTAACAGGACTCTAGGACAGGACTCAGGATCGCCCACTAACAGGACTCTAGGACAGGACTCAGGATCGCCCACTAACAGGACTCTAGGACAGGACTCAGGAGAGTCCACTAACAGGACTCTAGGACAGGACTCAGGATCGCCCACTAACAGGACTCTAGGACAGGACTCAGGATCGCCCACTAACAGGACTCTAGGACAGGACTCAGGATAGTCCACTAACAGGACTCTAGGACAGGACTCAGGATAGCCCACTAACAGGACTCTAGGACAGGACTCAGGATAGTCCACTAACAGGACTCTAGGACAAGACTCAGGATAGCCCACTAACAGGACTCTAGGACAGGACTCAGGATAGCCCACTAACAGGACTCTAGGACAGGACTCAGGATAGTCCACTAACAGGACTCTAGGACAGGACTCAGGATAGCCCACTAACAGGACTCTAGGACAGGACTCAGGATCGCCCACTAACAGGACTCTAGGACAGGACTCAGGATAGCCCACTAACAGGACTCTAGGACAGGACTCAGGATAGTCCACTAACAGGACTCTAGGACAGGACTCAGGATAGCCCACTAACAGGACTCTAGGACAGGACTCAGGATCGCCCACTAACAGGACTCTAGGACAGGACTCAGGATAGCCCACTAACAGGACTCTAGGACAGGACTCAGGATCGCCCACTAACAGGACTCTAGGACAGGACTCAGGATAGCCCACTAACAGGACTCTAGGATTTACAGAAGACCCATTATGGGGATTCAGGACTCAGATACAGGGATACAGGAATATAAGGAACATGGCAGGAACATGTATAACACATAAGCAGGAAAATGCAAGGTACAGGGATAACACAGGAACAGAGAGGAGTGAGCAAGGCAAAAACGACACTGAACTAGCTGGATATAGCCTGGACGGGTCTGCAAATGAGTTGAAGCCTGTCATTCCCTAGCTTTTTTAAAAGCACAGCTAATTCCTGTACTCAAACTTGTGAGTGGTATGGTACATAGCCAATGAGTGAACTCCAGAGTGGCAGAATGTTCTAGCTCATTTTTATTTTTAGATCCATAATTACACACTACAGGCCTGTTATGAAGATTGTAATTTCCAGTCTAATTGATGGAATCCTCTCTGGTCATGGTGCAGAAGAGCTACAGCTACAACAAGGATTTCACCGTAGAGGTCAACTTATACACTAAAAGGAAAGGATATTTATTTCTTCCTACTTCGACTCCTACTGAAAACTTAAAAGAAATTTACATAACCTGTATATTTCTGGGTTTTTACTTTTCTAAGACGGACTAAGCACAAAAAAAAAAAAGAGAAACACTTTGATCAGGCACAAATTATAGTATGCTCCGTTTAAAATATGCCTATGCTTAGCCAGTGCTGCTATGATGCCTCAATATTGAGGCCTCATACAGCAGCAAAATTTGATCTCCCAGGGCACTCTGATCAGTCCGTGGAATGATTACAGGTGTCATAAACATAGGTGTAATTAAATACACTAAAGATGAATGAAGCTGGGTGTGTTGAATGGATGAACTTGATGGACTATGTATTTAGTAAAACCTTTTTAACTAGATATCTAAATGTAACTGTAAAGCTAAACGTACAATATCATCTTTCTTTTAGAAGTGTGAAATATGCAGATCTGCACATGTGTGAAACATTGAACAAGTTACAATTTTAAGCAATCTGACACTTATGAACTCATTCAGATCAGTGCACAGACTATTTAAAGCACAATTGTTAATTGAAATGTTGCATCAAGTGTAGGTATTTGAAATAGAAATGAATGAATACAAATAATGTACCTTATTCAGCCATCTCCACTCTGTGTAGTTGTATCAGGGGGAGGACATGTTTAGAATCTTGGATCAGAAAAAGTAAGATCTTAAAGATTCTAAACAACATGTCCGCCCCATGATAGAGCTATACAGAGCAAAGATTCTAAACAAAATGTCTTCCCCTGATAGAGTTATACAGAGCAAAGATTCTAAACAAAATGTCTTCCCCTGATAGAGTTATACAGAGCAAAGATTCTAAACAACATGTCCACCCCGGATAAAGCTATAAAGGCAAGGATTCTAAACAACATCTCCGCCCCCTGATAGAGGTATACAGAGCAAATATTCTAAACAACATGTCCTCCTCCTGATTTAGCTATACAGAGCAAAGATTCTAAACAACATGTCAGCCCCTGATAGAGCTATACAGAGCAAAGATTCTAAACAACATGTCCACCCCCTGATAGAGCTATACAGAGCAAAGATTCTAAACAACATGTCCACCTCCTGATTTAGCTATACAGAGCAAAGATTCTTAACAACATGTCTGCCCCCTGATAGATCTATACAGAGAAAAGATTCTAAACAACATGTCCACCTCCTGATTTAGCTATACAGAGCAAAGATTCTAAACACCATGTCCACCCCCTGATAGATCTATACAGAGAAAAGATTCTAAACAACATGTCCACCCCCTGATATACAGAGCAAAGATTCTAAACAACATGTCCTCCCCCTGATAGAGCTATACAGTGCAAAGATTCTAAACAACATGTCCGCACCCTGATAGAGCTATACAGAGCAAAGATTCTAAACAACATGTCAGCACCCTGATAGAGCTATACAGAGCAAAGATTCTAAACAATATGTCCTCCCCCTGATAGAGCTATACAGAGCAAAGATTCTAAACAACATGTCCACACCCTGATAGAGCTATCCTGTTTGAAGAAGGCTCAATAAGGTATTTTATTTGTATTCATTAAAAGATCTCTACTTAAAATGACTACACAATCTTCAAATTAAACATGTTATGTTTTGCTGACAGAAGTCATTTAAAGATAAATAGAATAGTGTGTTTTAATGCAATTTTAGTGGCATTCAGATTCCCAAACACAAACATCAGGCATGGTGTAATATTGCAATGGATGGCAGACATGGGGTTGCTGAATAAATATGTTTAAAATGTCAAACAAATATAGCATGTTATTTACATCTCTCTATAGACAAACACATGTATAGTAGATATATAAATGTATAGCAAGGAAAGGGCTTTTTGTCTTGCACCAGCTCTGGTGATTTAGTCCTGTAATGTAGATACATCATAATACCGTGTGTACATGATTACCCACCTCTGGTGCAAAAGGTGCAAATAGTGAATACAAATAGTCCTAACACCAGCAGAATGCTTTACTTCAAGTCCACCACTAGATGGCATCTCTGTGTTAGAAACATTGACTAACTTAAGAAAATGTATTAAAAAGGTAATTTGTATTTACCAATACACTGGTAGATTCCTCGGATTTCACCACTCATTACAATAAATCAGCTTTAGATAAGTGAGAGAATAAACAGATTCTCCAATACAACTTGTTTATATATATTCAGGGAAGATACACTGAAACATCTCTCTGGATTCCACATGATTCCACATGAGTCCTTGGCACTGACAGTCATTCAGGGGTCTTACTATCAACCACCATTTTGGCTTCTGGTGAGTGTTCAGTCAATAGACAATATAGCTTGGCCGGCACGCTACCTAGATAATGTGAGAACCTGTGGAACCTCGTGGGCAGAGACAAGCAAAGTGCTTGTGGGAGGGTCTATAGATCCATCATTACATTGTCCATCACACAGTCCAATAAATGTCCACCATGTATTACATAGTCGTCTTCTTCTGCCTACAGGCAACTCTCACATCCCTACATTACCACCTACTAGAAGCATTAGTGGGTCAAGGAAAGATTATAAAAATCAGAGGGTCAGCATTATTACGGGGACACAGCATTAAAAATAGCCAGCAGACGCTAGTCAAACCCAGACCCCCTAGTGGAAGCCCAAAAAGTCCCCAGTGGTTTTTAAAGTTTTCTTTATCAGTGGTTTTAAGATGGTGCTTACATATATTGTGTTTTTATATTGCTGTTAAAAAGGGATTTCTTGAGATACCCTTATTTTTATGATATAATTTACTATAAAAAAAGCATAATTAAAAATATTGAAAAAAACCCACACTTTCTCTATCTTTTAGATGAAAATCGTTTACACCTCTACACACGCAAATAAAAAAAGCTTGCTAAATAGATTCTTATATTTGTCCTGAGTTTAGAAATAGCTCATGCTTACATGTTTTCTATTGGTTTCTGCATGTTATAGGGCAATAACTAAAAGTAGTGAATTGCATTTTCCTAACCATTTTCTCCTACTGTGACTTTTTATTTCCAACCCTAAACCCAACCCTAATCCAAATGCATCTCCAGCCCTAACCCTGATGTAACTCTGGTAAGTAGACAATGTAATAGAGCAGCAGGAAATGCATGAGAGAGGCATAAGGCTATCCTAGACATTAAATAAGACCAGGTACATTTTTATTGTTTTTAGGCAGAACTGTGGCAGATGAGAAGTGCAGGAGCATGTTGTACTACTGCAGGCACCGTGTATGTATGTTTAAATTACCAAGATTTGCTGCTTCTACTGATCCACTCACTCAGCTTATTACTGTTTGGCTTGAGACTCTAAGGACAAATGCAACAATCAAAGTCTCTCAATCGGTGACTGTGATTGTAATGTGCTCATACATGCATTGGGCCCACACCAAGAAGTTTCGCTATCCAGTGTACAGCTGTACACCTGGAATCCATCACACACAGACAGTGGGCGGAGTTAAGGTAATATTCATTCATGTGAATAGTGATAAACCAGCAGTAAAATAAAAAAAATGTAAGGATGTAAAAGAATAAAATGCCGTCACCCACATACCGAATATTAAACTTGTTTGCATCTCACCCAGTATCTTTTTGGAATGATTTAAAACTAATATTTAATTTTTTTTTTTTAAAGAGTAATTTGAATACAAATGTGGCGCTCTCTTAACCAAATTAAGCTGATCCTCAAAAGACTATACCAAGCGTTAACAATTTAATGACACTAATGATTCAATTTGAGGATTCGCAAGCATTTCTCACATCTCCTGGTTCCGGAGAGCAGTTGATGTGTTGATTCAACATGCTGTAACCCTGTCATAGTCTTACCCATTCCTGCGCTTATCACTGAATAATAACATCATTAGCAGCGCAAAGATAGTTAGGAGACTTGGAAGAAACCGTTTTCGATATTCACACGTGCTCAGCCATTAAAGAAGCAGAGCATTAATGACGGTGACATATAATTCTTCCTACCGCCTCACGTTTCAAATGGCCAAGGAGGGACGCTTGTTTTTAGGGGAAGTGGCTGGAGGTGTGGCTAATGCATGGGCATTTGTAGGTGACTTTTTGGGCAATTGAGAGGTGTTTATTAAATTGGTTAAGCCATGTAGAATAAGAATAAGGCATTTCATTAAAAAAAAAAAAAAAAACTATATACACACACACACACACACACACACACACACATACACACATACACACACACATACACACATACACACATACAAACACACATACACACACACACACACACACACACACACATACACACATACACACACACATACACACACACACACACACACACACACATACACACACACACACACACATACACACATACACACACACACACACACATTTGAAACACATTATATGGTGAATTTGGTTTTTGTGATCTGTGATGCACTCATAATGGAGGAAAGAGGGACAGAAGGATTTGGGGGAAAATAGTGTCTATTCCACTTAAATATGGACATTGGGGAGGCATCCTCTATAATAAAGTTGAAGTGTCTCTACGTCCAGTCCCTGTGTCGTGGGATTGCGCTACTGCGCATGTGCCCCACGGACAGCTGTTGGGACTTGGAGCGCAGAGACTTCGGTCAGAACAGGTGTTCTGACAGATTTCTCGAGCAAATTCTCCTGCGCAATCGCTGATCACTCATCTGTAACTTTGTAAAGACTGCGCATGCACGAGCGACGCTACCCACCTCCCGCCCTCTTCAGACCACGCTAAGGTGGTAAGTAACATGGGGGGGGGGGGCATAAGGGGGCAACATAGGGGCAAGCACCCTGGCGAGGGGGGAGCCTTGAGGGCTGCCTCATCTTGATGGGAGTTGTGATCCCCCTGCTGCATAAATAATACAGCAGGAGGATCACAACTCCCATCAAGATGAGGCAGCCCTCAAGGCTCCCCCCCTCAGCAGGGTGCTTGCTGCTATGTTGCCCCCTTATGTCCCCCCCCCCCCGTCCACATATGTTCTAGCGCCCGTTAATTTAACGTGTTTAAGGTCCTAGTGTAACAATATTTTACTGTAAATTATGTTATTTAAATCAGAGAACATTAGTTATGAAAACATTATCCCCATCTTAATCATCAAATATTATTTTTTAGACTACAGTACACTATTATTATACCAGCCCCATAGCACTGTGTCATTATACCAGCCCCATAGCACTGTGTCATTATACCAGCCCCATAGCATTGTGTCATTGTACCAGCCCCATAGCACTGTGTCATTATACCAGCCCCATAGCACTGTGTCATTATACCAGCCCCATAGCATTGTGTCATTGTACCAGCCCCATAGCATTGTGTCATTATACCAGCCCCATGGCACTGTGTCATTATACCAGCCCCATAGCATTGTGTCATTATACCAGTCTCATAGCATTGTGTCATTGTACCAGCCCCATAGCATTGCGTCATTATACCAGCTCCATAGCATTGTGTCATTATACCAGCCCCACAGCATTGTGTCATTATACCAGCCCCACAGCATTGTGTCATTATACCAGCCCCACAGCATTGTGTCATTATACCAGCCCCATAGAATTGCGTCATCATACCAGCCCCATAGCATTGTGTCATTGTACCAGCCCCATAGCATTGTGTCATTGTACCAGCCCCATAGCATTGCGTCATTATACCAGCTCCATAGCATTGTGTCATTATACCAGCCCCATAGCATTGTGTCATTATACCAGCCCCACAACATTGTGTCATTATACCAGCCCCACAGCATTGTGTCATTATACCAGCCCCATAGAATTGCGTCATCATACCAGCCCCATAGCATTGTGTCATTGTACCAGCCCCATAGCATTGTGTCATTATACCAGCCCCATGGCACTGTGTCATTATACCAGCCCCATAGCATTGTGTCATTATACCAGTCTCATAGCATTGTGTCATTGTACCAGCCCCATAGCATTGCGTCATTATACCAGCTCCATAGCATTGTGTCATTATACCAGCCCCATAGCATTGTGTCATTATACCAGCCCCACAGCATTGTGTCATTATACCAGCCCCACAGCATTGTGTCATTATATCAGCCCCACAGCATTGTGTCATTATACCAGTCCCATAGAATTGAGTCATCATACCAGCCCCATAGCATTGTGTAATTATGCCAGCCCCACAGCATTGTGTCATTATACCAGCCCCATAGCATTGTGTCGTTATACCAGCCCCATAGCATTGCGTCATCATACCAGCCCCATAGCATTGTGTCATTATACCAGCCCCACAGCATTGTGTCATTATACCAGCCTCACAGCATTGTGTCGTTATACCAGCCCCATAGCATTGTGTCATTATACCAGCCCCATAGCATTGTGGCGTAATACCAGCCCCATAGCATTGTCATTATACCAGCCCCACAGCATTGTGTCATTATACCAGCCCCATAGCATTGCGTCATCATACCAGCCCCATAGCATTGTGTCATTATACCAGCCCCACAGCATTGTGTCATTATACCAGCCCCATAGCATCACATCATTATACCAGCCCCATAGCATTGTGTCATTATACCAGCCCCACAGCATTGTGTCATTATACCAGCCCCACAGCATTGTGTCATTATACCAGCCCCATAGCATTGCGTCATCATACCAGCCCCATAGCATTGTGTCGTTATACCAGCCCCACAGCATTGTGTCATTATACCAGCCCCATAGCATCACATCATTATACCAGCCCCATAGCATTGTGTCATTATACCAGCCCCACAGCATTGTGTCATTATACCAGCCCCACAGCATTGTGTCATTATAACAGCCCCATAGCATTGCGTCATCATACCAGCCCCATAGCATTGTGTCGTTATACCAGCCCCATAGCCATGCATCATTATACCAGCCCCATAGCCCTGAGTCATTATATCAGCCCCAGAGAATTGTGTCATTATGCCAGCTGAATAGCATTGTGTTATTATACCATATCCATAGTATTGCATCATTATACCAGCCCCATAGCGTCATTGTACCAGCCCTATGGCACTGTGTCATTATACGAGCCCCATAGCACTGTGTCATTATACCAGCCCCATAGCATTGTGTCATTATACCAGCCCCATAGCATTGTGTCATTACACCAGCCCCATGGCACTGTGTCATTACACCAGCCCCATGGCACTGTGTCATTACACCAGCCCCATGGCACTGTGTCATTATACCAGCCCCATAGAACTGTGTCACTATACAAGCCCCATAGCAATAAGGATGAAGTGATGGCTGACCCACCACGGTATTATTAATTATTGATTGGTTCGGTACCTCGATCAGCTCTAGAATTGTCAGCTGGCAGCGATGAGAGGACTCAATTTTCTTCTCCCCTATGCGGAATATTACCATATTTGATGTTGAAATTAAAATGATTCGAGGAGTCGGAAACAGACTCGCAAGTCTGGGACTTCAGAGGTGAGAAGGTCCCACCCCATCACAGAAAAGGCAGAACAACATGAAAAGATGACTGATATTTTTAATGAACACAAGAGGATCCAATAAAGTACTTATTTGTGTTATTTCATTACAGAGGGATTAAACCATACAAAATAAATATTTATCATGTGAAAACCTACCTGTTATCCTGGTCTAATGTGCTGGAATAAAAGAATATACCTGTGAATCTTTAGCATGTTCTGTGCTCCTTCTTCCACTACAGTGTTGGCATCTAGTGTAGGGCTTTGGCTCTTTTCTTCCCCTCACTGTATGGCTGCTCCCTCCTACTTCACTGTCATTCCTCTTAACTGTTCACATTTGCATTTACTCCTTCTTTACTGTCATCCTAGCTATCTGTTCACATTCAAGAGGTGGGGGGATCTTAAAATATGAAAATCTTACATTTAGATGAATTTGTCAAATTACACTAGTAAAAGTCAATTTCCGCAATTTTTTTTTTCTGCATGAACCAATGAGAATAATCCTATACAAATGAATGGAATTTCCTGTCTCTCTAGTGATGTCAGTAGACAAGGTGTTGCACTTTTAAGAGATTGTACATGTACAAGAGCAAGGTTACTTATATTCCACACAATGCATTCTATTCCATCAGCAGAGCAAGTGACTAATTGAAACAAAACTGATACAAAACACGCTGGAAAAAAAGTATGTTCACTGTTAAGGCAGAAGTCTTCCACTTGCACCAAAGTGAGTTTGGGGACTAGACTGTCCCTTTCAGGACTGCAAAATCCATATTTATCCCTCTACAATTATGAGGATTGTCCCTGCACAATGTTCATCTCACCTGCAACTCACCTTTTAGTGAATAGACCTCATTGTGGATTTTACATAAGTAAGTGTAATATTTGTAATTATTTTTTTAGCACATACACATTCAGGTTTTGATGCTCAAATGAATGAACAGTCTTGGAAACATGATTTAATGTTGGTTCTTTCTGGGAGGAAATGGTTGAATGTATAGCTGAGTGCTGCCCCCCAACGATTGCTTGATTTTTATAGCAGTGTGTGAAATGACAGCATGTCTCTGGAGTCATTGCCACAATATTGCCACAGGACAGTGGACTTAGAGAATGTCGGAAATATAAAGTGTTTTTACCTGATGCAAATTGTTAAAACTCTTTTGGTCTTTCGCCAATATATCTAGCAATTTGCCTGTCTCTTTCTGTCAATGTCTATCTGTTTGGCACACTTAATCACATCTTTCCATGCAGTTCAAATGGTTGAGTGCCACAGAGAGAGAGAGGCTGATTCCACAACTTTTGGCAGTACCTTCTCATCAATGAAACCTGCAAGAAGCCACAGTGTGTTTTTAAATGCCGCACATTTTTAAAATCTTTTTGGCTTTAAAATATATCTTTTTGATCTGCAATTAAAATATCTGTCTACCTATCTATTCCCTGCATGTCTATTTTTCTACCATTTATTCATCTATCTATCTATCATCTATCTATCTATCTATCTATCTATCTATCTATCTATCTATCTATCTATCTATCTATCTATCTGTGAGTCTGATACACTCACAGCATTCCAGGCACTTGAAAACCCATGAGACCTATCTTTATTTTGCCCTAGAGTGTGATTTTATGCATGAGATATATTGATAATATTTAATTGAAACATGGCAAAAAGTTTAGGCATGTTATCTAGAAATGCTTTAATGAAAGAACATATACTACAAATATAGTAATTTATTGAGCCATCTTTACTCCATATAGCTCTACTAGGAGGCGGCCATTTTGTTTAGAATCTTTGGTCAGATCTTTCTTCATCCGAAACAAGGTGAGTGAAGATCTGACCCAAGATTCTAAACAACATGTCTGCCCTCTGAGTTTAAAGAAGGCTTAATATGGCACTTCATTTGTATTCTTTAATTAAATAATTTCTTCATGGGACATCTACACTTGATACAATCTTTCAATTAAACAAACATAAATTTTTTGCTACAGTTGTCCTTTAACATATATATAAATATATTTTTAAAAATGAATAATATAATATTTAAAATATACGTATTCCTTTTTTCCATAGGGTCACTTTATATTTTAAAATATTATATTTTAAAGATATGACACTTTAATGATAGGAATGTACCCAAAGAGTTTGTAGATATACATTTTTGAAAAAGTCACTTTGTCATATTTTAGATGTAAATGTCACTTTAAGAAGAAAATTATTTTATGTAGAAAAAAAACTCCAATCTTTTAGCAGATCCATAATACCAAAATATATGAAAATTGCAAATTAACTAATGGTCATTTACACTGAATATATATATATATATATATATATATATATATATATATATATAAATATATATATTTTAATTTGTATTATTTATGTATATTTTTCAAGCTTTTTTTTAATAAATTAATATGAATTGATTATATTTTTTTAAATTATATTTATTGAAGGTAACATTTCCGTTTTGCTATTAATGTATTAAATGTAGCATATGTTTTTCAAATGAAAAGCATGAAGGGAAATGATAATTGCATTAATAATGTTGAACAGCTGTGTTGCTAAGTAACCACAAACACAATTAGTCTATTTTGAGGGTATAAGAACGAACAAGGAAGATTCCTGAACCATACGTCCTGAAGAAGGCGAATAAAACAAAACGCGTTGACGTCACTACGCAAACGGAGGGGGGGAGGAGCTAAACGCTGATCAGGAAACAACTAGCGGAAACTCATCGTGTTTATGTGCGAATACTAATTCAGTTATACACAGCGGCAACTGATCCCTAAATGTAAGCAGATTCTAAATTGCCAATTAAAAAGAGATGCTTTTATACAACTCAGCTGATTTCCCTCTACATTTGCATCCTTGAAAATTGTTCTTATACGCCAGAGGCGTCCAACATGCGGCCCGCTGGACATGGCATGAGATCTGCAGCGGTGACCTCACCTCCAGCCGCATGTAGAGCTGTACCAGGCGTCGGGGACTAAGTTCCCCTAAAGAGCGCAGAAGAAAGTGTTGCGCGCATAATCCCTACTCTACCCTGTGCGTGACGTCATGTGGAAGGGGCAGAGGGAGGGCAGCCAGTCGGGCACCGGAGCAGCCCCCATAGATCTCCATGTGTTAGTGTCTTTGTGTGAGTCTGTGTGTGTGTGTGTAAGTGTCTCTGTGTATGAGTGTGTAAATGTCTCTGTGTGTCAGTGTGTGTGAAAGTGTCTGTGTGTGTGTGTGTGTGTGTGTGTGAAAGTGTCTCAGTTTATGAGTGTGTGTCTCTGTGAGTGAATGTGTGTGTGTGACTGTGTGTGACTGTGTGTGTCTGTGTTAAAGTGCATTTGCGTGTGTTTTCGTGTGACTTTTTATTTGTATATGTGTCACTGTGTGAATTTGAGGCATTGTATGTATAAGTCTCAATGTGTGGCTTTGTGTCTTTAATGTGAGGTGTTTTTTTATTTTATTTTTTTACAGTGATTGCTGTGGTGTCTGTGACACACTCGCATCCTGCACATTACTTGAGTTTTATTGCAGTCGAGTCTAGCGTAGGGTGGGATAGTGTCACAGCAATAAAACTCACTGTAACATGGAGTGTGTGAGTGTATCACAGACTCCACAGCAATAAAACTCACAGTAATGTGCAGTGTGTGAGTGTATCACAGACTCCACAGCAACAAAACTCACAGTAATGTGCAGTGTGTGAGTGTATCACAGACTCGCCAGCAATAAATCTCACAGTAATGTGCAGTGCGTGAGTGTATCACAGACTCCACAGCAATAAAACTCACAGTAATGTGCAGTGTGTGAGTGTATCACAGACTCCACAGCAATAAATCTCACAGTTATGTGCAGTGCGTGAGTGTTTTACAGACTCCACAGCAATAAAACTCACAGTAATGTGCAGTGCGTGAGTGTATAACAGACTCCACAGCAATAAAACTCACAGTAATGTGCAGTGTGTGAGTGTATCGTAGACTCCACAGCAATAAAACTCACAGTAATGTGCAGAGTGTGAGTTTTATTGCTGTGGAGTCTGTGATATATATATATGTATATGTATATGTGTATGTGTATGTGTATGTGTATGTGTATGTGTGTGTGTGTGTGTGTGTGTGTGTGTGTGTATATATAATTTATCTCATATATATATATATATAGATAGAATTGGAACAGGTTTGAGGTAGATGGCGCTAGAGAGAATGTTGCACAAGCAGCAACTTGTCTCGCAGCTATCCCACAATGCTGCAACAGGGTACGTAGACAGAAAATACAAAAAGTGACAGTGCGCTATACGTGCTGTGAAGTGACAATATCAATAACACAGTGATTCTACTGTGCAAATTATACAATGTATACCCCGTGAGGCAAATACAGAGATTAATAGTGCAAATATAAAGGCATGGATCACTCACATATAGTCCCTATATTGTTGGGACAACAAAGAAAGTACGTGACAGCTCCTTTTCTGAATTCCTTCAACCTCCAAAGAATAAGAGATGTTTTTAGGGAATAACAATGGAATTTAATATAAAGTGCATAAAATATCTTACACTTAGGATCTGGAGCATAAGCAGGTACAAACAAACTGGAACATAGAAGATAAAAGCAGGATCTGGTAAAATCTCAAATGAGTGTTGTTAGATCGATCAACGCGTTTCGCCCGTTTTGAATGGGCTTCCTCAGGATCCAACAGCTTTTGGCCACTAAAATGCCTCTAAAAAAAGTCCTGGAGAGGGCTAGAGGGCTGCAAAAGGAAGTAAAATGTGGGTAAGAGTAGGACAAGTGCCCTGCAAGCAAATGTGGATAGGGAAATAACTTAAAATAACATAAAATACATACAAATTACAAATACAGCTGAGCCATAAAATAGCACTAGATGGAATTTTTGATTTTAGCTTTGGAAGAACATAAATCTAAATCTAAAGCATGGCTGCCAGGAGGATCAACAGAATTATCCATTTGAGAGAGGGTTGGAGTGCAGGGTATTCTCTTTCAGTTTAATCTAAGTGACCCATAGGTTGAGGAGGCGGTGACCGTGGGGGTGTAGGTGGAAGCGGCGCTGGAGGAGGAGGAGATAGCCAACACTGTTTTTTTTTGTTTATTGGACTGCAAAAAATGCACCGCAAGACGTAAATGTACTATTTAGCACAACAATTGTAATTTTTCAAAGTGCGCTGTAAGCAAAGTATTGGACTGTTCTATTTGACTCTCAGATATGAAGTGCACCGCAAGACGCAAATGTACTATTTAGCACCCAAAACAATGAGAATTTTTCAAAGTGCACTGTAACCACAGTATTTCACTATTCTATTTGACTCTCAGATTTGAAGTGCACCGCAAGACGCAAATGTACTATTTAGCACCCAAAACAATTAGAATTTTTCAAAGTGCATTGTAAGCAAAATATTGGACTGTTCTATTTGACTCTCAGATATGAAGTGCACCGCAAGACGCAAATGTACTATTTAGCACCCAAAACAATTAGAATTTTTCAAAGTGCATTGTAAGCAAAATATTGGACTGTTCTATTTGACTCTCAGATATGAAGTGCACCGCAAGACGCAAATGTACTATTTACCACCCAAAACAATTAGAATTTTTCAAAGTGCACTGTAAGTACAGTATTGGACTGTTCTATTTGAACACCGCACCGCAAGACGCAAATGTACTATTTAGCACCCAAAACTATTAGAATTTTTCAAAGTGCACTGTAACCACAGTATTTCACTGTTCTATTTGACTCTCAGATATGAAGTGCACCGCAAGACGCAAATGTACTATTTAGCACCCAAAACAATTAGAATTTTTCAAAGTGCATTGTAAGCAAAATATTGGACTGTTCTATTTGACTCTCAGATATGAAGTGCACCGCAAGACGCAAATGTACTATTTACCACCCAAAACAATTAGAATTTTTCAAAGTGCACTGTAAGTACAGTATTGGACTGTTCTATTTGACTCTCAGATATGAAGTGCACCGCAAGACGCAAATGTACTATTTAGCACCCAAAACTATTAGAATTTTTCAAAGTGCACTGTAACCACAGTATTTCACTGTTCTATTTGACTCTCAGATATGAAGTGCACCGCAAGACGCGAATGTACTATTTACCACCCAAAACTATTAGAATTTTTCAAAGTGCATTGTAAGCACAATATTGGACTGTTCTATTTGACTCTCAGATATGAAGTGCACTGCAAGATGCAAATGTACTATTTAGCACCCAAAACTATTAGAATTTTTCAAAGTGCGCTGTAAGCACAGTATTAGACTGTTCTATTTGACTCTCAGATATGAAGTGCAGGACGCAAATGTAATATTTAACACCAACAAATTGCAGTATTTGAAAATGCCTAGATGTTGCCCACTGAGCTAACAGAACAGGATTAAAGTCATGTGCCTGGCACACATGCAGTTGCAAGTGCACTGCACTCTCTGTGGCACTGGGCTCAGGGCAGGGTACAAATATGTAGTATTGCACCCACTAAAATAATCACTGTAATTTGAATAATTGCTGTAGTTTGAATAATCGCTGTAGTTTGCAGATTCAACACCAGATTTTTTTTAATCTGTCCCTCACAGCTGCAGGATCCTCTCCCTACACTAAGAAGAGCTCATGTGATGTGTGTGTACGTGACTCCAGCTTATACCGTATTTGCTCGATTATAAGACTACCCTGATTATAAGACAACTTTGTATATTCCTTGAGGAAAAAAACTAAAAGTCTGAATATAACACTACCCTATAGGAAAAAAAAGTTTAACTTGTATATATGTAAATTGCTTTTTAATATTTAATAAAAAATTGATATTATACAAATGCATTTCTTGTTTTTATTTCCTTTTATGTGCCAATGCGGCCCCTCTCCCCCTCCCCCAGGTGTCTCTCCCCCCCCCCCCCCCGCGCTGTCTCTCTCTCCCTCCCCCCCAAACTTCTCTCTCTCCACCTCCCTTGTCTCTTTCCCCTCCCCTTGTCTGTCTTCCCCCTCCCCTTGTCTCTCTCTATCCCCCCTTGTCTCTCTCTATCCCCCTTGTCTCTCTCTATCCCCCCTCCCCTTTTCTCTCTCCCCCCTCCCTCCCCTTGTCTGTGTCTCCCTCCTCCCTCCACTTGTCTGTGTGTGTCTCCCCCCTCCCCTTGTCTGTGTGTGTCTCCCCCCTCCCTCCCTCCCTCCCCTTGTCTGTGTGTGTCTCCCCCCCTCCCCCCGTCTCTGTGTGTCTCCTCCCCTCCCTCGCTCACCCTCACCTTGTTTCTTTCCCTGGTGGCTAGTGGGGGCAGCTGGGGGATGTCTGCACGATACGTGCAGACATCCTCCATGCTGCCCGACACCTCCGTCTATTATGACGGACAGCTGGTCCGTCATAATAGACTGCCGTGTCGGGCAGCATGGAGGATGTGCAGACATCCCCCAGCTGCCCGATTCTCCTGGTGGCTAGCGGGGCAGCGGAGGATGTCTGTGCGATGAGCGCTGACCTCCCCTGCTGCCGCCCGGCACGACCGCCGGGACTTTTATTATGAAGCCGGAAGGACCCGGCTTCATCATCGAAGTCCCGGCGGTCGTGTCAGGTGGCAGCAGGGGAGGTCTGAGCTCATGCTGCCCGACATGCTGCCCGACACTTCCGTCTATTATGACGGACCAGTGATTTGAGGTCAGACGACCTCGAATGTAAGACCTTGTCTTATGCTACACTGGCCAATCACAGCCATGCCATTAGTAGGCATGGCTGTGATGGCTTCTAAGGGCAAACGAGTCAAACGTTTGTTGATTGGCTGCCCTGCAGCCTTTCAAAACGCGCCATTAAATTGCCGAACCCCGAACTCCAACCCGAACATACAGTGAAATGTCCGTGTTCGGGTCCGGGGTCCAAAAACCGTAATGTTTGGTACGAACCCGAACAGTGCAGTTCGGGTTCGCTCAACACTAGTCCTGGGCCATCTTACTTCTCTATTATTCCTGCCTCCCTTTCCATTACATCCCCCTTTGCTTTATATATCCTTCATTTCTTCCTCAGCCTTACATCTGCTTCACCGTACACCACACATATACAACAAATAAAACAAACATTGGCTTGTGTTTATTTTTTACTATATAAATATTTTTATATATCTCTATTAGAGCTTGCCCCAACTCTTACTACATCTTAAAGCTGCAAATAAAGTGTTACAGAGTTACTGCTGTTGCTATAGTAACAGTCCTGCCCATCTCTCCAAGCCCCTAATTAGAAGTGAATTTAGAAGCCCCGATTAAATTATTTTTGATGTAAAACTACAGAAGAACCGGATGTTTAAAAGTAAAAATAAGTGAATTTCACAAATAGTAAACACGCGTATATAATAAGCGAAATCGGGAAGTGGAGGGGAGGAGGGGTGTTCAGAGGGATTGCACAGACCACCATGGTTGCCCCCTAGGTCTCCAGGGAGATTTATAGATTTAGCTACAACAAAATAATAGAAATGCAATCCAGAAATGTTGCTATGGGATATAACGAGCAGCATTTTAACCATCCCTCTATCGTACAGAATCTCTAAGCCCTACCTCTTTGCTGTTTGCTCCATGAGAAGATTTGATTCTACGTTTTTTCTTTGCTTGTGTTTGCTTTTTTCTTTTTTTTTGCTTGTATCTCCCTGATTAGGTATTCGAGGCATGTCCACAGTAGACAAACAATGTACATCCTGCTAGCAGCAACATGGGGCCGAGAGAGCCCAGTGTCAGGAGATTAGTAACATTAGTGTTGGAACACAGACATTTCATTTGCCATTAATTTTCCAGATGGTAAAAAAAAACAAGTGAATCTGAACCTGCAATGCATCACTATCAAATAGCCAGAAAGACAAGGAATAAATAATAATCATAGAAATCTGCTATATACTTTATATTCAAACCCTCTCCTCCTTGCAATCACAAATACCAATGGTATGCATATATATAATGTATATAAAGAAATTGATAAATAAAAGACACAAACAAGTATCCACAACCTAGAAACACAAATAAGGGTTGTTCTAATACAATGGCAGATTGCTGCCTCTCTGTGAGGGGAGGGTATGGGCAGTATCGAGTCCAGGGGGTCCTGATGTCAGGCAGTTGAGCTGCGGCCAGCAAGGCAGATCCATGTTACTAGGTGGCCCGTGGTCTGTGGAACCCCCAGTCCATGCTCTGTCCACAGAGGCACATGGAACAGGTGGAGGGGAGGAGGGGTGTTCAGAGGGATTGCACAGACCACCATGGTTGCCCCCTAGGTCTCCAGGGATATAAAGCCCCTCTGCCCAAATATAAGAAAGGGCAAAGAGTGATGGAGCTGGGGTCGGGTGGTGTTGTAAGGGTCCACAAATGGGATCAGCACCCACAGCCAAGTAAACAATGACATATCATGTTCATCAAAGCCTTACATCATACATAGCGCCTAATCTCACCTTTTTTCCGGTTACTTCGTCCTACTGTTCCACAACTTCGGCTTTTTCCATGACTGGGTTTGACCTCTGCCTGCACCGACCCTCAGGACTGTTTCGGAACTTTGTCTTTGTCTCTGCGATTCCACTGTGTTGTCTACTTCCACTGGGATTCCAACAAGTGGGACATTATGGAGGTCGTGTATAAACACGTTTATATGTATGACGACGATTGCGCCGTTTCTTTTAAGAACCGGTGTTTGGCAGAGGTTCCCCCGACACAAATCAGGCGCTTTTCATTAAGTGATTTTTACCTTTATATATAGGCTGACCCAATGTAAGTAACTCTGACACAATCAAAATCTATGGATAGTGCAGACTGCGCCAGTATTGCGCCAGTACCACAACTGAAGCAGCCCTGCCATTGCTGGCACTGTCAGCAAGCACTTAGTCAATAGCCACCCCGCGGTTGACTCATGTCTTATGGGGTCTGATGTTTCCCGACTCAGTCTTCCCCTACTATTGCATGGTGCTATGCACAAATGGATTCCCATTTAAACTATGTATGTGTAAAAGATAAATGCCAGTATTAAACTGCAGACACTTCTAATCTACAGGCTGCTACGCTGCACCAGGGAGGTTGGAGATCAAACTTGCGTGGTCATGCAATGTCCACCCCCCCCCCCCCCCACCTGCCTCCTGTAATGTTGACATGCGTGCAGTATTGTATCTACCACAAGGCAAAAAAGGCACTCGCCTAGGGCAGCACTTTTCCAGAGGGCGGCACTTTGCCAGAGGGTGTTAAAGCACACTTCTGGTGCTTCAAACATTTTCACTCCCTCCCCCACCGTTCAGTAAGCTTTAGCTCCTTCCAATTAATTGGGGTGATGGGGGCATGTAATGGACGTGGTGGGGGTATGTAATGAGGGTGATGGTGGCATGTAAAGGGGGTGATGGGGCATTTAGTGTTATTGCAACGTGGGAGATGGGGCATGTAATGGGGTGATGGGTCATGTTATGGGTGTGCAACGTGGGTGATGGGGCATGTCGCAGGTGTGCAACATGGGTGGGGGGTGCCTAGGGCAGCACCAAACCAAGATACACCACTGCATGCCTGTAGATGTGAGACTTTTCACTTTCTTCCAGTAATAATTACTTTGACATTGTACAAGCCTCTCCTGTTGGTAACTATGGGAATTAATTTAATAAACAATTTACTCAAAGCAAAAAAAAAAAAAAATAATATGGAAAAGAATTACTGAAACCAGCAGTGACACTTACTGAGAAGTAGACAAAACAAGACATTTCATCGGACGACCTCTCAAGGTTAAATAGTTCGACAGCTGTCAGTGTCAAAGTGATGTGTTACATTGACTGCAATACCTGCAGCGGATACAAATGATGTCATCATTAAAGGCGACAGATCTAACGGAATTAAAAAGGACAGATGGGTGTAAATTCAATAAAAGGGGAGAACCAACTACTGAATTAGAAAACAACAAAGATACATTATATAATTACTAGTGGGATCATTTGTCTGCTTCACAAAAGCCTTTCAAATGTACATAAAATGACCTGTGCACTGTATTAGCAGAATTGTATAGATTAAGAGACAAGTCTACTGTTTATGACATCACCTGGTAGCTCCATATGCAAAACACACATTTCCCATTAAAGATTGTAAAATACAAATCAAGATACAAGGGGATGAATAGTAGACATGTTCTGTGGATCTGTATGTTGGTTTAGCAAAATTGCAAGCACATGAATAGATTAAGAGAAATGCGTCTTCGACATGCGTGTATGCTGTCTCCTGTTTGTGTCATGACCATCTGACTAGGGTGACCACGTGTCCACGTGTATAAACAAATATCCAGTGTCCCGGGCAATGCAGGGTTCTGGATTATTAAATGATGTGTGCTATAACTCTATTACCCACCAGGCGGTGCTGTTCAAATCCATGGTGCAGTTGGACAGCTGAAAAGATTTTTGTCTGTGATGGGTCTGAATCTCCATTCAGCCGTTTCCTCCACACAGCAGTGTAGGCCTGAATTTCTCCCCCTGATGTCTGCTAACATGTGCTCTGCTCAGTCCAGACAGGTGTCTGCAGCTTCTTAGCTCTGAAGTGAACTTCAAAAATGTTGGCAACTAGTTTTCTCTGAAGCCAATCTGCAGCATTATATGCACAATCTTTGTATATGAAGCCAATCTGCAGCATTATATGCACAATCTTTGTATATGAAGCCAAAATGGAGCAGTATATGCTCCATCCCACCTTTGCTTCCAAAATGTCCTATGGAACACATGTAGGACTTCTGGCGGTTTAGGCTGGTTGCCCTATATTGAACATTATCATCAGTGGCTAGCTTTCAGGCCTTCCATCGGCCAGTCATCAGTACAATGGAATGAACACTTCCCTCTTTCTACTGCTAATACCTCTCCCTACGCATCCAAGCATTTTTGCCAATACCTCTTCCTATGCAACCAAGCACTCTGCTAATACCACTCTCTATACAACCAAGCATTCTGCTAATACCTCTCCCTATGCAACCAAGCACTCTGCTAATACCTCTCTCTATACAACCAAGCATTATGCTAATACCTCTCCCTATGCAACCCAGCATTCGACTAATACCTCTCCCTATGCAACCAAGCATTCTGCTAATACCTCTCCCTATGCAACCAAGCATTCTGCTAATACCTCTCCCTATACAACCAAGCATTCTGCTAATACCTCTCCCTTTACAACCAAGCATTCTGCCAATACCTCTCCCTATGCAACCAAACATGCTGCTAATACCTCTCCCTATACAACCACGCATTCTGCTAATACCCCTCCCTATGCAACCAATAATTCTGCTAATACCTCTCCCTATGCAACCAAGCATTCTGCTAATGTCTCTCGGTATACAACCAAATATTCTGACTGTAAGTAGTAATTATTCCTTTAATTAGAGTAATGTCATAAATTGAATGTAACATTATAGGTATAAAATATTTGAATGAACTGCTAAGTGAATGTTAGAGTGTATCAACACTGATAATACAAAGTCTATGCATCTCCTGTGTGGTGAAATGCTGCACAGGTCTCTGGATCCACCAATATATCGCTATAAGCCGACCCCCTTCATAGCTCTGCATGGGGAACACTTGAAACTGACAGCTGTCATAACAAGATGGCGGTTATCCCGCCGCAGTCATCTTTCACCTTTATTTTGCAATCTGTGCAGCGTTTCAAAACTTGAAGGATATTGACTCAAACTGCTGTTGTGTTTGCTGAATAAAGCATTTCTCATGCCCAATTTAATTGGAGCCAGGCTGATTTCCCCTGCCCCTACTCTGTGACCCCGTAGCGATGGATGCATTTCCTAGCCTAATCAATCAAGCTAAGCCTTGTTCCTCAGACAGGAATTTCAGCATGCATACACTCACCCAATTTACACAGACTCTGCTGTACTTCCACCTGCCGCTGCATATATTTATTATTTATGCCTCAGAGATAAAATGCAGAACGTCATTTGCTTAATAGCTTGATTAGATTGTTTGTTTCATTAATGAAATGCCAGCATGTCACATGTAATAGCTCTTATTAATCATGTACATGTGATGTACATGTAGCGTGCACACTTTGTGGCCAGCCACTGTAGTGCAGGCATAATAGAGTACATACTCCCCCTCCCAACTGTTCAGGACACCGTAGAATGCATACTGAGCATACATAGAGTTTTTCACATGTAGCGCTGTCACTTTAAGTGACAGTGCCCCTTCAAAGTCATGAGGGTGGGCAGCAATAATCACAATGGCACTCTGTCAATAAAATATTACCTTAATTAAATATGTCCCATGCATATCAGCGAGGCCCTCCTTCCTCAGCTTCAGCCCCGGGAAATGGACCATTCCAAAAAATGGCTAAGATTTCAAAAGCCTTCAGGAGGCATCTGATTGGCTGTCAACCAGTCATAAGTCTCCCTATACCAGCCCTTTTACTGGCACTGTTTTTGAAAGAGTCAACTAATCAGGCACCTCCTGCAAATGATAGAAGTGGCCGGAGGGGCCAGGGAAGCTCATAGCTCCTTTTTAATTATAGAGGTATCCACCATATGTCTTAGGTGTCTCAGGGGCCATTTTGGGAGCCCCTGGGACCAGTTTTTGCAGGGAGGGTATTTTTGTTATTTTAATTTTGTTAAGTGGGGGAAGGACTTTTCAGGCTACATCCAACTCCACAGCCCAACAACAACAAATAGTTAGTGAGTACCAATTTGCAAGGTAGAGATGAAGCATCAGAGGGATGGTCTAGTCCATGGGTCGTCAACCTGGTCCCTACCGCCCACTAGTGGGCGTTTTGGGATTCCAGGTGGGCGGTATGGACTTTGGAGGTTAAAACCTCTTTTTGAACGAGCGAGTGAGTGGGCGCGCGCGTGAGCGCACACATCAAGAAACCAACGTGCGCGAGAATGAGAGTAGGATTTTCGGAAGTTAAAACCTCCTTTTGAGAGAGTGGGCGGGCGGTGCAGGCGGGCGCGAGCGCACACATCAATCAACCTCCTTTTGTGCGAGAAGGGGACGGGCGGGGGCGAGCGCACGCAAACACGTGGGAAGAGGAAGGGGAGGAGTGGAAACTGATAGCAGGGACAGGCAGAAGCAGGCAGAAACGGAGCAGAGCAGTTTCAAAAGAAAAGTTATAGGCAGGAGAAAGACAATTGTTGGCTAGTAATAATAATAAGTGGGCTAACTAGCTCAGCCTTACTTTTGTCGCTCAGGAAGGTAAAAGAAAGGAGATAAAAAGGAAAAGATAAAAAAAAAAAAATAACAAAAAAAGGAAGAAAAATAGAGAAAAGGGGATAAAATAAAGGAGGAGAGTGAGCAGTGTTTAGTCTGGCTCATAAATTAAGTTTTGTTATCTTATAAAATAAAAGAAAAAAAGAAGTAAGGGAAGGAGAAAATAAAAAAATAGGAAAAAGAGATCCTTAATATAGTGATATACTATAAGGAAGGTAAAGAAGCAGGCAGGAAAAGGAATTTCTTTTGATGGTGACATTAATAAAAATTGGCACCTAATACAACATTGTTTTTGGTGTTAGTAATAAAAGGGAAAAGAGGAGGGAAAAAAGCACTGTGTGGAGTGCAGATCAAAACGTAAAAAGAAAATAAAGAAATAAAAAGATAAATGTACGTACATTTATTTTTTTTAAAACACCCTCCTTTCTAATAAATATTCCGTTCTTGCTCGAAAACTGGTGAGCGGTAAGGAAATTTTTCCATCAAGAAAGATGCATTAGTGGGCGGTAGGTAGAAAAAGGTTGACTACCACTGGTCTAGTCTGTCCCGAGGTTGTAGGTAGAGATTAGGGTTTTCGTGAACCCCAAGGCCTTTATTCAAATCAAGACCCCAGATTCAAAGATATCGACTAAATATATAGAAAGCCTGCTGATTACATTTGGAAAAAAATGTTACGTTGTCTTTTAAATGGTTGTAGGAAATTAAATATTTTGACCATCTATTTTCCTATGAATTTTTAGTCCTGGGGGTGCTGTACCTGTGACCAGAGCACTGATTATCAGCAAACACACGATTTAGGGAGCCATTGATCTTGCAAGGGATGCGTCAATATTTGATTGACCCATTTGGGCAGGCTAGAGAGGCTGAATTGCTTCTTAGCTGCCGACCCATTCTATGTTTCTATGTTGAATATGCAATAAAAACGTTAGTGTTTGAAGTGGTTACATGTTTTTCTTCAATATACAGAAAGGACAAATACCCACCATAAATCGCACATACATATTGCATAAGGAATTAAAATCAAGCCATGGCCGTGATGCAAATCCCCCAAAATATTGCAAGAGCTGTAAGACGCAGATCAATTTGAGATGATTCTTTCTGTGAAATGCACGAAGGGAGGGGAAGGGAGGGGGCCCTTCTGTATGGAAATAAAAAGGTAATATAAAAGTAGGTCAGAAATATCTGGTAGATCAAGCCAGGGGGCGTACACCCCATAACATCTCCAGCAGCTACCACTAAGCATGTTAAAAAGATTATGTTACCAGGGAGCTTGTAAATTGCTACTTCATCATTACAAAACGACTTGAAGTCAAGTCACGTAGTGAGCAATACAACAGGCGTGCTACTTTAAATAAATATTCGTGGAGATATTGATTGGTTTATCACAAGCAATAGAGTCAAGCCTTTTATGTTACACGTGTTTGAAGATGTCTATGGCTGAGAACTTGCTTTCTAGTGGAATGGAAAAAAAAATAATAATTTGAAGGAAAATGAGTCAGGATGTGAGTGACTAACAGACATAGAAACATAGAAACATAGAATGTGTCGGCAGATAAGAACCATTCGGTCCATCTAGTCTGCCCAATTTTTTTTGAGTACTTTTATTAGTCCCCCGTTCCCGGTCATCTTGCTTCTGTTCATCCTCTGTTCACTTCCACTGAAGAAAATGGAAAAAAAAAAAATGTTCAAACCCAATCCTCTTGAAAAATATTGACTTTGTATAAGAATGAGATCTGACTAGGCATGGTCTGAGCCACACCACCTTATCCTATCACGTATGGGAAGCATCCCTATAAAACCTTCTGTGGTATGGTGAGAACATTAACATTCCGAGCAACATTCCGACAAGCATTCCGACCAACATTCCTGCTCTGCTGTGGAGCACATGTGGGCGTGTCCTTCTTAGGGGCAGATCCCTCACAATGTCTACGCCCACATTATGCCCAACAATGACCCACAGGACTTCCTGCTATGCTGCATTACTCCTCAGCAATGTGCTTCTAACTTCCTAGTGCAGCGGAGAGACCTAAACAGCAGTAACTAAACTATTTTATGGCTTAAACATTTGTTTTTTAAAACCAGAAACTGCACTTCCCAGGCCGTCAGTTGGCAAAGGTAGCAAGGATTGTTATAATATATTTTAACGTCAAACTACTGCCAGCCAATGCCAGTGGGGAAATAGACACATTCGAAGCAGTCATGTACCCATTTCTTCTGAAATTGTTTTTTTGGTGCTTATTTGTACTACTATAATGGTGTATGGGTAGAGATAAAGTGACAGTGCGTGTATCGCTTGAAATTCATCATTCCCATAATCTAGAGGAGCAATAACATATTTGACTTGTCATGTTTTTTTTGGGAGAAGGTGAGGGGTGGTTTGAGCAAAATTCCTTGAAAAGAGAAGTGAAAATCGTTCTGAAATGTGGCTGTTTCGGAAAAGGTTACAGGCTTTCTATAGGTCAGACAGTCAGGTATGTTTTTTCAGATTCTTAAGTCAAAAAGCAGAATTCCCTGTGCATTAAAAAAAAAAACAGAAAGACACATAACGGAAGACAAGGATTAGATGTAATTTGATGACGGAGCTGATTGCAGCTCATTGAATCCGGTGGGTGGGGAGGAGAGAGTGCAATGGTGTTATTTAGTAACTGGACTCAAAACCTGAGTATTTATTCCCTAACGTACATCTTTCATAACATACCAATGCGTTGTGCTTGCTCTGTATGTCTCGAGTGAAGGTATCATACACATTCTCTCTAGGGCAGTAATAATAAGGTGATACCAGAAGCTCATTAGTTTCTTTAACCACACGTATAATTTAACGGGTGAATTGTAAATCTGCAAACTCCAGCCACGTGGAATAAAATCATTTAATATAGAAGGAAGCCAGCTCACTAGACACTGCACTTAGTGGTAGGTTATAAGAAAAAAGTTTACGCATCCTTAAATACTAATTTCCTTAATTAAGCTGATAACCCTGCATCCACTACAGCTGAGGCCGGTCTAGTCCCCTCACTACCTCAGATATGGTGGACGCAGGGTAATTTGCATAATTAACGCGTTTAGTATTTAAGGGTGTGTAAGCTTCTTCTTGTTACCTATGACTAAGAGCGCCGACTAGCGAGCTCCTGGTTAATGTCTTATATGGTCAGGACTTTGGTCTTCTTTTAACTGGTACAAGTAGATCCTCCATGCATGTAGGATTTCTCTGATGGTTTATACCCTTGTAAGATGCACTGAGATATTCTCTCATTTTCAAGTAATTCCGGAATTGTCACAATAGACTATCATCCAAGGATGATGTCAACGAGCATCTATGTTCTGCTTTTTTTTTTATTTTTTATATTTTTCTATGTTCTTAATGCATTCTATAATCTAAATTATAAAATTTTGTTCACTTCAATTACACTCCTTTTTTTTTTAACACAGGTTTATGAATCTGATGAGTATTATTTCAATTTGTTTCATTGTTTTTTTTATTGTTTTTTCAAAAAAAGTATTATCCTGCAAAATGTCACCACTTTGTTGCAAGCGTGCAACAAAAACTGAGAAAAAATTAAAAATGATGGTTATTTATTTAAAATATTTACATGTTGATGAAATGGTCCTAAATTTTTTTAATAAATAAATAAAAAAGGAAAGAGAAATATTGTGTAATTTGCTAAATATGTTTCCACATGAGATTATTTAGCACGTTCCTTTTTTCCATTTTTTTAGTACATTGCCTCTATTTGATCTATTATCCTACAATCACAAAGAAACATACATTGAATATTCCAGAAGTAATTATTCCCATTATAAAAATAATATGCTTTTAAATTCAAGCTTTCAGAGAAGTCCATGACAAAAAGTACAAATCTATGCATTTTGTAATTTCTGAAATGCCTGCTTCGTAATAACTAATGAAAAAGATAAGGAAAAATGAATCCCCCCTCTTTACCACCGAAATATAAAGGCACATTTGCCGTTAGCAAGAGTCCAACAGCAAATTCAGTTACTATAGCAGCCATCTGCACGATTTCAGAGTGAGTTTATACTTAGACCAGACCTCCCTCCAGCAGATACACAAACAGTCGCTTTATTTTATATTATTTTAGACGAACGATCCAAAAAATGGGTCTGAATTTTCTTTTTAAAATTTTTTGCAAATCAAAAACGTTTTTGAGATAATCTCATTTACACACGGATTTCTTATTTATTTAATGCACAAATATTTAATATACCGTATTTGCTCGATTATAAGACGACCCTGATTATAAGACGACCCACCAAACTTTGGATATTCCTTTAGGAAAAAAACTAAAAGCCTGAATATAAGACTACCCTATAGGAAAAAAGTTAAACTTGTTTATATTCACAACATTATATCAAAAAATGCATTTCTTGTTTTTATTTCCTTTTATGTGCCAATGCTGCCTCTTTCCCTTGCCCCCAGCTTTGTCTCTCTCCCCCTCCCTTTGACTCCCCCCTCGCCTCTGTCTCTTCCCCCCCGTTTCTCTCTGTCCCCCCTCCCTCTGTCTCTTCCCCCTCCCTCCCCTTGTTGCTCTGACCCCCCTCCTCCTGTCTCTCTGCCCCCCTCCCTCCCCCTGTCTCTGTCTCTTCCCCCCCTCCCTCCCCTTGTCTCTCCCCCCTCCCTCCCCTTGTCGCTCTGTCCCTCCTCCCTCCCCCTGTCTCTCTGCCCCCTCCCCCTGCCTCTCTGCCCCCTCCCTCCCCCTTACCTGTAAATCGATACCTGGTGGCTAGTGGGGGCAGCCGGGGGATGTCTGCAGGATACGTGCAGACATCCTCCATGCTGCCCGACATGGCAGTCTATTATGACGGACGGCTGGTCTGTCATAATAGACTGCCGTGTCGGGCAGCATGGTGGATACGTGCAGACATCCCCCAGCTGCCCGATTCTCCCTGGTGGCTAGCGGGGCAGCGGAGGATGTCTGCGCGATGAGCGCAGACCTCCCCTGCTGCCGCCCGGCACGACTGACGGGACTTCTGTGTAAGATTATAAGACGACCTCGATCATAAAACGAGGGGTATTTTTCAGAATTTTTTTCTGAAAAAAACCTTGTCTTATAATCGAGAAAATACGGTAATATTTATAAGCAGAATTCAGAAGTTTATTTGAGACCCAAATGATGCGAATCGAAGGTGATTATGGGAGAGTGGAATAATGGACATAAGGGTGGGACGATTGGGTTTTTGGAATTGATTGGCATGGACGATATATTAAAAATGAGTAGCAATGATGTTTGTTGAAAAAAAAATATACAAAAAAAAATGTGCGGGGAAAATAAACGGAAGGAGACTGGTTGCGAAAAGGCAACAATGTTCTCCGCCTATGATCCCAGCCAGGGATTGGATAATTGTCCATACAAAGATGTCAGTGTCTGCGGACTGGACTGGGAAGAACTATAGATTATCTTTAAATTGTTCAGCCATAAATAATATTTATGCTTCTGATTCCAACAATACTAATAAAAAAAATTCAGTTCATATTTTGACTTTAAAAATCAAGCTCAACCAACATTGAATACAGTCATTTTGGAATATTGGATGCACGTATATGAACCAAATCTGGGCATCATCATAATCCATATAGGTATAATTTTACTATAAAATATATAGTGCCAATGACAAGTACATAATTAACTATGTTTTTAACAGTATATATATATTTAGCTTTATTTGGTAGACTAATTTAGATAAGCTGTTTGTTAGTAAGGTATACTAAAAAAAATTCAAGCTTTAACATAAAATTGGTCACCAAAGAAAAGAGGTGTCTTAGTCGGAAACCCAAGTTCTTACAAAAAAAAAGAGCTCTAAACGAAATATTTAACTGGTTTGACATAAAGATCTATGCTTTATTCACTAAACGTTGATCTGTGATAATTTAACAATTTTTTTTTTTTTTTTTATAAAGATGGAAAATGAAGACAGTATTTTTCACAGAGCCTAATTTTTGAAACGTTTTATAAACCTTTCTCAACATGTTTTATTTTTTTCCCTTTATTTTACTTTGGAGCATTTTTATCAATGTCATTTCTGGTGGAGAAATGCTGGTAAACCAAAGAGTTAAAATGTGCATCGAACTGATTTCAAATAGGAAAAGGAGTCGGGTTTGTTGTGTGTAACTTTCACACCATTTAATATGTTTTCCACAGCTAACCTCTTCCTACTGATTTAACTTACATCTTACAATTGGCAGCAATTTCTCTTTCCAGATTTAAAAAAAAAAAAAAGAACAAAAAAGTAACATTGATTATTGGAAAAACACAAGAGCAAACACACTGGGTAAAAAACAGTGTCATATTTTTGATAATAAAACTGTGCCCCGCTGCCCATGAGGATACTTACAGGGTAATGGTAATATTATATTTAAAATATGAAAGTGCAAACCAGCAGGTATCTTCCCAACCTTGGCAATGGATGATGAACGTAGAAGTGGTAAATGGAGCGGTGGTGACATACAGCTGTTGGTTCCTCAATGCGGGGGAGAAAATGTGGACTAGTGATTGAACCAAAATCGACGCAATGATCTCCAAGGAACCAGGGGAAAGGTGGCCAATGCTGCAGATCTTCCTTAGGGAAATTGCATGGTAGAGAGCAGGTTGGCATTGCAATGATTATTACAAATTTTGTCTAGTTTTATATATCGACTTCCTGTTGGAAGTATATGTCCTGGTTGCAATTTCGTTGAATCTACGAAGATGGCCATCCGAGACATTTGATATCCATGCATCTAAATTAATATTCGATATCCATGTTCACTCCGTGCATCTAAAAAGCCTTTCCCGTCAACATCCTTCCTATGATTTTTGCTCTGAATAACTTATTAAGACTTGTTTTGGGGAATTACTTAAAACCCTTATTTAGTACCCTTATTTCAGCATTGGATAATGTGCAGTCTGACAGATTAATTATGGCTGTTTCTGTACTGTATTTGTTTTTTTTCTTCTCCTGTTGAACTTGGTTTCCTACTTGAACATTGTTTGGATAAGGGAAGCTTCTAAATATAACTAAATATAATTATAGAAACATAGAATGTGTCTGCAGATAAGAACCATTCGGTCCATCTAGTCTCCCCAATTTTTTTTGAGTACTTGTATTAGTCCCCCGTTCCCAGTCTTATAGCTAGGATAGCCTTGTGTCTATCCCACGCATGCTTAAAATCCTTGACCGTGTTTACCTGTATAGGTATGGATTGGTGAAAGGCTACTTGTTTGCCCAAATGCAAATATGCAAATTTGTATGAAATCATCCATATAACTTTGAGAAGTTATTTGAGGGGATTTTACATGAATTTAATTTTCAAAGGGAAAGCCTACATTCAACAAAGTCCACGGAGCACAATTGTCAAGTGAGATGAGTGATATTTTGAAAGTTCGTTGGTACTCTACTCTGTTGAGCGACACAATATATATAAATTGATGCACTCAAAAAAGTTATGAGTGTAAAAGAAAACCCTAGAAGAGACTGGTTGGATATCAGTCATACCACACCGAGACGTTAATAAAAGCTAAGAGATAGATCTTTGATTACAGACTTCTCCTCTAGAAACCACAGATCTATGTTTCAACCTTAATTAGCTTTGTCAGTGTGATAGGTGAATATCTATCTAGGCAGCATTTTGAGTCTAATCCCATTCATTGGGGTGGGATTTCTCAGATTTACACATGATAGTTGCTGCTATCTCCCATCCTTTAGGAGAAAAGCAACATTTTTGTGTGTAATAGCCTTATGTTTTTATGAAATAAATGGATCTTCTATGTTTTTAACTTCTCTCCGCATTACGTTCTTTCTTTTGAGGATCATTTGTAACATATTTTGGAGTTACTATGGTTCCTTTTCAGGTCTCGCTGAGTTCCTGTCGGTGAGACCTGAAAGTGCGTTGGACACAAGGGAGATGGGAAATCAGTCAACTGAAGTTAAGTACACGTGATATCTAATTAATACAATGCTACATAGATTATAACAGTTGTATGTTTGTAACTTTGTTTGTGATATCCTTTTAGGTATATTATGTTTACTGCCAGAGGTATAAATAAAGTATATTATATATATTGTCTTTTGGTGTTCATCTTTACATTATTTATCTGTATTCTCGAATCAAAGAAATTTATTGTTCCACTGTTAGCCTTGTTTGTCTAAATAAATATTTATGAATTATTTTATTAATAATTATTTATCATAATTTAGCATACAGCAGGCCATGACCGCAACACCTTCATTCGCCAGAATCAGGGCCGCCATCAGGGGGAGATGGGCGATACACCCATCCGGGGCAAAGCGTGGGCAAACGGGGCAGCTACCATGGCTTATTCATTACTGGGAGCCCAAAGCAGCTGTCTCGTGGCCCCCCACTACCCATGTGACTGTCTCACATGGAGACAGTCACGATTGGGCAGCAGCCGGAAGATCCGCATCCAGCGGGAAATGACGTCACACCCTGATCTCAAAATCTGCGGACAAGACTGCAGGGGATGAACAGAATCCAGGTAAATACTGGGGAAGGGGGAGGATTGGCTGTGGCATATTAATGGACAAATTATTATTGGCTATTATTGGACATATTATCAGTAGGCTATTAATGGACAAATTATCAGTGGGCTATTAATGGACAAATTATCAGTGGCTATTATTGGACAAATTATTAGTGGCTATTAATGGTCAAATTATCAGTGGTTATTAATGGACAAATTATCAGTGGCTTATAATTGGACAAATTATCATTGGGCTATTAATGGACATATTATCAGTGGGCTATTAATGGACAAATTATCAGTGGGCTATTAATGGACAAATAATCAGTGGGCTATTAATGGACAAATAATCAGTGGGCTATTAATGGACAAATTATCAGTGGGCTATTAATCGACAAATTATCAGTGGCTTATAATTAGACAAATTATCATTGGGCTATTAATGGACATATTATCAGTGGGCTATTAATGGACAAATTATCAGTGGGCTATTAATGGGCAAATTATCAGTGGCTATTAATTTACATATTATCAGTGGCATATTAATGGACATATTATCAGTGGCTATTAATGGACATATTATCAGTGGTTATTAATGGACATATTATCAGTGAGCTATTAATGGACATATTATCAATGGCTATTAATGGACATACTATCAGTGGCTATAAATGGACAAATTATCAGTGGGCTATTAATGGACATATTATCAGTGGCTATTAATGGACATACTATCAGTGGCTATAAATTGACAAATTATAAGTGGGCTATTAATGGACATATTATCAGTGGGTTATTAATGGATAAACTATCCAGGGGGAGGGGGGGTATTTTATTTCAGTAAGGGACCCTGAAATTTCAGATTTTGTCCCTGGCCAGAATAGCACACAATTTAGGATGTACATTGGCATTTTAAATTTTAAACAAGTAGCAGTTGTGTGGGGAGTTTACTCTTATAGTTCCCTTACATTTCGGGGAGACTGTTTTCCTTAACTGTGTTGGTTTGTACAAAATGCTATGCATATTTAATAATCAGAGCTGTATCTACAGAGCGAAATGTTTCCCAGTTTCCAGAGCAACCAAACTCTAATTTAGCCACCTCAAAGTCATGCGACATTCATTTGGAAATGTAATTATATGTTCGTTACACAGTGGAGGGTACATTTTTGACATGTATATATATGTGGCTACCCCTTTTTCACCTGTAAAAAACATATTTGTTTCCTCATGCTAGGGACAGTATAGACATGAAGCTGCTCAGTTTTGCAAATGGATTTAGTTGGAACAAAATATAGAATTGGGTTTTTGGAAATCAAAACATCAGGGAATTTCTCATTCTTGATTTCATCAGGAGTAAAAACATCCTTTTGCTGAGCCGAATGGAATGGAGTTGGGAGCTAAGCTCATGGATATTCAAATCTGGACTTCTGAGAAGGATTATTCTCAAATAATATCAGTCAGGTTCCGGCTCTTCCGAACTAGTTAACAAAATAAAAAAGGCTAACGTGCAGACAAATGGTCTAATCTCCAAAAGAAATAAGCATACATTTAATCCACAAGAGAGTAGTAACAAGACAAGGAACGACATCACAACATTCCAAAAACCATAGATAGCTCAAGCGCAAAACATAAACCAAACTAACATAGTAAGGAGTTGGTTTCAATACCTACTTTAAATGGTGATGGGCTCCAAGTGATCTACTAGACATGTGCAAAACTAAAATTTTCGTTTCGTTTTCGTCCATTCGGACGAAAATGTTATTTATTTCGTCTAAAACGAATTTCGTTCATTACTGCATTCGTTTCAGACGAAATTCGTTCATTATTTTCGTTTCGTTAATTTTAATTCGTTCGTTTTACAGAAATACAATGTAATACTATTGGCTTTCTATAAACCGAACGAGAGCCCCATTCATAAGAAATTCTTATGAATGGGGCTCTCGTTCGGTTCATAGATAGGCAATAGTACTACATGTTTTCTATAAGCCGAAAGTCTATAAACCGAACGACTTTCGGTTTATAGACTTTCGGCTTATGGAATACATGTAATCCTATGGCTATTCTATAAACCGAACGTTCGGTTTATAGACTTTCGGCTTATGTAATACATGTAATCCTATGGCTAGAATAGCCATAGGAATACATGTATTCCATAAGCCGAAAGTCTATAAACCGAAAGTCGTTCGGTTTATAGGCTGTCGGCTTTTAACTATACGGAGACAGAGTCTCCATTCATAAAATTATGAATGGAGACTTTGTCTCCGTATAGTTAAAAGCCGACAGCCTATAAACCGAACGTTCGGTTTATAGGCTGTGGGCATTTAACTATACGGAGACAGAGTCTCCATTCATATGAATGGAGACTTTGTCTCCGTATAGTTAAATGCCCACAGCCTATAAACCGAACGTTCGGTTTAAAGGCTGTCGGCTTATGGAATACATGTATTCCTATTGCTATTCTATAAACCGAACGTTCGGTTTATAGAATAGCAATAGGAATACATGTATTCCATAAGCCGGAAGTCTATAAACCGAACATTCGGTTTATAGGCTGTCGGCTTTTAACTATACGGAGACAAAGTCTCCATTCATAATTTCATGAATGGAGACTCTGTCTCCGTATAGTTAAATGCTATTGTATTCTATAAACCGACTCTATTTCGGCTTATAGAAGGCAATAGTACTACGAATGGACGAATGAACGAATGAACGAATGATTTTCGTTTATTAACCATTCGTTCATTCGGCTTTCGTTAGCTTAGCATTTTCGTTCTTCGTTTTTCGGACGAATGGACGAAAATGCTATTTTCGGACGAAAATGCATTCGTCCGAAAACGAATGCACATGTCTATGATCTACACACTTGGCATTCCTGAATTTTACCTCATGTCTGTGACTTTTGACAAATAATTTAACTGACCCCCAAAATATCAAGGCTTACATAAAGAAAAAAGATAAAAGAATGGAAAACAATTCAAATCCCCGATGCCCCAAGTCCTTTACTTTAGTCTCGGCTCTACTGAGGTGGGCTAAACAGAAGGTGGAAAGAAAATCAGGAAGATAGTTCCGGGTACACTTCTCAGAGACGTCACATTTGTGCATTTTTGGGGGATTTGCACAAGTGTTTGCAACATTTCTCATATATATTTTTACAAACCTTAAGCGCCTATCACTTGTTTTAGATTAATTTCTTCTTATCTTTGTCTGGAAATCCTCAACATTATTAAAGCTCTGGTGAGATCACTAACAATGTATTTTCTATTTATTAGGAGTATATTAGGGGTTGTTCAGAGTGCATAAATGTCTGATTAAATTTACGTTCATTTTCAGTGCCTCTGAGTCTACAGAAATTCTTTGCATCTATGATACTATCAATGACTAAAAATTATTACCTCAAAACCATCACCAATTTTAATTAACCACCTCCGGTGTGAACATCAATTAAAATGATATTTTAGTCAAGAGCTCCACTTGGTGATATAAAAGAGAGAAGTCATATAAAAATACCAGATCACATGGCGTAAATCTAATTTAAATAAAATATATCACTCATTCCTGATTGGTAAAAATATAGTGTTGGAAATATTTATAATATGTTGCAAGGGAATTATTCAACAGCAGAGCCTTTACTTAGCTTCAGAAAGAAGTCCCAGGGAGAGACAAAAGCCGCATGTCTTATCACATGCTCTCTTTGAGTCCTGGGTGGACTCATGCCTAATCACAAGCTCAATTTGAGTCCCTGGGAGACTCATGTCTTATCATATGCTCTCTTTGAGTCCCAGGGACACTCATGTCTTGTCACATGCTCTCTTTGAGTCCCAGGGACACTCATGTCTTATCACATGCTCTCTTAGAGAACAAAAACTCAAAGACTCACTTCTTTTCCAAGACTACATCTTAAATCTGTTTCCTACACATGGGTCTCAACCCTTGCATCTCAACTTCTCCAGAATTCAGGTAGTGAATAATGTGCTATTTTATTCAATTAAAATTAAATATATTATGAACAGTAATTAGTCTATTTATATGGGTGAACATCTGTAATAAAACGCTGTAATTCCAGATGATATCATAAGCTTGTATTGGTTTTGTCTACTTTCTTACTGAAGATGGAAACTTCATAATTGGCCTTTATACTATGTAGAAATGTATTTTCTTGTACTATACGTAATCTGCCTATATATTTAATAACTAATATCCTAATATCCACAAGATTGAATTGTATACTAGGGTTTAGTAGCCCAGTGGTATTATCTTAATTTTGACCTCTTTTATTAGAGAGTTTTTTTAAGCAGATATTTATCTGGTACACTTGTCCCAATGGTAATTATTGTGTTGTAATTGATTTCTGAAAGGTGTAAGGCTTCCTTTACTAGGTCCCATTAATGGCATACTGCCATCTTGTGTTTAGGAATGTTATTGCACTTAATACATACCTGATGTTGTCAAAAATAATATATAAATAATCTTACACCTCTCTATATAAATCATATATCAAACTGTGACTTCTTCCCATCTATTTTGAAACTTTGTTTTGTTTTTGTATTTGCTTGTTTTTTTAATTAAGTACTATCTTTTAACACTGTGTAAACCATTGGTAGCCAATGGAAACAGTGGCGTGCCATTGTAGTTGATGGATATCTAAAACAGAAGTGCACTCCAGGATATTTTCGTTTAATACGTTAATAGTTTCCAAAATTCATTTGTTTGATTTGCCGTATTAATATTAACATTTAATATACTTATATAATGAAAGAGGCCTCTTCTTTGTCACCAATGGGAGAGTGAGTGATAAAGATTTGGAATGGCTGAGCAGATTGCTAATATTCTTTTAATTAGAATCTTTTGGATCCCCCCCCCCCCCCCCCGGGGCTCGTAATATAAAAAGAAAAAAGAATTACAAAAGCAAATGAATTAACGAGCATCTTGGAGAAGGACACTAGATAAATTAATGATAGGTTTGAAGAAAATATTCTATTCTATATCTAGGGAGACTGTGAAATAAGATAAGGGAGTTATTTAAATTGGACCTTAATTATTCATTTAAAGGGACCCCATCACTTAAATATTGTTTACACTTAAAATGCAGAGAATACAAATATTAAGATTAAAAATACCTATATATTGTGTTAGCCGAAATGCCGGTAAATGGAGATATTGAGAGAGAATCTTTTTGCAATGAATCTCTGGGGTCTCTTGTTTGATAAGCATTAGTTCATCACTTACATAAATGTATTACATATTTATTCATATTTGCAAATAATTCTGCAAACACAATGTATATATCCTGGTTCATTTTTTTTACATGCCCAATACAAACCATGTTTAGGTGACAGAATCCATATAAGTATGTCGAATTTGCCTTTTTTACAGAAGATATTTTGAAGAATTGTGCAATGCAAAATGATATACATTGGTACATATACATACATAGTATATAGAAATTATTCTGGTGAAAATGATTAAAAAAATTCACAAGAAAAAGCATAGAATTGGTAAATATTAAAGTTGGAGCTGAAAATATAGTTGTTTTTTCTGTGAATATAAAGAATAAAAAAATATTTGAAAGGTTGCAGGCAAATGCATAAAATAAACTAAAAATAGATTTTAAATGTGTCTGTGGTGTCCTCCTGTTTGTGAAACCACCTGTGGCACGATTTGGAAACCAACTAATTTTCAACGGGGAATGTGTCATTTGCATATCAAGCCACAAGGTGATGACATAATCAGCAGACACCACAGATACATTTAAAACATATTCTTCACATATTTAATGTATGTCCTTGCACTTCTGATAACACAAGGGGGCTATTAACTAAAGGGTAAGTTGCAGGTGAGTTGAGGTGAGATGAATATTTTCAACAATTTAGGGTAAATAATGGGGTCTATTAACTTTCCCTTTAAATGTCCACCTACCAAGTTTACATTCTCACACTATTCACTAAAACAAACTCTATCTTCTAAATGACTCCCAGCCCCCACCCCCCTCATTATATTAACGGGGCCGGGAGTCTGCCAAATGGCTTGTAGATCCCTTAACTTGCCTAGGGTCTCTGGCCCATTAATAAATCCCCCCCGCCTCAGAATGATGGGGACTTATATTGAAACCTCCAACAATTTTCTGGGGGGCTTGTCCAAGGCCCCTAGAATGAAAATCATATAATAAATAATATCATTAGAAAAAATGACAGTCGTAAAATCAGATGCATTTTACAGCCTTTTGGCCTCCCACGGCTGAGACTTCATTATGGACTGCCCTACGCTGAGAGCAGACCATTAGAGCTAAGAGCAGGTAGCGCTTTTTTTTACAGTGTAGATTTTTTGTTTAATGATAGGTGGATTAATTTTTTTAAATTGTTTTTGATGGCCCATTTCCCTGGGCTGAAGATAAGGAGCAAAAACATCTCTGATGACTAGACAAGGCTGCCCCCTAGCCCCCCTACTATATATACTGGCCCTTGAGCCTCTATTATTTAGGTTCAGAAAAGATACAAAGATAGAGGGAGTTAAGGTGGGACAAGATCAATATAAACTATCTTAAGCAGATGACATTAGTTTATCTTTGTCGATCCCGCGTACGTCACTGGAAGAAGTGATTAAAATGCTGGAAATATATGGAAAAATGTCCAATTATAAAGTGAATATGGACAAATCTCAAGCACTGGCTTTTGCCATGAAAGTAGAGGATAAAGAATTACTGAAACAAAACTATTCCTTCCAGTGGCCTACGAAAAGGATAAGATATCTGGGTATCACGATCCCACAAGTCATTGATAAACTATTGGATTGTAATTATTCCAACTTAACCAGGGAGATGACGCAACAACTAAATAAGTGGAAAAATGTATTTATCTTGTGGATGGGTAATTTAAATATAATCAGGTCATACATATTGCCCAAATGGCTATACTACTTAAGGCTTATCCTTAAGAATTCCAGAAATATTCATAAAACAATTTCAATCTATAACTATTGATATGGCACCAAAAAAGACATAGGATCACAAGAGATAATCTGCAAGGTAGCAACAAGCAAGGGGGCATGGGTTATCCAATCATGTACAAATTCACAGATGGCACCTCTCCCCTTCAAGATTATATAAATTTCAAGGAATTAAACAGCACAGTGCTGGCGATGCAATGATAACCATTGTGACCTTCTGCGTATTTAGTTGTCCTGCGAAAAAATAGGAACCCTATGGGAAAGAGCATATGGCCTAATTGCGGACCACCATCATTCCCATACAACCTGAAAAGGCTCTCTTCCATTTTTGATTTCCAAGATCTGTCATTTAAACATAGATACATTGCCATTCAGATTTTAATGGCAGTTAAGATTAACATCGCTAGACAACGGAAAAGTATGGACAAAATCCCATGGTTGAAGATTTAAAATCAAACTTCAATGCCAGATGGAAAGGGGATATTTCTTCAGACAGACAGAGACAAAAACATTTTTTTTTTTAATATATGAGAAGGCTGGTTGAATAAAAAGCCAGTCTAATAAAAGGGATAGGAAAAAAAAATGGAGACATAAAGAAGTGGAGTAGACACAAAGGAAATCAAAGAAAATAAGGGAGGAACAAGACAATAAGGAAGGAATTCATTGTTGCTGAATTTTTACCCCAGAATCTAATAATGACTTGATGAGGATCCTCATGCCTGTCTCTTAAATTCATGTGTATTTGTTGTATCAGTGTTAAAGTATTTATCACTTACATTTATGTAAAGTGTACTGTTTGTATGTCCTGTTGCGACTCTGATCATCAAGGGACATTTTATTTGGGCATCATTTTATTTGTCCCAGGGGGGTGATTTTCAAGGCCAAGTTAGAGGAAGTGAGAGTAGGAAGAGTTCATTTTATTTTAATTCATTTATTATTTATGTTATCTAAAATCATCATGTCTTCTAATGCATTTTATTTTTGTATTAATGTTGTAAGGGGGCATTGGGATAGCCCCAATCAGGGGGAGATTACTTATTGGTGGGATAAATAATTATTTTTTGTTCTGGGGGCTCGGCAGTTGAATGGGAGCACATTTCAGTTCTTTCCCGTTCATGTTGGCTGGCTTCACATCATCTCGATCTTTGCAAAATGGTTAGTGAATACCTTTTTGCCAATCTCAGCTTCCATTCTTGGATTTTAGGGTATAGACTTCAGTGTGCCGGGACAAATCTGGTGAGTTGGCTTAGTGCTAGGAGACACTCACCAGGTTTTCCTTGCACAGTGCATGGCTAAATTGGTGAGATGAAATGTTGAAACTCACATCTTACCTTAGTTCGCCTATTAGTGCATAACCCCAGTGTATAGAATATTTGACATCTTTTTTTTTTAAATTCTGTACATTCACAGTATAAGCAATGTATAGATTGTCAGAGTCCCTCGACGTCTGGATCTTGAACACGGCAATAAGAAATCAGATTATTGTAGCAAGGTAAGATGAGGGCAGGAAGAATCCGAGAAGGGTGTAGCCATGGTAACATCAGGAATGTGAAGAAGGAGTAAAACACAACATGAGTTGATAACATCAAATCAGAAAATACTGTCAAATGGTCTGGAGATTCTGTTATTGGCATCATTTGAGCAAGCAGCAAGTCGAGGATATGTTATTTATAAAGAGCAATTCTAGGGCAGAGATTGTCCTTTTTTACAGAAACGAGAAAACACATATTTGAGATAATGCACATAAAATGAAAAGGGCACTTTAAGGTGAACATTGGAGGAACATTTTTTTTTTTTTTATTAAAGTCAAAACTTATGAAACTTCTTTTTTAAACTGTTTCTGATACACTCCCACTTATGTCACACCAAATCACCCAGAGCCCAATTCATCCAAACCTTCAAATGGCTTATTCTCTCTAACAATATTGTTATCAATGTAAATCAAATATGCTATGATTGTTTATTATCTACCTAGGTCTTCAAATTCCATCTATGCTATCCTTGACTGCAGAGCTGTAAAATGGATTGGATGTCAAATGCCTTTGTTGAAACATCGCCAAGGAGTCTGGTGGACTACACACAAAAAAGTCCAAATGGTGCATAACATCATGTCCACCTTTGTTTCTCCAACCTCCTCTTCTCAAATCTTTTTCGCCTCCAAGATTTACCTCTCTCTGGAACCCACTTCCAAGCATATTCGGCTATCTTCCTCATTATCAATCTTCAAACCGTCACTCAAAACTCACCTCTTCAAAGAAACTTATAAACATAATATAAATGAGAGATTTTGGTTCTGTGAATTGTCCAAAGCGTAATTAAGCTCACTCACCCAGTCAAGGCACACTCTCAATGTGGGGAGAACCCAACCTCACCTTCGATAGAGTGGGCACACAAAGCTGTCTATGCTTCTACCAAAACCTTTTTAATGTGTTGGGGAGGTAATTAAACCTGTTGGTGTGCTAAGCTAGTCCCAGGTTGACATAATATGCAAGCGTAAAATAACGCTTACCAAACAGGTGTGAGCATGCTGCAAATACAGTGTAATGTACAGCGTAATGTATACAAAAAAAATAAAAAGACCAAAATATAATTAACCCCAATAAAGTTTAAAACAAATGTAAAACAAATTTAATAGCTTGGCTGCTCTTCTAAGAGCTGCTTTTCAAAGAGTATATTTAAGAGATATTCTGGAGACAGACTTGATTTTTGAACTTGCTGAGATCTTCTTTTCTACTGATACAAGTAAGATTCATTTAGTCAAGTTATTGTGTGGTGGTTTGTACTGATTTCCTGCTTCAAATTGCTAAGGAATTTGAATTGAATACTTAGATGTTTGTCATTGTTTGGTTCTAATTAGCATAGGCTCACTCAGGTGTTAAAACCTTCCTTGGTGCTTGTAGGTGTGTGCTGTGGGTGTATATAAGGCATAGTAGAAATTAGCTTGGCTAATTTAATAGCTTGGCTGCTCTTCTAAGAGCTGCTTTTCAAAGAGTATATTTAAGAGATATTCTGGAGACAGACTTGATTTTTGAACTTGCTGAGATCTTCTTTTCTACTGATACAAGTAAGATTCATTTAGTCAAGTTATTGTGTGGTGGTTTGTACTGATTTCCTGCTTCAAATTGCTAAGGAATTTGAATTGAATACTTAGGTGTTTGTCATTGTTTGGTTCTAATTAGCATAGGCTCACTCAGGTGTTAAAACCTTCCTTGGTGCTTGTAGGTGTGTGCTGTGGGTGTATATAAGGCATAGTAGAAATTAGCTTGGCTAATTTAATAGCTTGGCTGCTCTTCTAAGAGCTGCTTTTCAAAGAGTATATTTAAGAGATATTCTGGAGACAGACTTGATTTTTGAACTTGCTGAGATCTTCTTTTCTACTGATACAAGTAAGATTCATTTAGTCAAGTTATTGTGTGGTGGTTTGTACTGATTTCCTGCAAGAGCTGCTTTTCAAAGAGTATATTTAAGAGATATTCTGGAGATACTCTGGAGGTAGTCTGAGGTATACAAGAGGTGAGCAAAACTAAAAGATCTTTTTGATTTAAATTCTTAAAATGGCAGATTTGGTTTACTGTGATAATTGTTCTGCATTTGTTTCACATTCCATTTTTTGGAGGTTTGGAGGCTGTCTAATCTGTAGACAGTTCTCAAGATTGCAGCAGGAGATTGCATTTTTAAAGTCCGAGATTTGTAATTTATCTGTAAAACAAACTCGGGCTGAGACTGTTGCGAAGTCACTGCCACAGAGGCCATTGCCGCAGAGGCTTCCTAGGAATGGCAGGTGGATTACTGTTGGATCTGGTAGGCTTAGAGTTGTGGATAAAAGGCATGTCCCGCAGTCTGTGGCTGTCCAGAATTCATTTTCAGCACTTGCAGAGTGCAGTGGTGTTGTGGAGGCAGGCTCAGACGCAGAGTTTGAGGAACCACTCTCCTATGTGGCTAAGGTGTGCAAGGAGAAGGTGAGGCCTGATAGAAAGCAGTTGTTGTTGGGCGATTCTATCATAAGAGGTGCGGAGTTGGACACTATTGGCTTAGTGAGATGTCTTCCTGGAGCTACTGCTCGCAGAGACAGGAGGCGTATTTCTAATATTGTTAAGCAAGCAAATCAGGAAGGAGAATTGGATGTACTGGTTCATCTAAGGACAAATGATTTGGCTTGCAATGAGGTTTCAGAGGTGAAGGAAGCTTTTCGTGTTCTTGCCAATGATATACGGCAGGTTGTGTCCACACTGTCCTTTTCTGAAGTTATGCCTGTGCACAACATTCAGAATGATAGACGGATGCGTATTAGGAACTTCAACTTGTGGCTTGGAGAATGGTGTCGGGAGCAAGGATTTGGCTTTGTTTCTCATGGAAGTTCACTATGGGATAGAAAGGAACTGTACAAAAAAGATGGTTTGCATCTTTCTCAAAAGGGAACGAATGTTCTCAGTGAGCAGTTCAGAGGTTTTGCTAGGAGGTTTTTAAACTAAAAGAGGGGGGCAAAATGGCGATAAAACATCAATCCAATGGCCACGCAAAAAAGGTACAGAAGTTACCTGTAGTCAGCGTGCTAAAAAAGGATAAGCTTAGGGTCATGTCTACAAATGCTCGCAGTTTAGGGAATAAGATCCATGAACTTGTGACAATATTGGCAACTGAGAATGTAGATTTAGTGGCTGTTACTGAGACATGGTATAATGAAAAACATGACTGGGACATTTCAATACCAGGGTACTCTTTATATAGAAAAGACAGAGAAGGTAAAAAAGGGGAAGGGGTGGCCCTGTATGTGAGGAATAGCTTAAAATGTAACGTAATACAAGTTAGTGAGGCGAACATAGAGTCAGTTTGGGTTACATTAGAATTTGGTAATCATATGGTAACTCGGGTAGGTGTGATTTATAGGCCCCCTGGACAAATAGAGGAGTTAGATAATCTACTAGTTGAGGAAATAGCTAAAATGACAATGAAGGGAGAAGTGATCATCATGGGTGACTTTAATCTTCCTGATGTGAACTGGAAATACAAAACAGCTACTTGTGCCAGGAGTACGCATATCCTAAACTCCCTACTGGGATTATCTCTAAAACAAGTAGTGGAGGAGCCAACTCGAAAGCAGGCCATACTAGACTTAGTGTTCACAAATGGAGATTTGTTATCAGATATTACTGTAGGTGAAAGTTTAGGATCTAGTGATCACCAGACAGTGTGGTTTAATATAAGAACAGTGACGCAGTCACACCACACAAAAACAAAAGTTTTAGATTTTAGAAAAACAGACTTTTCTAAAATTAGATTAGATGTGAAGGAGTCATTATCAGACTGGAGCAATTTAAATGGAGTCCAGGAGAAATGGGATTATCTAAAAGTTGCACTACTGAAGGCAACAGAAAATTGCATAAGGCTTGTCAGTAAGAGCAAAAAATTGAAGAAACCACTGTGGTACTCTGCAGAGGTGGCTAAAATAGTAAAAAATAAAAAGCTAGCATTTAGTAATTATAAAAATACTCAGAGTGAGGAAGATAGAAAGATCTATAATAGTAGGCAGAAAGAGGCAAAGCAAGCTATAAGAGCTTCCAAAGCACACACAGAAGAGACTATAGCCCAGTCAGTGAAAAAGGGGGATAAAACATTTTTTAGATACATACATGAGAAAAGGAAAGTAAAACAAGGATTAGTTAGATTAAAAACAAAAGAAGGATGCTATGTAGAAGAGGATAAAGGCTTAGCAGACTGCTTTAATGAATATTTTTGTTCAGTTTTTACAAATGAAAATGAGGGTAAGGGACCTCATTTAGGGAAAAAGACTAATGAGTCTTTTGATGCATGTAAGTTTACAGAGGAAGAGGTTTTACTTCAGCTGTCTAAAGTAAAGACAAATAAGTCGATGGGACCTGATGGGATACATCCAAAGTTATTAAAAGAACTTAGTGGTGTACTAGCAAAACCGTTAACAGATTTATTTAACCAATCATTGTTAACGGGAGTAGTTCCAGAAGATTGGAAATTAGCTAATGTTGTGCCCATTCACAAGAAAGGTAGTAAGGAGGAGGCGGGCAACTATAGACCAGTAAGTCTTACTTCAGTAGTGGGGAAAATAATGGAAACCTTGTTAAAGAATAGGATTGTTGAACATCTAAAGTCGCTTGGATTTCAAGATCAGAGACAGCATGGGTTTACTTCAGGGAGATCATGCCAAACTAATCTTATTGATTTTTTTGATTGGGTAACTAAAATAATAGATCAGGGTGGTGCAGTAGACATTGCTTACCTAGATTTCAGTAAGGCTTTTGACACTGTCGCACATAGAAGGCTTATCAATAAACTGAAATCTTTGAGTTTGGATTTCAATATTGTTGAATGGATTAGACAATGGCTGAGTGACAGGCAACAGAGGGTTGTAGTCAATGGGGTATATTCGATGCAAGGTCTTGTTACTAGTGGGGTACCTCAGGGATCTGTTCTTGGACCCATTCTCTTTAATATTTTTATTAGCGATATTGCAGAAGGTCTTGTTGGTAAAGTATGTCTTTTTGCTGATGATACAAAGATTTGCAGCAGGGTTGATATTCATGGAGGGATAAGCCAAATGGCAAATGATTTAGCTAAACTAGAAAAATGGTCAGAGCAGTGGCAACTGGCATTTAATGTGGACAAGTGCAAGATTATGCACCTTGGGCGTAAAAACCCAAAAGCAGAATATAGACTATTTGGTACAGTCCTAACCTCAACATCTGAGGAAAGGGATTTAGGAGTAATAATTTCAGAGGACTTGAAGGTAGGTAGGCAATGCAATAGAGCAGCAGGAAATGCTAGCAGAATGCTTGGTTGCATAGGGAGAGGTATTAGCAGTAGGAAGAGGGAAGTGCTCATGCCATTGTACAGAGCACTGGTGAGACCTCACTTGGAGTATTGTACGCAGTACTGGAGACCTTATCTCCAGAAGGATATTGATACTTTGGAGAGAGTTCAGAGAAGGGCTACTAAACTGGTTCATGGGTTGAAGGATAAAACTTACCAGGAAAGGTTAAAGCATCTTAACATGTATAGCTTGGAGGAAAGACGTAACAGGGGGGATATGATAGAAACATTTAAATACATAAAGGGAATCAACACAGTAAAGGAAGAGAGTATATTTAAAAGAAGAAAAACTACCACAACTAGAGGACATAGTCTTAAATTAGAGGGGCAACGATTTAAAAGTAATATCAGGAAGTATTACTTTACTGAGAGGGTAGTGGATGTATGGAATAGCCTGCCAGCAGAAGTGGTAGAGGTAAACACAGTCAAGGATTTTAAGCATGCGTGGGATAGACACAAGGCTATCCTAGCTATAAGACCGGGAACGGGGGACTAATAAAAGTACTCAAAAAAAAAATAAAAAAATTGGGCAGACTAGATGGACCGAATGGTTCTTATCTGCCGACACATTCTATGTTTCTATGTTTCTATGTTTCTATGTTTCTATGTATAAACCTAATATAAATGAGAGGTTTTCCAAGCTACCTGTAATGATTTTCATGAAATATATAAGATATTATTTTCTGCCTATAAAACAATGCATACTCCAGGGTCGTACTGAACTCCGCAAGGACTGCAAACCACGCAGATCGCTGCTCTGGGCTACACATTTTTATAAACCCGTGATGGGGTCGCCCCAACTGGTATCCTGATCGCAGTTACACAAAAAAAAGATAATATTACGAAACATTTTCAAAACCTTTTTTTTTTCTTCTCAGTTTTGAAATCATTTCTTAGCTTCTCCGACATATCACCATGTTCCGCGGAGTCTTGTAGCGCATTCCTGACAGACATTAGACTTCACACAGTCGCTGTTTAATTATCCTGTGAGGCGGATAGAGTTAATGGAGTCTATGAGCCGCTTCTCATATTTTATTTATGATACATAGATGGTATGTTGATATGTTTATGATGATAGATAGTCTGAAATGGCATTTAATACTTTCCTTATTCCGCTGACATGCACTGGGATTCCGGAAATCCTAAGGGGACAGTTTAGTCACACGACTGAACGCATCATCTCTCTTAAAAAGAACAAAATCTTATCGATAGACAGAAAAAAAGATTTTTGTCATTGAAGACTACGGGATGCTGAGCCAATGTTCTAATATAGGGTTCCCACCAAGCCAGGGTGGTAAAAGAAAAATTGGAGTCAATAGCATGGCTATCTTTTTGGCTATCAATGACATGATATCTGTTTGAAGAAAAGGCAGAAACCCGAATCTGATATCATACAAGGTCTGCCTTCAACTAGAACGCAAAATGTAGTATGGTACAAAATAGAGTCTATTCCAGATCCACAGAAGTATCAATGTCCCCTTAAGGTAGGTGATGCAGTTTGATTTATAGATTAAGTGGAAAATTATTTAGACAAAAGGATATTGCTACGGCACACATGAAATGTCAACAATGGTGGCACACCAGCATTGAGGTTTTTTTTTTTAAATGTTTGACTACTTTTAGTGTTCTTTATAAAACTTAAATGAAAAAAAATTGAAGAGGACATCCATCGGCAATAGGATTGATGCATTTCACACATGCTTGTTATTATTCTTCTGTCCATTTGAGTCGCCAGAAAATGAAGATGCAGCAGAGAGCGGCACAGCACATGACTATTGGTCTGGCTGTCCTCTGAGGCTCGATCCAACACTCTATCACTAGATGGCATATTGCAGGATTATAACAGAGAATTGTTAGTACTCTGTGCAGAAAGAGGCACATTTATATGCTATATCATACAAAGTAAGTACAACTTCAACTCCCTCCCTTTCCCTACTGTCATTATCATGGAGGCAAGTGGTAGGAGGTTTTAGGGGTTTAGTTGGGGATGAAAGACATTGATCAGCCATAACATTATGACCACCTGCCTAATAGTGTGTAGGTCTGCTTTTCCCAACAAAATAGCCCTGACCCGTTGAGGCATGGACTCCACTAGACCACTGAAGGTGTGCTGGGGTAACTGGCACCAAGACATTAGAAGCTGATCCTTTAAGTCCTGTAAGTTGTGAGGTGGGGTCTCCATGGATGGGACTTGTTTGTACAGCACATCCCACAGATGCTCGATTGGATTGAGATCTGGGGAATTTGGAGGCCAAGTCAACACCTTGAACTTGTCGTTGTTGTGTTCATCAAACCAGTCCAGAACCATTTTTTCTTTGTGGCAGGGAGCATTATCCTGCTGAATGAGGCCAACTTCAGGAAATACCGTTTACATGAAATTGTGTACATGATCTGTAAAAATGCTTAGGTAGGTGGTACGTGTCAAAGTAACATCCACATGAATGGCAGGACCCAAGATTTCCCAGAAGAACATTGCCCAAAGCATTACACTGCCTCCGCCGGCTTGCCACCTGTATGTGGTCATAATGTTATGGCTGATCAGTGTATGTATATAATAATGTTATGGCTAATCGGTGTATATATATATAATAATGTTATGGCTGATCGGTGTATATATATAATAATGTTATGGCTGATCCGTGTATATATATAATAATGTTATGGCTGATCCGTGTGTATATATATATATAATAATGTTATGGATGATCGGTTTATAAGCAGTTTTAGCAGACATATGAAGAAACAATATATGAAATTTTGAAAGCAACTAGAGTCAACATGTGTATTGGTTAACTGAAAATTGAAATGCAATCTTTCTAGAGCACTTGGGTCTCTTCTTCAGTAATACTATAGTCCTCTAACTAAATAGTAGATATACTTTTTTAATTTTCAATACACTATTTTTCTATGTCCTACATCTGTATTTTCACCTTTTTTTTTTTTCGTACGTCATTTTATCTGTGGATTTTCATCCTCTTACGCACATTGTACATTATAGATGAACGGGCGATCCCATTGCTCTGTGATGTAAATCTTGTAATCCTTTAATAAAACTGAAGGTATTTCTCCAGCACAGAAAGGTGGTTAATGAGCACCAATGGGAGATCCCAGAGGTAAGCATGGAATTCATATAGAACGCGTAGAGATTGTACTCAATCATACACACAGGAAAAACTAATATCTATAAAATTAAATACAAAAATGAATACCAAACAAAATGTTATACTGCACGGGTCGTTAACCATTAAATTCCCCAGTTAAAATATGAAAGAAACCCTGTTTAAGGTTGACAATTTTAAACATTTCATAATTTTTAGCTATTTAACAATTTTTATCTAAATAACAATTTAGCTGTTTGATATAATATTCATAATGTTATGCTTATTTTTCATTATTTTATTATGCTTTAAATTCTTACCAGCAGTATGGTCATTTTTTGTATAAGTAGGTAAAAAACTAGCTAAATCCCAACTTAATTAATGGCCATGGATTGCTTAATCTTAAAGTGTTATATTTATCCCTATTAATTTAACCCTTAAATACACAGCTCATATGGAACGCCATGGATAGGGCAATAGGCCACCATCTTAACTCTGACTGTAGAGGTCATATCGGATTGTAACCTTCAGGGAATCACTCTTGAGGGAGGAAGCAGGAGTCAAAATCAAATTCGAGATGTAAAAGATTGGCATAGGAAAGAACAAAATGTATTCCCAGCAAGCCACAAATAAATAAATCAGTATATACAGCTATGACACAGACAAATCATACCCAGGTACAGATAAAATGGAGCAATACACACACGATTCCTGAATGAGAAAACGCAGAATATATAGCAACACCTGTGTCAAAACCGGGAACCCGAAAATTCCCCATGCACCCAAAAAAATATTTAAAAAAAAGTGTAGGAGACTGCATCTAAAAGAGACAGCGATAAAAGTAATGCACATCAAAAATAGAGGTTATTGAGGCACGGGATAAAGCCAACACCATAGCAAGTGAGACAGGACCCTACAAGATAAAGCCATGCAACATCAGGGGCTGTTCTCTAAGTGGTGAGTTGGGGTGAGATCAACATTTCACCTCACTAGTCTAGTTTAAACGTTGTGCATGGTCAAACCTGGTGACTTAGCTTAGCGGAGGAAACTCACCAGGTTTGTCCCTGCACAATGTATAGCTAAACTGATGATATAGGAGTTTGTCGGCAGGGTTAATTATTTGTAATGTACAGTTCCTACTAAATAGGTCTCCTGCTTCCATCTTCTTTCCTGCCTTTTCTAACACCTTCGGCACCTCTCGGTCCCCCACTTCATCATGTGCTTATTGCTCGGGAAACAACTTTAGTCCAACCCTTACCACAGCTGCAATCGTGCGGGCTTTTGTCATTGTGGTGCAGTATTGTTGTGTATCAACCAGTCTGTGTCTTTGTCCACTGTCACCAGCACCCTGTGCATGTCCCATCTTAACATGTGTTAAGGGAATGCGGCCTGACGGCCTATAATCCTTGTGACTCTGAGCACTTGGACTATGCCTGTACCTTAATTCAGAAATACAGCAGTCTCCCTTCTATAAATCCACTCAAACAAGGGAAAAAAGGGAAAAATAAGCATAGATAACTCTGGGTGGGTCTGAGGTGAGGGGTGGGTCTGAGGTGAGGGGTGAGGTGAGGGCAGGGTCGGTGTAAGGATTTTTTGCTACACAGGTGAAAGTGTTTTTTGGTGCTTCCCCCAATCCCATGACTCTCCCCATATCCCTTTTCTATCCTCCCTCTCCCCATATCTCTTTCCCTCTCCCCCATCTCTGTTCTCCCCCCTCTAATCTGTTTTCTCCCCTCTTCTGTTCTCTCCCCTTCCAACCCTATCTCTGTTTTCTTCCCCACCTACCCCATCTCTGTTCTCTCCCCCATTTCTGTTCTCTCCCCCCTCTTCCTCCGTTCTCTCCCCCATTTCTATTTCCGATGCCCAGCATTATCACTCCACATGGGGAGCGCTAACCCAACTGCTAACCATAATCCAGCCACTAACCCAACCAGTAACCATAACCCAGCCTCTAACTCAACCGCTAACCCTAACCCAGCCACTAACCCAACCACTAAACATAACCCAGCCACTAACCCAACCACTAAACATAACCCAGCCACTAACCCAACCACTAAACATAACCCAGCCACTAACCCAACCACTAAACATAACCCAGCCACTAACCCAACTGCTAACGATAACCCAGCCACTAACCAACCCGCTAACGCTAACCCAGCCTCTAACTCAACCGCTAACCCTAACCCAGCCACTAACCCAACCACTAAACATAACCCAGCCACTAACCCAACCACTAAACATAACCCAGCCACGAACCCAACCACTAAACATAACCCAGCCACTAACCCAACCACTAAACATAACCCAGCCACTAACCCAACTGCTAACCATAACACAGCCACTAACCCAACCGCTAACCATAACCCAGCCACTAACCCACCCGCTAACCCTAACCCAGCCGCTAACTCTAAGTACCATTGTATCATGGCCAAGCTAAAAGTGCCGCACTGAATTGCCCCATTCCATGAGGTGGGGAAGGAATGCACACTAGACTGGGTAGAGCATAGCGAAAGTTGGGTGCATATTGCATATTAACCTGTCTGGAAAACCCCCAGCTAGAAATAGATAGAACAAATCATTTTACACATCACTCACTAATACAATTCAAAGTTATTTTAAATATTTGATTACTTAATACATTCCAAGAAGCTATAAAATAGTAGATTCTTACCACTTCACGTTTGTTTCATTATTGTCTAATCTTCCAATATTTAGAAGGGGAAGAACATTTTTTTATTTTTTTTCTCGTGGTGTTAAATAATGCACAACGAAGAAATCAACCACGTCTGCAGCTGTGGTAACGGCTCCACTAAATACTCAGCTGTTTCCTGAGGGATAATAGATAGTCTTGCTTGGCCATAATTGCCGTTTCTTTGCTCGTTGCTTCTTAACGGAGGGCAGAGGAATGATGGGGAAAAAATAGATTTATGTTTAGTTATTGTGCAATATTGTGCATGTCTGATAGGCTAGCCACGTTCCTGAATTCCTAGATTAGTTCACACTCCGGTTCCTTAGCTCCAAAATAAAATCAACGATTTTACCACTGTCAGGTTGGGTGACAATTTTAAGTCATTCTTGAATAGCAAAGAGGGGGTCTAATGAAGAGGTATCTGAACACTGTTGACTCTCTAGTGTAGTTTTGATTCTCCAGTGATGGTCTTGGCCAATGACGGAAGGAGCTTCTACCTACATGGACAATGTGAAAATAATAGTTGCATCTTGTGAACGATTGGTGGGGTGTGGAACAGTGGCGGATGCTCCATATGTGCTGGTAGTGCACCGCACACCTAACATGGAGCACCCATGCTGTGTATTTCTGGGGTTTGTGTGCTCCGAGCAGAGAGCACACAAACCCCAGTAATACATCCGAAAGGCGACGCTGCTACGAATTCGGCAACAGAGTCACTCACTCTGTTGCCAAGTCAACAAGCACTAAAAGTATACAAATTTTCGTATAGTTGCTGAATTCGTAGCAGCGTCGTCTTTCGGATGTATTACTGGGGTTTGTGTGCTCTCTGCTCGGAGCACATAAACCCCAGAAATACATAGTGTGGATGATGTGTATTTTGTGTGCTGGCTGTTCGCTGGCTGTTCTCAGCACACAAACCCCCCCGAAATACACGAGAGACGTCGTGCCTCCGAGTGACAGGCGTGCTCCGGGCAGGCTGGCACGATATTCCCCTGGTGTGGAAGGTTGGGTTCCGTTTCTAAGAGAAGAGCCTCTTGAGATAATCCATGTCTAAGCGCTGCAGTGGGGCAACAGAGAGAGTCCTCAAGTGCTAGCAGGTCCTTTTTATTTCCACCCTCTTATTATAAATATTATATAAACTACCGCTTGGATAATACTAATGAGTTAACCCCTTAGTGACTGAGGCTGTTTTTAAACTTCTGCGATGTTTGTGTTTAGCTGTTATTTTACTTTTCTCGTTTATTGTACCAGCCCATATTATATCATTTTTTTATCGCCATAAAAAGATCTACCTTACCATTATTTCCATCACATAATGTAATATACTATATATAAATCATCATAAAAAAAGCACTGTTTATCTAACTTTTACCTGACAAATCTCTTACACCTCTACAACTGGTAAAAAAATGACCCGACTAAATAGTTTCTAATATTTGTCCTTTGTTTTGGATGACACAATGTTCATGTTTTTGTTCGTTTTTTTTTTGCATGTTATAGGCAATACCTAAAGTAAGCTTTTCGCCCCCCCCCCCCATATTTTTTTCCCCATACACTGACCTTTTGACCCCAATCCAAAAGATCAACTTCACACAAACTCTAAACCTAACCCTAGATCTTATTCTATTTTTTTTTTTTAGCTATAACATTGATGGCTACAAGAGGCAGTTTAACAACTAGAACAGAGTAACGGAAGTGGGGAAGACCCACAGCAGGGCATATTGGGAATTGACATATTGGCATATTGGTACAGTGCATACAATAGCTCCTAGGAGCAATCATATATGCGTCAGAGGAGTTATTTCAGTGTTGCCTGATGCCTCAACATTGAGGCATCATGACAACAGTGTCTGATCCCTGGAGGTGATTACTGCTCGCCTCCAACACTAATTGAGACACAGGCTCTACCAGGTATTCCACGTGTCACAAAGTTAAACCAAAGTAAAACACAACCTTTCAGTGAGTCAAATGAGAGAGGAAAAAATCGAGTAATTTTGCCCACAATATACACTTTGATTGGTCATACCTTTCTACACTCAAGTGCTGTTCATCAAACAAGACCATAGACGTTTGTCATCTGGAAATGGGATTTCTGGGGATTCTTGGAAGTCCTTGTCCGTTTTTGAATCCACTGCATTTCTCGTGAGGCTACCTTGGTTTCAGAGGGAATATGTCATCTCTGCCCTCAGTACACATTCTGGGCTGAAAAACATTGATTTCTGTTCCATAAAATCCAGGTCAGATAATATCAGGCATTTAAAGGACAAATATAAACAAGGAAAATGGTGCAGACGCCTTTTACAAACAGTAAAACAAGTATAAACAAATTATAAAAGCAGGTAAGCAGATAGACGGGCAGCAATGCTTCTTCTACTGCTCATCTACCTACTTACTGTCACGAATCAATGACTACCATGATTTAGAGCACCGATTTATGCTGGTAAGATTGTCTCTAACAGTGCTTTAAATTCATACAGCACATAACTTTATGAAAGTAATATTATTATATTAGTATTAATGTTATTATATGTCACTCTCAATTTACGTGCATTGAAGCTGCTGCTAAAACCCTACTATTTCCACTATAAAGTTGGAAGGCGAAACGCGTCAGGTTGTTATTGGCTTGGAAATTCTTCCTCAAACTAGGTGTATTAAGTGTATTGTTTTATGTCTTTTTATATACTGTTTGTATTACTGTTCAGACTATGGAATATTAAAAGTCACCTTTTTCCTTTTTACAATCGATTAACAATTTTTTTTTTGTTCTTTGCAAATAATGGCGGCATCAATTACATGCCACTATCTTGCAATTTGTGGCAACTTTCGAAAAACGGTCCTGTCAGCATGGTGCCAAATAGTGACTTCTCGTGAAGTCCACACCTGCATAAACTCAGGGAGCCAATCCCCATTGAATAGAGATCTATGGATGCTATACAGTCAGAACAAAAAAAAAACCAAAACAATAATGTACACTTACAAATTACCAAAAATATTTTAAAACCATTACCTTGTTAAAAATGTAACCAGTGTTTACTTGCGGGACAGGTGCGTTCTCTTTCAGATCTCCCCATTTGTGGAATTAGCCTCCACGATTCCGTCAAAGTATCCTCTAGTCTAAAACCTCTGAAAATGAGTGTCAGCCGACTTCGGAAAGCAGAATGTACCTGTTATTAGCTTGCAAACTCCTATAAGAAATCAACAGTGCTATTTTGGTACAAAAAATAAGTTTAACGTTTTTGATAAATCAAAACACAATAATAAATACATAAGTAGAAAAAAACCACAATAATAAAAGAAAAATTGCACTGTTATTAAGACATTATTATTATTATTATATACCTATTAACATTATTTATATGTAATTATTAATTAATGTTCACATATAAAACATGTAGTGTGGACACTTGCATATAATAGATGCTGCCTGTTTTTTTTTTTTTTTTAAATGGTTTAAACTAAATAAATATTTACCATGAATGTTCTCTCCCCAAGTCCCCTGTATAAATATATAAATATGAATGTATTTTTAAATCTGCTGTTAAATGTGATACATGGTATAATGCCGCTCTAGACTTCGTCCCCAGGACATACTTTAATACGAGAGAAAAATCTCAATATATTGTTCCAGCTAAAACACTTTGTAAATAAATACAATATATGCATTTTACTTTCACAAACAAATAAGTGAATTCTTGGTGCACAAAAGCTTTAGTGTTTTCATTCCTGTTGCCTTCTATTAAGCCTTTAAGAAGTGACATGGCATATTATTAGGATAAATGCCAAGACCCCCTCTATTTTTCCCCCTCCAAAATAAGTGCTAATTGTACTCTCAAGAAAGATTGCACAGCATTTAGGGAACAAAAAAAATATAGCTTTACCCTCTGTTTCATTATAAATCAATGCATTACGTTTCCTGCTTCTCACATGTCAGCTCTTAATGTTCTCTTGCTGTACTCATGCATGCTGGGATAATAGTCCATGGTGTTTCTTCTCAAAAGAGCTTTAAAAAAAAAATATGAAGGAATCATTTAAAAAAAAAAATACCTCAAATGGTCTTAATGTTAATTTGAAAATAGGAGGAGATGGCGTTCAGGATCAGATTCATTTTTTTAGTTCACAGAGGACCTCAATGGTTCAACTCTTTTTCTTCTCTGTGGTGGACTTTGGAAGATCTGTCTTTCATATTTAGGACATTGCTGGTGAGAGACATCCTCGGGCATGTAGAGGCATGTGCTTACTTAGTGGATGTGGCCAAGGTTTGGTGTCAAACCAAGAGTTTTACTCAAGAACGTCTCAAGTTGATGTTAATCTGCATTTATGAGGACTCAGCTTGTGTCTCACTTGGACTACGTCTCTCTTAGTCCCTCAGTGGTGAGACTCCCCTGCAATCTCATGGAGACAAATTACTTTTGCATGCTGCCCTGCAGAAGGGCAAAATAATGATTAGTCCAGTTACTTCCTGTGGGATCTTCTCATTAATTAACTAATTGCTTACTTCTGGACATACTCATATTCAACATTATGTAGGGGGGGGGGGGGGTAGGTAAAAGTTTTATATGGGTCCAGAAAAACACTGACTAGCTGTACACCCATGGCCGTTTGGCAGGGGGGGGTGCAAAATTGGGCACTTGTCCTCTCCCGATGGAAAGTCAAACAGGCCCTTTGGAGTAGCAATCAAGTGAGGGACAAGTAGTAGGCTGCATCTCCTATAATATATAGTTAGCCATTACTGGGTGAGCACCATAGGAATTGTAGACTGGGGTATATGAGACTAATCTCCACCAGCCAGCTATTGTAAAGTTCTCAAGTTGCACAGGTACATGGTGTTCTGTTACCATCTGGTACCACGGTCAGATAATTTGTCCTATAAATGGGTAACTAACATTTGCCTCCCACCAGGAAATTCTTCTCCTGACCCAACAAAGGGGTAGGCAATGAGGAGGATGTAAGGAGTTGTTGGGGTGGGATAGGGGAAAAGTGGGGAGGGTATATTGTCCCCCATGAAACAAATCCTTTGTCCATTGCGATAAACTGTAACCGCTCATCTAGGACTTTTATGATATCTCAGTCGCCCCCTCCCACCGGTTAAGCCCGGTCGCTGGGTTTGTTCTGTAAAGGATTAACTGTCTGGCTTGGTGGGGATTGGCCAAGGGTGTAAATCACCCTCCATGTTAAGAGCAAGTAACTGTCACTCCTATCTTGATTTGTTGGCTAAGTTAAGGGGCCAAACTCAAACGAGCGCCAGTGAGTCTAAGCTCTAGTCCATGGCTCAGCGTCCCGTTGGTCCCTACTGCCCTGGCCCAAATGGGATTGGGATTCACGACTGTGTGGAGATAATCCTTTTGAGTTTTCTATTGTTCAATCAGCTTTTATGCTGATGTGTAAATGTATAAATATACTGACTGTACTACAATAAAATGTACTTCTTTTGCTTTTCAAGAGAGACGTGTCTGTGGATTATTTGCGAACAAATAGGAGAGTCCCAGGTGAATATTTATGGGCATTTAACGAATCCATAGTGGGCTATACTAGGATATTTAATCCCTGGTGGACACATTTACCAACCTTGGTTAACCGTCTCATCACATCCATGTGTATAAAAACTGAGGGAAATAAAACTTGCAGGTGTATATTTATACACACACTTTTCAACTAAAGCTTTGCTTTTTGCATGTTTGAAACACTTTGTATGTTGCATTTTGTTTCCTCCCAGGCTCCAGCCAAATGCTGACAGCTGAGAGGGAGGATCAGTAGAAGCTACACACCTGATATTTTCAAACTTCAAATCTTTTTACAAAATTATCTAACTTTAATATGAAAAAAAAGTAGGCCGTTTCCAAGTCGGAGTGGACCTTTAACATTGTTTAAGCTTAAATTGGCTCTTACAACCCTGCTTTTTTTATTTGGAAAAATGAGTTTAAACGAGACAGAAAGTACAGAAGGGAGAAACGCTAGGGCAAGAGGACATAACCAAAAACAAGTGATGTTTAGAGGCACTGTATTATTATACAGAGCAGATGTATCAAATAGTCTTCTTCCAGAATTGTAGAGGTTAGTACAACGAAAGAACCTGAGCATGTAGAGGATGGAGATACAAGCGAGGACCACAGGACCACAAGTTTAACAGCAGGTGGAGAAATTAAGTTACTTTTTATTTGCCCTCACTATCTAAATTTCTAAGACAGATTTCTTTTGTCTGAAGTATTGATTTCTTACTAGTATTTATTTAATTTCATTAATCCAAACATACAGCATTTCGTATGAATTCAGAACGGTTTTACCTTGTGTCATTTTTCTATGTTGCTCATTTTGAATATATTTGAAATTCACTCACCGCATTTGCTGGAATATAAGACGACCCTGATTATAAGACAACACCTCAAACTTTGGATATTTCTTTAGGAAAAAAAATTAAAAAGCCTGAATATAAGACTATCCCATATGAAAAAAAGTTTAACTTGTATATATTGTTTCTGCCATCTCAGTGGGCTGTATATAACACGGAAAAAGGGAAGGGTTTGGGGGAAATTGGCAGGAGTGTTGCTGTAGGAACAGTAAAAACTTTAATATACTTGATATGATGTGTTGAGGAGATAATAAGGGGATAATAAGAAGAATAACTGGATAGATCTCTTTTCTGGCTTCCTTTCTTTTTGGAGCCAATGTTTTTATCTGGTGATTAAAGTAAACATATCATGCCTTGCCTTATCTACAGCAGCTATGCCAATGTCATAGATACTGGATATTAATATGTAAAAACCCACTCGGTATCCAGGCTCTGGTATGTTCAACATGCTGCTGGCTTATTAAGAGCTGACCTTTTCTTTATAATTTGTGATTTTTTTTTCTTCTCTAGAAATATCTAACGTATTTGAAAGCCGGTGCCCAGATTCCAGACTGAGACAGTGGCAGAGACTAAAATAAAAAGCATCATTTATTTTCTACTACTGCGCTAACATAGTTAACAACAGTCACAAGTTTTCCAGGACAGTCCTGTTTATTATTATTTTTTTTTGGGGGGGGGGGGGGGTGATGTCATGTCCTGTCAGAGTCGGATCTACCCTGGCATTAATACTGCCTATGTGGAGAGTTCAGTACTGTGCGCAGGCAGCATTGTGACTAAACTGTGTAAGTCTAAGAGACAAGAGCACTCTAAATGAAGAGAACTGATTGCCAGAATCCCAAGATGGCTCCCAGGGTTATAGAAAATCGCGTGACGACATATGGCATCACATGACTCCACCCCTTTTTGCCCCGGGAGCCAGCTGAAGAAAGATGGCAAGTATGTGCTTTACAAACCCCATAAGGGAGCATGCAATGTCTCCAAAGGGGGGGGGGGGGGGGGAATGAATATTAAATGAATTTCTAAAATGAAAGATTAGTATACTTTATTGTTTGGCAAGGTGGCCCAAGGGGAATTTGCCCCTGGGCTGCCCTGTGATGGTCTGGTGTTGCACCAATCCATAGCAACGTCTACCTTTCATCACAATTTTCTTGTCTCTTTATCAGTCACTGTACCTTATCTGTCAACATATCGCTCTTGATGCACATTTACAAAGCCAATATTAACTGAAAATGTAATGATGATGTTCTATAGACCTTCACAGGCCTGGTACAGATACTTTGCCTATCTATGGCCGGGGGTAGGGTTGCACAGTTAATAACAAGGTCAGGAACTCCGGTTCTAGAGTTTGCCATTGACAAGGTTCCATATTGTTTCCAAAGCCCCATTTGAATGCATTGATTTCGGATCTTCTAACATAATGTAGGATGAGGACAAGTATGACATTCTATGGCAGTCACAGAATACATTTCAATGTGTAAACATTCGCAGTCACAGTCCGGATGTTCAGAATTATTTTAATGAATCAGACAACCATACGGACGCCTCTTGCCCATTCCTATGTATGACGCACAATAAAGATCAGATCATTATGTTACTGTCACTAGCTTTCATTTAGACAGCAGCAACTAATTCCCCTGAGCTAAATAAGTCTGTAAAATATATTAAAATACTTAAAAGAGAACTGTCACCCCAAAAAAAGCAAGTTCTGTTTAATTGAAAGATTGTAACAAGTGTAAGAAGAGAAAATCTTTAATAAAAGAATACGAATAAAGTATCTTATTAAGCCTGCTTCCCTTGTATGTCTCTATCAGTGGGGGGACATGGTGTTTAGAATCTTGGGTCAGAGTTGAACCATCTGATTCAAGATGTCCGCCCCCTGGTAGAGCCATACAAACAGAAAGGGCTCAATAAGGTACTTTATTTGTATTCTTTCATTATAGCATTTCTATTTAAAATGGTCAACTTGAGGCAATCTTTCAGTTAAGCATTACTTCCCGACAGTTTATAGCTGGGTACCTTGTAGTGCAGTATGAACAAGTAACAGTTCGGATGATAGAGGCCAGTAACAAGATGGATAAGGCAGCAAAGGAAAAACACAATACTTGGATTCCAGCAACGCGATGGTTAAAGCAGGAACAACCCACACTTGTAATCCGGCACTGAGATGGTTAATGCAGGAACACACCACATTTATAATCAGCACTGAAATGGTTAATTCAGGAACACACCACACTTGTAATCAGCACTGAGATGGTTAACGCAAGAACACACCACACTTGTAATCCAGCACTGAGATGGTTAACGCAGGAACACACCACACTTGCAATCAGCACTGAGATGATTAACGGAGGAACACACCACACTTGTAATCCAGCACTGAGATGGTTAACGCAGGAACACACCACACTTGCAATCAGCACTGAGATGATTAACGGAGGAACACACCACACTTGTAATCCAGCACTGAGGTGGTTAACGCAGGAACACACCACACTTGTAATCCAGCACTGAGGTGGTTAACGCAGGAACACACCACACTTACAATCAGCACTGATATAGTTAATACAGGAACACACCCCACTTGTAATCCAGCACTGAGATGGTTAACGCAGGAACACACCCCACTTGTAATCCAGCACTGAGATGGTTAACGCAGGAACACACCACACTTGTAATCTGCACTGAGATTTTTAACGCAGGAATACACCACACTTGTAATCCAGCACTGAGGTGGTTAATGCAGGAACACACCATACTTGTAATCCAGCACTGAGGTGGTTAACCCAGGAGCACACCACACTTGTAATCCAGCACTGAGATAGTTAATGCAGGAACACACCCAACTCATTGTAATAGCCAGGGTCAGGGTCACCAGATATACTGAATCTCTTAATTCATACATTTGTTTGGAATTCTGCAGATTGCACACATAAGACTTGCCCCAGTCCCCAGATTGCACACATAAAACTTGCCCCAGCACCCATATTGCACACATAAAACTTGCCCCAGCACCCATATGACTTTCCCCAGCACACATATTGCACACATAAAACTTGTCCTAGCACCCATATTGCACACATAAGACTTGCCCCAACATCTTTATTGCACATATAAGACTTAACCAAACACCTAGATTAGGGTTGCCACCTGGCCGGTATTTTACTGGTAGGCCGGTAAAAAATTGGCATCAGGCCAAGGTTAAGTCTATGAAGACAGTACCAAGACCAATATTTTTTTGAAGAAAAGGTGGCAACCCTAACCAAATTGCAAACAAGACTTCCTCCAGCACCTAGACTGCACACATAGGACTTACCCCAGCACCCAAATTAAACAAAAGGTTTTGCTTCAGCATCCAGATTAACACACAGGACTCTGCCTACGTTTGTGACCGGGACCAGGGACACTAAATCGCCATTTTGGAGCTTTTGTTCATAAAGAATAAACCATGATAATGCTGCATGGGGCTAACCGTTTAACACCAACCTGGGGTCCAAAAGTAGATTCGATTTGGCAAACCACAAATAGGTCTACTCAATAAAGAGAAAACTGCAGGGAACTGAGATTGATATGTCATGTAATCTAAAGCCTGGCACAAGCTGCCACAACCCTTCCAGTGATCACACGTAAGTAAAGGTTTGCTGACATTTTTCAGGGACACAGCTTTCTGAAGACTTCAGAGTGAAAAGATAATACATGATATTTGCTCACAGCATGGATCTTTCCTTTCTCTGAAACCTTCCATTAGTGACGACTGACAGTGGGTCAGAATAAGAATTTTATAGCCCTCTCTAGACTTTTCAACATGTTTCTTTAATTATAATTAGTCTTTGTTTCCTTTACAACCCCTTGGTTTTGAAGTGGAGGGGCTTTCCCATTACCTATGAGCCCACCATAGCTTTGTTGTGTGTGCTTCTCATACTGGTCCAAGAAACTCATTAACCAACCATTCAAATGAGATCCCATTAAGGATGAATCAACTGGCATGATAGGTTATCTGACTCTGCACCTCTGTCCCGGGCTATGTGTATAGAATGTCTAGTACAGCCGTGCATGAGAGGTTATCTGACTCTGCACCTCTGTCCCAGGCTATGTGTATAGACTGTCTAGTACAGCCGTGCATGAGAGGTTATCTGACTCTGCTCCTCTGTCCCGGGCTATGTGTACAGACTGTCTAGTACAGCTATGCATGAGAGGTTATCTGACTCTGCACCTCTGTCCTGGGCTATGTGTATAGACTGTCTAGTACAGCTGTGCATGAGAGGTTATCTGACTCTGCACCTCTGTCCTGGGCTATGTGTACAGACTGTCTAGTACAGCCGTGCATGAGAGGTTATCTGACTCTGCACCTCTGTCACCGGCTATGTGTATAGACTGTCTAGTACAGCTGTGCATGAGAGGTTATCTGACTCTGCACCTCTGTCCCGGGCTATGTGTATAGACTGTCTAGTACAGCTGTGCATGAGAGGTTATCTGACTCTGCACCTCTGTCCTGGCTATGTGTACAGACTGTCTAGTACAGCCGTGCATGAGAGGTTATCTGACTCTGCACCTCTGTCCTGGGCTATGTGTACAGACTGTCTAGTACAGCCGTGCATGAGAGGTTATCTGACTCTGCACCTCTGTCACTGGCTATGTGTATAGACTGTCTAGTACAGCTGTGCATGAGAGGTTATCTGACTCTGCACCTCTGTCCCGGGCTATGTGTAAAGACTGTCTAGTACAGCCATGCATGAGAGGTTATCTGACTCTGCACCTCTGTCCTGGGCTATGTGTACAGACTGTCTAGTACAGCTGTGCATGAGAGGTTATCTGACTCTGCACCTCTGTCCCGGGCTATGTGTATAGACTGTCTAGTACAGCCGTGCATGAGAGGTTATCTGACTCTGCACCTCTGTCCGGGCTATGTGTAAAGACTGTCTAGTACAGCTGTGCATGAGAGGTTATCTGACTCTGCACCTCTGTCACCGGCTATGTGTATAGACTGTCTAGTACAGCTGTGCATGAGAGGTTATCTGACTCTGCACCTCTGTCCCCGGCTATGTGTATAGACTGTCTAGTACAGCTGTGCATGAGAGGTTATCTGACTCTGCACCTCTGTCCCGGGCTATGTGTATAGACTGTCTAGTACAGCTGTGCATGAGAGGTTATCTGACTCTGCAACTCTGTCCCTGGCTATGTGTATAGACTGTCTAGTACAGCTGTGCATGAGAGGTTATCTGACTCTGCACCTCTGTCCTGGGCTATGTGTATAGACTGTCTAGTACAGCTGTGCATGAGAGGTTTTCTGACTCTGCACCTCTGTCCCAGGCTATGTGTACAGACTGTCTAGTAAAGCAGTGCATGAGAGGTTATCTGACTCTGCACCTCTGTCCCGGGCTATGTGAACAGACTGTCTAGTACAGCTGTGCATGAGAGGTTATCTGACTCTGCCCCTCTGTCACTGGCTATGTGTATAGACTGTCTAGTACAGCCGTGCATGAGAGGTTATCTGACTCTGCACCTCTGTCACTGGCTATGTGTATAGACTGTCTAGTACAGCCGTGCATGAGAGGTTATCTGACTCTGCACCTCTGTCCCGGGCTATGTGTATAGACTGTCTAGTACAGCTGTGCATGAGAGGTTATCTGACTCTGCACCTCTGTCCCAGGCTATGTGTACAGACTGTCTAGTACAGCTGTGCATGAGAGGTTATCTGACTCTGCACCTCTGTCCCGGGCTATGTGTATAGACTGTCTAGTACAGCTGTGCATGAGAGGTTATCTGACTCTGCACCTCTGTCCCGGGCTATGTGTATAGACTGTCTAGTACAGCCGTGCATGAGAGGTTATCTGACTCTGCACCTCTGTCCCGGGCTATGTGTATAGACTGTCTAGTACAGCCGTGCATGAGAGGTTATCTGACTCTGCACCTCTGTCCCGGGCTATGTGAACAGACTGTCTAGTACAGCTGTGCATGAGAGGTTATCTGACTCTGCCCCTCTGTCACTGGCTATGTGTATAGACTGTCTAGTACAGCCGTGCATGAGAGGTTATCTGACTCTGCACCTCTGTCACTGGCTATGTGTATAGACTGTCTAGTACAGCCGTGCATGAGAGGTTATCTGACTCTGCACCTCTGTCCCGGGCTATGTGTATAGACTGTCTAGTACAGCCGTGCATGAGAGGTTATCTGACTCTGCACCTCTGTCCCGGGCTATGTGTATAGACTGTCTAGTACAGCCGTGCATGAGAGGTTATCTGACTCTGCACCTCTGTCCCAGGCTATGTGTATAGACTGTCTAGTACAGCCGTGCATGAGAGGTTATCTGACTCTGCACCTCTGTCCTGGGCTATGTGTACAGACTGTCTAGTACAGCCGTGTATGAGAGGTTATCTGACTCTGCACCTCTGTCCCGGGCTATGTGAACAGACTGTCTAGCACAGCCATGCAATTCTAATACAACGGGAATTTTCTCCAAGGAGTCCATGTGTAAAGTGGATATAGGAGGCGATTGAGGCTTAATTTATGAAAACCAAGGCCAAAGTAGGCGAATAGATAAAAATATCCCCTTCAGCTGAATGGGAGGATCCTTCCAACTTGGCTTCTTTGTCTTTGAAATTTGAAATTAGCTACTATTCTCTCTTTGTTGGATTAAGCCCTTCCTATATAAATCCCACTGAACCTTGTAGTACGCTCTCTTATGATTATCGTAAAAAAGGTCAAACAATTAACATTTTGAAAATCACGAATGAAGTTCACAATTTCTTTGAAAATATAGCAGGTCACCATCCCCCTTCCAATCCCCCCCCCCCCCCCCAGTTCAGTATTTCATAGTTAGATTTAGAACATCTCCCACACAAAATACACATTGTGCCATGCAAGCGGAAAGCTGACATTATACCGAGTTACAGGAATCAGTTATACATTATACATACAGTATATATTTATAAATAAACAGCAATAGAAACATAGAATGTGTCGGCAGAGAAGAACCATTCGGTCCATCTAGTCTGACCATTTATTTTTTGAGTTCTTTTATTTGTCCCCCGTTCCCGGTCTTATAGCTAGGATAGCCTTGTGTCTATCCCAAGATGCTTTAACCTTTCCTGGTAAGGTTTATCCTTCAACCCATGAACCAGTTTAGTAGCCCTTCTCTGAACTCTCTCCAAAGTATCAATATCCTTCTGGAGATAAGGTCTCCAGTACTGCGTACAATACTCCAAGTGAGGTCTCACCAGTGCTCTGTACAATGGCATGAGCACTTCCCTCTTCCTACTGCTAATACCTCTCCCTATGCAACCAAGCATTCTGCTAATACCTCTCCCTATGCAACCAAGCATTCTGCTAGCATTTCCTGCTGCTCTATTGCATTGCCTACCTACCTTCAAGTCCTCTGAAATTATTACTCCTAAATCCCTTTCCTCAGATGTTGAGGTTAGGACTGTACCAAATAGTCTATATTCTGCTTTTGGGTTTTTACGCCCAAGGTGCATAATCTTGCACTTGTCCACATTAAATGTCAGTTGCCACTGCTCTGACCATTTTTCTAGTTTAGCTAAATCATTTGCCATTTGGCTTATCCCTCCATGAATATCAACCCTGCTGCAAATCTTTGTATCATCAGCAAAAAGACATACTTTGCCAACAAGACCTTCTGCAATATCGCTAATAAAAATATTAAAGAGAATGGGTCCAAGTACAGATCCCTGAGGTACCCCACTAGTAACAAGACCTTGCATCGAATATACCCCATTGACTACAACTCTCTGTTGCCTGTCACTCAGCCATTGTCTAATCCATTCAACACTATTGAAATCCAAACTCAAAGATTTCAGTTTATTGATAACCCTTCTATGTGCGACAGTGTCAAAAGCCTTACTGAAATCTAGGTAAGCAATGTCTACTGCAACACCCTGATCTATTATTTTAGTCACCCAATCAAAAAAATCAATAAGACTTTAGATGTTCAACAATCATATTCTTTAACAAGGTTTCCATTATTTTCCCCACTACTGAAGTAAGACTGAAGTATTGTTGCTCGCCTCCTCCCTACTACCTTTCTTGTGAATGGGCACAACATTAGCTAATTTCCAATCTTCTGGAACTACTCCCGTTAACAATGATTGGTTAAATAAATCTGTTATAGAGATATCTCTATATCTCTCTTAATCTGATTTAGAGATAATGAGAAACTCACTGCAGATGTGCTCAGTGAATCCTGTATTGGGGCTGCTACGGAGGCGGCAAGGTGGGGTGTGGGTGATGCAGTTGTAAAGCTGATTGGGCGTTGGGTACCACAGGATTCAGGTTTTACATACGCCATCACCTAGTCTTAAACTGGGTACCCAAGCCTTAGCTCCATTCCTGCTAACCTTCCCCACTCGACCCATTATTTTCGTGATTAAAAAAAAAAAAGAAGACAGTTCTTATAGGTTTAAACGTTTTATGAAATTCCCCCATGGGATTGTTGTTACCCCAGCATTTCCTGTCTTGTTGTGCAAGTCCACCTAGCTTTGTTTGCTGGCAGGTGTGGATCTGTGGTCATTCCTTTGTTTCCTGGTCAGCAGTCCACCCGCATAGGGGAACAGTTGGGTTTCCGTCTGACCGATACCAAGATCCGTTGGCTTGGATTTCTTGGCCTTCTTCGGGCTGATATGTCTTGGCGTATATCTCAAGCTGTGGACAGATGGGGTCCTCCTGATGTACTCGTCATTAGTCATTGGAGGTAAACCGATGCTCGGTTCTGTTATGAGATTTGACCTGTTTTATCAAAGCCAACATCCTACAGCTGTGGTTATGTTACCCAGACCTAGTCATCGTCTGGTCTGAAATCATATCAAGGCAATTCTGACATTCTGACCCAAGGGGTGGAATGCGTCAGGAAAAAGCTGAATCGCACTATTTATCACTTTGTGACATATAACGGTGGGATAATAACACGTTACCCGGACCTGGATGGCTCTGATGCCTCCCTGTACCACAAAGATGGAGTGCACCTCACTCCTATTGGGCTGGAATTTGGGGACCTTTCTGTTCAGTCCAGTGTTGACAAAGTGGTAGCGGTTTTTACAATGAATTAAACCTATGTCAGATCCTGGGGGACCCCATCCCAGTAAGGTAGGATGAATTACGATAATATGCTACCACTCAGTATTGGGTACCGATGGTACTAGGTTATTAGTTCCCATTGTATTGGCACTTGTTATTGATACTTAAAGTTAGTATCTGTTGTAGGTATATTATATTAATTAGTTATAGCTAATTTTATTAGCAAATAATGATTTATATATTACAGTATTTTCAAGAACTTGTGTCCTAATTGTTTGGAAATGGGGATAGAATATTTGGTATTCCACTGCCTGTATACAGCTTTACACACCCTACATATAGGCAGTTACTAATACCAGGACAGATGGATAGTGCAGTATATTGTTCTACATGATATGAACTCACATGTTCTAGAGCATTTCATTAGGAGCTTTCACCAGGGAGGTAAAAGTCCATGCCTTATATATACTTCTACTGAGAAAATGAATATTATTGCACATAATACTGTGGGAAGGACAATTTACCCTCCAGAGCAGAGGACAATACTGGAAGCCCTCCGCATGTTGATCTATAGCACAAATACTCACATGTACTGGAGCAGTTCATTGCTCCAAGCTTGCACCAATACAGTAGGGAAATGCCCATGTATTCAACACAGTTCTTTTCCATAGGTTTTGATTGCGAGAAGGAAGTTTGTGCCAGCAGATAGGGGTAAAAATAAGCAAAATCAGGAATGTGCAACTGGGAGAAAGAGACGAGGCAAACCCTGTACAGTGAAAAACATATTGAGAGAAGAAGATTTATGAAGGGAGATATGTGAAGAAAGGTTGGGAGGTTTGATGTTCTAGAGTCTAGGGGGCTCATGTACTAAACAAGTGCAGTGGGGAAAAAAGTAGGTAAAACATGAGTAAGGAGCAATTTGCGACAATTTGTAACATTCTGCGCTTTTCTTTTCCTGATTTGCTCCTCTTCCGTTTATTTAGCGTGCATTTTTCCGGTTGCGCTAATAAATTGCGTTTATATTTGCACACGCTAAAGAGTTTTGAGAATATTTTAGGAAAATATTCGCAAAATTGCCTAATTTTTATTCGCAATTATGCCCGGTTTTCTTCACAATTTTCTCATATGTACTATATGAGTAAAGGACAAAAATATATTTGCCTTTTTTTTGTACATGCCCCTCTAGGTGTTCAACTGTGGCCATCCAGCTGCTACCGAACTACAAATCACATAATTCAACCGCAAGCTTGCTATAATGGCATAGAATTATGGAAGTCTTAGTCCAGAAATAGCTGGAAGGCGGCAGTTGGACGTATAGGTGTCTATAGGATCTCTTAAAAAAAGAATAAGGCAAATGGAAGATTGGCATATTTGAGAGTCTGCTTAATAAAGAGAGAAGTGCGGGGAATCCAGATGGGCATTTCAAACTTTAGGCCAAACTAGACGAGTTGGAAAGAGATCTCCAATGCAGCTGAATGGCTTTATGTTTGAAATTCCCATCTCAGTTCCCGACAATGCTCTCTTTATTGAGTAGACTCTTCAGAGTTTTTCGCAGCAGGGAGAATAAAAGAGACAGAAACCTGAATTTGTTGTTGTAGTTACGTAAGGAAAATCTGTAAACCACATTAAAAAAATGTTCCCTTTTATAAACACTGTTGTATATATTGCACTGGAAAGCTAATTTAGGATCAAAAAGAAATAAACCATTTTCAAAGCTGCGCTATTTCAAAAATTAGATTTTTTTTTATAGCTATTGGAAGTAACCAATACATTAACTTTCAATAGACATTGTAACATCCTTTAAAAATAAATAAAGATTCAGCTATTTGTAGGAAGACTAGATATTACTTAATTATGTTACTTTTTTTTTATTTTTTCCCATCCCCTGCTATTCTAGTCTTTAATACAGAGATACCATCTGCATATGACTGACACTCTTTATGACGCTCGAGTGTACATGAGCATATTTATTTGTGTGCGGAACTTTATTTTGATAAAATCAATGAACACATTTTAAAAAAAAGAAAAAAAGAAGTTGTATGGGCCCAAGAAAAAATGGCTGCCCTGACAACCCTTGCCGTACAACTGGGGGGGGGGGGGGGGAAACAACCCTTCAAATCTGTGCACTAAACAGGCTCCTGAAATCTAGACTAAGCCACCGTGTGTCAACTTTTCTTCTAGTTATAGTGATAAAGAATATTGCTGGCTGATTTTCATTTACTTAGTGAGAGAAGAAAGTATAATTAACTATGGCATCAAATAATACTTGTTTGTATTTTCAAACGGATATCTTCGAGAGAGTATGTAAAGAGGAAAAGAAAAAAAAACACATAATACAAAATATAGTGTAGTCATTTTAATTTGTATTGTAAAACAAAGAATGAATGGAAGAAGAGAAGGTATCCTACTCACTTTTTGCAGAGCAATAGCCCTCAAGCAGTAGAATGAGGCCCCTCTAGGACAGAATATTCCTCTTATATATTTGGTAGGAATTTTGGTAGGTGCTGATGACAAAGGAGTCTTGTATAAATAAAATGCACCATCTCTTATTAGCTCATGGCAAAATCACAGAGGAAAGCAGTCTGACATGTCTCTCCAGGATGGCTTAATCAAAGCAACCGTCACGCAGAGCAGTTATATGATTTTTATTTTGTCAGTTTATCAGGAGCATTTTGAGGCTCACTATTCTTCTTTTATAGTAATCTTTTCCTGACTAAGGCATTCCTGTTCTATTTTGTTTTGCTTTTATAATTAACAATTCTCATGGTTAGGAACAGGAACGACAATGCTCTCTTTATTGAGTAGACTCTTCAGAGTTTTTCGCAGCAGGGAGAATAAAAGAGACAGAAACCTGAATTTGTTGTTGTAGTTACGTAAGGAAAATCTGTAAACCACATTAAAAAAATGTTCCCTTTTATAAACACTGTTGTATATATTGCACTGGAAAGCTAATTTAGGATCAAAAAGAAATAAACCATTTTCAAAGCTGCGCTATTTCAAAAATTAGATTTTTTTTATAGCTATTGGAAGTAACCAATACATTAACTTTCAATAGACATTGTAACATCCTTTAAAAATAAATAAAGATTCAGCTATTTGTAGGAAGACTAGATATTACTTAATTATGTTACTTTTTTTTTATTTTTTCCCATCCCCTGCTATTCTAGTCTTTAGGTCCTATTTTGGTAACTGGGATACGAGATATAAAAGGTATTGTTACAGACTCAAAGCTTAAAATTGATACAAAAGCAAAGTAGACAATAGAGACTTGGATGAGTCTTATGTGTATTTATATTCCAGAAACGGATACAAAAAGCGACTGTCTATCGTACTCTCATGCAATACAACTATTCAGCCTGGTAATTCGAACTTTGTCGGAATAGTGAAATGTATCATAATAATTGCTAGGGACACATGTGAGTATTAGATAGCATAGTCATCTCAGACTTTAGATTCATTAACTGTAACAAAACGATCGTTGCAATACAGATTGTAAAGTGTTTTACAAAGTAACGGATGTGTGTCTGCTGTCATTAGGTTAACCCCTTAATGCATATGGATGTATATAAACGTCCTGAAAAGCATGGATCTTGACAACCATGAGGACGTATATATACGTCCTGAGTTTAAATGTAGCATTGAGCTCCTTAGCGCAACGCTACATTCTGGCAGATATTCCCAGAAGCTGCTTCGGATCCCCTGAGTGTGCCCTTGGTCCCCCATGCCCCATCCCCCTCGCACATATGATCACCATGAATGTGATTGTATGTGTTCAAACACATAGGCAGTGAAAGCAGATCACTGGCTATGTGTTAAAGGTGTTACATGATGCCTTGGTCGAGGCATCATGCAACACCCTTTTCTGCACCCACGGGCACTGCGATCACCCGGTGATCGCGGGTGCCGTATTGAAGAGGTGCATGCTCCTCCAATATGGCGTGCCCAGCAGAAAGCGACGGAAGAAGTAAAAAAAAAAAAAAAACTCTTCTGTCGATCTGAAACTGTTGCTTGACTGGCCCTAGTGGCAGTCAGCAAAATTGCAGTTATAAAATAAAAAAATAAAAGTAAAAAGCTAACCCTAGATCTACTAACCCTAGATCTATGGTTAGGGTTAGAATTAGGGTTCGTACTAGGGTTAGGATTAAGGATTAAGGGGTGGGGGTAGATTTAGGGTTAGAGTTAAATTTAGGGTTCAGGTTGGGGTCAAAAGGTCACTTTTTGGTTAGGAAACAAAAAAACACTATTATTGGTTATTGCCCAAATACTTGGAAAAAACCCAGAAAATGTCCGTGTTGGAGTTCGAGGTTCGACTATAATCTGAAAGTCTTTAAACCGAAAGTCATTCAGTTTTTAGACTTTCGGTTTATAGAAAAGCCAATAGCATTACATGTATTCTATAAGCCGAAAGTCTATAAACCGAAAGACATTTGGTTTATAGACTTTCGGTTTATAGAATACATGTAATTCTATGCTATTCTATAAGCCGAAAGTCTATAAACCGAAGGTCGTTCGGTTTATAGACTTTCGGCTTATAGAATACATGTAATACTGTTGGCTTTCTATAAACCGAACTAGAGTCCCCACTCATAAGAATTTGTTATGAATGGGGACTCTATTTCGGTTTATAAAAAGCCAATAGTATTACATGTATTCCATAAGCCGAAAGTCTATAAACCGAAAGACATTCTGTTTATAGACTTTCTTTTTATAGAATAGCAATAGCATTAAATGTATTTTATAAAACGGAAGTCTATAAAGCGAATGTCTTTCGGTTTATAGACTTTCGGTTTATGGAATACATGTAATGCTATTGCTATTCTATGAACCGAAATAGAGTCCCCATTCATACGAATAGGTCAATTGACCTTTTCTTATGAATGGGGACTCTATTTAGGTTTATAGAATAGCAATAGCATTACATGTAATACATCTGAGATTCAAATAGAACCTAATTCTAATTGTTTTGGGTGCTAAATAGTACAGTATTTTTAATTTGTATGTATTTTATTTTTTTTAAGTTATTTCCCTATCCATATTTGCTTGCAGGGCACTTGTCCTACTCTTACCCACATTTTACTTCCTTTTGCAGCCCTCTAGCCCTTTCCAGGACTATTTTAGAGGCATTTTAGTGGCCAAAAGTCTGTGTCCCCATTGACTTCAATGGGGTTCGGGGTCAAGTTCGAGCACGGACCCGGACTTTTTCCAAAGTTCGCTCGAACTTCTCGAACCCGAACATCCAGGTGTCCGCTCAACTCTAGTTGTGAATTAACCTCTCCAGGAATAGGGAGAGTGTTTATTAAAGAGCCAGTGTCCGTGGCTATGTCTATAAAGGACCACAGTCCAGCCGATGGCCTCTATTTTAGAGGATGAATACTTACATTCCATTAATGGATAGATTTCACTTACATTCTGTATGGGGACCATACTATCATTATACATACCTTGTGCTGTTATGTTTTTATTATCTCTATTGGCACTCTCACCCTCTGCTAACCCCCTGCCTTCTTTAAACCACTCATACCCAACCTCGTCCCCTTCCTTATGCTTACCATCTCCCTGCCTCCGTCGCTTTCTTCTTCCTTCCTTCTCACTCCCATCTATAATCCTCCCTTCTTCACAAGCAGAGCATACAGAGATACCATCTGCATATGACTGACACTCTTTATGACGCTCGAGTGTACATGAGCATATTTATTTGTGTGCGGAACTTTATTTTGATAAAATCAATGAACACATTTAAAAAAAAAGAAAAAAAGAAGTTGTATGGGCCCAAGAAAAAATGGCTGCCCTGACAACACTTGCCGTACAACTGGGGGGGGGGGGGGGGGGTATCTTCGAGAGAGTATGTAAAGAGGAAAAGAAAAAAAAACACATAATACAAAATATAGTGTAGTCATTTTAATTTGTATTGTAAAACAAAGAATGAATGGAAGAAGAGAAGGTATCCTACTCACTTTTTGCAGAGCAATAGCCCTCAAGCAGTAGAATGAGGCCCCTCTAGGACAGAATATTCCTCTTATATATTTGGTAGGAATTTTGGTAGGTGCTGATGACAAAGGAGTCTTGTATAAATAAAATGCACCATCTCTTATTAGCTCATGGCAAAATCACAGAGGAAAGCAGTCTGACATGTCTCTCCAGGATGGCTTAATCAAAGCAACCGTCACGCAGAGCAGTTATATGATTTTTATTTTGTCAGTTTATCAGGAGCATTTTGAGGCTCACTATTCTTCTTTTATAGTAATCTTTTCCTGACTAAGGCATTCCTGTTCTATTTTGTTTTGCTTTTATAATTAACAATTCTCATGGTTAGGAACAGGGCAGCCTGACCTGATTTAGACACTACACTGTGTTTTTTTTCGTGGCAGAGAATACAGGATCATAGAAAAAAAAAAAACATGAAAAGATTTTTTTTTTTTTTTTATAACAGTCTTTACTCTCGGATGTATAGTGCTTATTATATGTCTGCCCTGTATAGTGATCTGGCCAAACAGAAAGAACAAAAAAAACTTCCATTTAGAAAAGATTATACTTGGGTTTTCTTTTTCTTTTCTTTTTTTATTCTTGATGATTCATAATAATTTTCTTTCAGGGCCCAACGTGTGCTGCTTAATGAAGATTAATGAGGTTCATTTATTTATCATTTTAATTAATTGCGTTGCCTGTATCACTGCAATTTGTCATCCCAAGAAGTAACTCCAGGAACAAAAAAAAAAAAAAAATAACACACACGGTATGTTATTTGCCCCCAGAGATCTTTCTTTAATGGCTCAATACAAATACACTCAAACTAAACCTAAATGGAAATTAGAAAAAGCCACGGCTAGACATTAATAGCTTAGAAAGCTGTGCAGTGCCCCCAATAACCTGTATAATACCGTAATTATCTTCTAATAAATAGTGTAGTACAAAAACTTAACTGTTTATTTATGAAACCGGGAATTTTGTAGAATGGGCAAAAGAAGTCGCCAACTGTAGCTCTCAATACCGGATTTTGATAAAATCCCTAATTCTGATATTTCTCAAGTTATTTTGGCCTAAATTTTATGAAAATTCATAGTGCAGTGAACAGACCACCAGGACATATTGATAAGTATTAACTGCCAGTATAACAGGGGGCCGGGCTGGGATGTTTCTTTCTGTCAGGCTGTCTATTTTTTTTTTTGTTTGTTTCTTTGATTGGAGTTTATTGGAATATAACTGTTCTGCATAGGACTGTGAGAAGATTTTGCAGTGTGATCTCACTTGCATTGTACCTTCTGCAGGAGGGCAGATAAATGTTATATTTAGCTATACAACTAGTGAACTAAACATGCAGATGTATCATTCACCTGATATTATATGCCTGCTCTGTACAGGCTCCTGTGTAATATATGTATGCACACACTGCAAGTATAGTTATCATTCACCTGGTATTATTATATGTCTGCTCTGTACAGACTCCTGTGTAATATATGTATGCACACATTGCAAGGATAGTTATCATTCACCTGGTATTATTATATGTCTGCTCTGTACAGGCTCCTGTGTAATATATGTATGCACTCATTGCAAGTATAGTTATCATTCACCTGGTATTATTATATGTATGATCTGTACAGACTCCTGTGTAATATATTTATGCACACATTGCAAGTATAGTTATCATTCACCTGGTATTATTATATGTCTGCTCTGTACAGACTCCTGTGTAATATATGCATGCACATACTGCAAGTATAGTTATCATTCACCTGGTATTATTATATATGTGCTCTGTACAGACTCCTGTGTAATATATGTATGCACACATTGCAAGTATAGTTATCATCATTCACCTGGTATTATTATATATGTGCTCTGTACAGACTCCTGTGTAATATATGTATGTACACATTACAAGTATAGTTATCATCATTCACCTGGTATTATTATATATGTGCTCTGTACAGACTCCTGTGTAATATATGCATGCACACACTGCAAGTATAGTTATCATTCACCTGGTATTATTATATGTCTGCTCTGTACAGACTCCTGTGTAATATATGTATGCACACATTGCAAGTATAGTTATCATCATTCACCTGGTATTATTATATGTGTGCTCTGTACAGGCTCCTGTGTAATATATGTATGCACACACTGCAAGTATAGTTATCATTCACCTGGTATTATTATATGTCTGCTCTGTACAGGCTCCTGTGTAATATATGTATGCACACACTGCAAGTATAGTTATCATTCACCTGGTATTATTATATGTCTGCTCTGTACAGACTCCTGTGTAATATATGTATGAACACATTGCAAGTAAAGTTTCATTCACCTGGTATTATTATATTTCTGCTCTGGACAGACTCCTGTGTAATGTATGTATGCACACACTGCAAGTATAGTTATCATTCACCTGGTATTATTATATGTCTGCTCTGTACAGACTCCTGTGTAATATATGTATGCACACATTGCAAGTAAAGTTTCATTCACCTGGTATTATTATATTTCTGCTCTGGACAGACTCCTGTGTAATATATGTATTGACATGCAAACCTCTAATTTATGAGTAAATTAAACCTATGCAGAATACAGAAATTCAAATAGTAATGAACATATACATTTTATTTTCAAGTAATTAACTTTATTATGCTTGAGAAAAAAAAGGTAAGTTATTTTCTAGACACAGTAAAAGCAAAAGCTGTGACCTCTTCCACATAGCACATCCTTCCAAAGTCCGGTGGGATTGGAAACAATGCGAAAAGCAGCAAAAGAGGGCGATTTCTCTCCTATTGTGCTTTATATTCTCTAAGAAAAAAGTAAAAGAAGCTCTGCTTGAAATCTGCTGACCAACATTACCATTATATATCTTTCTTTCACACAAACTGTCGGTGTTAAAAAGGAAAACTGTAAATTGTGCTGTTAGACACGTCCCAGTACAATATCCCTCACTCAATTTTCTCTGTCAGTAAGAAGCTCAGAATAAAGCCAGCTCCCCCGCCCCCTTCCCCCCTCCCCCCCTCGCACTCCCCCCCCCCCCCGCTCCCTCTCTATACACACAATACCTATTTATTTATGATGTGGTTACGAGACAGTATAATAGGTTAAAATAGGCCGAAGATTAGTGGAGTCGGCCTAGTATTGTCAAATAAACACACGAGGATTAATGATTGTATACTGACGATACATATATTTTTAACTATTTCTGAAAAAACGTATAGTTTTCAGTGAAAAAATTAAACCAAATCTTTTATTTTACATAACCCATATATAAAGGATGGTTGTTTTTTAAAGGTGATAAGAGTTGTGTTTGCAAATATAGGATAGAATTAACCTCTGCACATGCAGCATGTGACCTGTGCGCTGATCTTGCTCCGCCCACATAAGCTGATTTGGCCATTTTTTTTACGGACACGTATATATATATATATATATATATATATATATATATATATATATATATATATATTCACGTTGAATTGCGGGATGGCTTAATTAGTTTTTTTTCTTCTCTTTTACATATTTTATCTTTCAGTTTATTTAAATATATAGATCATAAAAACACAGGCAAATTAGTTTATCCCGTAGGTTATGTGTGTGCGCCGTAAATCATTCCAGAGGGCACTATTAAAAAAATAAAAAAATGAAAAAATAGCACCATTTTGCTACACCCAACAATCAAAAGCAGGATGTAAGAGACAAAAACAAATAAAAGTAATAAAGGCAAACATTTAGACAGGTGTAGGAAATGTCATAAATCTCATTATTCTGGATGAAATGTGTGGATCTTGACAGTTGTAGCCTCGACTACCAGGATGTGTCTTTACCATAAATAGAAACACATGGCACAGACGTTGTGGGTAGAAAAGGCCACAGCCATTTCATTTAATTATACATGTCATTGCCTCCAACCTTAACATAAACATCATAATAAATACAAAGATAAATATACAAAATTAGGCAATGACAAACCCACATATTCGCACATATATGTCATAAATGACATGAACCTCATAATTAACCAATAACTTTATTAACATAGTTAACATAACCAAGGAAACATGTCCTGAACCAACTTGCTCCCCAGGGGCCCAATGTCCATCGAAATCCACTGCCAGGCAGACCTTCTGCCCAGCCCACCAACAGGCTAAGAGCCCCCAGCTTAGCTCAGAAACTCTCTCGTTATCCATTTGAACTATGGCTGACTCCCGATATTCCAGCCATAGACCCCCCCCTAAGGAGCAAGTTACCGCCAGCTGTGACAACGTATGCTCCGACAAGTCCCATCCGATGCGACGCTGCATCTGAAACACAGAAATACCAAGTATGCAACCTAACATCCTAATTTAGGGAGTGCGGGCAAGAAAATTCTGGTAGGACAAAAGATCTGAAGGTTTTCCCCAGTGTCCAGAATTAAATACCCTCTGGTCCCCACCCCCAACTCCTCCCTTAATACTTTACCACCAATAGATACAGCCTTGCTACAGCACAAGCTGTCAAGGCCCTCCTGCACCAAGGCGTCTCCGTGGGCTGCATTGTCAGCCATCGCGGCTCCTTACTTCCATATCCAAAAATGTATTCCCCGATCTAAAGAAACAGACCTCTGATCAACAGACTGGGAGAAAACTGAGGACATAGAACAAATATATATATGATTTGAAATGTCCTGATAATGTGACTTATACTGCTGTGATGTAAATGTCAAGATATCAGTTGCAGACTATCTATATTAAAAGGGCCTGCCTTCTTTGGGTTGAAGAGAAATATTACACACGATGTACACTATATACAGGAAGATAATCAGATGGACACAACAGATATGTATGCATTGCCACACAATATCAATTAGCCCTGAAGAGAAATTGTGAAAAATGTTAATATTTCACATAGTGCCGGAACATGTCCTGAGTGCTGGTCGTTGGGATTAGCCCTTAGAGTGCAAATGGGTGCTGGGGCAAGTCCTAAGTGCATTTCTAGGTGCTGGGGCAAAGTTCTGAGTGCATTCCCGGGCAAAGTCCTGAGTGCAAACCTGGTTGTGGAGCAAAGTTCTGAGTGCTAAATGGTTTGCTGGGGCTGAACGCAAATATGTTGGGTGAGTGCAAATCTGGGTGCTGTGGTAAAGCCCTGTGAGTGTAATCCGGGTGCTTGGGTAAATGATGGGTGTAATCTGGGTGCTCTGGGTAAATGATGGGTGTAATCTGGGTGCTCTGGGTAAATGATGGGTTTAATCTAGGTGCTCGGGGTAAGTCCTGGTGCAACGTGGATGTAGAGGAAGAAAGTAAAAACAAGAAATGTTTTTTATATCAATAACCTTTTTATTACATATGTAAAAAGTTGAATTATAATAATGTTTTTATTTAGCCCTTGAAAATGTGTAAAATGTGCAATGTGGCTCTCATACTGAACAATTCTGAAACTTTAACTCCGCTTCTCATACAGCGCAAATCACACAAATGAGAATTCACTTTCTGAACTGAGGCGTCTCTTGTACATGAAACAGTTCAAGACAATTAGCTCCTCTATGCTTCATTTCACCCAATAGCATTCAGAAAATGTGCTCTGTGCTCATGTTAGTGGCTAATTGGTTACTGTGTAGCACCTCACACAGCAGCAGTTAGGCCCGATTAACCCTGTGGGTGCCTTGGACTCCATGCTTCATATCGAAAGAATCTGTGTATCAACAAGGAATGGCAGCCTCAGAAACAAGTGGGGAGTTGGTGGGTTAAAGGGACACTAAAGGTTATTTTTTTACATGTGCTTCTAATATAGAAGCACAAGTGAAATGTCTGTTGTCCCTTGTATGAGGATGAACTGGCAGGTACTTTTGATAGTACACGCCAGTTTATTCTCTGACCGGCAGCTGCCATGTTTCCGTCTGGTCGGCGACCGTCTCTCTCTGCTAGTTCACAGAGAGACCCTCTTTTTTTGCAGGGGGGGGCTCTTTAACTAGGTCCCCCTGCTTATCCTATGCAAGCACAAGGGTCTCTCTCGGTGCTAGCAACGAGAGACCCTCGCGCTCTGATTGGCTGTGCGCGTGCTGATGTGTCTCAGCATGCGACAACCAGGAACTGCTGTGTCTCGCATGTGAGACACAGTAGATATTATCTATTAAGATACACGTCAGGTTTAATTAAATGTCCCGGGACATGTTTTGTTTAACCAAGGGTTAAACAAGGTTTAATGTTCCTTTCAGGCAATCCTGGGCTCCAATCATAAGCATCTAAATTAGGAAAAAAATATTGTAATCTATAGTTCCCAACTGTGCCCTAAAAGATGCTGCCGCACCTAACTTATTATCTGTATGTTGTACATGTGTCTAATGTATATGGAATGCACTTATTTTTACTTGAAAGCAAATGACACTTCTCCTGTAGCATTACATGGAACATAATTCCACCGGAGCATCTTAATTCAGTAAGATCTGTGATACACAGGAGCGAGGCTTCTTTCAACTTCTGTAGTTTGCATGTTTTGGTCATTTAACGGTTGTCAGGTTCCACTATAACTGGTATTCTAAGATTGGGTAATTGAATATAGATAGAACTCAATATGCAGAATTCAGGAGGTTCCCTTAAGCTGGTAAGTATATACAACAGAATTCCTAATCTCACAGCTGGTAAGTATTATGTAGCAGATATGTATATGCAGTCAAACAGAATGGATATATACTGGAAATGAGTAAATAAATGATACCTGCAGAGTTCAATAGATGAAGGGTTAATACACAATACTGTCGGTGGATAATACTTGCAGAGTTCAGCAGTGGAAGGGTTACTGAAGGAAGTATGTCTGTAGATAATACTTGCAGAATTCAGCAGTGGAAGGGTTACTGAAGGAAGTATGTCTGTAGATAATACTTGCAGACTTCAGCAGTGGAAGGGTTACTGAAGGAAGTGTGTCTGTAGATAATAATTGCAGAGTTCAGCAGTGGAAGGGTTACTGAAGGAAGTATGTCTGTAGATAATACTTGCAGAGTTCAGCAGAGGAAGGGTTACTGAAGGAAGTATGTCTGTAGATAATACTTGCAGACTTCAGCAGTGGAAGGGTTACTAAAGGAAGAATGTCTGTAGATAATACTTGCAGACTTCAGCAGTGGAAGGGTTACTGAAGGAAGTATGTCTGTAGATAATACTTGCAGAGTTCAGCAGTGGAAGGGTTACTGAAGGAAGTATGTCTGTAGATAATACTTTCAGAGTTCAGCAGTGGAAGGGTTACTGAAGGAAGTATGTCTGTCGATAATACTTGCAGAGTTCAGCAGTGGAAGGGTAAATGTACAAAGAATATCCGTATTCAATCCGAGGTCTGGGGTTGGAGAAATAAGAATGGTCGATAAGGCAGTCCGTGGTCGAGAATTGGAGAGTTTAGAAACGTAGCAATAACTGGAACAAGGTCTTCAACGGAGGAGGTATACGATTGTTCGGTTTACGTAGACCGAAAGCAGCTGAGACGGCACATGTGTTCGGCCAGCAAACAAAATAACTCAGCGTTTGTAATGTGGCGCGGTTTCCCTATAAGGCGAGGGATAACCGCGTCACAATAAGGGGCGGAGTCAGAATCGTGATCACGCAAATCTGACAACGGTGGAATCAGACTATTTCTGCGGAGCTCAGCTTTAGATCTGATTCTTTTATCTTTACTTACATAATACTTATCTAAAAAATATTTTTGTAACACTGTCGGAGGAGCTAGCCCTTTTTAAATTCCACTGCCGTGTTAAACATCTTCTTCCCAAACATCTTGTCTCGTTCGTTAGCCATTTGTGTTGTATCATTTCTAATTGAACTTCAGCAGCTTACAAGCAATCTAATTCCAATCTCCTTATTTAATTCTGCTCTGCTATCAGAGTACTTTTACTTGATATTAAAATCGGATTACATTAATGTTATGGAAGATGCAATTAATGTGATAAATATAGAATATTAATTCCAAGTGGTGGCATTTTCCTAGTGTGATATTTTCAACTACAAATGTCTCCCTACATATAAAAAGACTACTAGCCAAATAAATCAGCCCTAGAACAATACAAATAGATACTTGTTAATGTTGAAGACAAGACCTGTAGTTTTAATCATGTTTCTGACTTGTTTTCTTGACATAAAAACGTGTATTCTGCAGATAACTACTTGGTTTCTCATAGTAAAGACTTGTTATCGGAAAAAAAAAGTCAGAAAAATATTAAAAATACAGGGCCTCTCTGGGATTCTGTAGTAAGGTGATGTCTTCTTATCGAATGCGTATGAACCCCTTAGTGACATGACCCTTTCATCTCGTCTTTTCCTTGGTGACATGGGCTGTTATGACATTTCTGGGGTGTTTGTGTTTATCTGTAATTTTCTTTGTTCTCACATACTGTACCCACACAAATTATATATTGTTTTTATCACCATAAAAGGGCTTTCATTAGATACCATTGTTCATCATATCTTTTAATTTACTGCGGGGAAAAAAATCATAAAATATGATGGAAAAATGTAATAAAACATTTTTTTCTAACTTTGACCTAAAAAATGATTTACACAAATACAATCAGTAAAAAATACCCCTTCTACATCGTTTCTAAATTTTGACCTTACATGTTTTTTTTGCAAGTTATAAGGCAATAACCAAAATAGTGTTTTTTTGTTTTCTAACATTTTTCACCTACAACCTTTTGACCCCAACCCGAACCCTAATTTTAACCCTAACTCTAACCCTCATGCTAACCTTTAATTTATTCTAATTTTAATTGTAAATGTAACTCTTCTGCTCACCATAATTTCACTGTAACCCTAACCATTATTCTAACCCTAGATGTTAAGCTAAATTAGCCTTTTTTCCCCCATTACAATGTCTAGCAACAGCATCAGAGTGACGGAAGTACATTTTTTTTCACTTCTGATGCTCTTCCCACAAGAGGGCAGCAGCCATATTGGAGGAGCATGCTCCCCAATATGGCGCCTGCGAATTGCTCCGTGGAGCCATCGCTGGTGCCCTAGGCAACAAGTTTTGGTGATGCTCAATGCCTCGACCTCGAGGAATTAAAGCCTCCCTGTCTTAGCGGCTTGCCACCGCCCGCCCCCCCCCCTCCCCCCAGTGACTTTACAGCACTAGTATCTCACTTTGGGGCTGGGGACACAGAATGCAGTCTATGAGTCAGAATTCTGACCATAGACTTGCATTGAATGGGAGGGTAATGTAACTGTTACATCACAAGGGGGCGGAGTTATGATCCTGTTTGATCAGGTCAAGCTCCTCTCTTTGTCTTGGAAGGCAGGTAAAAAAAAGTTGTACACAGCCACCTAGCCCTGCCCACTGAGATACACACAAGCCAGTAAGAGAGCAGGGGAGTATCTTATGACATCATCATGCAGGCTCTACCCACAGTTGTAAAGTGAGACTTTGGAAGATTTTGGAGAATGTTGCATCATGGGTAAAATTCACAAACTGGATGAAGGGAATAGACACCTAATTTTATATTGGCTTATATTATGCAATTAACTCAAACATAGTGTTATATATGTGTTTGTGTTAAATACACAGGCGATCTAGTATTTATGCACCAGTAAAAAAAAAGTTCTAAAATGGAACAATCAACCATTCTGTCGGTTTCCATGCTGATTGTTCCACTTGAACTTTGCAACAGAATTAATTATATTTTTTATTTGTTTTTATTCAATGGTATACCCTGGTAAACTACACTATTTTTAAATACCTTTTTTTTCTTCCACCAACCGAAAGTAGGGCATTTTAGTAACAATATAACGTGTTTTTCATATATAACAATCCCCCCCCCCTCCCCCCAAATTTCTTGCGGTTTTTAATTTTTATTTTTATTTTCATTTAGAACTCAAAATGGGATGAAATGGCTTTTAGTTTAAGATTTGTGCAAGCAGGACACAAAATAAATAATTATTTATATATATTTATTATTATTATTATTTATATATATATATTTGAATATAATAATAGCTGTGGTTATGGTTAAATCGCACATCTTAGCAATGTTTTGTATCTGCGCGGGGGGTTTTAATCAATCTATTTAAGGACTGAAGTGAAGTCAATAGAACATTGCTCTTTGTCAAACCACAATAGCTATAATTTACTCCAATGTAAGGAACACATAATGTCTTTCTTTTCTTGGTAGATATTGAATGCCACACAGAGAGCTGCTAGAAAAGATGCAGCTGAATGCTGTTATAATTAACTATCTCTGTAAGAGGTGCAAACTGTAACAATACAAGCATAGATTATATGTTGCTAGCTTGTATTCTAAAGTCTGGATTACTGGTTGAGAAAGATCTACCCTTTGGTTAACACCCAAAAAAACAACAACATGTGAGAATAGAGGGAAGAAAATGCATTTAAAGGGACAGTCTAGTCCCCAAACTCAAGTTGGTGCAAGATAAAGATCACTGCTTGTATAGTACACAGTCTTTCACAGTGTGATTTGATGCAGGCATTCTGTATAAATCACATTTTTAATATCTGACTCAAGCTCTCCCTAGTGATTACTCTGCATGTTTACTGCAGGTGCGGCAGCACTGTTTATATAGACACCGAGGATATAAAATGTTGTTTACTTTAGTCACTTCCTGTGCCCCTTGAATTGATTACATTGTGTGGATTCTGAGTCAGGGCCTGCCTTAGTGGTGTGCGACCTGTGCGAGCGCACAGGGCGCAACACCCCATGGGGTGCCCACCCGCCAACTCAACAAAAAACGGTAGAGGCACTGGATTGGGGAGATCAAAAGATCCCCCCTCACCAGCCATCTGCTCGGCAAGCTCAGCTGGATCCGGGGAGGGGGCGGAGCTAACCGTCTGGGAGGAGTATCTCCGCCCCCACCCTGTGAAGCAGAACAGCGCGTCTGCTTCACGGGGACCCACGGGCAGCAAGAGAAAGTGCTGCTCGGCTCCCCATGCTTGCAAAAGATAACTGTTTGCAAAAAAATAAGCTATGATGAACTGAATGGGTGGAAATGTTGTTTGGAATCTTGGGTTCCTGATTTGTATAGATCAGCTAAACGTTTAGGAAGACCAACCCATTGGGGGGTAAAAACCCCTCTGCATGAAATTCAGTGGGTAACAAGGGCATTATCAAACACAAATCTACACCCACCAAACAAGCCAGAAGGTCTGCTTTTCCCACAGAAATCACACATACATAGTGCTACCACCACTGCAAGGGATTCTGGGTAGGCCTATGCAAATCCAGCCAACAATGATCACCTTTTAGTTTAGTAACTAGTTGTTAGTGTAGCAGCAGAGTCACTGAAGGGTCTTAGAAGTCAGCAGTTTTGTTTCATTAGATTCTGATTTCTGATTCATTTAGAAAGGATTAAATTGGCCCAAAATGAAAATGTGTGAGATAGCTGTTTAAATTCAACATGCAAAATATCTCATCCAATGACTTTATGATTTATATGCCTAGGATGCATGTGTTGATATAGTGTGGGGTCTGTGCATATCCTGTGCCTTTAACACCATTACAATAACATTTATTTATATAGCTTCAACAATTTGCACAGTGCTTGGTACAGAGCATGGAAGGGAATTGCATAGCGCATTAGCTGAACAGAAACAGACTGGAACATAAGTGAGAGAGCCCTGCTCACAGAGCTTGCAATCTAGGGCAGCGATGGTGAACAGTTTTGGACTTGAGTGCCCAGTCTTTTGCATGAAGCCAGGATGAAGCTCTCAAAGGGACCTGTCACACCAGGCTTTTTCCTGCCCATCAATATCAGCCATTATGTTCATTCTTGCTCTCATATCCTGCAATGTCAGTCTTAGATGACAACATTTTCTAGGTCCACCATAACTGATGGTGATAGGGTAGACAAATTCCACCTCTGAGGTCTCCGAGTGTCACTTGTGGCCCTGATCGAGAGGATGAATATATCTTGCTTGCACACACTACATAGTGCACTTTCTACCGTTGTAAAAATAACTTATGATTAAGCCAATTTTGGTGAGAGGATTTGCGTTCTCAATCTGAAATGCACCGAGTTCCTCAACCCGTGGGGAAATAATTGGTAACACAAGTGCGGAAAATTTTCCCTGTGCTTGTCTTATGAAAGAAATCAATTCAGCCAAATTTGGGGAGACTGATAGAGGCTTGGAGTAGAGTGACTTTGAAAAGTTCATATCATGCGTGGCACGTTCCCAAGAGCTCACCATAGACCTTAAAGGGACTGTCTAGCGCCCACAATGCATCTTCCAAATATTAATGCATATTAATGTGCTTTCGAAGTATTTTAAAATGTATGTCTTACATTTTGCATTGCTTAAAATATAAAATACTTACAGCTAGAAGAAATTGTGAAATTATAGCAGTTTGCAAGAAACAAGGACTGCCCACACTACATGAGTAAAAGTAATTTCCTTTTTTTGCTTCAGGAACCAATGAGAATAATGCCATTCAAATGAATGGAATATCCTGTCTCTCTAGTGATGTTATCAGACAATGTGTTGCACTGTTAAGAGATCCTACTGTGTACAAGAGCAAGGTCACTCATAGGCCACACAATATACACAATTTGAGGAGGACTGGAAGTGACTATATGAAACAAAACTGTGTGTCTATATAATCAGTGCTGCTGCACCTGCAGTAACCATGCAGAGTAAACACTGGGGGAGGGCTTGAGTCAAATATTAAAAATGTGATTTATACAGAATGCCTGCATCAAATCCCACTGGGATAAAAGCCTGTGCGCTATACAAGCAGTAATCTTCATCTTGCACTAGACTGTCCCTTTAAATATGTCCCTAACTGTAAAGGCAGACAAGAACTCTGCCTCCCTCTATCTATCCATTTGTCTTCTCCCTACATATTCATCAGTCTTTATCCTCTCTCTTCTTCTCAGTCTGTGGGAATGGGAACACTGAGGGGCAGAATTTGTCAAAATGCTGGTGGAGATGTCCAATAGTGGGTGGAGTTTGTATTGCGGGGGGCAGAACCCAGTCATCGGAGGCTTCACCAGGAATCCCAGCTCGCTAGAAAGGTTCTGATCTTATCTGTTCATTCTTCTTTTATTTTAAATCTGTATTGATCTAGATTCCTGCCTTTTACCATGAAATTCTGTTAATTCCATATTTTTCCTGTTTCGCCCCCCTTTCTCTCCTTGGGATGGAATCTTTGTAAAGTTGGCTAATCATGCCTTGATTAGGAAAGTTAGAATATATGCATTGCTGCTGATAATCAGGATCAATCTCCGACGCCCTGCTGACAGTCATCAGATGCAAAGTGCTCACTGGAGGGGGGGGGGGGATTTCAATGCACACCCATTGAGGACGTTAAACACTTCATACGTGTGTGTGTGTGTGTCGGGAGAGTGGTTGGATAACACCATGGATGTGTTACTCTCAAGTCTTAAACATTGAATATTAAATCAACAAAATAGTGAATGAGACATAACTGCGATGATAACAGCATGCCACCTCACACATAATTAATTTAGATTGAAAAGCCGTTTCTTTGTAACAAAAACATTGAAATTCATTAGTAATAGCACCTAGGGGTTAACCCTTTCACAAGTGGGGGAGATTGTATCATCGTAGCGGACTTGAGAGAAATTCAGGAAAGTTTGGCCAAGATATGCCAGAACAGCACCGCAAACTGTTAAATTAATATATATATATATTAAACTGAACACATCTTTAACAAAAATGCGTTGTGTTTTAAAACTTTAATTTCTCAATCCCCATATTTTTTTTAAAATAATATTAAAGGCACTGTATCACCTAAACATTGTTTTTTACTGTCAATGCAGATCATAAACATTGATTGACAATGAACAATACCTCTGTAACTATAAGAAAGGAATGAGAAAAACAAGATGGAGGGGCAGTTAACAGAGAATAGACTGACCTTACCCTGGCTTGTCCAGGACAAGAAGAGGGAGAAACAAAAAACTCAAACAATTTTATCAGATGAAAACATTGTAACAATCAGTCATGGGCCAGCAGTCATACCACCCCCCCCCTCCCCCCTTACTGATAGTCCAGGGAGCTTCGTTCTCAGCACCCACTATTTTAACAGTACCAAGCCCCATTTCCGGCTTTGATACTTACACAACTAGACATTCTTTTGACATGGGTAAGTTTTTATCCCCGGTGAACAAACTTTTGAATCACTGTGGCACTTGGAGGTTTAATTCCACCTTCACTGTCCAAAAATATGTCTAGAACATCAGTCCGGAGAAGCCTCCCACCCTGAGCGACTGGGCAAAATGCCAGGAGATACCTGGCGGAAACAAAAAAGCAGGACCCCTGAGGTTGACAGGTGACCCAGGCATTTGTAACACCCACCAAAAAAAAAAAAAAATTTTACCCAAGTTTTGTGGTTTCTTTAATATTTTCCCTAATGCATGACATCTGCCCCAGTGAGTTTATATTTTATGGATTTTCAATACATATCTCAGAAAATCATATACACATTTCATTTTCCTTTTTAATAAAAGGATTTGTTGGCAGGTTGCACAGGATGGTATTAATACTCTTATTAGTATTCATAGACTGTCGCCAGGCAGAGGCCTTGGCATTTAAAGGTCCGTGCAATCGTGGTCAGTGTGAGGCTTTTTTTTTTTTTTCGTTCTTCGATTATGTGAGGAAATGGTAAGAGATGCATCTGAAAATCACAAATCTGCACCCACCGGACCAGCCAGAAGACTGACTTCTCCCCCCCCCCAGAAATCCTAAGGGATTGAAAATGATCCCCCTTTTTGCCTCTATATCCACTTTATCCGTGGACCCCCTTGGAGCAAGACATTTGGGCTGCCCCTACCGGATCGCCAGGGAGTAATCTGGTGCTGTGCAAAAAATATGTCTGGGATTCCAGTGGAAGGGGTGCAACCTGGAGATTGAGAGGTGAAACCAGTGGGGGGTCCAAATCAGGACTGTCCTGGACCTGGGCTGCTTGGGAGGTCAGTCTGTGCAGGTTATGATAAACAACCCTAAACAGATCTGCATTAAGCTACCGATATGTGGCAGGGGGATGAGGTGCTCCTTCCCTGCTCTCTTATATTGTATACTATCTGTATTTTTGTGTCCTTCTCTGTTGCAGTGGGGTGAAGAAGTTGCACCCTGGACCATTAAATTGTTTTTGTCCCCCTCCAGCCAAATGTTGCTAACCTTTCCTTCTCTAAGCCCATTTTCCTCGGTGGTCAGCTTATACCTCTGTATTACAGGTGACTCGTTGGCAGGGCCAGGATTTCCTCTGCCTTCATTCCTCTGTCTCCGTTCCCCTGCCTCTGTTCCCCTGTCTCCATTCCTCTTCCTCCGTTTCCCTGCCTCCATTCCTCTGCCTCCGTTCCTCTGCCTCCGTTCCTCTGCAACCGTTCCCCTGCCTCCGTTCCTCTGCCTCCGTTCCCTTTCCTCCGTTCCTCTGCCTCTGTTCCTCTGCCTCTGTTCCCCTGCCTCCGTTCCTCTGCCTCTGTTCCCCTGCCTCGTTTCCCCTGCCTCCGTTCCCCTGCCTCCGTTCCCCTGCCTCGTTTCCCCTGCCTCCGTTCCCCTGCCTCCGTTCCTCTGCCTCCGTTCCTCTGCCTCTGTTCCTCTGCCTCCGTTCCTCTGCCTCCGTTCCTCTGCCTCTGTTCCTCTGCCTCTGTTCCTCTACCTCTGTTCCTCTGCCTCCGTTCCCCTGCCTCCGTTCCTCTGCCTCTGTTCCTCTACCTCTGTTCCTCTGCCTCCGTTCCTCTGCCTCTGTTCCTCTACCTCTGTTCCTCTGCCTCCGTTCCTCTGCCTCCGTTCCCCTACATCTGTTCCTCTGCCTCTGTTCCTCTGCCTCTGTTGCTCTGCCTCTGTTCCTCTGCCTCTGTTCCTCTGCCTCCGTTCCTCTGCCTCCGTTCCCCTACATCTGTTCCTCTGCCTCTGTTCCTCTGCCTCTGTTCCTCTACCTCTGTTCCTCTGCCTCTGTTCCTCTGCCTCGTTTCCCCTGCCTCTGTTCCTCTGCCTCCGTTCCTCTGCCTCCGTTCCTCTGCCTCTGTTCCTCTACCTCTGTTCCTCTGCCTCCGTTCCTCTGCCTCCGTTCCCCTACCTCTGTTCCCCTGCCTCTGTTCCTCTGCTTCCGTTCCTCTGCCTCTGTTTCCCTGCCTCGTTTCCCCTGCCTCCGTTCCTCTGCCTCCATTCCTCTGCCTCCGTTCCTCTGCCTCTGTTCCTCTGCCTCCATTCCTCTGCCTCCGTTCCTCTGCCTCCGTTCCCCTACCTCTGTTCCCCTGCCTCTGTTCCTCTGCTTCCGTTCCTCTGCCTCTGTTTCCCTGCCTCGTTTCCCCTGCCTCCGTTCCTCTGCCTCCATTCATCTGCCTCCGTTCCTCTGCCTCTCTTCCTCTGCCTCCATTCCTCTGCCTCCGTTCCTCTGCCTCCGTTCCCCTACCTCCGTTCCTCTGCCTCCGTTCCCCTACCTCTGTTCCCCTGCCTCTGTTCCTCTGCTTCCGTTCCTCTGCCTCCGTTCCTCTTAAGTTCTCCGGAATTTTGACATTTGAAACATCCCGCAGAAAACGTTTCACTCTAGGAGAAGAATCATTCATATTGGGCCTGATTCATCTTTATTGGTATAAATTATTAAGTTTCCTTATTTCTTCATTGATATCCCATTTATTTCTCAAATCATTTCTCCTGTTCGGAAAAGGACTAAATAATGACTCAAGCAATCAGAGCAATTTTAAAATCGGTTAGAGTGATTTATAGGATTCTCCGACTGTATTACTTTTTTTTTCTTTCTCACATTTTGTTTCTCCACTTGGAGGCTAGAGCTAATGTTTTGTGTAATAACCTGCCTTCTATTTATAAAAAAGAAAAAAGTCTGAAAAGGCATAATTCCATGGGTTTTACGGGACATAGAATTGCACTTGATGGATGAACGTAACAATAACAATTTTTAATTTATTTATAAAGCACAATCACACTGCACAACATTAAACCAACGACCGAAAATAAATACATAAAAAAACACGTAGAGGAAGTAGAAGAGGGTCCTACTCAAACAGACGTTTCACGAAAAAGTGTAGGTGAGATGAGCATGCCGTCAATGATCAAAGACTTAACAAGAAAGCAAACAACAAAATAGACAAAAAGATTATAATAATCTAAGCACTCTCTAGAACATAACAGACGGTAGATAAGTGGCAGCCAAAACACCAAAGGTGTGTCCTACAACTTCACACCTTAGAATCTGTAGTATGTTGGGTCTCATACAAGACAATATGGACCGGAACAAGAGTGTGGGGGAGGGGAGGAAATATAGCTTAAATACCCCTCCCCCCCCCCCCCACCTCCGGTCCAATCGTCAGTCAGAATATCAATTAAAGACACCTGTTATGTGCATTGCAGATAATTGCTGTTCATTCCTGATAACTCTAAAAATAATAATTCAAATAAATATAAAAATAAAATGATTATAGATATGAAAAGGAAATAAAAATAATTAATGAAAATTAAAATATATTTAAGTAACAAAAAAAAAAAAGATCAAACATTTAACAATGCATTATGCCAGGGCTCCTAAAATCCCTACTGCGGGCTGCTAACTTTTTTGGATGGTATTTCCATAGCGTTGTACAGAAACATAGAATGTGTCACCGGCAGATAAGAACCATTCGGCCCCTCTAGTCTGCCCAATGTTCTAAATACGTTCATTAGTCCCCAGTTCCCCATTTTATATCTAGGATAGCCTTCTACCTATCCCACGCATGCTTAAACTCCTTCACTGTATTAACCTCTACCACTTCCGCTGGAAGGCTATTCCATGCATCAACTACCCTCTCTTAAACTATTAAAACTGTGACTTTTGTTAAATACAGCAAAAATGTCTCACTTTGGGGCTGGGGACACAGAATGCAGTCTATAGGTCAGAATTCTGACCAAAGACTTGCATTGAATGGGAGGGTAATATAACTATTACATCAGAAGAGGCGGAGTTATAATGATGTTTGATCAGGTCAATCTCTTCTCTGTGTGTTAAAAAGACAGGTACACAAAACAAAAAGTTTTACACAGCCAGCTAGTCCTGCCCACTATGATACGCAGGATCCAGTAAAAGAGCAGGGAAGTATCTTATGACATCATAATGCAGGCTTTGGCCACAGTGTAAAGTGAGACTGGTTGGAAGATTTAGACGATGTTGCATCATGGGAAATATTTACAAAATGGAGCCAGGAGATACACCTAGTTTTATTTTTCCTTTTATATGCAATTAATCCAATCATCTAAAAAAAAAAAAAAACGGTAGCATAATATTTATACATGTGTTTGTTTTAAATTACCAGGTTATTTAGTTACATCTTATTTAAGTGGTAGTGCCCCAATAAATGTTTCTATCATATCCCACCTGTTACGTCTTTCCTCCAAGCTACACATGTTAAGATGCTTTAACCTTTCCTGGTAAGTTTTATCCTTCAACCCATGAACCAGTTTAGTAGCCCTTCTCTGAACTCTCTCCAAAGTATCAATATCCTTCTGGAGATACGGTCTCCAGTACTACGTACAATACTCCAAGTGAGGTCTCACCAGTGCTCTGTACAATGGCATGAGCACTTCCCTCTTTCTACCATTTCTATGTAAAACTATTCACCAGGCTCCTAAAAATAACAATGCTGGCTCCAGGTTTGGTCTGCCTGGCTCCTAAAGTCTATAATTATTGCTCAAGCCTGTATTATGCAGCGCCAGCTCTATTTGTCCCTGCACAATATATAGTGACATCAGTAAGAAGAAATGTTTATCTCAATTCGCTATTAGTGAATAGCTCTTCAGGTCTACACATGTGAATAGAGCATGCACTGGTGCATACACGTTTCTACAAATGATTCTGTGCCCAGTGCAACTGCAAGCATGCACTACTACATGTGAGCATGCCTTGTCCTTTGGAACAAAGTGAAATTAAAATTTGTTGCCTGCGGCAGTGTGGGACTTACTGTCAATCTTTTATGGGGGAATCCCCGGTAGGCTGATACAAACTGGCTGGAGAGATATAGCTGAGATCCCTCTAAAACATGTAACCCTGGACTAAACATCAAATTAGCCAATTAGCCAACATATTATAGACCCTGCTTTGTTCACAATCTCAGTACCAGTTCATCCCACAGGTGTTCAATGGGGCTGAAGTCAGAGCTCTGTGCGGCCAGTCAAGTACTTCCACATCAAACTCATCCTACCATGTCTTCATGGACCTTGCCTTGTGCACTGGGCACACTCATGCTGGAACAGAAAAGGGCCTTCCCCAAACTGTTCCCTGTTGGAAGCATAGCATTTTCCAAAATGTCTTGGTATGCTGAAGCATTAAGATTCCCCTTCACTGGAAGTAAGGGACCTAACCCAACCCCTGAGAAAGCCACATACCATAATGTTTTCTTTGCATCCGCCAAACCCAGACTGCCAAACAGTGAAGACTCCACAGAACATGTTTCCTCTGCTCCAGAGTCCAGTGGCGGCGTGCTTTACACCACTCGATCCGATGCTTGGCATTATACTTGGTGATGTGAGGTTTGCATGCAGCTGCTCCAGAGTCCAGTGGTGGCGTGCTTTACACCACTCGATCGGACGCTTGGCATTGTACTTGGTGATGTGAGGCTTGCATGCAGCTGCTCCAGAGTCCAGTGGTGGCATGCTTTACACCACTCGATCCGACGCTTGGCATTGTACTTGGTGATGTGAGGCTTGCATGCAGCTGCTCCAGAGTCCAGTGGTGGCATGCTTTACACCACTCGATCCGATGCTTGGCATTGTACTTGGTGATGTGGGGCTTGCATGCAGCTGCTCCAGAGTCCAGTGGCAGCATGCTTAACACCACTCGATCGGACGCTTGGCATTGTACTTGGTGATGTGAGGCTTGCATGCAGCTGCTCCAGAGTCCAGTGGTGGCCTGCTTTACACCACTTGATCCAGCGCTTGGCATTGTACTTGGTGATGTGAGGCTTGCATGCAGCTGCTCCAGAGTCCAGTGGTGGCGTGCTTTACACCACTCGATCGGACGCTTGGCATTGTACTTGGTGATGTGAGGCTTGCATGCAGCTGCTCCAGAGTCCAGAGGTGGCATGCTTTACACCACTCGATCGGACGCTTGGCATTGTACTTGGTGATGTGAGGCTTGCATGCAGCTGCTCCAGAGTCCAGTGGCGGCATGCTTTACACCACTCGATCCAGCGCTTGGCATTGTACTTGGTGATGTGAGGCTTGCATGCAGCTGCTCCAGAGTCCAGTGGTGGCCTGCTTTACACCACTCGATCCGATGCTTGGCATTGTACTTGGTGATGTGAGGCTTGCATGCAGCTGCTCCAGAGTCCAGTGGTGGCGTGCTTTACACCACTCGATCGGACGCTTGGCATTGTACTTGGTGATGTGAGGCTTGCATGTGAGGCTTGCATGCAGCTGCTCCAGAGTCCAGTGGCGGCGTGCTTTACACCGCTCGATCCGATGCTTGGCATTGTACTTGGTGATGTGAGGCTTGCATGCAGCTGCTCCAGAGTCCAGTGGTGGCCTGCTTTACACCACTTGATCCAGCGCTTGGCATTGTACTTGGTGATGTGAGGCTTGCATGCAGCTGCTCCAGAGTCCAGAGGTGGCGTGCATTACACCACTCGATCGGACGCTTGGCATTGTACTTGGTGATGTGAGGCTTGCATGTGAGGCTTGCATGCAGCTGCTCCAGAGTCCAGTGGCGGCGTGCTTTACACCGCTCGATCCGATGCTTGGCATTGTACTTGGTGATGTGAGGCTTGCATGCAGCTGCTCCAGAGTCCAGTGGCGGCATGCTTTACACCACTCGATCCAGCGCTTGGCATTGTACTTGGTGATGTGAGGCTTGCATGCAGCTGCTCCAGAGTCCAGTGGTGGCCTGCTTTACACCACTCGATCCGATGCTTGGCATTGTACTTGGTGATGTGAGGCTTGCATGCAGCTGCTCCAGAGTCCAGTGGCAGCATGCTTTACACCACTCGATCCTGCGCTTGGCATTGTACTTGGTGATGTGAGGCTTGCATGCAGCTGCTCCAGAGTCCAGTGGCGGCATGCTTTACACCACTCGATCCGACGCTTGGCATTGTACTTGGTGATGTGAGGCTTGCATGCAGCTGCTCCAGAGTCCAGTGGTGGCCTGCTTTACACCACTCGATCCGATGCTTGGCATTGTACTTGGTGATGTGAGGCTTGCATGCAGCTGCTCCAGAGTCCAGTGGTGGCGTGCTTTATACCACTCGATCCAACACTTGGCATTGTACTTGGTGATGTGAGGCTTGCATGCAGTTGCTCCAGAGTCCAGTGGTGGCATGCTTTACACCACTCGATCCGATGCTTGGCATTGTACTTGGTGATGTGAGGCTTGCATGTAGCTGCTCCAGAGTCCAGTGGCGGCATGCTTTACACCACTCGATCCGATGCTTGGCATTGTACTTGGTGATGTGAGGCTTGCATGCAGCTGCTCCAGAGTCCAGTGGCGGCATGCTTTACACCACTCGATCCAGCGCTTGGCATTGTACTTGGTGATGTGAGGCTTGCATGCAGCTGCTCCAGAGTCCAGTGGTGGCCTGCTTTACACCACTCGATCCGATGCTTGGCATTGTACTTGGTGATGTGAGGCTTGCATGCAGCTGCTCCAGAGTCCAGTGGTGGCGTGCTTTACACCACTCGATCGGACGCTTGGCATTGTACTTGGTGATGTGAGGCTTGCATGTGAGGCTTGCATGCAGCTGCTCCAGAGTCCAGTGGCGGCGTGCTTTACACCGCTCGATCCGATGCTTGGCATTGTACTTGGTGATGTGAGGCTTGCATGCAGCTGCTCCAGAGTCCAGTGGTGGCCTGCTTTACACCACTTGATCCAGCGCTTGGCATTGTACTTGGTGATGTGAGGCTTGCATGCAGCTGCTCCAGAGTCCAGAGGTGGCGTGCATTACACCACTCGATCGGACGCTTGGCATTGTACTTGGTGATGTGAGGCTTGCATGTGAGGCTTGCATGCAGCTGCTCCAGAGTCCAGTGGCGGCGTGCTTTACACCGCTCGATCCGATGCTTGGCATTGTACTTGGTGATGTGAGGCTTGCATGCAGCTGCTCCAGAGTCCAGTGGCGGCATGCTTTACACCACTCGATCCAGCGCTTGGCATTGTACTTGGTGATGTGAGGCTTGCATGCAGCTGCTCCAGAGTCCAGTGGTGGCCTGCTTTACACCACTCGATCCGATGCTTGGCATTGTACTTGGTGATGTGAGGCTTGCATGCAGCTGCTCCAGAGTCCAGTGGCAGCATGCTTTACACCACTCGATCCTGCGCTTGGCATTGTACTTGGTGATGTGAGGCTTGCATGCAGCTGCTCCAGAGTCCAGTGGCGGCATGCTTTACACCACTCGATCCGACGCTTGGCATTGTACTTGGTGATGTGAGGCTTGCATGCAGCTGCTCCAGAGTCCAGTGGTGGCCTGCTTTACACCACTCGATCCGATGCTTGGCATTGTACTTGGTGATGTGAGGCTTGCATGCAGCTGCTCCAGAGTCCAGAGGTGGCGTGCATTACACCACTCGATCGGACGCTTGGCATTGTACTTGGTGATGTGAGGCTTGCATGTGAGGCTTGCATGCAGCTGCTCCAGAGTCCAGTGGTGGCGTGCTTTACACCGCTCGATCCGATGCTTGGCATTGTACTTGGTGATGTGAGGCTTGCATGCAGCTGCTCCAGAGTCCAGTGGCGGCATGCTTTACACCACTCGATCCAGCGCTTGGCATTGTACTTGGTGATGTGAGGCTTGCATGCAGCTGCTCCAGAGTCCAGTGGTGGCCTGCTTTACACCACTCGATCCGATGCTTGGCATTGTACTTGGTGATGTGAGGCTTGCATGCAGCTGCTCCAGAGTCCAGTGGCAGCATGCTTTACACCACTCGATCCTGCGCTTGGCATTGTACTTGGTGATGTGAGGCTTGCATGCAGCTGCTCCAGAGTCCAGTGGCGGCATGCTTTACACCACTCGATCCGACGCTTGGCATTGTACTTGGTGATGTGAGGCTTGCATGCAGCTGCTCCAGAGTCCAGTGGTGGCCTGCTTTACACCACTCGATCCGATGCTTGGCATTGTACTTGGTGATGTGAGGCTTGCATGCAGCTGCTCCAGAGTCCAGTGGTGGCGTGCTTTATACCACTCGATCCAACACTTGGCATTGTACTTGGTGATGTGAGGCTTGCATGCAGTTGCTCCAGAGTCCAGTGGTGGCATGCTTTACACCACTCGATCCGATGCTTGGCATTGTACTTGGTGATGTGAGGCTTGCATGTAGCTGCTCCAGAGTCCAGTGGCGGCATGCTTTACACCACTCGATCCGATGCTTGGCATTGTACTTGGTGATGTGAGGCTTGCATGCAGCTGCTCCAGAGTCCAGTGGCAGCATGCTTTACACCACTCGATCCGATGCTTGGCATTGTACTTGGTGATGTGAGGCTTGCATGCAGCTGCTCCAGAGTCCAGTGGCAGCATGCTTTACACCACTCGATCCGACGCTTGGCATTGTACTTGGTGATGTGAGGCTTGCATGCAGCGTCTCCAGAGTCCAGTGGGGGCGTGCTTTACACCACTCGATCCGATGCTTGGCATTGTACTTGGTGATGTGAGGCTTGCATGCAGCTGCTCCAGAGTCCAGTGGTGGCATGTTTTACACCACTCGATCCGATGCTTGGCATTGTACTTGGTGATGTGAGGCTTGCATGCAGCTGCTCCAGAGTCCAGTGGTGGCATGTTTTACACCACTCGATCCGATGCTTGGCATTGTACTTGGTGATGTGAGGCTTGCATGCAGCTGCTCCAGAGTCCAGTGGTGGCGTGCTTTACACCACTCGATCCGACGCTTGGCATTGTACTTGGTGATGTGAGGCTTGCATGCAGCTGCTCCAGAGTCCAGTGGTGGCCTGCTTTACACCATTCGATCCAGCGCTTGGCATTGTACTTGGTGATGTGAGGCTTGCATGCAGCTGCTCCAGAGTCCAGTGGCGGCGTGCTTTACACCACTCGATCCGACGCTTGGCATTGTACTTGGTGATGTGAGGCTTGCATGCAGCTGCTCCAGAGTCCAGTGGTGGCATGCTTTACACCACTCGATCCGACGCTTGGCATTGTACTTGGTGATGTGAGGCTTGCATGCAGCTGCTCCAGAGTCCAGTGGTGGCGTGCTTTACACCACTCGATCCAATGCTTGGCATTGTACTTGGTGATGTGGGGCTCGCATGCAGCTGCTCCAGAGTCCAGTGGTGGCATGCTTTACACCACTCGATCCGATGCTTGGCATTGTACTTGGTGATGTGAGGCTTGCATGCAGCTGCTCCAGAGTCCAGTGGTGGCGTGCTTTATACCACTCGATCCAACACTTGGCATTGTACTTGGTGATGTGAGGCTTGCATGCAGCTGCTCCAGAGTCCAGTGGCGGCATGCTTTACACCATTCGATCCGATGCTTGGCATTGTACTTGGTGATGTGAGGCTTGCATGCAGCTGCTCCAGAGTCCAGTGGCGGCATGCTTTACACCACTCGATCCGATGCTTGGCATTGTACTTGGTGATGTGAGGCTTGCATGCAGCTGCTCCAGAGTCCAGTGGCGGCATGTTTTACACCACTCGATCCGAAGCTTGGCATAGTACTTGGTGATGTGAGGCTTGCATGCAGCTGCTCCAGAGTCCAGTGGCAGCATGCTTTACACCACTCGATCCGACGCTTGGCATTGTACTTGGTGATGTGGGGCTTGCATGCAGCTGCTCCAGAGTCCAGTGGCGGCGTGCTTTACACCACTCGATCCAGCGCTTGGCATTGTACTTGGTGATGTGAGGCTTGCATGCAGCTGCTCCAGAGTCCAGTGGCAGAGTTCTTTACACCACTCGATCCAGCGCTTGGCATTGTACTTGGTGATGTGAGGCTGACATGCAGCTGCTCCAGAGTTCAGTGGTGGCGTGCTTTACACCACTCGATCCAGCGCTTGGCATTGTACTTGGTGATGTGAAGCTTGCATGCAGCTGCTCCAGAGTCCAGTGGTGGCCTGCTTTACACCACTCGATCCGATGCTTGGCATTGTACTTGGTGATGTGAGGCTTGCATGCAGCTGCTCCAGAGTCCAGTGGCAGCATGCTTTACACCACTCGATCCGACGCTTGGCATTGTACTTGGTGATGTGAGGCTTGCATGCAGCTGCTCCAGAGTCCAGTGGCGGCATGCTTTACAGCACTCGATCCGACGCTTGGCATTGTACTTGGTGATGTGAAGCTTGCATACAGCTGCTCCAGAGTCCAGTGGCGGTGTGCTTTACACCACTTGATCCAGCGCTTGGCATTGTACTTGGTGATGTGAGGTTTGCATGCAGTCCTAATGAAAGGCACCCACTTTTAGCGCTTTGTGCTGAATTACACCACATCCACTCCAGTAATTCGGCCTTGTAGTGTCCAAAACGAGGTGATGAATCACTTAGAACACCCGCTGATGTCCATTTGCCTCCACACAATTCACCGTGTTATAGTCGCCAGTAATAGAACATCACCTTTTAAGTGTAGTTTGGAGGTGCAGAAGATCTCTCGCTATGCACTTCAAGAGGTCTGTGCTTCGTGAGGAATATTTTTTTTAACCAAGCTTTACATTTGAAATGTATTTCTAGATTACATATATTTTGTTTCTTGTATCCTTCTGTTCCTAGGAGTTTCCAGATACTTACATCAAATTAAAAAGTGGTTTCATTTATTAGGAGATACATCTGACACAAATACCCAATTAAGGTCCTCATATAAAACATAAAAAATACTTAAATCCAGTAAATAGATATAGATAGTTAAGTATTGCTATTTTTTTTAAAAACTATATTTTTTTGCAATTACTGCGTCAATCAACATGCAGTTTATATCATGCAATATAAAATACACATATCACATATGCCACTTAGTAACCCCAACAGGGAATGTCAGATATACATATATACACAAATGATCATATATAATTTTATACTACCAAATGCCAAAGATGAAACGGCATGGGTGTATCCCAATGCCCAAACTGCACCTAGATGTCACAGTTAATCAGACAATAAAAAAAAATATACAGGAGAACACCAACAAGAGTAGGGAGGGCAGGAAGGTAAACTGAATACAGGTCACCAACTACCCTTATTTAAACATATCTGACCCCTCTATACTAAAACTCCACCTCCTGTAGCCATGCAAGTCCTACCAAAAGGCTCAGACTATTGCTTGACTTTTATTGCATTCTGCAGTGAGAAAAGAAATACCGATACAATTTTCTGTGTAATAGGAGCAGCCAAGTGTATGGGTATTTCTTTTTTTTTCTTTTTTTCTTTTTTTTACTGAAGAATGCAATAACTCTTGAATGCTGAACTCTAGAATCATGAATTTTGCACACCTTATTCATGCTGGAATTTCTAGGTCAACACAACTATTTTTCACTCTCTAGTTCTCCTTTTCTTAGTTATGAGTCAAGCTAAACATAACGTTTTTCCAGGCTGAGAGTGCCGAATGTATGTTGTACAAGACAGAGCAGTGAGAACACATGTGGAATGCTCTCAAAAACTGAAAACACCACCAAAATACTCCACTATGAGGAGCATCAGGAGCTGTAGCAAGAATCTAAATCCCAAGTGAATCCAGTAGTAAAGCTTAGTATACCATTAGCGGGGGGGGGGGGGGAGAAACACATTTTTCAATACGATACGATGAATTATTAGGTTCACAGATATACCAGGCACTAATCCCTGAAAGTGCAATCCAAATGGACCTCATAGAATGTTGCTTTCTTGCCCCTGAAGCATGTGTTTAAAAGAAAAAAACCTTTAGACTATTACAAAAAAACTATGTCTTCCTAAGCTACGGTGACTACAGTTACCATGGCAACTGTATATAGCCTGCACTTAGCGAACAGGAAAAATCCTTTGTAACCTCCCGGACACTCCGAGGTCTGTGTATAGTATCAGGAGGATTGAGGAAATTGGATTTTATGTTTGTTTGAATGATTATGAAGTAAAATGCCGTTAAACACATCAAACATGACAGATGTATGTATGACACTAAAGAGAGTCTCTGATGCCCAAGAGTGTCAAGTCAGGAGCTCCCAGGCCCAGGAATGGAATCTGCAATTCCTAGTGTAACTAAGCTAATATAGCCTTTGAATGACTTAGGGGATTTGCAAAAAAAAAATAAAAAAAAATGGGGGGAGGGGGAGTTTGTTTTGCATTTTGAGTGATATTTAAAAACAAAAAGCAATCTCTAAATAATGTTATTTAATATTAATGTGTTAAAGGGAATCCTTCAGCTCAACAGACACATTACAGACTGTGCTGTAAATGTAGAGATTATAAAATTAGAGGTGCAAAGGTTTAAAAGTAATACCAGTGAGTATTACTTTACTGAGAGGGTAGTGAGTGCATGGAATAGTCTTCCAGTAGAAGTGGTAGAGGTTAATACAGTGAAGGAGTTTAAGCATGCATGGGATAGGTATAAGGCTATCCTTGATATAAGATAAGGCCAGGGACTAATGAAAGTATTACATTACTGAGAGGGTAGTGGATGTATGGAATAGCCTTCCAGTAGAAGTGGTAGAGGTTAATACAGTGGAGGAGTTTAAGCATGCGTGGGATAGGTATAAGGCTATCCTTGATATAAGATAAGGCCAGGGACTAATGAAAGTATTACTTTACTGAGAGGGTAGTGGATGCATGGAATAGTCTTCCAGTAGAAGTGGAAGAGGTTAATACAGTGAGGGAGTTTAAGCATGTGTGGGATAGGTATAAGGCTATCCTAGATATAAGATAAGGCCAGGGACTAATGAAAGTATTACTTTACTGAGAGGGTAGTGGATGCATGGAATAGTCTTCCAGTAGAAGTGGTAGAGGTTAATACAGTGAAGGAGTTTAAGCATGCGTGTGATAGGTATAAGGCTATCCTAGATATAAGATAAGGCCTGGGGCTAATGAAAGTATTACATTACTGAGAGGGTAGTGGATGAATGGAATAGTCTTCCAGTAGAAGTGGTAGGGGTTAATACAGTGAAGGAGTTTAAGCATGTGTGGGATAGGCACAAGGCTATCCTATATATAAGATAAGGCCAGGGAATAATGAAAGTATTACTTGACTGAGAGGGTAGTGGATGTATGGAATAGTCTTCCAGTAGAAGTGGTAGAGGTTAATACAGTGAAGGAGTTTAAGCATGCATGGGATAGGCACAAGGCTATCCTAGATATAAGATAAGGCCAGGGACTTATGAAAGTATTCAAATTTTCTTTTTAGATTGGGCAGACTAGATGGGCTTAATATGATTTTTATTTGCCAGTGACACAGTATATGTTTCTATGAGTTAACAGAACTGCAAGAAAAAGTAGGTTGCCAAAGACGTAAAGGGGTTTTAAATGTGGTCTCCAGTTAAGGGCATAACCATGTGGCTTGACATGTCAATTACAGACAGGGCCGGCCTTAAGTGTTCCGGCGCCCTGTGCGGGCTTCCCACGTGGCGCCCCCCCACCGTCTCTTTCACCCCCCTATGTTTGTGTATCTCTCCCTTCCCATGTTTGTCCCTTTCCTCTTCCTTGCCATGTCTGTCTCTCTCTCTCTCCTTGTGTTCTGTCTCTTTCCCCCCGTCCCCTGTTCTGTCTCTTTCCCCCCCGTCCCCTGTTCTGTCTCTCTCCCCCCCCCGTCCCCTGTTCTGTCTCTCTCCCCCCGTCCCCTGTTCTGTCTCTCTCCCCCCGTCCCCTGTTCTGTCTCTCTCCCCCCCCGTCCCCTGTTCTGTCTCTCTCCCCCCCCGTCCCCTGTTCTGTCTCTCTCCCCCACCCGTCCCCTGTTCTGTCTCTCTCCCCCACCCCGTCCCCTGTTCTGTCTCTCCCCCCCCCCCGTCCCCTGTTCTGTCTCTCTCCCCCCCCCGTCCCCTGTTCTGTCTCTCTCTCTCCCCCAGTTCTGTCTCTACCCCCTGCCCATTTTCTGTCTGTCTCTCTCCCACCCCTCCCCTGTTCTGTCTCTCCCCCCTCCCCCTGTTCTCTCTCTCTAGCCCTGTTCTCTCTCTCTCCCCCTCCCCCTGTTCTCTCTCTCTCCCCCTCCCCCTGTTCTCTCTCTCCCCCTCCCCCTGTTCTGTCTCTCCCCCCTGCCCCTGTTCTGTCTGTCTCTCTCTCCCCTCCTCCTGTTCTGTCTGTCTCTCCCCCCTAACCCCTGTTCTGTCTGTCTCTCCCCCCTAACCCCTGTTCTGTCTGTCTCTCTCTCCCCTCCCCCTGTTCTGTCTCTCCCCCCTAACCCCTGTTATGTCTGTCTCTCTCTCCCCTCCCCCTGTTCTGTCTGTCTCTCTCTCCCTTCCCCCTGTTCTGTCTGTCTCTCTCCCCCCTAAACCCTGTTCTGTCTGTCTCTCTCCCCCCCTAAACCCTGTTCTGTCTCTCTCCCCCCCCCCCCTTACCTTTGCCTGAAAAGGTGGATCCAGGGAGGGGGCGGAGCTAACCGGCACAGCGGTGTAGCTCCGCCCCCACCCCGGGAAGCAGAGCACTGTCTGCATTACGGGGAGCCATGGGCAGCAAGAGAAGGTGCTGCTCGGGCTCCCCATGCTTAATGCAGGCATGGGGAGCCGAGCAGCACTATCTCATGCTGCCCGTGGCTCCCTGTGAAGCAGACTCTGCTCTGCTTCCCGGAGTGGGGGCGGAGCTACAACGCTGAGCCGGTTAGCTCCGCCCCCTCCCCGGACGAAGCAGAGAATGCCGAGCAGAGGGCTGGTGAGGGGGGATCTTTTGATCTCCCCCAGCCAGTGCCTCTACAGGCATTTTTTTTTTTTTTTTTAAACTTTTTTTTTTCTTTTTTACCGGGCGGGCGGGCGCCCCCTGGGGTGTTGCGCCCTGTGCGCTCGCACAGGTCGCACACCCCTAAGGCCGGCCCTGATTACAGATTTCCCACTAAAGTTGTTGACTTATATATCAAGCTGCACTGTGATATCATAAACTGGACACACAGACACATATAAAGACAGTATTACTCACCTGTGCAAGTGCTTACAATTCTGCCCAAAAAATTGTTGTGGTTTGTGCTTTTGGATGTATTAATATGACACAAAGGGTTTCACTTTAATTGCTGTGTTAAAAGTATGAAAAGAAAATCACTCAAAATACAGTCTTTGTTTGGAATCCCAAGATGGCTACAGGCCATGACTACAGTCATTTTTTAATTCTAATTCACACTAGCACAGTTATTTGAACCAAAATGCATTTGCCAAAGGCTCCAAAGACAACAAATTTGTATTTGGAATTTTGGCAGAAACTAATCCTAACAGTTAACCCATAATATGGCAATCACTCGGAAACACTGTTGCTTATATAATAAGGTTTTTATAAGACAATGTTAGCAGAATATAGCAGAATTAACAAACACTACTATCTAAACAATTGTCTTAACAATAATAAATTAATACACCTCAGCCTAGATTTGGGCCTGCAGGCTAGGTAGATGGTGGTCACATATTCCTTTCTCCTCAACCAGTCAAGAGTATCTTTTGCTACCCGAATAGATTACCAAATTTACAAGTCCCTCCTAGATTCACTAGATTCTGTGGAAAACACAAACAAACACATTCTTTGTTTGACTTTAACCTTTCCAGTGCTGGAATCTGCCATTTAAAATGGTGGACATAAAAAGACAATTATGGTGTTATAGCACAAAATATTATGTCCATAACAACAATGTACATAACTTTTTGTTTCATCTCCTCTGTAAATCATAACACAAAAACTGTCTGTAACATTTGTAAATGAGAGGAAACAAAAGCACTCGTCAATTGCTCCTGTTTAAGAACTATGCACGAGAGCAGGATATTTTAGTATTTTCCACGGTGGGTTTGGGGGGATGTTGCCCCCTTCTTTTTTCTCCTGTGTACCTCCCAAGTGTCCCTATTTAGGAGGAATAGTCCCTATTTAGCACCCAAATCACTCTGTCCCTCTTTTTTGGGAATTCCAAATTTTTGGTTTGAGCTCCACAGTAATAACACTCACACTATAATGTGTTTAAACAGCAGTAAATATGTTTACATGCTAATTAGTGTAAGTAAAATACTTTATTCTTCATCTAAATAAGTTACCAAATGATTTAGTTTGGTCCAGTATAGGCCTCCCATCAACCACAATGTTGGGGCTTGCCACTGCATCAGTGTGCAGAAAGTCTACTTCGTTCTTATACATACTTGCCGACTGTGTATCAGGCAGAAAATCGTCGGACCCTAAAGGGGACAGAGATAAGTTGGGTGGCCCTACTACATTGAACTCCAGGCAACCTGGTATAGATGCGGGGTGTCTGGAGCTCTGAATGTCTGTATGCATACAATGCACTTTGCCTGGGCAGTGTTTATGCCAGAACAGATCCGAATTTGACAGGACCTCTCAAAAGAGGACTGTCTCGGCAACATCAGCACTGTTGGCGACTTTGTATGAAACCATGCTCTGCCCTTTCATAGCTTTCTACTCAAACAGTATTTTATAACCTATAAAGTAGAATTTTTTTTGTTTATCCGAAGTGAATTTCGTCCGATGATGCATTTATTTTGGACAAAATCCGTCTGACTCCCAAAAAGTCCGTGGAAACATCTGTCTTTAGCTTATTTGAGGGCCATTTGGGATGCACTTTCACGGTCGAAGTGCTGTCGAAATGTAGTTTTTCATGTCTGCTGAAATGTCTGTTTATCAAAAATCAGCTTGTTGAGTGGAACAACTAACATAGTAACATAGTAATTTAGGTTGAAAAAAGACACAAGTCCATCAAGTTCAACCCTTCTACCTATCATTTCAGCGTTTTGATCCAAAAGAAGGCAAAAAAACCCCCTAAGGAAGCTATTTCGAATGTTGCCTCCCAGGGGGAAAAAAATTCCTTCTTGACTCCAAAAGGGCAATCAGATTTCTCCTTGGATCAAAAAGCTCTATTATTAATGCTCATTCTATTATTAATAGCCCTGTATGTTCTGCTTTTCTAAAAAAAACATCCAGACCATTTTTAAATGCATCTATTGTGGTTGATAGCACCACCTCTCTTGGCAGTGAGTTCCATAATTTTATTGTCCTAGAAAACTAAAAAAAGGAATGTGAACGAAGGATTCTGGTTCATTCGTTTTTTTTTTTTAATTCAGCTTTCTATTCGTATTCGTCCGGTGGCAGATTTTTGTCTGAATCGGCATTCTTCAGAAAAGTCTACTTTTATAACTTTATAAGTTTCATCATGTTTCAACAAACTCGTTGCTAAAAAATCTTAAAAAAAGAAAGTCTTAATGGTCCAAAAACCATTCAGAGAATATGGAGAGTTTTTTTTTTTTTTTAAACCATCTATTTATTTATTCATTCACTCTTTCCCAATCTCCCTTGGGCCCAAATAACAAATGACGCAAGTGAATGTAAAATAAAAATTATAAAATCAAGACATTTTTAAAAAATCATCAACTGAGGGTAACATGGCACTTGTGCCAGCCTTCTCAGGGTTTTATCTTATTAATTGGCAAGTTTAAAAAGAAATTGACTATAAATGCTCACTGTGAACAGGTTGGACCAGTATTCCTTTCCATACTGTGGGAATAGGATGCTACTGATTGACCTCTGGTTGACGGGTGAGGTTTTAATTGAATAGGAGATAATTATCCATTGAAACCTAGCCTAAACTTAGGCTCCTGTATAGTTCAGCAAATTCCAATTTATTTCTCATTTTTTTTCTTTTCCCCCTGTGCAGAAAGACAAACAAGGGATCCTCTGTGCTTTGGCCTTAGCCAGCAAGGGTTAATTTCATCCCTCCGAGGGTCTTGGACATTTCCCAAGGTTGATTACCTGCCAAAAAAAATAAAGTCTTTGAAGGAGAGGATTAGTAAAAGGCTGTGAAAAAACTGCTTGGAAGAAATTATCGGTTTACCCCCACAATCTTACAAACTAAATATAAAAAAATAAATATATATATATTTTTTTTAAAAAACCACACAACTTATCAATCACGGACTCTTTAAAATAAACTGACATGAATATAGCTTTTCCACTTAAAATTTACACTGGCTCAATGAAAGAGAGATTTGGTTGTTGATCATTAAACAACATGTCAATTCAATAAAAACTGATTTGCAAAAAATATTAAACTTATGTTTACATGGAATGACTCTAGAGACAGCTTTCACTAAAACTGACAGTAAATAGATTTGATTATTTAATTCCATATTGCAAAAAGGTAAGTTAAAACCCGAAGAAGGTAATATCTTATGCATAAAGCCGTGAAATCATTGTGATTGGTTCAAAATTATGTTAAAGAATTACAAAATTGTATGAATGAGAAATCTGTTAAAATACAATGAAACAGGTATGAAGTTAATGGGGTCCTATTCACTGACCTGAATTAATGTATCTCACGTCAAATGAAAATAATAAACTGAGAACTCTGGTTGTACGTGCTTTTATAAACATTTTAATCCATGAACAGGAATAAAGGGAAGGAAGAAACTGCTGTGACATAAACCTAACGCATTTTGCATCCAAACCAAAGGTTTGGTCGCAATAGGGAATAGGTTTGTGTCACAGAAGTTTTTCCAAGCAGATTCTGACCGGCTCAAGCCCCAAGTAACAGTGGAGTGAGTAAGATTGGCTTCCAGGTGCTGTAGCACAGAAAATGGGGTCTACTCACACCCCAGGAAGACAACAGGAACAAACAGAGGTAGTGCCAGCTGAAGTCATCCTAGGTAGACAGCATCAGTCCATAGTTGGTTTGTAAAAAGTAACTTTATTAAATAAAAAAAAGAATAATAAAACCATCGACCAGGGAGACAGGTACAAAACAGATACGACACACGCTTGACGCGTTTCGCACCAAATGGCGCTTTGTCAAAACTTTTATCACTTTTCCTGGACTAAAACATTTTTAAGTAAACATTGGTTTGGATGTGAAATGCGTTAGGTTCATATAACAGCAGTTTTTCCTTGCCCTGTATCACTTTTCATGGATTAAAACATGTTTGCAAGCAACTACAAACAGAATGCTGAGTCAGTTTATCATGGATTATAGTGCTGTTTGGATTTCAATATTGTTGAATGGATTAGACAATGGCTGAGTGACAGAGGGTTGTAGTCAATGGGTTATATTTGATGCAAGGTCTTGTTACTAGTGGGGTACCTCAGGGATCTGTACTTGGACCTATTCTCTTGCAGAAGGTCTTGTTGACAAAGTATGTCTTTTTGCTGATGATACAAAGATTTGCAGCAGGGTTGATGTTCTTGGAGGGATAAGACAAATGGCAAATGATTTAGCTAAACTAGAAAAATGGTCAGAGCAGTGGCAACTGACATTTAATGTGGACAAGTGCAAGATTATACACCTTGGGCGTAAAAACCCAAAAGCAGAATATAGACTATTTGGTACAGTCCTAACCTCAACATCTGAGGAAAGGGATTTAGGAGTAATAATTTCAGAGGACTTAAAGGTATGTAGGCAATGCAATAGAGCAGCAGGAAATGCTAGCAGAATGCTTGGTTACATAGGGAAATGTATTACCAGAATGCTGTGTTGCATAGGGAGAGGTATTAGCAGAATGCTTGGTTACATAGGGAGAGGTATTAGCAGAATGCTTGGTTGTATATGGAGAGGTATTAGCTGAATGCTTGGTTGTGAAGGGAGAGGTATTAGCAGAATGCTTGGTTGTATAGGGAGAGGTATTAGCAGAATGCTTGATTGCATAGGGAGAGGTATTAGCAATAGAAAGTGGGAAGTGCTCATGCCATTGTGCAGCGCACTGGTGAGACCTCACTTGGAGTATTGTACGCAGTACTGGAGACCGTATCTCCAGAAGGATATTGATACTTTGGAGAAAGTTCAGAGAAGGGCTACTAAACTGGTGCATGGGTTGAAGGATAAAACTTACCAGGAAAGGTTAAAGCATCTTAACATGTATAGCTTGGAGGAAAGACGTAACAGGGGGGATATGATAGAAACATTTATATACATAAAGGGAATGTAAGTATATTGAAAAATAAAAACTACCACAAAAAAAAAAAAAACTACCACAACTAGAGGACATAGTCTAAAATTACAGGGGCAATGATTTAAATGTAATATCAGGAAGTATTACTTTACTGAGAGGGTAGTGGATGTATGGAATAGCCTTCCAGCGGAAGTGGTAGAGGTAAACACAGTCAAGGATTTTAAGCATGCGTGGGACAGACACAAGGCTATCCTAGATATTAGATAGGGACTAATAAAAGTATTTAGAAAATTGGGCAGACTAGATGGGCAGAATGGTTCTTATCTGCCACAGACACATTCTATGGATGCCCAGAGCACTTGGATTCACATTGATGTGAGTGTTGGGCTACCACAGTTCCTCTAGATTCTATTATTTCACACGCAAGGACTATTTGGAGCCTGGGAAGATTTTGTTTTTTTTACACTTCTTTAATTTATTGATTACCATAGATTGCACTAAAAAAAAAAAAATTGAGTTATAAACCAGTGACAAATGATATTTCACATCACTGAATCCCAATTTGTTTTGGCAAACTAAAATACTAATAATCGTGATAGGAACAAAGATGTTGCTTTTTCTATGTCTCACCTGGATTCCATTAGCCTGATATTAGTTGCTGTAATGGTAGCTGTAAAAAGCTAACCGGGATTGTTCAACCCCTTCAGACAAGAGATTTTTTTTGGATCTTTTGTCATTTGTATGCTTATCCATATTTTGTCTCTCATTTAATGAGTGGCATTTACTAAAGAAACAAAAAAAAAAAACTAAACAAATATTTGAAAATGTTAAATAACGCACCACTGTATTTGTCCGATTGCGGCTTATTGATAAACTCACTTTTTTTTGTGCAAAATGAATTGTGAAAATAAATATTATTAATGTGCACTTTATCCGTGGCATTCTCATTACAGATGTCAGAACTATCTGGGACAGATTATAAAAACAACATGGATAATGTCAATTTTTCTTAAGACAAAATACAATTTTTACACAATAAAGATAATACAAACACAAAACAAATGTAAACTCAAGCCAGCATGTACAGCAACAAAAAACAATTAACAATTATTTATTATACACAAACAAACATAATTAATATTTCATTTAATAGAGCATAGAAAGATAGATAGTTACCTGACAACCAGAGGAACTGTTATGACGTGTACATCCTGAGAGAAGCTGAATATATTATATAGCAATTTTTTTTTCAGACGGAAATATAAACGCTATTTAAATTTATATGTGTAATATCTATCGCAACAGATCACGCAAGCATAAAAATAATCACATTTTATTTTTTAAACGGAAGGCGCGTAGAACAAAAAAAATTACATTTCAGTATTATTTTAACTACACTTAGTACAATTAATGACATTTTTAGTGCAATGCACTAGTTTAATAAGAGCCCCCATTAGTATAATCATAAAAAAGTAATACTCCGTCCCCGACAATGGACGTGCCTTACACGTCCTGCGGTAAATGAACGGTTCTCGCAATCTACGATGTCGAGGCAATAGCCAGCACTGAAATTTGCTCTCTGGGGCACCCATGATCGCCCCACGGAGTGAATGTGGGTGCCATATTTACGGAGCAGCATGCAATATGGCTATCCCCTCTTGTGGTCAGAGCTTCGGAAGTGAAAAAAAAATGCACTTCCGTCGCTCTGAATATGTTGCTTGACTGCCCATAAAGGCAGTCAGCAACATTGCAATGGAATTTTTTTTAAATTATCTTTAAACTAGGATTAGGGTTAGATTAGCTGTTAGGGTTAAAATTAAATATTTTTTAGCATAAGGGATAGGGTTAAAATTAAATTAAAATGAAAGTATATTAAAGGATAGCATAAGGGTTAGAGTTGGGGTTAAATTTAGGGTTAGGGTTACATTTAGGGTTTGGGTTGGGTTTAAAAGGTCAATACAGAAAAAAAACAAAAAACGCTATTTTTGGTTTTTGCCCCATAACTCGCCAAAAAAATGCTGAAACATGCATATTTCTGAACTCGGGACAACATTTAGAATCTATTTAGATGGGGTCTTTTTTAATGATTGTACTTGTGTAAATTATCTTTTTTTTTAAAGTGTTTTTTTTTTAATTTTTTTATTTTTTTGTAGTAAATTCTAAGATATGATGAACATAATGGTATCTAATTAAAGCCCTTCTTATGATGATAAAAACAACATATAATTTGTGTGGGTACAGTATGTGAGAGAGAAGAAAATTACAGATAAACACAAACACCCCAGAAATTTTAAAACAGTCCTTGTCACCAAGGGAAAGTCAAGGTTAATATATATTTTTAGTTGATTACATTCGTGACATGATAGGAGTGTCAGGTTAACTGCAAGAGAGGGGGATGAGAGGTGTAAAAAAAAATATAAAAAATATAATTGATCACTTTTTTATTTTGATGTAACTAGAGTGGAACTTTTTATGTCGGGAATCATAGTATGCTTTGACGCAGATATTATTCATGGTGCAATTACACTACTCTTCTGACAGAGACTTCATGTGACCCCAAATGTTCACATATCTGCCGACTGTCACATATCTTAAAGCTTTTAGTCAAAAATCACCATTACACCGAAATAATGTAGACTGACTGTGCACATGATTTGCTAAACACCTTTCACCTGTTTTGTGTCTGCTTTGAAAAGAGACAATTATATTTAAAAAAATATATATTAAAACACGGAATGAATATTTTTAGTCTTTTAATGAAATGTGTAATGAAATACAATAGGCTTTTAAAGTCCACTTGTCTCTTTCCATCTGTATTAAAACAAATTATTATTATAGCTGTTATTGCATTAAACACGGACCCTCAGCCATACCGGCTGAATTCTATTTTCGAGAATTGTTCCCAGAGGCATCCCGCGAACCCGCGGAGTGGTACGATTGGTAATATCCCCCAAATCGGCTCTCACTGCGTGTGGTAGGGGGTGAGAAAATTATTCTGTAGACCAATAAATCTAAGAAGTGGTCTCCCCCCGCACTAGAAGACCGTTCTGAATCAGAGACTGCGGCGGCCTTTCCTCCGTTGGGGGGTGCGACCGCCGCGCTTTCGATAGCAGCGTGCGAAGATCTTCGCAGAAACACCACACTTGCCCGGGGAAGTAACCTGGAAACAAAGGCTTACGGAAACCAGGTGAATCACCGATATACATTTTACAAAACTCGACTTTCAGAGGAGAAGGAAGAGAGGTACCCAGAAGGGGAGAGAACTAAGGAAACAGGGATCCCAGAGCGGGAAGAAAGGTAAAAGGAAAGGAAAAAGAAGGCAGAAGACAAAGAAAACAAATATCCATACGGAAAGAGAAATACACTGTTTCGTCAAAAGACTCTTCAAGTCAGGATAAATAACTATTCTATTTTTGGATTGAACAGCTCTTGGCCCATATATTAACGACACTTGTACTGTGACTTTTTTCACTCTTGTGGGAAGCTCTATGAGTACTAAGCTTTGGCCAAATTTAGATCAACGGCTAGAGAAGGATCTATAACTCCTATTAGAAGACGCACTGAATAGATCCGTATTGAAGATACGCAAGTATTTCTCCATATATCTAAGTGACTATGTGATATGTTACACAGTGGTTGTTTCTCTATTACGCAACAACACTTAATATTTATATTTGGGTCTATTACAAAGTCTCGAACATTGTTATCACCATTGGTTACTATTGTATTACAAACTGGAGGATATTTATCATAAGGGTCTAAAGGTGAAATTTGCATTGGAAATGTATACGTCACTACTGGTATTTTGAAAGCTCCTTAACAGTCTAGACTTGTGGGGTAGTAATCATTGTATACTCTTATATATGGTGAGAGCCCTTCAGTCTTTTTTTTCAGATATAACCATTGATTGGTGGGTAACTGTAAGAGGGTAATCGGTGTACCTTTTTGTATTTTCTATTCACTTCCCATAGAGGTGCTTGTTGTCCCAATTTAATTAGGACTGGAACGATAGGCAACTATATTCTGTTACATTCTTTTGAGCCCTGGCCGAGAATGAGCCCGTATGATTAATTGATAGTGATCAGGCTGAGACATAGCTGAGGGCAATTATCCCAACACGACCCCTAAACAGGGCGTTAGCTTTTTAGCTTAGCAACCCTTAGAGACAAAATATATTTCAATTGCATACTACTCTTAGGTATTCTCGAGGATTCCCCTTGCTTCCTTTCTCTCCGCCTCCTAATATATAGGGGGGAGGAGGGGGGAGGGTGGGGGGGACAGGAGGGGAGAGGAGAGAGGGAACATAAAGAGAGAGCTTATTTTCCTATTATGCCCCCAAAGAGAAACCACCCGATAGAAAAATCGGATAAAAATAAATCGCTAAATTCCTATTACTCACCAAAATTGAATGTGGGGCAGCCCCAAATTCAAAGGAGATCATTAGTGCTGTCTCCTACAGAGGGTTCTCCCCCTAGAGTTACAGTGGAGGAATCAGTTACTACCATGACTGAGGTGGTAACAAACCTCACAATGACAAAATTAATGGACGAATTATATGAAAAAATAAAAGGGGATTTTAAACATAATATATCCGAATTGGCTAAGGAAATCAGCTCTCTGTCCACCAAATTACTAGACCAGAGTGAGGAATTAGGAAAAATGCGAGAAGAAGTGACTCTGCTACAGGCTCATAATAAGACCCTGTCGAGTCAAGTAAAAGAAACCAATGATAAATTGGTCATGTTGGAAGATAGATCACGCCGGAATAACCTCAAATTCAAGGGTATTCCTGAAAGAATTGCTCATGACACAATGGAGCAATATCTGATAGAATTTATGTCCCAATATGTGGATCCAACGTATTTAAACAACTCACCCTTCGAAAGATTCCACAGGATCTATAGGGCCCAAGGTAGGGATGACACATCTCCTAGAGACGTTATTGTAAGATTCCTGAATTGTTCCCTGAAAGAATTATTGTTGAAACAAATGCGAATAAATCCAGCCCCAAAGAATGATAAATTTATGGGAATCCTGGTCTTCCCTGACCTTTCTGCAGCTACTAGAACTAACAGGTATCGCTTTAGGGATATCACTCAAAAGCTTAGGGCAAAAAATATTCCCTATAGATGGGGTTTTCCCACAAGACTATTAGTTTTTCATAATGGGAAAACAATTATCTTAAATGATCCATCAGACGATTTCCCCAGACTGAATGAACTGGAACTGGGGGATTAATACGACCTACGAATACTGTATGTTAAGGTTCTTTTGTGTAATATATTAATTCTGCATTCAGTAGAGGATGGATTCCTATTGGTTAATGAGGCTTTTGAATGTGTTTATGGTCATTTGTACTACACGGGTAAAACAACAAAAGTAGTTCTAAAATCAACTAGCTAATAAAAATAGATTATAAGATGTCTCACAAATATAGCATAAATAATTAAAATAATTGTATTAGATATGGAGTCTTGGGACTCGGTTAGGGTGTTCGGTATGTATATTGCTATGAGTTATAGCGTATTCACTTAAACAATTTATCGCTCTTTTCAAGGGGTATACAATACGAATTTTAAGTATATTGGAATTCGATATGATGCCAATAATTACACTATAGAAATTAGAATTTTTTGCTTTGAAGGGGAAAAATAAATAAATAAATAAATAAATATAAAAATTGTATCACAAATGAGACAAATTGGCTGCTAAGGTCCCTAGGAATTAATTAACAATAATTTGTTTAAACACATTAAATTGTAAAACACAGGATGAAGGATTAAAAGCCTTAATACCACACTATTAGATAACCTATTTATAGTTGGCACCAATTTGACTTAGGGCTAGCTATGGGATTACACTAAAGTATTAAAAGGGAATTTTACATATTTCCATTTGTTTGCGGGGTAATTTAACACTTCCACTTAATTACACTTAAATTAATTAAGGAATCACTAGTAAATTACTTATAAATAAATAAATAAAAAAATATAATAAAAAAAAAAAAAAAAAAAAAGGTTGTAGTATCATGTAATAACTATAGACACATTAACTAAAGGCATACATTTTATATATTATTCTAGAGTTATTCAAAAAAATTCTGGTTGAACATGTCCAAATGCCTCACAAAACTTAAGAAAGAAAGAGGGAAACCCCCCTGATAGAACTTGTTAAAGGGATAAGCGGTAATTAATGATTCTAACTTAGGTGGTCCCCGCACAGCACCACCAGCAACTGTTAGCCCTGAAATCCAATCAGGGTAGCCATCGTTAGATAGTCTAAAAATGGCGAGTGATGTGATCCGGAAACGGAAATGTGTGTATTTTTGTTTGTTTGTTGGTGTGGGGCTCCCTGGGGGGTCCTTGGGGAGGCCGGGGAGAGGGGAGAGGGGGGAGGGCGCGACAGGAGGAGATAGACAATATCATGTCCCTTAAACTAGCGTCTATAAATGCCCAGGGGTTAAACTCTCCAATGAAGAGAGGACTTCTATACAAAACATTATTAAATGATAAATTGGACTTATGCTTTGTCCAAGAAACACACTGGACAGGCAGGGGCCTAGAATTATGGAAATATTCAAAATTTCCAGTGATTTCCTCCTCTGAACTGTCTGATAAAAAGGCGAGAGGCGTGGCGATTATCTGTTCCTCAAGGGTCAAATATGAGTCTATACTATTAGAAAGAGACTGCTATGGCAGATTTGTCCTGAATATATGTAAATTAAATGATATAATATATACCCTCGTTAATATATATGCCCCCAACGAATTTTCAGATATTTTTTTAAAAAAATATTTAAAAGGGTAAACCAGCTTAGAAAGGGCATCCTAATACTTGGGGGAGATCTAAATACTATCTTAGACGAAAAACTGGATAGAAGTGGTAACATATCACTAAAGGGTATTAGAGTATATAGAAATAGATGTAAACGGCTTCAAAGAATCATGGCGGAATATGGACTATTTGACATTTGGAGAGTCCACCATCCCATGGAGAGGGATTTTACCCACTTTTCCAGGATACATGGGTCATACTCAAGAATTGACTATTTCCTGACCGATCTTGGAAACCTGGATAAAATTGTAAAGTCACAGATCGGACCAATAACCTGGTCAGATCATGCCCCAGTTGAGATTTTAATAAAAAACAACCAGGAATATAAAAATAAACATCAATGGAGATTAGACGAATCTTGTCTTCTCTCAGATAACAACAAAGAACTACTATCTAAATACGCTAATGAATACACTAGATTCAATAACAATGATGAGGTTAACCCACAAACGGTATGGTCAGCATTTAAATGTGTTATCAGGGGGCATTTGATAAAAATAGAAGCACAGAGAAGGAAGGATAGAGGGGCAGCTCTCTCCGACCTTTATATTCAATTAGCTCATTTAACAGTTCAAAATAAGATCAACCCGAACCCATTCCAAACTGAAAAAATCTCAGCAATTCAGTCCAAGATAAAAACAAGCATAGAAGAAAAAGTTAGATTCATGATGACCTCGACGAAACAACACTGGTACAATAGCAATAATAAGGTTGGGAAACCCCTTTCAGTCAGACTTAAATCGGAATTCACAAAAAAAGCAATAAAGAAAATTATTGTTGGAGATAAGGTTAGTTTGTCCCCTCCCCTGTACAAATAAGCGATGCTTTTGCTCAATACTATTCTTCCCTATACAACATTGAAGGTTCTATAGTCTCTCTTTCAGATATAGAGACTTTTCTTTTCAGGTTGAATTTACCAAAACTTGCTAGTTACAAATTAGACCGACTGAACTTACCGATAACCAACGACGAGATAAGTCGGGCCATAAAAAATCTAAAAGATGGGAAGGCTCCAGGTCACGATGGCTACACTGCCAAGTTCTATAAACAGTTCGAACCTATTATAACCCCTCTCCTGAATAAATTTTTCCAGGAAATTGGGAGAACAAAAAAAATCTCCTCTGATTTATTGAGGGCCACAATTTCCCCCATCCCGAAGCCGGAGAAGGATCCCCATTTTATAAGCAATTACCGCCCGATCTCGCTCATAAATTTAGATATAAAAATATTCTCGAAAATATTAGCCGATAGACTTAGTCTGGTTATTCCTGATCTGATTCACACAGATCAATCTGGGTTTGTGAAAGGGAGATCGGGAGGAGATAATGTGCGTAAAATCTTAAATATAATACAAGAAGTAAATAGAAATCATATTCCAGCAGCTTTTATATCTGTCGATGCCGAGAAAGCATTTGACAGAGTAAGCTGGAATTTTCTATCGGCTTCCTTTGACGGCTTCGGGATGGGGGGACTTTTTAAGGACTTGGCTATGGCCCTGTACTCCTCCCCAATGGCAAAAATACATGGGGGCGGCTTGGACTCAGAATGGTTTGAAGTGAGGAATGGGACGAGACAGGGTTGCCCTCTCGCCCCACTTCTTTACATCCTCACAATAGAGCCGTTGGCTATAAGTGTTAGAAGTGCGGTGGACGTCGCGGGGATTTCTCTTGGGGAGGCGGAGCAAAAGATTACACTGTTTGCTGATGATATTATATTGACAATATCCAACCCGGAGCGATCAATCGTATCAGTCTTAAAATGTATAGAGGAATATAGTAGATATTCCAACTACAAAATAAATATGACCAAAACACAGGTGATCCACTGTAACCTCAATCCGATCCAGAGATACAATTTGGAATCCAGATATAAATTTGATTGGACAAATAATCAGGTCCAATACTTGGGAATTAAAATAAACTTTGCAATTGACTCTTGGATCCATAATAATTATATGGACCTGTACAGTAAATTATCCCTCTTACTTACTAAATGGAGTAAACTATACACCTCTTGGCTGGGAAGACTGAACGTATTACGATCATACATTGTTCCAAAATTGGAGTATCTTTTTCGTATGATTTCGCTCCGTGTCCCCAGGGGAGTCCTAGCGTTGTTCCACAGGCTCTTTGTGTCCTATGTCTGGGGAGGAAAAAAGACCAGGATCCCACTAGAAACTATGATCACTAAATTACCCAGAGGGGGTCTATCTTTTCCTGATGTTTTCTTTCTCCACGATACAACAATGTTCTCACATTTTACGACATGGGGAAACCCTTACTCAAAAAACAAAAGCTGGTACATTTACGAGAAGTCACTGTGTAGATCTATAGACCCGATATTATTATTCTGGGTGGACAGGCCCACTTTTGGGCGATTAAATATTAACAACATAATTATTAAACAAACTTACCTTTCCATAGGTCCGGTTAAAGATAAGCTATACACAAGGAATTCTATATCTAAAGAGACACCCTTGGATGTTTGTACCCTGATGTCCCAGGATCTAAATCTAAGCAGATGGGTGGAGCGGGGTATTATTAAAATATCAGATATAAGTAACGAGTTAGGGTTTCTTCCCTTCCCTGCGCTTCAAACCAAATTTCTACTCAAGGCCTCAGATGCCTTTACCTATATAAGACTAATAAGTATTTTGGGGAAATTCAATATTATTGACGAGGGTATTTTAGAAAAACTTTACTTTAGTGCTCTACCGAAATTAACATCAAAAATCAGGAACCTAATAGAGGCAGCCAAAGAACATGGGAAACTAACAAGTATCACGAAATGGGAAAATGACCTAGGGGAGACCTATTCAACTCAGGAATGGATAAAATCCTTCAACAACGTTAGGAAAAACATACATTGCATTAATATTCAAGAAAATTATATAAAAATCCTCCATAGGTGGTATATGGTCCCCACAAAGCTTAGTAAATTTCAAAGCCACACTTCTGATCTGTGTTGGCGCTGTGGTCTACTCCCAGGTTCGCTGTTTCACACTTGGTGGGAATGTAAGACGCTGGACAAAATCAGAGAGAACATAAAATTCCTAATAAATAAGGTGGGCTTTAACATAGAAGCTCTTTCCCCAGCCAATTTTCTCTTTCATCTTAGATATCCCAAACTATCTAAAACACAAACGGCGCTACTGATACATATTACAATGGCTACCAAATTGTGCTTAGCGAGACATTGGAGGAAAACTACTATTCCTAACCTAAAATATATAGTAGAACAAATTGACTATCAGGCTACTATGGAGAGGGCAATATTTCTTGATGAGAAAAGGATCCCGGAATATAACAAAATTTGGGAACCCTGGCTCTCCTTCCAAGAAACTTATAATTCGAACTAAATTAAGGGTGACCTAACTGAATTGTTTCGTGAGGATTTACCATCTCAAACCCCATGGACATTAGTTTTAAAACGCTCAGTAACCCCCCCCAACCCACCGGCCTCTTCTCCCCCCCCCAGCGACCCCCACACCAAACTAAGTAATCCTGTATTCTTTTTTCTGTAAATAAATTATATCTGTTTGGGTATGAATGAGATGCTCCTAGTGACCAATCATATATATATTAACTTATTATCAATGGGCACGTTACGTTATAACTAGCCCTGACAGTTAGATTAATTTTATGGGCGGTCACTCAGATGATGTCACACGTGAAAGAATTATTGATGAAGACTGTAAATCATATATGTATTTTGTGA